>CM057382.1:148095000-148787500 GCA_030015415.1 Cynopterus sphinx
ATTTTGAAAAAGTGTGGGAAAGCACCTTCAAAAAGATGAAGTCCATGACCATCACTGGATTTTAGAATTGAAAGAGACGTTGGAGGCCAACAAGCTGCCATCTTCATTTTACAGATAAAACGTGGAGACAGAGAGAGACCCAGTGACCTGGGTCTGGCCTTCGGGACAGCGAGGGCCAGACACAGGGCTGGTGAGACTCTCAGGCCACTGTTCTTTCCATTTCAGCTGGACCCTTCTAGGGGACAACTCTTAAGAAATAATCACTATCTATTTCATAGACATTCAGAGGAGTTTCAAAGAGTCCCATATCTGAAGAGATGCCAGGTGTCAAAGGCTCTCCCTCACCTGGCTGGCTCCATCTCATTATTGAGGTCTCAGCTGAAATATAACACCCACAGAAAGACTTCATTATTACCACTCACGCTGCCCACTCTTTCCTTCATACACTCAGCGAAGATCATCAGTGCATGTACTTGTTTCTTTTTTCTTTCCCTCATGTAAATTCTGAGACAGTGAAGTGACTGGCATCATGGAAGGGCTGGGCAAGCTCCATTTGCCCCTCTGCACCAACCTGGCCATCTCCATCCTGTTTTGGAGCTGGGAAGCTGATGTTCGTCACCTGCATCAGTGGGATCTCTTGACTTCTGACTTCTGGTCAGACTCTGCCTATGGCAGGTGCAGGCATTTAAAGAGCGAGGTCTGTTTTCCTTCCTCTGCCCCTTCCAATGTAGGTTGAAGTGTGTTGGTTTTTTGCTACTCAAAGCCACAGATTCAGTTTTTGGATCTCTGCTGGAGTTAATCACTAACCACCCCGCTGCCACTCTGGGGTCCTAGAGGCCAGTAATGTCTCCTCTCTTTGGCTACCTCTGGTTAATGCGCTGCACCGCTTTTCCACTTTAAGCCCACCTGAGCCTTTGGAAATAAGTAAGTCCTTTATTTTTCTCAGTGGCTCCATTTGGATGTGCTCTCCCTCCTTGCCAAGACTGTAATGGATGCAGTAGCTGTCTGATAAAATTTAATTTAAAATTTTAAAGATCATACATGTCTGCAGAACTGCAAAGAGGGGTACCGAGACCACTGTGTAGAAACCTCAGTGAAATGTAGCGTTGAGTTCAAAGGAAAAGACAGGAGAGAGATGTGAAGGTCAATCATCAAGGAGAGTGAGGGGGCCTTTAAGTCAGAGTTCAATAGATGCTTGTGAAATTATATAGTTTTAATCATTTTTATGCCATATAGATCACACATTAAGGGAGGGGGTGGCTGATAGTATGGTCTTGATGTGAAAGTGACTCTTTGGGGGTCGTCCACACACAGTCCGAGGGGATCTGCCATGCCAAAGACGTCTTTTTTCTGCTTGAAAACAAAGAAGCCAGACTGAGTGATTTATAAGACTTTTTTCAACTTTAAAATTCCCTCATTCCGCATTTCCATGATGTGGGCTGATTATGGGGTGACTTTAGGATTCCTGGGATGGATGAAAAAACATTGGCAGGATGGTCTTTTGTTTCAAGTGCCTAAAGGCATCTTAGCAGCTGTTAAAGAGCCTTTTAGGTCTCTTCATGACTCCACCACCTGCCCAGTGAGAACCACCCAAAGAGAATTTTGGACTGGGTTTTCCTCCTTGTCAGATTCTCCCACATAGAAACTGGCACAATGAAAATGCTCAATGATCATTCAGAGAATGAAGGAAAAAATAATATGTTTGTGGCAAAATTTCCTGGCTCTTTCTGGCCATGGTCTTCAACCCTATTTTGATTCTGCATTTTCCTGACTCTTAATCCCTTTTGGCCCATAGTGGCTTTAGCTTCCCCAAGACTGGCCCTTGCTACTTGCCTTGTGTGAGGTCTGCTTTCACACACTACCTACGTGCTTCAGGAAACTTCATTCCCAAATATGTCCCCATAGAAGCCACCCCAAATGCAAATCTTTACAAAATCTTTGCATTCCACCCCCAATGGATCTCTCTCTACCTTTCAGTCTCATTTCATTCCTTACCTTCACTTCGTGCCTTCCTCACATTTCCTTAACCCTGACATGAAAAGGTAAAATCCTCAGCAAGAACAACAAAAAACAATCTCTCCTGAGAAAGAGTCACAGGCCCCATCACAGTAGTTACCCAATACATTTGGTAATAAAGAGACTCTTACATGCTCATTGACACCTATTTCCTTTTCTCTCTAGAGCACACAGCTAGACTGCATTTCCCAGCTTCCTTTGCAGTTTGGTAAGGCCATACAACTGAGTTACAGCCTATATGATGTGGGCACCAGAGAATATGCCCCTAACAGGCCTGGTTCCTAAATCTCAATGCTCTCTCTTCTTTTGCTTCCTATGTAGAGCAGGGTACCCAGCGACAGACTTTGTGACTCTCAGGGATGTTGCAATCAGCGGATGCAGGAAACTAAGTCCCTAAATGATAACAAAGTGAGTGGATGAAAGAGCCTGGGTCCTTGAATGAAACAGAATACACCTACCTGCTGGCTTTCACTAGAATGTGACATTAAAAAGAAAGAACCTTTATTGTGTCGAGCCACTGAGATTCAGACTAGTGCATCCACATGCCTCAAACTTCGAGGCTTCATATCAGCCTCCCTGAATCTCCAGGCTGGTACTTCTCATGGGAAAAATCTGATTCATTCTAAAATAAAATTTTACCAAGAAGTACATGTTTAGATAGAAATATTTCCCTTAAATATCTGTTCAGTGGTGTGTGTGTGTGTGTGTGTGTGTGTGTGTGTGTGTGTGTGTGTTCAAATTTGAGTCAGCTTCTTTCAGTGAAAAAAACAGATTGGCTTTGATGTCCAATAAACTGGTACATGCTGTTACAACTAAAATGACCCAAATAGAAAAATAGCATCTTAGGAATGAGAAAATAGAAGCTACCTCCATCGGCTCCAGTAGCCAATGATTACTGTGGCAAAATTATTGTCTATTCTCCCAGCCTGTGCTGTTTTTGGCAGAGGCTTTAAGTTATGACCTTACTAAATTAAAATTTTCCCTTGGAGGAGGATTTTAAGAGAGGAATTTAACAGGAAGGAACAAGGTTTCTGCCCTGTAGGGTGGACCAGCTATGTTACACCCAAACTTTGAGACAGGAAATGCTTCCACTGATTAGACAACAATCACGTGCATGTCAGTACTTTGGTTCAGTTCATCTCATTGGCTGCTGCCCAGGGCATGTTAAACCCCAGAAACATCAAGTTATTTCCCAGTCATTATTGGTCATTTCTTTAATAGTTATCAAAAATATGATAGAAGAAAACCAAGGCAAGAATGACTTCATTTTGTCCCCTTGTGTTTTTCTCTTTTGCTCCAATCGGTATCTGCTTTTCCTGCCATGTATAAAGAACTAGCCAATGTTACTACAGCTGAGATAATCTGCCAAAACATGGGAAACCCTGAAACCCATTGTATTCGAGGAGGATTCCAAAGGCTTTTTGGAATTGTTTACCATGGGGTTTCTTCCTAAATAATTTATTATTCTGTGAAGCCAATGTAGCTAAGTTGAATCAAAAATTAGTCTATCACAGAAGGCTCTGAAATATTTTTTGTTTGCTTTGCATTTGAGCATTTGCAATGGAGTTGGAAATAGACTATTTATTATCAGTAGCAATATTTGTGGTTAATTTCTCACAGACCAAAGATTCCTGACTCCTATCAAAGGAGAATTTTCATTTTTCCAATGTCTCAAGATTGTCTAGGGGCAGGGTGGCTGGGACACAGGCACACTTGGGCAGAAGTATAGATTTTGCCACTCTTGCTTAGCATGACTTTGGGAAAGTCATATAAGCTCTCTAAGCCTGTTTCCTCTTTTGTAAACTCGTGATGGTGTCCACGTCAATGGTAACTGAGAGATTTAAGTGAGGAAACCAAAAAACAGTGTTTGGATTGGTGTCTGGCACTTAGATGTTCAGTAAATACTGTCTTCCTCTCAGTATTTATGGGCAGTGGAGACCCTGGAGATTGTGTTATCTGCAATGAGAACTCTAGATAATCAGTGTAGGTTTTTCTAGAGAAGGTTTGGACCAGAGGAGGGAGTGGTCGTCTGGTAGGAAAGTCACTGCAGAATGGCCAGAGACCCGAGAATGGATGCTCTCAGGCTCCTCACTTCACAGAGGGGGGATTCAAGCCTGCCAGAGCAAGGAGTGAGGAGCTGATGTCAGCCAGCCAGCAGGAGGAGAAGCCAAGACTCAGACCTGGTTCTTTGTTGCTTTGTACACCATGAGATCATTTATCGAGCATATACCAAGTGCCAGATTTTATGACAACTTCATGATAAAGACTTTATTTTGATTCCGATTTAAGAGATGAGGACACCGAGGCTCTGAAAGGCAAAATTACTTGCCTAGATTCACACACCCAGTGCATGGTGGAGCATTCCTGGTCCATCGAACTCAAGCCTCGTCTATAACATTGTTTTATGCCAACAGCAAGAGGCTTTGTGATTCAGCAGTATGTTCCAATTCCAGAGTCAGAACTCCAGCCAGACATATAGAGAGAAACGAAGGGTACAGGAACAATTAGCCCACTTGTTTTATAAAATCAATCAGCAAGAACATCCTCAGCCAGCAGAAAATCGACTTTCTGTCTATTTTTTAAGACCAGGTTCTTCTGATGATTTTCCAGAGGGGCTCAGAGCTCAGATTAATTGACAGAATAATAGAATGAACCAGCCTCACTTCCATAAATGCTCCTTTCAAGGGTCTATAAGGTAATGACAGTTCACTGTCCACTTCAGATGGAGTGGCCAAATGTGAGGCAATCCCCTTGCCCATGGCAGAACCAGAGTCTGGATGCCCAGATTGAAATGTGAACCCAGAAGTTCCAGCCCATCCCTTGCTCAGTTAATGTGATCTTTTAAAGAGCTTTGTGTGAGCAGAAAGATCTTGGCAGATGACACCAAATCAGAGGAGAATAGATCCAGGGAGACAATACTGTTTGCAAACAGAGTGGCTTTTTCCTTATCAGTGTCTCTTTTCTTTCTGCTGAGTTTCAGACCTGTGACTTTCTAATGGAAAGATGTTCTGGTCCAAACCCGGAGCCTGATATTGTAGAAAAATCACATGTGTGAAAGTGGAGTCAGAGGGAACCAGTGTATGCTATGGTTTCGAGCCCCTGCTTCCTGTAAGGTAAGGAAACAGCGTAGCTTTGTCCCTCCCTGGCAAAGTAATGTTGGACAAGCTTCTTACCTGTTCTTGACCTTGGTGCCTATATCTGTAATAGGGAAGAACAATAGCACTTACCTCAAAGGTTGCTAAGGGAATTAAATGAGCTAATAAGCATGGAGCCCTTAGAATATCCCCAAGTTCATGTTAAGTGCCATGTGGGTGCAATGTATACCATTATTATATTTTCTTATCAGTAAGATCAAGATAATAATAGCACATACATAAGTCTGTCTAGAGGAATAAAAGGCTGGATGTTTCTGAAGGATCTAGCATGAAGTGGGTGCTGGAGATAAGTACAGGGTCTCACGCAGAGACATTAACCAGAGGTGTTGGTTTGGGGATCCTAGAAACACACCTCCAACTTGTCTCTGCCAATACCAAATACATCTGGTGCAAATCAGGTTATTAATATATGTAGTCCATTGTTCCACGAGGTGATATTTAAAATAAATTAAAAAGTCAGGTTGGCAGCAGGCAAGCTGGGCTCAGGAATCTTATCCTGACTTAGCCATTCGAGATCAATGTCTTTCTCTGTCTGATTTATTTCAGTCAGCATAATATTTTCTAAGTCCATCCATGCCATTGCAAACCAGAGGATTTTATTTTTTATAGCTGAGTAATATTCCATTGTATATATGAACCATAAGTTCCTTACTCATCATCTGTTGATGGGCACTCAGACTGTTTTTCTATCTTGGCTGTTGTGAATAGTGCTGCTATGAACATGGAGGTGAGATGGGCATAGAGCTTTATAAATTACTGTTTTGGTTTTCTTTGGATAAATACCAAGAAAGGAGGTTAGGAGTCAGGGAGAAAAGGGCGAAGGGTTAATGAGGAACAAATTAGTAGCTGAAAGATGGACATGGAGATGGGAAGAAGCACAGCATAGCGAATGCAGTCGGCAGCCCTGTAATGGCTGCGTGTAGAGCCAAACGGCTGATGGAGTAATCGGGAGATCTCTTCATAAACACTATAAACGTCTAACTAATGTACTGTCTACCTGAAACTAATAATAATTTTTTTTAAAAAAGGCAGATAGATGTCGGCCTGAGCAAATCCCTCCTCCATTTTGACTTCAGCTGTCTCTGCTAGAAAAGGAATATTTAAGTCCCTTTAAATGCTATTATTCAATGATATCTCTTCAGAGTATCACTGTTATTCACTGTTGGTGGGAATGGAAAATGGACCATCACTCTAGTGACAATTTAGCAATACCTAGTTCAGAAGGAGATCTACAAGCCCACCTCCACTGACACATGTGTCAATAACATTCTATGTATTTGTTCCACAAATATTTTTTTTAAGCTCTTATTTTGTGCCAGGCACTATTCTAGGAGCTGGGGATCCACCAACGAACAGAACAGATAAGATTTTGACTCTTAAGGAGTGAGCAGATAAACAAAAAATGAAATAAATAAGAAAGTAAGTGCTTAAGAATAACTGAAAATGAAGAAAGGGTTGTGATTTTAGATGGGGTAGCTGGGAAGGCCTCCCCCACCCCCTGAGAAGGTGATGTGGACATCAAATGCCTGTTTCTGCAGCAGATCGAGATCGAGCTTGTCCCAGAGCATTGCCTGACGTACAGTTTGTTCTGAGTGAAGGTGAGATGAGCAAATGCTCGAATGAGCAGAACCCGAATTCTGAAAAGACCGACTTGGATGCATGTGTGAATAGTCAGTGTGTTTTCATATGAAATAAATTAGCTCTGACAGTTTCCAGAGCAGGACTTAAATGATTACATTACCATTGTTTTAAATCTGAGAAGCATGTGGGGAGAGAGAGCTAGCTAGCAACATTCTCCTCCCAAATCAGGCCAAGCCCTGGAGGCCCAGAGCACTTAGAGGCGTTATTTGCACACTGATGCCCCCTTGTGATGCTATAAAATATAGCCACAACTCCACATTTCTTTACTTCCAAGGTAAAAATATGCCAGTGGGCCTACACCCCCCCATTGCAGTATCGCTTTGAAGCTATCAGTATGGTGATCACGTCTTTTAAATCCAAAGTGTGAACAGCATGGCCTTAGGGGGGAAATGCTTAGAATATATATGAAATGGGGACTACTTTTAGATAAGTCAGTGCAATGATAAGGCATCTTATTTTCCCTGTGGTAGAGCAGGTCATCTCCACTTACATATCACTCTTCGTGCGTTTAAAGTGATCGTATGGATCAGAGCTCATAGGAACCTGAGGTTTTCCCCAGCGCCAGGCATCTAGGAATGTTTCCTGGGCAGTCTGTGTGTGGTTCAGGGACCTCTGAACTTGTGCTTGGAAAGCCATCTCCAAAATGTGCCGGAAAGTCTTAGATCCTTATAGTTGGGAAACCTTGGGCCACTGGTGTCAGGTGAGTCCTCCATGAAAGGAGAGACTTGTGTTCGCTCATGACTGTGGTTCTATTTCCTTCATCCATGCATTTCCCATCTTATCGCTCATCAAGGTGGCTGTTAATCAGGTCGCTTCTGTCACTGACTGGATTCGTGACAAGTTTCCTAACCACTCTGAACCTCTATCTTCTAAACTAAAAAAAAAAAAAAAAAAAAGAAAAAGAATACCTACTCACTAAAGTTAATCAAAACATAAATAAGGCATGTGGGGAAAAGTAGGAGAGTATCAGGTACCTATGAGATGCTTAATAAATGCTTTTAAAAACAAGCTTGTTGAACATTGATATTATATAAACCTAAAAAGCATTCAAGATTTGTGATATAAAGACTTGTCTGATGAATTATTCCTGGCATTTGGTTCCTTGTAAGCTATGAACAATCGAGTAAATTGTAAAAATTTCTTATTGACAGGCTTTGTCCATTCCCCACACCTCCCCCAGTGTGTTTCTATAAAAGAGTACTTTGAAGTCATTAGGAGGAAAATGTTGCTGTGTTTTGTGTTTGAAGATAACACTGCTGACCCCATTTCCATTCTCACTTAGATCGAGAATAATTCCTCTTACAAAGGTTAATGTTTCCTACATCGTGTACCCAGGAAAACTGTCCTGGATCTGCATCTTGAGGTCCTTGTTTGTAGAATTGATTGTTTTCCCTGTTTTCTTTTAAATATTTGTAGTTCTTACTTCTATTACTACAACAGTAATATGTGATTACTGTAAATAAAACTGGCACATTACAGAAGCACATGGTCTATAAAGAAAACATTTTTTATAATCTCTACCATCTCTGAGAGGTTTGGCAAATTATTGTGGTCATCTTATTTAATGCATATGCTAATATGTGTGTATGTTTAAAAAACTGGGTCATAATAATATGTTTTTCTACAATTAGATTTTATTTAGCCTGTACACATCTCGGATAACTTCCACATCAGTCTGCCTTCTTTCTGTCTCTCTGCGTCTCTGTTATTGTGTGTAGCATTTCACAGTGAGGTGTGCCACAAATTGTGGTAACCACGATTTCCATCCAGGTTGCCTATTGTCCTTGATGAACAGTAGATCAAAGACCCCATCCAGGCAAGGTGTCTCAAAAACTGCAGAAAAATAAGCAGCGAATAAGAGTGCCCTGTTTGAGACTAAGAGCAGAGAGCAGTAGTAATTAGCTGAACCCATGGAGCCTGACAGACCCAGAGGCAGTGTGGACAGTATCCCTTAGCATGGTACTCTACTAATCCCATCTTACCTACAAGAATCATAGACCTTAAGTGAGGAGTTCTTACGATTTATAGTTTAAGCTTTGATGTGACTTATTCAGTCAACAAACATTTTAAGGTATCTGCTACAAGGCAATCAGGAATGCTGAAATGAATTTGCTTAATAGGTGAAAACCAGTCAAAATCCACAGGACAATAAATAATTGCATTCCACTGGACACAACTCATTTGTATTTCTCTAGACAGGCATAATCTGCATTATTATCAGTTTTCTACAACATACAGAATAGTAAAGCAGTTCAAAGACAATGAAAAGTAGAAATAATCAGAAGGGTGTATTAGACTGGACACCCCAAAATATTTTCTACTCATTTCCAAGTCTTTCACTACTTTTCCTGACAAATATCATGTTGATATACAACTTGAAAAATGTGGCGTATAAATGCTAAAACAGTGAAGATGAAAGCAGTTAGAAAACAGCAGAATCAGTCCATTTGTAAGATGGGTTTTGTAGGAGGAAGGCTAACCGGGCTGGGGACATTTTCTATAGAAGCAAAAAGTACAGTAAGTGATGGAGACAGCATGAATCGTGTGAGAAGCCTGGGTAGGGGCATTCAGTATTTATTAATAGGTGATGGAGATTTCACTACAGGTCACAGGTATATTCCTTCACCTGAATGTCCAGGTCAGTCAAAACCTCCCAAGGAGCAGCATATGTCAGCCCGGGCATCTCCCTCTCCTGTCTGCAGGTGTTCTTGGCTTTGCTCCTGGCCACATATGTTCCATGCTCTCAGGTTTGGATTTCATTTCTGGCTTCCCTGGCTCTGACCCTTTGTTCTTTCTGAGAAAATCCACCTTTCCTCCTGCTAGTTCATTCCTGGTGATGCTGTCCTAAGTGTAGACTCACAGATATTGCCCAAGTCACTTGGACAAGCCTGGACACAGGCCCCTGCATCTCCCGCCAGGTGGGCTCCGATAATAGAAGAAAAAATAGGCTTTTGGAAATTCTTCAAACCTCATGTTTGAAAAAGATTCAATTTATTTCTTTCTGGTTCAGTTCTAGTTTCAAACCCAAACATCAGCTAAGACAGGCTGTCTTTGGGGAATCAAATGAAAAGACACAAATCCTGTTCTGTATACAGACAGTTCACTTTTTCCAATTTCTGAAAGATTTCAAGGGTGGAGGTAAGATGCGACACTTTAAGGCTCTTCCAACCATTTCTAAATCTACTACTCCTATGTTAGTATGGTTTATATGTTGTCACCATGTGTGGCACAGTTTATTCTTATTATGTTCCTCATCCCTTGGTTTTCACTAAAATATCTCCACCCACATGAGACCCGTGTCAGTTAATCTGACTTCACTGGTAGTTTGGCATGACAATGAAATAATAGCAATGCAAATCACTCGAAATCAAATGCTAGTCCTCCAAATTATTTTCTTACATGTCCTTTTAGCTACTCTGTCATGCTAGTTGGCTTCTCTCTCTCTCTCTCTCTCTCTCTCTCTCTCTCTCTCTCTCTCTCTCTCCTTTTCCTTCCCTTTCCTCGTCTCCTTGAAAAACATCCATTTTTCTCCATCTTTTTTAAAATGCCCATCCTTTTTTTCTTCTCCCAAGTTCAAATCTAAATCATCTTTTACATATAAAGACTCTTGTATCCAATACCATTCTTAGTTGCAGTTAAGAAAAATGGATTCTGGATGAATTAAGTAGAAGTTGTTACTGAGGGGAATGAAAGATCTCAATAATCAACAGGGCGGGTGAAGAACCAGGCCCAGGAAATGGGCAGGTGAAAGTGGGGAGCTTGGGAGACCAGAGCGAAATCATACGCAGCCTCTGCTGGATGGCAGATGGCCCAGCTGGTCTCACACCACCACCATGAGTCTGCTGTGACCCCACTGCCCCTGTATTTCAGCCTTGCCTCCTATGGGGGCCCCTATAGATATGAAGGGGTTCAAGATCCTAGAGCAACAAATATAGTGACAAATGGCCACCACAATTCCTTAAAATGCCTTGGTGAAAAAATAGCTATTTTGCATCTCTCTCTATCTCTCCTTCCATTACTCCTCCCGCCAGGGATCTTTGAGAGGAGCTGCCCTTGGTAGAGAGAGACCTTGAACGCCATTGACCTCAGTCGTGTTCTTCTGTCTCCCAGGTCCTCACTGTCTGTGTCTTAGAAGGCAAAATTGGCTACAATCACTTTTTTTTTTTTTTTTTTACCACAATCGTTTTGGTTTTAAGCATTTTATGGCCCATGACTATACTTCTCCCTACATCAATCTCCATGACAACCCTATGAAGTAGGTACTATTATTCCTATTTTATAGATGAAAAAGCTAAGCCTTGGGCGTGTTATGTGATTCCATCAAGGTTACACAGCTAGAAAATGGAGGGGATAGATTTCAAACTCAGGGCTGCCTGATTCCAAAGTCTGTGTTCTCATTTTAAAGCTGTTTATTTTTGTAAAAATTATGCACATACATAGTTTAAGAATTGAATCACTGTTTCATATCTACCTCTATGTCTCTAAGTTAACTACTTACATTGTCATTTCTTGATCTGTTTTAATCATCATCCTCTCACTTCTCATTACTAGCTATAGGTACTTTTTCCAGAACCTTTTCCCTGCTGTCATCATATGTCACCTGATCCACCATTGTAATTCTATCATAATTTTGCTTAGAAACTAATACCAATATTCAAAGGATATTTTACAATGACTGCGTAAACTCTATTGACAGTTAAGCCATGGAGTACTCTATGATGCTATTGTAAACAGTATCGTCTCTTGGATTTCATTTTTTTGTTTGTTGTTGCTAATTAGAAATACAATTGATTTGTTCTATGAACCGCATACCCAGCAATCTTACTTTATTAACTTAATTACTTCCAACATCATATGTGTAGTGTCTTTGGCTTCTCTATGTACGAATCATATCTTTGAATAATTACAGATTTTCTCTTCCTAACGGTTACCCCCATTTTTTCCTTAGAGTAAACATTATTGAGATGTAATTCAAGTACAGGAAAATGAAGAACTTTTAAGTGTGCAATTCAACGAACTTTGACAAATGTGTGTACCCAGGAGAGTACTGTGATGAACAGAAAAGGGAGCCTGTCCCTGGGCCCCTTGCTGTTCAATAGCATTGCACAGCTTCAACTCTAGGCAACCACTTAACTTATTATGTTTTTCTCTTTTCTAGAATTTTCTACTTTTATCTTCCTTTTCATTTATGATGTTGGTTATTTAACCTTCTCTTCTTTTGTCTTACCATTCTTCATAGGAGGTTTTTGACACAGAAACAGTTAATCCTAACCATGGCCTGCCCTCTGTGCAGCCCATTTCTACTATTAAATCGCACACCAGTGAAACTCACATAGCAGAATACGGGTCTGATAGGTTTTTTTTCAGCCAACCCATAGCAGTTGATGTGATACCTGGTATGTAGTTTGCGCTTGATAAATATTAACTTATGGTGAAATTGGGCCATTGCTTATATTGGACAGTTGCAGAGTTAATAATTTAACCAGAAAATTTTCAGTTTCAGTCACTTTACTCCAAAAACAGCTAAGTGTGTTTGTAATAACATACTGCTCATGGAGATTCTTGCCAAGTGGTGGCCCTTTCTCCTTTAAGAGGAATAAAACCCTAATTTATATTTTAAAACTCCTTTTGGAATTTTTAAGAGCATTCTGTGGTGAGACTGTTCTCATGCGTCTAAAGATACTGCCGCACCATAGCTCAGAGTTGGCCCCAATGCACTCCTAAAAATATTATCCGTGGTGAGCCTACTAGTGAGAATTTTATAAACACAAATGAGGACCCCTACGGGGAACAAAGGGTAAAAAGTTTACTGATTTTGAGACTCCTCTGCTTAGACATTTAAATAGTCTGGCCATTTGAATTCATGAGATCTGTGATTTAAGCCACTGAAATACTTTCCCGTGACACCAGTAGAAGAGTCTCTGAGTTTCGGTTCTCCAGTGACTTCTTGTTGGAGCTTATAAACACTGTCATGCATTGTGTTTGTGATAACTATGTGGTTAGGGACTTGTTTTTCATGTCTGTGTTTCAGCCATGCCTACGGACACACCTTCTTGGGGCTGGAAGAGACTTTTTTTTTTTTTTTTTAATTCATTAAAGAGAATTCTAGAATTATTGACCAAGAATTAGATGGAACTTTAGGGGTTCTCACTGAAGGAATTCCTTCTACTGCAGTGTGTTTCAAAGATCTTTCAACTACAAATCATATAAGAAATAAATTTTACATCACAACCACGCATATACGTACACACACACACACACACACACACACACACACACACACGCACACACACATCAGTAGAACTGCTCAGGACAAAATAGCAGAGGGGAAAAGTCCAGAAAGCCCATTTGGTTTCTCCCTCTCAAGTTCACCCTCCACACTGACCCCCAAAATAGAACGCTAGGTCTCTGAGACCCTGACACTGAGTTAGAGGAGCACACTGGAAATAAAATTGTATCTAACCATGGCAGAGAATGACAATGATGGTGAAGAACATGACGATGGTGATGACAGTGACGACAATCACTCACATTTACTGAGCACTTTGGAAATTCCAAGTCGCAGTGCAAGGACTTCCTGTGCCTAATGTCACCTGCTCCTCAGTTTAAGGCTTGTGAGGGAGGCATCAGTACCACATTGCTCCTTTTTACAGGTGTGGTTATCGAGGCTCAGATATAGACAGCCACTTGCTCAAGGCCACATAGCCGATGATAATTGCTGGCGCTTGGGTTCAAGCCCCAATTTATTTAATTCCAGATCTTCTCACTTGTATTTTGTGGGAGATATATTATTAGAAGGAACCGGCCAGAGTGCCTCCCTAGAAAGATTCAGCTTTCACAAGACTGATAAAAAAGAGATAGCACAAGGTGAGCAAGCAGGGCCTTGCAAAGCAGCTTTGGCAAATTAACTTCCATCTTCCCAGGCCAGAAGCCTCCCTTTCTTTTATAGTAGAGGAACATTTACCATTCGGCATTACTCTTCTTGACAGTGGGAGATTACATGCTGGACTTGATGGAGTTTCTGTCAGGGAGGATTTATTGCAATTTCAAAGATGGTTCTTAAAAGAGATGGTTGTTTTGCATTTTTTATACAGGTCCGAAAAATATGTCAGGTTTGATCTTCTGCAAAACTGCCTCATATAAACTTCCTGCTTTTTTCCCCTCCTCTCCTGACCCTCAGCCTCCCCACACGCCTTTGCATGCAATGGCTGTTGCCAAACCTCCCCCAGACAGCTCAGCTTCCAGTGGCCTTGACCCACTTTCTGTCGGAAGCTCCTGCTTTTTCCCTGCAGAGTCCAATCTCCACTGTCCTTAAAGAAGAATGAACACTGGGCCCTGGGGTCTGGGAGTCAGGAACCCTTCCTCTCCACAAATCCTTGCCAAGAGCCTGACTGGAAGTAGGCTCTCTGAGAGGTCCAGGGTGACTTACATGACCAGGGACATGAAATTCGGGTTCTTCTACCCCAGGTTTCCTGCCGTGCTGCCATGCTGCTCCCTCTGCTTCTAGAGGATGGTGGGCAGCCTCTCCTCTGGGAAGGGTGGTTGCAAGTAGCTGTTACTCTTTTTCCCATTTTGGTCTCAGAGGAGGTTGGCGTTATTTTTCCTTTTCTTGCTCCATCCTATGCACAGGACAGGGCCATAGGTAATACCCAGCAAACAGCTGGGTCAGGCTGTGGAGCAGGATCGCAGTGAAGTTTCAGAGCTAAAGGAAGGGCCATGGAAGGTGGGTTGTACCTTAACACTCTTCCCAACTGGCTTGTTCTCACCCTAGGGTCTCTTTGCAGATGGCCTTCCTTCCTGACTGGTGGCCTGGCCTCTGCATACCTGTACCTTCCGCTAGCTTTCCACTTCGCGAACACTCCAGGCTTTGGCCCACTTAAGGCTCTGGGCCAAACTGACCTTCACATCACCTGAGATTTATGCCCAGCCCTTGTTTGCCTTCTCAGCATCAGCATCTTCATGGGATTGCTGATGGCAAGGAACTCAGTTCCCTCTAAAGGCCTGTCTGTATGTGTGTGGTCTGGCCCAGGGGCCCAAAAGAGATGACCCCATGAGTCTAACATCAGCACATCACTGAAAGATGGCCGTGGAAGATAAAGTCATGTGTTGGGGGTGGGCAGCTCCTGTCACTTATGCCTGCATGTGGGGATAGTTCCACCACTGCCTCTGGCTTCTCGTCCCATTCCCTCTCCAGTGATGGAGCAGTGACTTCTGCTTGGTGTACTTGGAGGAAGAGCCCAGTCTGTCTCTTTCTGTCACTGCTTGTTTGTGAAGTGATTAGGAATAGGTCATCACAGGGAGGACCCCGAATTCGGTCAGCCCAGCCACCTGTAAGGTGGTAAATTTGTCTAATTCAGAGGTACAGTATTATCAATAAAGATAATATTTTTATTTCTATCTATTTGATTCTTAGGATTCTCTACCATTTAGTTTATGGATTGTATGACCTCTGTAGCAACTACTCAACTCTGCCACTGTTGTGTGCAACAGTCATAGACAATATCTGAATGGGTATGACTGTGTTCCAATAAAACTTTATTGACAAAATAAGCAGTGGGTCACGTTTGACTCCTGGCTATAGATAGCCAATCCCTGTTCTAACTACTAGCTCCAAGCTCCTCAGCTTATCATCCAAAGCCCCTCACTTAGTCCCCACTTATCTCTTTAACTTCATATATGCTCACTTTTTACCTGCCCTGACCTACTACTTACAATCCAGAGACACCCAACTGGTTGTAATAATCTACCCCCACATACAGAAACATGCATGCACACATACATGCATACATATACATGCATACACACATATGCATACCCACATGTTATAAATGGAAGGTTCAGAGGTAGGCTGAGATGACAGGTTTATAAACATGTGGTCAGTATGAAAAAGGCCAGAGTTGAGGACTGTAATATGGCATGGGAATATTGGCCCACTATATAATGGGATCTGGAGAATGCGTTGGCAGGTTTGATATTCTTTACTTTCTACCTGAGTCCAAAGATAAAAGGTATAGCTTCCAGGATCTCAAATGCCCAATGCCATTGGCAGGGCAAGATGAAAGCAAATGAAATAATCAGAGAACCATGAAAAAATAGCACATTATCATATCTGGGTTATATGGCACAGAGAAAATGTGGAAGAGGAAGCTAAGATAGTTTTAGAAAAAAGCCTCTAGTGGAGGTATCAGGGAAAGAATACCAAAAATATTATAAAATTTATTTTTTAAATTTTTTTACTTAAAAAACTTTTTATTGATGCATTATACAAACCCCAACAATTATAAAAATCATAAGTGCCCAGTTCAATACATTTTTTTAAACTGAACTAATGTGTGTAATTAAAACTCAGATGAAGAAACAGAAAATTACCAGCATTTCAGAACCCCCTCATACCTCCTTCCTGTCACTACCAAGGGAAATCTCTGCCATGACTTCTATTACCAGAGATTAGTTTTGCCTATTTGTGAACTTTATGTAAATGAAATAATACAATCTGTACTCTTTTTGTGTCTGGTTTCTTTTGCACAACATTCTATTTTGAAATTCATCCAAGTTGTTATGTTTAATGGTAGTTTGTTCGTTCTCACTGCTGCTTAGAATTCCATCGTATAAATATGCCACATCTATTTATTCATTCTTCAGTTGATGGAAATTTGGGTAGTTTCCAGTTTTTCGCTACTTAGGCATAGTGCTGCTTTCTTGCACGAGTCTTTTGAGAGACGTGTGTGCATTTCTGCTGAGTATATACCTAGGGAGTGAAATTACTGGATCATAAATTATGGATATGTTCAGCTTTCAGATCTTGCCAGACCATTTTCCACAAACGGTTGTACCATTTTATACCTGCGGTGTATGGAGTCCCAATTGCTCCACATCCTCTTCAACTCTTGGCCTCATCAGTCTCCTTAATGTTAGCTATTCTGGTATGCATATAGGGGTATCTCTTTGTGCTTTTAATTTGTATTTCCTTAGTGACAAAGTTGAGTACCTTTCCACAAATTTATTGACGTATATTTGTATATCTCTGAGTTAACATATCTTGCCATTTTCTATTGGGTTGTCTGTCCTTTTGCTCATTGATATGTAAGAGTGCTTTTTATCTGTTGGGTGTATGTCCTTCGTCAGATATACTCATTGCAACCTGGCTTGTCTCTTCATCCTCTCAATAGTGCTCTTAATAAAATAAACAAAAGAAACTCCCATAATTTCTCATTGTCCCTTGGATCTTTGGATTCTGCCTATTTCCTAACTCATAGACTCACTGAACAAGAAGAGAAAGGATTTCCACTAGGGACAGCAAGAGCTTGAAAACAATAATAGAAGGGAACTTGGAGATGACCTAACTCAAATTTCTTGATTTTTCTTTTGGGAAACTACAGAGCAGAGAGGATGGGTGACTTGCTCTGGGTCACAGACTCAGAGTCAGAATCGAGGCCCGGGGCTTTTTGTTCTAGCTCAGTGTTCTTTACATGGGAATGTTCATTCTCATTAACTTGCAGTGGCAGGAGCAAAATACGTGTCTATGGGAAGTGACAGTGCTGTTGTTAAATAATGTCTGTATTAGTGAGAGTTTCACCAGCCCCTGGGCCAGGAGACTAAAACAGAAGACCCTCATAACCTGCTCCCTCTACCTCTCTGACCTCAAGCCTCAGTCTATTAAGGACGCTCAATATGCACTGCGAAGCCCTGCTAGGCTGTGCACAGCCTGGTAGCTACGTCTCCAGTCTAAAAATAGTGAGGTGTTATTTATGCTGGTAAAACACTCGGGGTAATAGAGAGAGATGGTGGGTGTGACTCTACCACAGTTTTACTCTAATAAGTAATTCTAATCTAGCAGAAACTCTGATTTACCCAAAGTGGTTGGGAAATTCTAAAGTGAAGGCAACAGTTCATCTCAGCTCAAGGAGCTGACGAAGTCACATGTCAAGGCCATATTCCCTCACTGGCCAGAGCTGCGGGTACCTGCTGAGTCAGCCCTCTGCCCTTGGGAAAGGACAGGCAGAGTGACAGGCGAACAGGCTGAGGAACAGCCTTGCCACTGCTGCTGGAGAATCCTATAAAAACAGGGTGCCCAGGGGTCTCCCTTAAGTAGAGTGGTCGTCAGCAGGCCCCCAAAGCCGGACATGCCACCCATTATCCTGGTGTCCATAGGAACATTTTGACCCCTCCTTTGCCAGTCAGATTGACTTGTTAAACAGTCTGATCTGATAGGATTGCACTTCCACTTCAAATCAGCATTGTTTATTTACATACACAGTGTACAACAGCTCAGAAGGAGACAGCCAAATGTGTATGTCCGGATGGATAATTCTTTTTTTTTAAATCAGAATTTGCCATTTTTTTTTTCTATGAGACTGAACCACGTAACAATTGGCTGGCTTTGTAGGTCAAAACTGGCCGAATGCTAAACAATTTCAAGTGGAATTTAAAAAATAGTAAAGGCTTTATAAATACTATTCCTATGTTAGGATAAAAATAGTGCTAATACCCACCACTTACTAAGTTCTTTATATTGCTAGATCCTCTATTACACACCCATCATACTGGTTAACCTTCATAACAATGCCGTAAAGTAGGGGCTATGATTACCCCTATTTTACACCCCATCTCGTGTAAATCTGCGCCCTCTGATTTCGACTGAAACTGCGCCAGAAAACAAACGCCGGTCTCTTGAGGATGAGACCCAGCATTTGTGGTTTGGGTGGAATCTTATTCCTCTCCACCCAGGATGCCTCTCCATAGGAGAGATCCAGAAAGGATTTGCTCAGCAAATGCAATGGTGAGGGCTTAAAAATCAAAGGAAGAGAAACAAAGGGACAGACACACTTCTCTGTCCTTAACTGTTCTTCAATGTTCCCTGGCTCAAAACCAACTTAGAGGCCTCCTAACCCTCTATCTCCCATTTCTTCCCTGTTGCCTTCTCCCCTGGACCTCTGGTTGAAATCAAAACAAAGGGTGTGTGTCAACCATGGGCCAGCAGAGGGAGAACCAGCACTAGCCTGGTCCATGGTTGAAAACAAACCTCTTCCCTCTGGAAAACTGGACTCTCTTTCAAGCTGCCCAGCCTTGTTCTTGAACATTTCCTGTGACTGTGTAGTGTTTCAGGAGACGGTGTGTTACCTTAAAGACAGAGGCAGCTCTTACTTACTGAGCATTTACTGGGAGACAGCATCATTGTTAAGATACTTTACATACAACCAGTATTTAAAACTCGATCTAGCTGACATCAGAGATCAAATGTTTTGCCATGGACATGCAGTTCCTGGTTTCAGAGGGGCTGTGTACCCCAGTGAAATTGTGCCTAGTTCTTTTTCTTGTATGCGTGCGTGTGTGTGTAGGCCTATATGTTTTTGTGTTCATTTTTTCCCTAAAGAGAGAGGCCTTAGGTTTTATTAGGGTCTCAAAGAGGTGAATGACTCAGTAAGATTGAAGAACCTCCTCAGGGAGAGAAGGTGAAGAGAAATCTGCCTAACTGACATGAAATGCAAAACCGTTCATTGTTCTTAAGCCTCTGACTTTGTGACTGAAGGGGGTGGGGTTCAGGCGAGCGTGTAACAGTCAAGAACAGATCGATGAAGGATGAATTACAAACTCTTAAATCTGTGTTATCTAAGCTATGTTGGAATAGAATGGAACATCCTGCACTGCTGAGATTGTGAAACCAGTTTTGTAATCACAAGGGCTCCTGTAACACAGTGGAGTGGGGGGGCAGGGGAGGCCAGACAAGACAAGGTATGCATTTGTTTCGGAAACAGCAAAGCAAGGATGCAGGGAGAAAGTTCAAGGTTATTCAAGAAGCATAATCCATTCCACTTGGACAGCACTTTACAGATTACAAGGCTCCTTTCTATGCACGTGCACCAGAGGGCCTCAAAATAATTCTGTGAGTTCAGCAAGATGGGCTACTATTTGCTTTGATCCATGGAATATTAAAGCACAGAGAGGTTAGGTCATCTACCAAGGTCACACAACTAGAAAGGAGCCATGATCTTCTAGAAGCCAGAGGATATATTTCCCTGTCCACAAGGATGGAATGTTTTAGTAAGAAATATGTTTACTACCAAATTGTCCTTAACTTGTCACCACAGAAAGAAAAAAAGATGCTGGTTTCAAACTCAAGCTTTCAAATATTGTAATAATAAGCCTGAGGGGCATGGCATAGTGATTGAGAGTTTGGGCTCTGGAGTCGGATGGCCTGGCTCAATACTCGAGTCACCCCGAGAGGCGATGTAGGCATCTGGAATTCCTAGTCACAAGACAGTTAACACCCCTGGAGCGACCCTCATGCAGGGACAAGAAGGGTCTGTGAATAACTACTCCAGGCTGCACTCTGCTCCTCCGGAGGTTCCGGGCAGGGCTGACCTCCGGTGGATGAGGGTGGTACCATGTTGTCAGCATCCTCTGTTGGCTTTCCTCCCTCTCCAGTCCCTCCCCATGTTTCCTTAGATCAACTCTGACACTGAGTCCTCCAAGGAGAAGCAAATGCCAGGAAGCTTCTTGGGGGAAGCACCTGTGTTGACAAAAGAGGAGTGGGGGGTGAGCAGCAAGGGCCTTCAGGTGGCTTAGCAGGGCCACCCCAGGGATAAGAGGGGTGGGTGGGCCAGCCAGGAAGTTGCTTGGGCTGCTGTGTGTAGTTCTACGACAGTTCCAACCAGGCAGATGGGGAGTCCTGAAGCTTGGGCCACTTGGTTGAGAAATCCAGTGTCACACAGGAAAGAGCCCATGCAGGACCCTGCTGTGTTCAGTCCCACGTCCTTGAGAAATATGTCCCCGCCACTGACATGGAGGTGGATCCAGAGGGCACAGCCTGGGGACACCATTCCATGATGTCCCCCCTCCCTCAAGAGGAGGTCCAGGGGGCATTTTCATATACATCCTTATGTCTGGTCAAGTCCTAGAAACTCCAGACTAAGACATAGCTTAATTCAATACTTCATTGACATATGATTGAATGAAAATAGAGTTTAGGGGTCATTACCCACAGAAAGTGACTCCTGTGTGGAGCGCCCCTTCCACCAGCTGGACATTCTGAACCATGTTTTCACTAAGGGCCCAGGTTCTCCCCAGTATCATGTAGGAACCTTGAAGAAAAGACCAAGACCCAGACTAGTAGAGATGCAGATTTCACTCACTGCCCTGTATCCCTGAGGAAGAGTGGGGCTGTTGGGGAGCAGCAGCAAGCTGTGGAGAGAGGTCATTCACAGGGAGGAAAAAGGAGGTCTATGCTGCCAGCCCTGCCAACCACCAGACAAATGACCCTGGCAGGTCAGCTCCAAGCTTTGGAGAATCAGTGCAGTACTTGGGGCAGGCACAGACTGTCCCCTGCTCTGCTTCTCGTTAACAGGAAGACGAAGTGAGAATCTGCAGAAAGCATTTCACGGGCTCTGCTCTAAGGAATTAGATTTCATTTTGAGATTACGGACTAAGCACATGATATTGCTTCCCTCCCTCCCCCCACCCTCTTCCCCAAACCCTTAGAAATGACACTGCAGAAATATTCTGAAAAGGTAGGACTGATAAATTATTTTCCACCTTGAAAAACCAGAGTCCTGTGGTTATTGTGTGCCATAGTGTCTAAACATCACTTTCCGTGGATTTCCCTGTAGTCTCTCTGGCTTGAGAGATAAGAAGTCCCAGAGAAGCAGCTGCTCAGTAAAATAGGACTCGTGATTTTTTTTTTTAAATGTCATGAGCAGAAGAGGCAAGGGAAGGAGGAGCTATGGAGAAGAATGCACGGACTGGATAGCCCAACCTTGCCATCAGCTGCCCGCTGCAAGCTGGAAGCAAGGCTGAGCCCAGGGAATAATGCGTGCAGGGCAGCTGGGGAGGCAGACAGTCAGCTGTGGCACAGATAATGGACCAAGCGACTATACAGGCACGTGTCCTACAGGCTTCAATCTGATAAAGAAACATTTGTCTGGATCATGTTTCACAAAAGGAAGAAAACATAAAAACGCCTTAACTCTTATGTTTTCAAGATGCTGTCTTATCTCAGAGCTGCTTCATGAGAAGTAAACTGTCCTGGAATATCTAAAGGCAAAGGTGCTCACTGAGTGTCTCCTATGGTCTAAAGTGACAAAAGACCATTTTGCAGGCAGGAGATCGAGGATCAGAGAAGTTAAGAATGGGATGGGAAGAGAAGAATGATCATTTGAGTACCTCTTACCCAGAACATGAAAAGCATGGCTTAACAAGGTAAATTTGGTCATGATACTTTGCCTCACTGAGTCTTACTTCTCTCATTATTAAAATGGGGATCCCCAAACTTCCCTATCATTTGGTTTGAATATTAAATGAGATAAATGTAAAGTTTCTGGCATAGTATTTTGTACTTGGTCAACGGATGAGAACTATAATGGAAAGTGGAAAACTCAAGTCTTGCTGCCTCCTCTAAGCCATACTTCATGTTACTGTTAATTGGGAATATATTCTTTCTCTTCTCAACATTGTATCTAAAAAAATTTCAAACATTCAGACAAAATTTTTAAAGATTAAAGAAAATACCTAATGCACCTGTTGCCTAGATTCTATAATTAACATTTTATTATTCTTGTGTTATCACATATCAGTTTATCCCTCTGTCCATCCATCAGTTCAACTTCGATATATTTCAAAGTGAGTTGTAGACAACAGCATACTTCACCCCAAATACGCAAATGTGCATATTTGCAAAAGACCTTCTAACAAGGACATTGCGAAATAACCTTTTGTATTTGATAGGAATGCTGGTAAATCTCTTCTGAAAAAATGTAGATTAGACTTTCTCTCATTTTCCTTAACTTTGAAGCAGCATTTTCCAAAGAGTGTTTCATGGAACCCTAACGCAGAGATATATGGAAAAAACATATATCTGTGACCAAAATGTTTTAAAAATCTGGATTAATTAAAATTTTGCAAATTTTTCTATTGTGGGACTTCTCAGAGCCTTTATTAGGCTAATCTGCATATCCTCAAAGGCAATATGTTCCACTTTTTGACCAACAAGAAACATGTAGCAGAATGGGTTGCGCAGAAACCACTTTAGAAAAAGTACCTTCACCTGGGTCCTGCCCTCTTCTCTCTCTTTCCCGTAACTCATGCACATTGTGCAATTTCTAGTTCTTGGTCTCCACTGTTTTCCAGAAAGCTTCTTCAAGTCTCATAGACCATTTTTGTCTCTAGTATTACATCTGTCTCAAGTGAGTATGTCTCTGAAACGGATTCTCTATTAACAGTGATATCACAGTTAACTATGGAGTATTGCTTGCTTTTTATTTTTAAAAAAAAAGGTAAGTTTAGGACAAATGACAGAAAAATTTAAATTATATTGGGGAAAATGGCAAATTTTAAAAAACATTTCTCCATGGTAGAAACAAGCTAAAAATTTATATAGCTTTAAATGTTTTTATAATTGGATATAAATCATAGAAAGCAAAACTTAAATATACAATAACAGGCAGTTTTTAGTATGTCTGGTGACCCCATGGCAATTGGACCTCACCCTCCTGGGTTATGCCCTGTTTACTTGTCCAGCTTCACCTTCCACAGCTGTCTTATAAACTACAGAAGACCCTATTCATCCTCTGACTTCCCTGAGATTTTGAACACACTTGGCCTTGACCTGTGAAACCCCACCTAGCCCATCCCTTCAGATGTCTCCTCTTTGTCCTTCAGAGTTTTGCTTGGTGTTACCATTTCCATGAATCTTCTTCTAGTGAGGTTGGTGCCCGGTCCTGATCTTATACCTCATACTGAGTCTCTACCTCAGTGCTTGCCATTTACTTTATAACGGTATATATTTTTTTCTTCTGACTATGAGACTATAAGTTTCTTGAAAACAAAGGTTTAATATCTTGATCTTAAACCCTGAGAAGTATTCAGTAAGTGTTTGGTAAATTCATATATGAGTAAATACAAGAACTAGCTTTGTACATAAATTTGTCAAGAATCATGTTTAATTAGGATTATTCCAACCTGAAGACAATGAGCTCTATCTAAAGAATACCTTTTGAAATAAATGCATTAGGAAAAGAATATGACAGCAGCTTTCTCAGCAACATAGTAAAATATGCTGTATTGTAATATTCATATTATAATAATATTTACTTTCTCAGCAACAGTAAAATATGCTGTATTGTAATATTCATATTATAACATCATTTACAGATGTTATTAATTTGAGCAAGCTCAGATCTCTTCAAGTCTTACCTCTTCCTGGATAGTCATACAATAGTCTCACTTGATTATTACTTTATATTAGTTTTATTCAATATTTATGGGTGAGATTGCCATTGTGTTATCTAACACTTATGTATATAAGGACTGTTTATCTTCTTAGGCCCTTTAATGAAAGCACTATAATTGAATTGTGTATCTGGTTATAAACGACTTAATGCTATAAATTCTGAAGCCAGGACAAACTTGATTCAATCTCTGTTCTTTATAGCTATATGACCTTGGATAAGTCCTTTAAATTAACTGAACTTTGGTTTTCTATTCTGTAGAAGTTGGGATTTCTATAGTATAGGGTTGTATACTAAAACAAAGATGATTAAATAAAGACTGTGGTAGATAGAAAATAAAGATAGAAAATAAATAAATAAAGATAGAAAATGCTAATTAATTGTTAGCTCTATTTTTTCCCCCTCTACATAAACTTGATGTGGTGTCAGTGATAGTTCCTTGAAACTATGGGCATGTTGGATTGAAATTCGCTGCAAAGAAATTTTGCATGACTTGGGGAACAAGGTGGAGTGTTTTCTCCAGTCAGGAAGGGTCTAATGCCAAAATGATTTATCTTTAAAAAAAAGTGAAAATTCAGAATTGTCTCTGTGTATCAACTCCTCGACTTTTCTGTACACCCAGGGTATCTTGCTGCATGAGAATCACAGCACTAAGGAGAGACCCAATTTGGCACAAACAGATAGAGCAACTGGATGGCTTTTCGTTTCTTTTTTTTTTTTTTTTTTTTGCTTTTAGCTACAGTGATAAAAAGAACACTTCAAGCTTGAGATCTATGTGTGCACTATAAAAATAATGAAAGAGATACTCCAACTTTAAAGAAATGTGTACCCAGAGAGTGCCTTTCCTAGGTTTTAGTTAGAAGAAGAACCACTAAGTCAGGCTGTGAAAAGTACCTAAATTGCTAGCTTCATTTGAGCTTTCACTTTGCAGGATTTTTTTTCCCCCAAGTGACCTGATTTCAAAACACATTGTTTCCCCAGTGTGGCCTTCTCTGATGTGACATCCAATGCCAACCTTGCTATTTTCATGGATATGGTCTCCTAGGGAGAAAAGGCTCTCAACATATTTCCCCCTGAACCCTAAATGGAACAAGATCTAACAGCTCTTCAAATCACTTTATCTTTAAGTTTGTTTAGAGTCTGGAACCCTGCCAGGGTGAACCAATTGTGGATGATGTTTATTCCCTTCCGCTAACCCCCAACAATCTTTGATATTTTCTGTACCCTTCAGTACTAGGAGACCAGCTGTCAGATATGAAAACCTTCTATGGTGGAAAAACTATCCCTGTAAATAGTCATCAAACTCTGAGGGTATGACCTATTTTTAAGATCATTCAGCCAACAGGTGTTGGTTACAACCCTCAGCCAAACACGTATATGATGCTCAAAGTCATTAACTTGGCATTTAGTGTCTTTCATGGTGAGGCCCCATCCTACTGTTTTATTTGTTCTGTACCTCATCTCTGTCCCACCTAACAACTCACTGTGCCATGCTTTGTTTCCTGATAACTCCATCTCTGCATGCTACCATTCTCCCAATACAGAGACCCCAACTTCCTCCTGTAAATCCTCCCTTATATCACAATGACACAACTTATTTGTCTTCTTAATTCCCATGTCCTTTCATATTTATTTTTCTGTAGACTTCATTTTCAATTTGTATTCCGTATCACACCATTTCTGTCCATATCTTGGGATCCTATTAGCTTTAAAACTTTGCAAGGGCCCAAACTGTTTTTATTCATGTTCATATCTTTCAAAACAAACAGTGCTTCACCTATACTCGGTATTTCTGATTCTGCCATCATCAAGGTATGCATTGATTAAGAAACTATTAGCTACTATAACCAACAAACCCCAAAGCACAATAGACTGGACATAAGATATGTTACTTCTCTTTATTACCAGTCTAAATGAGTGATAAAGGAAAAGCAAGAGTATAGAGAAGGTCTATGCACATTTAAACTCCTTGAGTTGGAAGTGAGGCATTGCTTCCACTACATTCCATTGATGAGAACTAGTCATGTGACTCCATCTGGATGTGAGTGGGCTGAGGGAGGTAAAGTGGGCTTGTTCGAAAGAGGAGAACATGGATATCAGTGAGCAAAGCTTCCAATATATCTGAAAGCCATTTTCCTCATCTATAAAATGAAAATGATAGAGCAGTTGTAAAAGTCAGCATGCAGGACATGCTTAGTAGGTTTTTTAATTTGAATTCTCAGCTTATTATAAGCAGCAGGAAACCTTTATTCATTCCAAAGTCACATCAAAAGGACTAAACAAAGGTTTTTTTAATGGGTCCAAAGTATGGTTGGGAGGAAAGATGAAAAAATTTGGGGAACAGGAGAGAAAAATGAGATTGAAAAGACAGAAGCTGTAGCTGACAAAGGGTGTTGACACCAACTTTTTCCATGTGTCTCTCCCAATACCTAATCTTAGGTAAGGTTTTGGAGTGACAAGGACCTGTTACTCAGAATTCCCATCATGAGTCATGAACAAGGTGGAAGCAGAAATCATGTTGGTGCTCGTGTTCTCTAAGGTAATTGAGTGAGGGACCATGTTGGGAAAACAAATCAGACCTACAGGAAGACAGTCATGCTATTAATTTTTTTATATATAAGAACAGTAACACATAGCTCACCGTTAATCCTCACCTCCATCAGAAACAGCGCTGACCTAGTTTTGAGTTAGTTTCCCACATGAATCATTCTCTCTGAAGGCAGGCCCAGCCCACTGTGGAAATTCAGGACTGGCTCCCCTTCACTCTCCACCTCTAGTTTCGCCTTTCATCACTTCTCAGCATAACCACCTCTTTTGATTCCCTGGGAAGGTAAGGTGCTCATGCCTCCACAGATTTACATACACTGCTCCCTGTCCCTATAAAGTTTTTCAATCTCTTCTTCTTTCCCTTCAAGACAAAGCCAGAAAAAACCTGTTGCATGGAGCCTTCCAAGTCTGCATGGATGTTCACCTTTCGAATTTTCCTGGTAGCTTGTTTTTACTCCTCTCTTAACACTTGTGACAATGATTTGGTTAGTATTATTATTTTTCTGTAAGTAATGGATTTCTTGAGAATAGACAATTTACCTCTATTTCTATAACTCTGTTGTATAACACATAGTCCACAATCAACACATTTACCAAATACTATCATTTATATAGCTTTTAAATGCATTACTCCATTTGTCATCTATAATTCATGACATAGAAACTATTATTAAGACTATATTTACATGCATAATCTATATTGTATTTATATAACATGTAAGTGTTATATATGATAAAACTAATAAAATCTATTTTAGATAATATACATGAATTATATATATATTTATGTACATAAGTAAATATATTTTATATATATTTATAACTACAATTAAAATGAGAGAGCTGAGAAAATTTGGTAACTGTCTACCTACAAAAATAAAAGTTGAGACACAGATCTATATCTGTTTAATTCCACAGGCCCAGCTCTTAACCCTGACACATACTAGACAAATGAATATCAAGAACAATTTAAATTATAGTTCCCTTAAAGAAAGAGACATCATACAATGATTAATTAACACAATCAGTACAATCAGTATGAAGAACTTCATGTTAGTTCTGAGAAAAGCTGTTTCCTTGTCTGGACTCTGGACTAGGGGCTCTCCAACACCCCCCGTTGGGGTCACCACAGCCAGACTGGTGACTACAGGGTTGCTGCAGGTGGGGTAGGACTCTCCTGAGGCAGATACAGAAACATCAAGATGCCTAGGAACTAAACTCATGGGGATGAAAATCACTGGTGAAACAGAACTTCCATCGTCTTCACAGCAACCTCTCTGTCATGGGCTGAACTGTGTCCTCTCTAACCTAGCTGACATCTTGATTTCAAATTTCCAGCCTCCAGAATCGTGAGAACATAAATTTCTATTGTTTTTAACCTTGGATCTATAGATAGAGGTCAGAAGGTTCTATAAACTTTAATGGAGAAAATAAAAATAAATCTTCATACTCTCTAAAGTCTGACCAAAATTTGTCATTTTATTTAATTAGTGAATTAAGCAGCACATCATAATGGCATTAACAATACCTGTGGCTGCTGTTGTCATGGATATTCTCATATCACTCTACAGAAGGTGCAGATACATTTAGGTATCTTTATGTTCATCACTATTTGGAAATTGTAGTCTTTACTAGACTCACCAGATCTTTAGTAGACACACCAGAGCTTGTTAGGTAAAGTGCTCATATTAATATATCACAAACTTATTTTATTTAAAAGCTATATTCATCATATTTTAATAAAATCAACTTCTTTTGTAATTTTAAGTATTTTATCAAATTCATTTAAAAACATCATCTTGAGATGGGGTCTTGGGCTCCACCAGACTGATAAAGCATAGGAGCCCACAAACTAACCATTTCCTTTCTTTTTTTCCCATCAAGCCTGGTGGCAGTTACTGATGTCCTCTCACTAGCCTGAGTGGCCTTCACTTGCCATTTCTCTATACGCTGCCACACCTTTGTCAATAGTCCCTTTTCTAAGCTTTCCTTAAATTATCCTTCGTTCTGCATACCATCTGTGTCCTACTGGGATGCTGACCGATATCCCTTTTAAAGGACTTAGCTTTTATAGTCAACAATAGCTGTGGGACCTTGGGCAGGTGACTTCTCCGAGTCTCTGTTTTTCTCTTGTGTAAAATAGAGATAACGTCCAACCTGCTAACATCAAAACACCCAGGGGATTGTCAGAACAAGTCAGTGCAATATGTTTCAATACTAATTGACATACTGACAACATTGCATAAATCCTGTTCTCTACATCTCAGCTATTTTTCTCTTCCTTCCACCTGTTCTGCTTGACCAGCAGGCTGGCAGGGCCAAAATATACTGCTACAGCCTGAGGTATGGGTCATTTCAGAGAATAATAACACTGTGTTGCTTCTTTTATTAAGGCTTCATGGCTGAGGCATGGAGCTACCATTTTTAATTTCTCTCTCTTAATTTTTGAATCAAATCCAGAAGAAGTAAGTTTTTATTTAAAAGCCCAGAATAATATCTCTTAAATAGATAGGGGTGATATATAGATACCATATCTAAAAATATTTTTAAAATCATGATTTCCCTGTATTGTTCAATTAGTTCAATTGCAACATTGCTTGAATATGTACAAATAAATTGGATACATACCTTTGTGGTTATAGTTCTTGTACAGCTATGAATCAAAAACAAATTTGCAAATTAAATACAAGAGATGCTATTAAGATGATAAATTGAGAATATGTTACAATGTCCTGTTCCTACCCCAAATATATAAAATAAAATGAGCTATAACAGTGCTGTAAAATAAGGACAACTCTCCATAGACTAGAAATTATTAAGAATTCCTGGGAAGCTTGAAGTAGATGTGATTTGAATAATTGATGAACCCATAGCCCTAAACATACCCTAGAAAGGTTGGCTCTTAGTTGGGAGCGGCTGTCTAAATGCCAATGATTAGATGTTGGGATGGATGGTGCTCTGGAACTCTTAAGCTCAAGTCAAGCTGGCTTCTACAAATACGATACCAGGAGAGACCAGATGGCTTACACCCTCTCCTTAGCACTACTATACTTAACACACTTGTGAGGGCAGTAGTAGGTGGATCTGGCCCTAGGCAGGAGCAGTAAGTGGAGGCATTGGACCTGAAGGCAAAATAACGCTCTGGGTGGCTGGTGACAAGGAGTCTCCATGACCAGAAGACTAGCTCCTGGCCATCCCAGCTAGTAATACATCCACTTTTGGTTTGTCATCACAGTATAATTCAGCTCCCAAATCAGCAAACAGAGATTCAAAGATACAAAGACCCACCCTAAACCAAGACTCAGCCAATATTTAAGAAAGTCAATTTAATAAAACAGAGCCAGCAAACTCAATCAACACAAGTTTTGAGAACTAAGGACACCAAGTTAAGGCAACAAATATAGAGAGATGAGAGAGGACATTTCATGAAAGAGACTCGACTAGAAATCTTGGACACAGAAAGTTGTTGAAATAAAAGGAAAAAATAGTAGATGTACGATAGAATGTATAGAATAGAGAAGGGAATTAATAATTGGAGGATCCAGTTGATAAATTTTCTTAGAACACAAAATAAAATGGCAACAATGAAAACACAAAAGAAAAACTAAAACTAAAGGAAGAATTCAGAAGTTCTAAGAAGGGCTGGAAGAAAAGAATACAGACTAGAGAGGGTCAAAACATCATAGAAGAAACATCCTATTCGAGAAAGACACAAATTTTAAGATTAAAAGGACTACTAGGTATATTGGGTAGGAGGAATATAAAATAAACCACATCTACAAATTGTGAATTAATGAATGCATAAAAAATAGCTGAATGGCTTCATCATGTCCTAGCCCTTGCTAATTTTCCCTTTTCTTATGTATAAAAAGGGGATAATAAATGGGATAACACACCATGTTCTTTGATCGTACCTGGCATAGAAAATGCAGTATAGATTAGTTATTATTATTGTTGTCTCTAATATTATTATGTTAAAGAAATTCTATAAGCATTTTTTCCCCGATGACCAAGCAAGACTAAATAGTGGAGACAGGAGAAAGTCAGGGCCAGCACTCTCTAGAGAGACATTGGTCAATGTTTTTACAAGATGCCAGATATGGCTTCTGAACACAGAGACTCCTGTCCTTGGTTTTATGGCCTCTGTGAGTAGTTAATTTCTGCATCGGCCTCCTGTTTCAGGTTTTACAAAGCTGCTATTACCTGATCTGTAATGATGTTGAAATTGGGGTGGTGACAGCAGGGACATGTCCTTTTTTTCAGTTCTCCACCACCTCCACCTCAGCTGTGAAGACCTTGGTAGTTCTGGGTTCATCCACTACAAAGCCTATAGCCAGGCACCCCTGGAGGACACACAGACCCCCTTCGAGAAAGAAAACCAAGCGGATGAGCTTGTCCAACCCTCAGACTCAGTCGGCCGCTTCTCATGCTTCTCTTTATCTCAGAGAAAAAAAGTGTGACCACATTTTCTGCTCCCCCAACCCTCCCTCCATGTCTCACATAAACACATCTCAGAATTCATGGTTAAAAGTGAGCCCCGTGTGAGTGTTGACTCTCTGAGCTTGTGTCTTGGGGAGAATTAATCATTGCCAGTGAAATCTGCGTTTTGCACATAGCACATCATTCTTCCAGAACTCAGGAACCTTCTATTATGTCTGAGCTGCAGTCATTACCGGCACAGGCTGACAGAACATATTTCTAGAACATTCAGGTCCATCGTGTTTCTCTATTTCAATCAGCTCATCCAAAGGGCGTTGTCTCCTTGTCTGCATAGACAGCAACCATGCGTGCAGACTTGGACCAGTCACTGGCCTGGCCACACGTGGACAGGTAGGTACCTGAGGTGCCTTGGTGTCAGATCCAGAAAGCTTTCTTGACTGCTGCTCAACTGTCCCCTGTTTTTGCTGCTGGGAATAGAAATATTGATCAGGCAATATTTATCTTCCATTGGCAATTACCTTGAAGAAAAGACAAACCTTGAGCAGTCCCTTAAAATATAAACAAAACAAAACACGTTTGAAAACTCCCTGATTGCTACCGCTATGACTTCTCACCACCAGAAGATGGGGCCACGTCTGTTTTTTTCTGTTCTTTTGCTAATTTCAGATACTGTGGGGGAAAAAACCTGTGTTAGGAAGTTCATTCCATAATAAATGATTTTGCTCTTGGCTTTTTTTGATGCTTAATTTTTAGGAAACTCTTGGGGACCCCCTCATTTTTTAAAAAAATACACATAATGACCATCCCTTAAGTTTGAAAATGATAAAATAGAAAGCCACTAGGGCGTCACTTCCTTCGCTGTTCTACCCAGAAACATAGACGTTTAATAACACCTGCTATACGTAGGCAGTAGTCTAGCTTAGGCCACCTAAAGCTTCTGAAGAATGATGGGACACAAACCAACAGAGTTATTGCCCTTTTGGAGACTTCATTACCATGCCACTCCCAAGAAGACCAGAGGTGACTTAACAAGAGGAACCAATGCTAAGGCCACTGTGTTTTGGAAAGGAGGAGGGGAACTGTCTTGAATGCCAAGCACGATGAGGTGGAAAATGGGCAAGAACTAGAGGGAAATGCTGTTGTTTTTTTTTAAAGCTTTATAATTTACTTTATTCATCTTCTAAAATGCTCTATTGCGGTTTTTTTTTTTCTGTGAAAGGCCTAATTTTCCCCCTTCATTCAATTCCTCTGCCCTAGTTTTAAAATAAAAAAAAAAAGTAAAGAAAAAGGGAACAATTGATTTGAATCAACCACAGTGATTATTTCCATGACAATAACAAGAGTTTCACAATCAGGCTCACAACTTGGGAGCTAAATTACACGATGACTCCTGTAAAATCGGCTACATGGAGTAGCTTCTGCTAAATTCTAAGCTGGTTTCCAGTCAGCACAGCACCCAGAAGACCCTTTTCAGCAGAGGCAAAGCTTTCTGGGGGGTCTGGTGGGGTGGCTGACTTCTTGGCAGCAAGGATATGAGGAATCTACAGATGTTACTGTGCGGTTTAGCTCCTAATGGAGGTTCAGGGGGAAATGGTCTGGCTGTGGTTAAATATTGCTGGTCTCGGAACCACTCTCCGGAGATAACCGGTTTTCCCTGAATAGAAACTGCCAATTTCCTTTGTCCATGTTTTCCGTGTAGGGCACTCTGGAGTCTCTTAGTGCCTGCCAGCCACGTCTTGGATTTGCACAGTTGTGTTTTAGCTGTACACCTGCCTTGTGCATCTTGGTTTGTGGGCTAGCTTAGGAAAGGTTCTTTTGGGCTCCATTCAACTCCCTGAGTTCTGAGCCAGGCTGTGGTTTTCTGGAGAGGTTGGCAGTGTTGCCAGAAATGCTAACCCCTGGGAAGATCAGATCTAGTTAAAATCCTACAAGCCCAGTTTTCTGCCAGACTCCAAATGATTCAGTCAGAGAAAGAACATCCTCCAGCCACGGATATTACAGGCATCTCTCTCCCAGCTTTCTGTTCCTACAGATGAGATTAAGGTTGACCAGATGGCTGACCCGCCTTCACCAAACAGTTCTGAGAAGGCCACGTGACCTGCTTTGTCATTTGTGCTATCTTCTTTCAACAAAACAGGTAAAGTATGGCTGTGTCCTGGCTTCTAACTCTTCTCCCGTAGACAATTTAAAATGGCAGTAAAATAGGGAAGACCCCCTGACTTCGACTCACATCTCAACTTTATTCACTACCGTGTGACCTTAATGTGAGGCCCTATTTTCTCCTATAAAATGGGAATAATCGAATTATCTGCAGTTAGCACAGTGCGTGGCGCATAGTGAGGACTCAATACATGTTAGCCATTATTCTCTGTCTTCTTCAATGGATAAAAAATGGAAAACTGAGAGAGACTTTAGAAATAATCTACTCTAGTAATTTTCAAATATTTTAAAACCATAGAGAATGTTCTTTTAGAAATGAAATTGTGAATAGAAAGATAAACTTGTGAAATTGATCCAAGAGGAATATTTCTAAAGAAGGTATGAAGACCTGGAAAAGGGAGATCCTACCTGTTTGATCCATCCTCCTTTTTCTCTTTCCCAGAATGCTCTTGAAAAGGTCTCTAGAACTCGAAGAATTTCAAGGTTTATAGTCTGACAAGCACTCATCTGACCCAATCCCACCATTTTAAATAACAGGCCAAGAGAATGAATGAGACTCATGTATGGTCACACAGCTAACGAGAGATCTAGTCAGACTTCAATAGACTTTATTATATACCCTTGACCTAGGCACTGGAGATAAAAATAATATATATAAATCTTCATCTACTCTATTTTCTGAAGATAAGATCAGGCCTTATGATCTTATAATAAGCCAGGTGTTTTGATTCAAAGCTGTCTGGAAAAATTAGAGATGTTGGCCACCGTCAAGCTAAGATCTGTTCTGAGTGCCTGAGCTCATGGCTGAGACCAGATATTCTCATAAAAGATGACTAAGGCATCCAAGGCTTAGAATCAAGTGTGTGGTCCAGACAGGATTATAAGATTCAGAAAGTGGTAATACTGGAAAGTCTGAGGCACATGGGACGTGCTCCATGAAATTCATTGTGCTCAATGTATTATACCTTGAAGGAGAGCAAGAGAGATAAAGGTCATTTGCTATACAGGGAAGTCAATGGGAAATGGTGTGGAAAACACCATATATGTGGAAAGTCGAAGAACTCCGAGGAAACCACCAGTTTTGAAGGAGAAGAGGATTCTACTACAGAGGTTGAGGAATATAACATTGGATGCTGGCGGAGGGGATGCTTTCTTAGGGGGGCATTCCTGGAGACTCTAAGAGTAGAGAAGCCAGTGTGTGCAGAGCTAAGTCTGGGAAGATTAATCAAGTCATAAGTACAGGACAAGGGGAGGATTCAGAGAAATTAGGGAGCAAGTAGAGTAGTTTAAACATGACATCATGAAGTCCAGACTTGGGGGTTGCAGAGACACTGGAAAAGGAGGAGAGAGAGTGAAAAACATCACAAAGGAAGAAATGACAAATTTCAAGAACTCAGCAGATGTTATGGGCAGGGAGCGAGAGGAGCTAAGAATACAAGCAAGATGCAAAGCCTGGTTGACAGCCCGCATGATGAAAGCAGAAGTTTATGAAGAGAAACTCCTGGGAAGGCCCAGCTGGAATTTGGACTGGTTGCGTGTGTAGGGTGGTGGGATAGTAGGTAAACCTAAAGGGTGTGCAAAAAATGGTGTTTGAGACCATGGGGCTGGGAGGCCAACTCCAGGGTGTTATCAGTTTCACCACTCCTAGCAGTGACTTCGGGCAAGTTATGTAAACTCTCTTAAGGACCAGTCACCCCACCTGAGGGTTGTGAGGATAAACTAAGGGATGATATATCAAGTGCGTAGTACAATGATTAGTAAGAACATACTATCTATCTATCTATCTATCTATCTATCTATCTATCTATCTATCATCTATCCATCCATCCATCCATCCATCCATCCATCCATCCATCCATCCATCCATTCAACTCTCTCTCTCTCTCTCTCTCTCTCTCTCCCTCTATTTCTATCTCTATCTCTACATCACTATGGCTATCTCTCACTATTTCTCTAATTCTATCTCTATCTCTCTGTCTCTTTCTCTTTGTCTCTATCTCTATTTCTCTATCTCTATCTCTCTATTAATCTTACAAGCAACAAGTGAAATATTCAAATTTAGCAATGAATAAAGATAACGATATTTAAGTTATTTTAGAAATGTTAATTTAAGACTTTACATCTTGAATAGAAGAACTAGGATGATAAATGTCTAAATAGCTGTTTTACTGTTGTCAATGGTCACACTGGAGACTCCTGTGGCAAAGAGGATGCCGTGGGCCAAGCCATATTATTAAGGTGCTTGGAATCTAAGTCTCATTGGGGAATCCCAGCACTCATAGACCAGGACAGACAGCAAGCATAAGAACTCAGGAGTCTGGCCCTTTGACACCAAGGGCAAGGCAAGGTCAGCCATCACATCGGCCCTTTTTCTTCATCCCATTCTCCAATGCTGAGCCTCTCCTTGAGGCCTAACCATTCAAGCACTGATAGAAAGCATGGAAGGACAAACCTAGTAAAAGAATTTGCCCCAAACACTCAACCCTACGAGGGAAGACAGTGTCGGTATTCTTATGACTGCTGTTTGAAATTAGATGATATGGGAGAGGCGGACAGGAAGTGAGGGAAGAACAGTGCAATTGTATAAAGTCAAGACTCTCAAACAGCCTCTTATTTTCTTCCCAAAGCTCTCCTGTGCCTCAGTGACATTGCCAAATTATGTGCTTGGTGAGAGCAATGCAGAAGTGTCATCTTGGCAGAGTGAAGGGGTACAGGTGGAAGAAGCAAGCTTCTCCTGGTGAACCTCATCACCGACAGAAGCCATAAGCCACAGAGGAGAGGAGGCTTGCAGTGAGAAGACACAGAGGAATGCGTCCAGGAAACGATGCTGTCACATGGACAAGGGAAGAAAGTGGGGATGAATGACAAGCCTGGGAGGAAGAAAATGTGGTCTCTCGGAGCTGAAGGAGAAACATTTTCTGGAGCCGGCCCATGATTCTGTGGACCCTCCCATCTCTGAGCCTCACCTGAATTAGGTCTCATTTAAGACCAGTGATGGACACCCTTCCAGGTCACTCTGGGCCCCAGCTCTCAGGACCTTCATCTTGAATCTGGATTCAGTTGACCCAAGAAGAAAAAGCTAATGATTTGAATATGAGCAGTAGGGACCAGGGCTAGCAATGCCAGATTTGACATTTTCTCAAGTTACCAGCCATCTGTCCTCTGGTTCAGGCCCCACAATATGGGCCATGGCCACCACCTCCCATCACCACAAACAAATGGCAGTTATTAATCTCATGGTATTCACTATTTGGTATCTGCCAATTATTTTGCTATAAAAATGACAATAATTATAATAGAAACAACAACAACAACAACAACAACAAATTATTACTGTTTGGAAATGATTTAGAAACAAAAAGTCCTTTATAAATGATTTAGCAAATGACTTTTCCTTAAGTTGGCTCATATTTTCTTCCCAGATCCAAAGCGTTTGGAACTTAAGTCCAGAAAAAAGTGTCCGTAGCTGGAAGTCAAAAACCCCAGCTGTGATCCCAGCCACACCCTTCTCGCTCTGTGACCTTGGGCAGGTGACAACTCTGAGCCACCGTTTTTGTCCATAACAAATGGAGAGGGTGATGTATGCTCTGCCTTTTTCAGATTTATGGGGCGGAGGAAAAGAAAGAAAGGGGTTGAGACTATGCTAGTACCTAAATGTATAGATTGGAAGAAACACATGGAATACATGTGGTCCTTCTTTTGCTTCTAAATCACCCAAACTGTGCTGGTTCTCGTTATGTGTGCTACTGTTCGTGTTTGGAGTTGCAGCCAATGTTCCAGCTGAAAAACCGTTTTGGCAAATGCCCCGAATAACATTTATAAGGTTAATAACAGGTTCAAGTTACTTCCCTGGGGATAAGATAAGTATTGCTGAAAACATCCAGGGGCTGCACATAACTAAGGTGTGTTTATTGCTCAAATGCTAGGTGTTTGTCCTGGGGCTCTGATCGTCTCGCATTTGTACCTTGTACCTGGATGTTCAGCCTGGACGTGACATGTCTCACTTCCATCACTATTTCTAGGCCCGAACCGACTGCGGGTCCCTTTCCCCAGCTTCACAGAGCCACAAAGTGCCATTCTACCACGTAAGGCCTGAGAAGCCCACACAGACCCAATTCTGATCCATGCAGACTTGAAACTTTGATGCTTGGTGTGGCGATGGAGTTACCTGCCACTCATTTCATGTGGCAAGCATTCATTGAGCACCTGCTGTGTACTGGTTATGGAGCCTGCCCTGGGAGATTGCAGAGTCAGAGACAAGCTGTCTGTCCTGGAGAGAACGCAGAGTTAGAAATATGCCCCGGATGCTACGTGAGCTTGCTCAGGCCACTTGTCTTGCCAGGGAAGAGAGGGACGGATTCCTGGGTCCCCAACAGTCGGGTCGGCATGGGCCAAGACAGGTGAGGGCCAGCCCTGCGTGGACTGAACCTCCACAGGGGACCAATTGCTAAAGCATCAGCTGTGAGGCAGGAAGGCAGGATGGCAAAGCCAGGGGGTGGAGGCCGGGTTAGGAGGCAGTGATAGCACCCAGGGAGCAGTGGGCAAGGCTTGCTCCTGGTGTGGCGGGAAGCCTTCAGGTTCACACACTGTGCAACACCTACCTTGGCTCTGAGCAACTCCAGAAGCAGCAGAGAACAGAGGGAGGGGCACCCTGCCACCAGTGGGACACACCTGTCCATGGTGTCCTTCCTCTTAGAAGCCAGATGTTTTGGGTTTAAGCCCAACTCTCCCACCCAGTTACTTGGTTGCCCTGGGCAGGTGCTTTGTCCTCTCTGGGCTTTAGATTCCTTATCTTCCAAATGGGAATAATAATAGACAGCTCACACCCGTGAGAGGACATGGGTTAACGTGTATAAAGAGCTCAGGTTGGGCCGTGGCGCCCGGCCAGGCCTGTGGAGTGAGGGCCAGGCCCCCACAGCGTCCGAGGGAGGTTCCCACCTCTCCCAGCCAGGCCTGGCCTGTTATGCCAGCTATAATGTCAACACCAGTGGTTTCTGTCTGAGGTCCCTCTGGACAAAGGACGCTTTGCATCGTGTGTGTGTGTGTGTGTGTGTGTGTGTGTGTGTGTGTGTGTGTGTGGTGGGGACCTCTCTGTGTGCCTCACAGAGGCCTTCCTTTTCTGGCTGGCAGGGTGGGCAGCTGGGAGCAGCAGGCTAGTTTCTGCTGAGTCACCCTGCCCAGATTCCCTTGGCTGGGGTCAGCCCCGGGTCCCTAGAGGAGGGGCCAACACCCCTGCAGCTATTTCTGTTGGGGGTGGGCAGGGCTAGCATTTTATTTGGGGGAGATCAGAAAGCCTTCTGAAGAAACAGAAGTTCCTTTTTTTTTTTCTTAAATGGGCACGATGGGCTGTGTGCCAAAGCTCGCCCTGCCAAAGCATGCCCCAGGAGGAGGGGCTGTCGTCCCTGGGCTTGCTGCCATGAATCTGCATCCATTGAGCGGAGCAGGAAGCAGCAGCCGAGGAGGGCCCAGGTTCCGATCTTGTTTTGGCTGCTGAGGAGAGACGTGCCCTTGGTGGAAATGCAGAGATTCTAGATTTTACTTCCGTAGCTACATACTCTGGGTCACAAAAATTGCTGGCCTTCTCTGTAAGAACTTGGTACGTGCCAGGCTCCCTTGTAAGCCTTCTAGGAGTTTCTCTTTTAGTGCTTACCAGCTTCTGACTTAGCTTCTCTTATTCCTCTTTAAGCCCCGAGGACACTAACTCTCAGAGAGATTAAGTCAGGTAGAGAAGCTGGCCAGTCGATGCCAAGGCCCATTTTCTCGACAGGTATGCCAGGCTGGAGGCTGTGGGGACTGATGAGGACATGTGCATCAGCGGGTGTGTAAGAAGTGGCTTCGGTCTGCATTATTGTATCGTTTATTTTTTTTAAAGGAATGACAGCAAAACACAATATATCAGTGTTAGCTTCTAGGCTGTTTTTGGTCCTGAGTGAGGGAAGGCCCAGCATATCAATGATTTTGACATGGAAGGTCTGTGGGCAGAGGACACAGAGATGAGGACACAGCCAGCCGCGTGCTTGGCCCCGGTTATATCTGCTTCTGACCCGTCTGGGGCTGGCCCTGTTTGGAAGCAGCGTGACCTTCAGCCTGCGTGGCCTGATTTCGTGGTTCAGGACTCAAATGTGTGGGTTGTAGGAACTGAACAGATTCCAGGCAGGCTTATTGCATTTAAAATGCCTTTTTTTTAAACTCCATATGGCTCAGATGCACATTACTCCTTAGAGAACAAGAACAGGCCTAAACCAGCTACCTCGGAACTGGGCTCTTTTGCTTGCTTACCCGTGGTCTGATGGCACCAGGGCTTTTTGGGGTCACTGTATGAGTTTCCAAGAAGGCAGTTTTGCTCTCCTACCAGCTTGTCAGCACTAGGCCCGGCTGCTGAAGCCATAGGCGCTTTCTGTACTTGGTCACCGTCAAAGTCAAATTACCAGGCAAGCAGGTGCTGACGACGCCTGTCACTACATAAAGTTAATTTAAAAAAAAAAAAGAAAAAGAAAAAAAGGTAAGTGACCTGGTTTCCCACAGCACATGTCATTTTGAGGCTTGACCTCCCCCCATGCAGAGGACACTGGAGACACCAAGGAGCATGATATCAGCTTGCTCTGCAAATGACAGAAAGACAGACGGACTGGCCAGCTCTGCTGTCTGGAGCCGGGGGTCTGATTGCCACTCGGGGTCCCATCAGAGTCACAGTCAGAACTGTTAATCTTCGACTCAAGTCTACGCCTTTTCGGGGGCTGAGTTTTCTTGTTCTGTTTTCTTAGATCTGGCATTCAAGATTCCTTCACAGAAATCCATGTTGGGGAAGGAAATGCTACGTGAATGATGTCCTCGTGAAGTCACCATCTGGCCACTATCCCTCTTGCTTCACCAAATACCAAGGATATCTGTCGGCACAGATGCCGGCTGGATCTTCGCATGCAAGTGACCGCAGTCAAGCGTGGTAACGCACCTGGTGCCTGCTTCAGCATCCATACCCCACACTGGCACAGTGGTTGGCTTTCTTTTCCTACGTGGGGTTTGGGGCTTGCTTTTGTTTCTTTCCTTTTTTGGGCCTGGGAAGAGAGGTTTGCCGCTTCAATCAGCCCCAGTAACTTTGGCAGTAATTAAGTCACCATTGCGGGGCTGGTCAAAATGGGAGTGTTTATGTGCATTCGAGAGGCTGCATCCCATGCAAATGATACAACACTGAGCAGCTTTCTGTGTCTTGAAGAAGTCATTGTCTCAGGTGTCTGGAACTCACCCTACTGTTGGCTCTCACTGGCTTCGGAAGGCCAGGCCCAGCCACTGGTCTTCTAGTGTTTTAGAGCCAGAGAGAAGGAGAAATGAACCCCAAACTTCAAAAAATAAAAGATAAAACACAGAGCAGCCCATCACGACTTCTTCATGAGCAGAATTTCGTAGCCTCCTTCCTTGACTGCGGGTTGCGATGGTGAAGAGGGTGTCCTCAGGCCCCTGTAGGCTCCTCCTATCCCAAGAGCCATGTGGAGTTGGGGGGTGTAGAAAGCAGAGAGGGTCTTGATCTGGGGTTCAGGGACCTAGAGGGACAGTGAACTGGGCTCCTTTGCAGCATTTTCACTCTGTGCATGGAGAGGAATGGTGATCTCACAGTGACCTTGCTGTGGGCAGTGCAACCTGGGGCAATGGCCATTCCAAGCTTATCCTCCCGTGTCATGTCACTTCTACACGGAAATAGCAAAACTTCAGGCAGCAATTAAAGATTTCAAAGGCCCTTGAGTGTCATTAGGGGCTTGTCACTGCCTTTCTCCGAGCTCCACGATGAACGGCTCCCAATTGTCTCCTATCAAATTAAAGCTCCTTATCATAGACTGGAGCACCCTCTGTTAATTGGCTCCTGCTTACCTAACTCATCTTTTATACTGAGGCACCTCATCCTATCACGTGAGCACTGTCTCCGAAGCCTGCTAATTGCCAGTTCTCTTTAAAATCAATTTCATTTAAACAGACGTGCATCGGATTTCTCTTCCCGAGCCAGGCCCTGATAGATGGGGAGGCAGTTAGGTAAATAAATCTGACGTCAGAGGTGTCATGATAGAGGAAGCATTTCGTAGTGTCTGAGAGAGGAGGCAACAGTTTCAGTTTTGGTCCAAATTCGGGGGCTGAATCATCTTAAGCGAATGACTTAAATTCTACAACCCTCTGTTCAGGAAGCTCGGGGGTAGAAAGGGGATAGTAAGACAGGGTTGCTCTAAGAATTAAGTAAGATTTTTATCTATTGCTACTCTCTGTTTTTATCTACAGTCTATTGATCTATCTCTCTATATTTCACACACACACACACACACACACACACACACACACACACACACAGCTCTCAAGAACTCTGTTATTTCCACTGCAATTCAGAAGCAAGAAGGAGGAATAATTCTCTATGCTTATAGAAGTCCGCAGTAGTTTCATGGAAGGGGAAAGACGTGAGCTACATTTTTTTTCTGTTTCTAGCACTGAAAGAACGTTTATAAAATCAGGGAGGCACTCAACGGGCAGGCATGGTCCAGGAATGATAGGCATACCCAGAGGCCTCCTTCTGGGGAATCGGGGGCATGTGGTAGAAAATGGACCTAGAGACAAAGCTGGTGGCCAGGCTAACACTGATCAAGACCCCAGTCCCCTCATTTGGGATACCTTCCCTGTATCATGAGATTTCTTCTTTCTTTCTCTACACAACTCAGACTCAGCTTTCCCAGGTTGACTCGCCTGCTTCCAAGTTCAGTATAGCCCCAGCCCCACCCGGGGCCAGTCAAACATCATCTGCTACTTTGTCTGTGTGTGGCTTGTAAAATCCTCCACGATGGGGACTTCAAAGAGGGCTGTCCCTGTAACCACATTTCAAGAGACTTTGCATACAGAGGGAGTTTCGTAAATGTTGTTGCTTCACCAGGTAGATTCTTAATTAGTAGATGGGGAGTAGGGCTGGGAAGAACAGACTCGGTGATGGGACAGTGGAACCCAGATAGAGATCTGACACCCTTTTTCCTGGTGTCCTCACATGAGTCACCAGCCAGTTTTCCTAACTGAAGCTAGACAAGAGCCTGTTAGGTTCAATTGGCTTGTCTGGCCCAAGAACTCAGAGTCACCAAAACTGTATGCTTTCCCTCTCTTTCTCTAGCAGATGATATCCCAGATGGCCTTTCTTTCAGTAGTCATGGTGTGCTAATGTCACACTTTATCGGTGGTGGTGACCTCACAGAACCCTGAGAGGAGGGAGATTGGGCTTTCGAGAAATAACGCTTGTCTCAGTCTCAGTAAGTGACTCAACTGGGATCGAAATGGAAGATTTTTCTGACACCAAGTCTGTGCTCTTTTTCCCATCTCAGGGAAGATGTCTATTTTGTAAAGACACATGCAATCAAGAGCCCCATGGGAACGAATCATCATGAAGACTGGAACTTGCAAGTGTCAAACTTGAAAACTGTGGGGAGGAGGAGACATGACAGACAATGGGGAGAGGAGCTGTGACCCTGGGTGTGGGTGGGCAGGAAAGGCTCAGTATACAGGGTAGAGTTGGAGATCTAGCATTAAAATCTAGGCCACCAAAGAGAGGGCCATTGGAGAACGGGCATGAGCTAGGTTCAAGGTTATGAACAACGAGGCATCACTTGGTAAATGCTTAGGGAGCAGCCACTGAATACACGTGAAGAAGCCTAAGGAAGACTGTGTACGAAGCAAAACAGGGCTCCCGCCTCCAGGGAGAAGGCGCTGGCTCTCTCTCTCTGAAGTTTTGCTTTTTTGCTTTCTATGTCCAGAAGGGTCCCTGGATCTGATCAGTCCGTTTCCAGAACGAAAGGTCCCTGATGGTCACATCCACATGAAATGTCTAGCCAGGGTACAAAACGTGTCTTCAGTCTCCCATGTTTACCTATCCTATGTAAAATCAATGTAGAGGGCTGCTAGGCATCCCATCCTCTCTTGGAACCCCCTTCTTCTCCTCCTCCACAGTCCCTCGTCATTGCATCCCAGAGGGGCTACCTCAGGGCCCTGAGGTTCTCCACCCACTCTCTTTCTTCCTGAGGCATTAATGTCTGATCCTCTAAACTATTTCCTTCAGATTCTTCACAGAGGAGCATCCACGATGCAAACACATAACACATACCTCCCTGGTTACTCTCCTCACTCTCATTGCATAACTCTCTCATGCCATTATGCCAACAGAATCCCATCCAATTGCTTAGTTATATTAAAGACCTCTGTTGTGGCCTGAAAGGTTCTGTTACCCCCACACAAAAGTTGAAGTCTTAACGCCCCCCAAAGTGATGCTATTTAGAGAAGGAGACCTTTAGGGTTAAAAGAAGTCACAAGATGGGGTCCCATGATATTACTTATTACCCTTGCAAAAAGAGGAAGAATTAAGTTAGAATTTTCTCTGCCACATGAGGACACAGAATGAAGGCAGTTGTCCATAAGCCAGAAAGGGAGCCCTCACCAGGAACTGAAACTGCTGACACCTTGATCTTGGACTTCTGGCCTCCAGAACTGTAAAAACTAAATGTCTGTCATTTAAGTTACTGGTCTATATTTTGTTATAGCAGGCCAAGATTATAAGACAACCTCCTCCCCTCAGAATGTGAGGGGAGAAGAAAGAAAGAAGTTGAAAGTTAAGGGATAATCCAGAAATGCCAATTCTTGAGAAAGGCATCAGGTTGGAAGAAGCGTGACCATCTCTTCCACATAAACCCCTTGACTTTCCCAGGTTGAGTTGACACTGACCACGCTTGCACGCAAGCCCCGCTGCCACCCCTGCAATGCTGAATGGGGTTGATTTGTGTGTCTGTATCCCTCTCAATCTACTCTGAGCTCTCTATGACTGAACCTTGCCTTATTCATGTTCTCTGTGTACATTGCTGGCACACAGCAGGGTCTCCCTAAGTGCTTGCCTAGTTGAATGCATAGCATGAGGCACTGTAGGTTGAGTCTCACGGGAGTGTCGCTTCAGGATGTAGACATCCCAGATCCGGCACAGGGTACCAGTTAAAGGTGCAGACCCTATATCTGAATGCCTTGGTTAGAATCTACCCTCTCCCACTAAGCTCCCTGAGCCTGGGCAAGTTACTGAATCTTGCTAAATCTTAGTTTCTAAGACTATAAAATACAGGTACTAAGAACGCTTACTTCATAAGGCTGTGGTGTGGATCAGCTGAGATGATCTATGTGAATAGTACATGGCCTATAGTATATGCTCAATAAATCTCAGCTGTTATTATTTTTCTAGGAGGCAGGGGGAAGGAGATTGCTTTGTTTGTTTGTCAGGGACATGGAGGAGGTTGGTCTTGAACTGCCCTGAGAGGGTGGGGTTCGATAGTACTGAGAACTTGGTATGTGCCAGCCCCTGCCATATGTTTGCTTATTTCATTCTCAGCACAAATCTCAAAGGAAGGGATTACTTTCTCCTTGATAAAGTTGAACAGACTGAGGTTCAGGGACATTGTGCAAACTAGCCCAACGTCACACGGCTAATGAATCACACAGCTTGGACTTAAACTCAAGCTTTCTTGACTTCAGAATAAGACATTATAGGCCCAGGCAAAGTCCTAGGAGCAGGAAACCCAAGGTCATCCAGACTCTGGCTCCAAGAGAAGGTGTCTGTGATGGCAGGAGGACAGATGAGGGAAAGAAAAGGTAGATGGCCTGGGCAGTTCTCCAATGCCAGACCAAAGAACTCAGACTAGTTCACATAAATATTAGAATGCCATTTTCAGGGTGAGTATGAGGAAGAAAGCTGATCAAAGGGGGTCGAAAGAGATATAGATTGCATTCTAGTCTGTGTCATCTATAGGTGCAGATCTTAGCAGGGTTGTAGCCATTGGAGCAGGCATGACAAAGAGAGGCTTGGTGCTGCCCGGTCTCCACGGGGTGTTCTGACAATGCCCATCCTTTGTCCTGGACGCACTGCTGCTGTTTGTTGGGTTTCCAGCTCAGGTTTTATCATCTGGGTTCTCTGAAAACAGCAGCTCGCCCTGGTTGGGAGGAAAATGACACCCATGAGGACACTGTTAGAGAAGCCACTGCTTCCTCTGGGAGCACCCTGAGGTGCAGAATGCCGCTGGGCAAGGGCGCTCCTGTTCCTAGAGGCTGCAGCCTGGGATTCAAAGCAACTCTCCCTGCTTCACGACAACTCAGCAGTTCAATCTTGTCTCACCTCTCAGATTTTCAGTTCCCTTTCATAAAATTGGGAGAATATAGTGCCATCTGCTTTAATTGCTCTGATGTGTCAAGTGAGCGAATTACGAAAAGACCAAAATCATTCTCCAAATTCAACATCTGCCATCTGATAACTTTCTTCCTCCTGCTCCTTGATAAATTCAATAATCAAGTTCAATACCAGGTGTAAGGTGTCAAAATAAGTGTGGGGTACGGAGAAGTAAGTGAGAAAAATCTGTCTCTGAATATCTCCTTCATTAATAGGGGAGTTCTCCATGTGAACAAATCTGGTGATGAGTAACCTGGACATCATCTGGGATTCTCCCCTCATTGCCCCTTGAACTAGTGACAAGGCATTGGCTAGTTTCCTTATCTTTGTTACTTTACCTAATCTTTAAAAGACTCTTGCCTCAGAGATTTTTAAAACCGAAGCTCATCAAGACAACTGTGCCCGAGGACACCCAGCTACTAAGTGGCACAGTCCGAATTCTAACCGTGGTCCCAAACCTAGAAACCTTCCTTCTGCCAGCCAGCCTTGCGGTGAGCAAATAGTTCTTCTCTCACACCTGCCTCCCCCGCATCCCCCTACTGCATGGCAACTTTATTTCAGGCCCCCATCGTTTCTTACAGAGATGATTTAAATAAGCAATACCCTGACCTCCCTTGTTGAATCCATCCTCCTCATGGCCACCAGAGTGAACTTTCTCCAACACAGATAAAACCATGTCACCATTGTTTAAAACTCTAAAGTGCTTCTTCTATCCACCAGATAAGGTCTAAATTTCTTGATGTGCCACCCAGAGCCCTTTCTGATCCTACATTTGAAAATCCTTTTTGATGACGATCCCCAGCATTCTCTTAGCCAAGCAAACGGACCACAGATATGGCCCCATTCATCAAGTCTTCCTTGGGTTTCTATGTTGAAATTTCATTCTTCTCTTCACTTGTCTAGGAAAATCCTATGCGTGCCTTAAAATTGAAGGTTCATTCTTATAGGAAGTCTCCCTGAGCCATCACATGCCCGGGTAACTGACCCGCCCTTGTATTGTCCAGTATAATTATTCTTTCTATTATGAGGAAGCTGGTCATGAACAATGATGTCCCTGAAACAGGGCGGGACAGGGAGGAGCCTCTATCTCTGAATGGTTGGTTGTGGTCTTGGGGAACATGTCACAAAAGAAGTGGTATTAGATCTGGAGTTTGAAGGAAGAATCAAATGCATTTAGCTTATCATGCCCTGAATTCTCAGCTGTCACCAAGGAGAATGTCAACACTGAGCCTGTTGAGTAGGAAGAAGACAAAACCCCTTAAATAAACCACAGACGGTGGTGTCTTTTGTTCTCCAGGTCATGCTGCCGGCTGGTGGCCAGTCTGGCATTGGGCCAGGTGTCCCTCAGCACTTTGACATTTTAAGAGATCGAGCACAAGTGGCCACTGTAAGTGAATTTGATATTTACTAAAGCTCATTCCCTCCAGAAATATCAAGTTCCTGGGTGGGGAGTGGGGATTGGGGATGTTATCATTTTACGGACTAGGAACATCTTTTGTTGCCTTTGAGCAGCCCTGGGACTCTCATGAAACAGCATTTTCTGGGATATTTTTCTCTGGGCAACCAGAAGCAGCTTCTTCGAGCCCTCACTTGGCCAGTCAGAGGCCAAGAAAACAAAGAAGCAAGCATCCTCATCATCGTCATCACACTCGGTATCTTCTAAGACCTTCTGTAAGATGACCGAGAACCATCTCCTATTTGGTCAAATCTAACTTTAAGCATGCCAAAGAAAGACTTCCTCGTTCCCAGGAAGACAATTCTTTTTTTCCTTAATTCATAATTTTAATCCTATTGCAATCCATCTTTTCCTTTTCACTTTTAAATTTCCACCACATACCTCCTTCTCCAAACCCTAAATCTTAGTCTGAATGAGCACTTGCATTGTTTTTTTTAAAATGTATTTTGAATATGCATATGCTATAATTGTATCTTCTGCCCCTAAACACATCTTTTATTTTTTTTAAGACATATTTTTGTTAAGATCAACCTCTCTCTTCTCTCCTTTTATTTCCAGTGCTTCTGCTCCTTTTAGGATATGGACTGGCTATAAAGGTCATGAATTTCCTGCTGCTGAGGGTGGGTTAGGCCATCTGTCATGGATCGTCACCTGGCAATGACACTGTCAACAACAACAGCCACTTTATGATGGGCTTGGGAAACATGGGCTCTGGGTATGACTGAACTGAATCCACAAACTGTTACAATGACCCCAGACAGTTGGTTTGGTATTACTCTTGTTCTCAGTTTACAGGTGTGGGGATGAGGCTCAGAGGGACTATGTGACAGGCTGATGGTCAGGTGGTTGGTGAATGACAGTCCCTACCAACCTCCAAAGACAAAATCTAGTGTCCCACACGACATGGTATCTTGAACTTTTGTCGATGTCTGTTTTTATTTATCCTTCTTAGAAAAAACAAGCTCAGAGAGGCAAAAATACTGGACACCCTGACATTGTCCTTACCCCTCCTTGAGGGCCTCCCAGCAAGGGTGAAATTCGATTGCCTTAGATAAATGCATTTGAGGTCATGTTCAGAAGTTACAGTTCACCAAGCGGCCGTGGCTACACACTCCAGTGACCTCCAGGACTGTGGCCACCCTGCATGCCTGCCATGGTCTTATTTTGTTCCTCTCCCATTTGCCTGGAGTGATTTGTCCTTTATAAACCAGCCTCATCTGGTAATAGTGTGCATTTGTTAATTACCTTTACAGAGCCAGCAGATGGTGCAGAAAGCACTGTATTGTCTGTGGATCCCAGCCAAAGAGAAAGAGAGAGAGAGGGAGGGAGGCATCTGTTTATTTGTTTAATTTCTTCACAAAGAAATGGTGGGTATAAAAATAAAACCAGTCGTCACTCGACATTTTAAAATGAGGAACATTTTCACCGTCACATAACAATGGTTTAAAATAAAATTCTCTTTCAATCCCTAAAGCCTTGGCCATCCAAAGAAGTATTTGGAACTAGTTGTTGGCCATGTTGAGCTCAGCAAAGGTCTATAAGCCAGTCTTGGACGTTGGCCATATTTATCTGTCAGAGGGAAACAAAACTGCCCATCACAGTCTTGATTGTATTCTAGGTATGGAAAACCACCAGCAAAGTGGATCCCACGTAGGGGATGTCACTATGTGCCCCCCACACTGTTTCTTCTCCAATAGCCGAAAGCCAGGTGCGTTTTGAATAAACAGAGGATAATGGCCTCTCTTTATAAAATTTGGAAGTAGGATTCCAGAATGTAAGCCTATATGACTATCCCTAGAATCAGAGTATATTCCAGGGGGAAGGGTTTTAAAACCAACCCATACAATCCCCCTCATTTCAGAGAGTAGGATGTTGGGGCTCAAAGCAGGGAAGCACTTTAATTCAAGTCACCAAGCTCATTAGTGACAAGGCCAGAATTAGAAGTGAAGTTGCCATGTCTCTCCCCTTACTGCCTACTGCCCCTTCCCCAGCTCTGCCAGGTGAGCAGAAGGTGGGGAGGACCAGGGATGGTCTGAGAAGACTCTACATGGGTTATATGAGCAAAGTCTTAGAGTCGGCCTGCTGTGGAAGGAACCTAAATGCTCAAGCATGAAGAAGTAGGTAGGGACATCACTTGAGAAATGAGAAATCATCTGGACAAAAGTTCCGGATATGGGCGATAGGGCGAGAAAGGTTGCCAGGGGATCTGACTGCGAAGGGCCAACTGGCATGAGTATGGGACAGTCATGTTTAGACTTGTGCAACATGGTGGTGATATGAGGAGAGGCTGGTGAGGGACAACATTGGGGTAGGGATGTCACCTCAAAAAAAAAGAGGAGAAGGGTATGACTCCAGAGTTGGTAGTGGAGAGGAAGAGGTTTCTTCTCCTCTCGCTCCCAAGGGCTTCTCTGTTCAGGGTCCCCAGTGATCTCAAGCATGCCAAAACCACTGATCACTTCTTTGACCCAACTTTTCTTGACAGAGCCACTAATGTTTTCTTCGGATACTTCCTTAGGCTCCACGACACTACACTTTGCTGGTTTTCCTCCTTCCTTGGCACCAGTGCTCCTCAGCTGATTCAGCTTCCTTGTCTGTGCCTCTAGCTGGTAGTGACCACAGCCTCTCTCCTTGACCTCCTCACCTTTGCACTGAATCTTCCCAGGGCTTCAAATATTATCTATGTACCTACCAATGACTCCAAATTTCACCTCTCTGGTACTCACCTTTGCTTTCAAATTTACATACATGTATCCAGCAGCTTACCATTTAAACACCAAATGGCTCTTTGGAGCACAGAATTAGATAAAAGAGAATCCTCAGTTCATTACACGCTGTCATAGTCGATTCATATAATGTACACCCATGAGCCCAAGGCAGCTCCAGAGCTAGGACTTCGACAGAGCTAGAACTTTTTACACCTTTCTATGTGCTTTTCACCTGTTCATTCCCCCGTCTTTCTCACCTTGAGTTAATCACTGTCCTAAATTTTGCACTTGTCATTTCCTTGTGTTTCTTTGAACAGTTTTAGTATATACATATTTATGCCTAAAAGAGATAATTTTTTTTGGTTTCAGTTGTTACTGAATTGTATTGAAAGGTGCCATGCTATGTTACTAAGATTCATTCATATTGTTCTACGGGAACTCATCTAATCATTTCCACTGCTATTCTATTCTGTTGTCTAAATATAGCACCAATTATTTATCCATTCTTCTGTCAGTAGGCATTTGGGTCATTTCTAGATTGCTATTAAAACTGGCACCAATTTCTTTCTCCCTTCGTTCTGCCTCTGTATTTATGACCCTCTCTCTTCTGTCACCCATGGCTTTACCATGTGAACAGTCTCCTAGCAGGAGGGTGCAGATCAGCCTGCCTTTGCAGTTTTATTTGGAGTCAATTTTCCCAAAGGGAACCTACTTGTCATCTGGGATCCCTCTGCCCCTTGAAATCTTGGTAACGTAATTCAAATCCCATAATACCATGGCAGTGGGATTCCAAAGTCTGCTTCCACCCGACACACACACATTTATTTATTTCTGAAGTATTTAAATTGTGTCAGCCTCCAGTGTCTTGGGAAAAATGTGGAAAGCTCATGGGAAAATCTGAAGGTGAAACAAATCCGAGAGGGTGAGATCATAGGGTAAGTAACAGAATCAAAACTCAAAATGACCTTGAGAGACAAAAGCCAAGGTAGAATTGGCCTCATGAGGTCAAACACAGATAAATACAAGACTCTCCCTCTCATGTTTTTTTTTTAAGTAAAAAAATCAAATAAATGAATATATATACATCTATCTATCTATCTATCTATCATCTATCTATCTATCTATCTATCTATCTATCTATCTATCTATCATCTATCATCTATTTAAAAATAAGTGTAAATCTCCTTGGATGGAGGAAGATAGCATCAACAATGATCCATTTTCTCTAGCCGGGAGCTCTCATATTGCCAAACCCCACAGTGGACACCTCAATCCAAGTCACAGACAATGGGCAAGAAAAGTCCTATATTTTGGTTTAAAGTTGAATTGAAAACTAAGCATTTAGGAGATGAGAATCCCAATCTAGCTTTCCATCATCTGTATAAAGGCAAAGGTCAAAACACCCTAGCACAGCATATGAGCCTCTATAATTTTTTTCTATCTTCTTTTCATTCTTAACTTCATAATTGCCTTTCTTGTGAATAAGCCAAGCCTGCAACAAAGCAACTCTTTAGAAAGCTAACGAAGTAGGCAATATCACTAGGAGTTTAAGTTCCAGATCAAAGGAAGTGATAAGCCTGCATTATTCTGCTTTCATTAAACCTTATCTAGAGTTCTTTCTGTGTCAAATTCTAGGCCTTATGTTTTCAAAATGACAATGACAAGGGAAGAAATCACTGAGCATTGGAGCTCACCGACCAATGCAGGTGTGCCTTGCAAGACCAGGATACATTTTGCTCAACGAAATCTTCAAGCTCTCTTGATTTCTATTTTCAGATATTTATTTGGAAGGCTAAATGTAGAGGATGGAACAGTCCTATTTCAGAAGAAAAACCAAGGCCAATGGGTAAACCTTGTAAGTAGTTGGGTTTAACCGGTGTAAGAGCTAACGCTGGAGGGACTTTCCACCTATGGAGATGTACTCTGTGTGAGATGTGGCCCTGTGCATGGGAGAATCTAAGATATTTGAAACGCAGCCTTCACTTAGGGACCATCAGCTGGTTTTAGGGTTTCTAAGATATGTCTAGAAGTGCTGAAAAGAATGGGAGTAGTCAGGAAAAAGAATACAAAGATATCTTACTTTTGTAATTTTTGCAAAAACAGATGACATGAGGAATATCGTATAAGAGGGTCATGATAGAGAGGGGTCTAAGGCGGAAGTTTCCTACCTTTGCTATAATTTCTTCTCTGCTCATAGACAACCACACTTCTGGGTGGGTAGTATTCACATCATTTCACAGAAAAGTACTAGGTAAAGAGAAGAGTTAACTTCACTGGCTCTTCAGTGTGTATCAGTATCTCATTTTATCTTCACAGAACCATGAAGAAGAGTGTACTAGTTTCCTGTGGCTGTCATAGCTAATTGCCACAAGCTTGCTAGGTTGAAGAAACAGAAATTTATTCTCTCACAGTTCTAGAGGCCAAAAATCTGAAATCAAGGTGTTGGTTGAAACATGCTTCTCCAGACAGGCCCTAGAGGAGAATCTGTTACATGCCTCTTTCAGCTGCGGGTGCCATTGGGATTCTCTGACTTGTGGCTACATCAGTCCAGTCTCTGCCTCTGTCTTCTCATCCACCCTTTTCCTCTGTGGGATTCTTATAAGGGCATTCATCATTGGGTTTAGGGCTCATATGGATAATCTTGAACGATCTCATCTAAAAATCCTTAGTCTAGTTACACTTTCAAAGACCCTTTCTCTAAATAAGGTCACATTCACAGCCTCCAGGGATTGGGACATGGACATACCTTTTGGAGAGCTACCATTCACTCTACTGTCAAGAGAGTTTTGTTATCTTCATTTTTCTGAGTCTCAGAAAGTTAAGAATATCTCCCAAGGTTATGCAGCTGATAAGTGATAAAGCCAGGATTCATAGATTTTTTAGATATAGCACTGAATTGGAAGACTCTTGCTGTTTGTTTGTTTGTTTGTTTTTGAAATTCATGTATACTCTGTTGTTCTCATGTAAATTTTACATATGGGAACTCCTATACAGTACAGCTATGCGTGATTGTGTGCCGGTGAGGAAAGTTGAAATGTAAGACATGCTGTCATGACAACACTCCCAACACAGCCAGTTTCTCAGATCGCTGGAGATTTCAAGGGCTACTCATCTGACTTGGACATTTAAGTTGATGATAAAAAATGTGGAGGTGTAGTTAGCTATTAAGAGCAATTCAGCTTTATAATATTTGAACTAGTTTTACTGAAGAGTGAGTTTGCCGAGATTCCAAGATGAGTGATTTGGGAACTGCTGATCCTTTTCAGCTAAGTGTCTGTGTAAAAAGGAAGTTTGTTCAATTCTGTGCAATAATAACAAAATTAAAAAAATAAGTCAAATTCTGCAGCCTACAGGAAAACTAACTGTTGTGTGTTCCTTTAATATTTTGTGTTAATTAGAAATGACTCATTGGTTTCATTGTCTTTAAACAAATAGTTTCTGTTTAGACTAGCACACCCCTTGCAGTTTTAGATATAGTTGGCATATTTGCACTCTATGTAAGATTTCATTTGAAAACAAGATTTCACTGGTAAACAAAAATAAGCAAAACAAAATCAGAATTGGTAAGAGAACGTGAAGTTTAGAGGTGGGTGATCTTGGGTTCCAATCATACCTATGCCCAGCACCATGAGTGTCCCATAGCAGGTATTTTGCAAATATTTGCTAGCCAATGGTGGCTTTGCCATGTTCCTGTCTTTACACAGCAGCTGCCTACGTGGCCAGCTTAGGATCTTAAAGGTTCTTGTGCTTTCTCTTTGGTTCCACAAAACATCTCATGCGAGAAGACAACACCTGGTATCTATGCTCACAGCTCAAGAAGAATAAAAAAGACGAGAGACATTCATGAAACAGTGCTGGGTAATCGGGCCTTCCAGGCTCTGAGCCCAAATAGGCAGCTCAACTCCTTGAAGAGTTTTGTTTCTCCGAGAGGCCACTAGGACAATACAGGCCTTATGCTAAGTCAACTGACCAGACCTTACCTCCTGCCACCACCCCCTCCTCCAGCTTTGGGGACTGCCTGTAGCTTCTACCAGGCACAAAGTAACAAAGGCCAGTCTATTTTCCTCCACACTGGAGATGCCATCGGGGGAAACAGAGCGTGTTTTCTTTCTAGTCCAAAATATTCAGTTTTCGGCTGGAAGGGCAAACTTGTTGAACTGGGAGGGAGTGGGATCAGATGGGAGTTACGGAGGCACTGGCAGCTTTTCTAACTCGGGGTGCAGCGTGGGCTCCGGTGAGAGGGGGTGGGGGTGGGGCTCCAGAAGGAAGAAGGGAATCTTGCCAGAACTGGCTGGCTCAAAGCATGCACATTCTTGGCAAAGAGAGAGAGAGTCTTTGGATGAAGAAATTTCAGGAAGCTGCGGAGAGGGTAGCCTTTTCTCTGCCTACGTGTTTGTGAAATCTTAAAGGCAAGCACATGCTTTATTAGCCTTTCATCCAGAGAGCTAATCCTCTAAAAAGGCAAAACCAAACAAACAGAACCAAAATGTCTTAAGTAGGTCATCGGAAAGATGTCTTCTTGGTACTGACAATCAAATTTCTTCTTTATGTTGCACTGGCAGACACGAACCCTGCCTTGTCGCAGTGCTGGGGTGACCTCCTGCACAGTGCTCCTGACCCCAAGACCACCCTCTTCTACCTGCTCTACGCGCGCTGGGCAGAGTGGCTACCTTTTGACGACACCACTTCATGGCTTTAACTTTCAGTTTCTTCTCATTGCCTATAAAATAAGCTTAGACCCTTGACCTTGACAGTGAAAGCCTTCCACGGTCTGTCCCTAAGCAATTTTTCAATCTTAATTTTACCGTAATTTCAAGCAACTTACCCTTTGATTAGTATTGCTTTCTGTTTTTATTCGTGTACCTGGCTTTTCAATTCTGCGTCTTCCTTCCTGCCATTTGCTCTGCTTCCAGTGCTCTCTCCACCCCTCCCACTTTTCCAAGTCAAAGCTCTACCTACTCTAAAATGCTTACATCAGATGTTGTAAGCCTTCTACAAAGGCTTCTTAACAAGCATCTATTAAGAAAACCTGATTGACCCTAGACTCGATCTTTCATCTCCGAATGTTAAGATTTGGGGCAATACGCATCACTTCTCTGATCCTCAGTTTCCTCAGCTTCGAAATGAGGAAAACATACAGGATCATTTGAACTTTCAGTGAGAAATCTCATGGAGTTCTTAGCATAGTGCATAGCAGCACCTAATAAATGCTTAGAATGTTCATTTTTAAATTCATTTTTCTGCTTACCACGTTCTACCTTATTTTGTAGTGGCAAAAAATATATTCCTATTGCTTTACTTTGCCTTTAAAAGGATTCCTACAAGACTCTAGAAAGCCTCTGAAAAAAATTCATGTAATTGATAGGCAACTTCAGACTTAGATGTTTATCACCACGTGCCACTCTGTGCTAATTCACATATGGAGTCTTTTGTGGTAAGTCTCATTTTCCACAGATGTTTTAACTAAGCATTATATTCTACCTGTTTCCCAAAGGGGCTGTAAAATCAGCATTTACAGCACTGCGGAAGTCTTGTTCCCAGCTCAGATTTCTAGAATATAGAGCTATCACCCCACATTTTCAAACCATAAGTCTTGCATGGTCAATCCTGGAAGTGAAGGATACTTAGCACCACTTTACAAAGGAGGGAACAGGGACTCACAGTGACCAGGTGAGACCACCAGCAAATGTCATAGTCAATGCAGAGACAGTTAAGTCATGTGAGCACAGGGTGGATAATAGAATTTACAAAATGAATAAATGAATGAGTGAATGAGAGTGGGGAGCTGCCTTTTATTCTGATGAGAAATATCATTCACTAGGAGTTAAGAAAGGGTAATGTTTATCACAAAGTCCTTTAAAAATTTGAGGGACTGTCTCTGTTGGACCACACCATTTTTGACAGAGGTTCTACCCATATTTGCTTAAGAAAAAGTGAGGTTTATTGGCTCTTATAAATGGGAAGCAGAGGACCAAGCTGCCTTCTCAGAGTTTCAGAGTTGCTTCGGGGCTCAAGTAATAATATCATTCTCTTCCTCTCTCTCAATGAACTAACTAACTAACTAACTAACTAACTAACTAACTAACTAACTCTCTCTCAGTCTCTTTCTTTCTCCTCTGCCAGACAAACTTCCTCCACGCAGAGAAGATATCACCAGCACTCCAAGCTTTGTAGCTTTTCTGTTCTGTGGTTCAGATGATAAAGAAGGGAGGGTGGGATGTGCTGGGAACCAACAACTAGAATGGGGCCTGGCAACACTATTTCAAAGTGATTTCAGAGTTATTGATGTACTATCTAGATGACGTGGGTATTTTGCAGTGGTACGGACTTCACAGTGTCATAGTCCTTCCTGCCACCAGGAGACTGTAGCACTTTCCAGTTGGCGGCCTCTGTTCTCGGTAGCTATGCAGTATCTCACTGAGTCCTTTGAACAATTCTGCCATATTGTTCTTGTTATCCTTGTGTACAGATGCGCAAAGGCACAGACAGTTTACATAACTTTGCCAAGGTTTTGTAGCTATTAGGTGATAGAATGAGATATTAGCATCTAAGTGGTCTAGCTCCAGAGATCACACTCAACCACCTTGTACTGTGTATCAGTTACCACCTGTGTGTCTTATATGTTTCATGATTTAACAAAAACCTCAGCCCTTCATGAGTAATTTTAGGTAATTGGTGGAAGAAATAGAGACATGTATTCATGATGCACGATGCGTAGTAGGGGCTCAGTAAATTCTAGCTAATTCTCTAGTCCAAGAAGATGGTAATTTATGGATCCTAGTGTATCCCAGGGAGCTTGTGGGGATAGACTGGAGCAACAGTGATCGGAAGTGTCACTGACCATGAACTTTGTGTTAATATGATGAACTCTTTGATACTGGGGTTACGCATTAATCTGTTTTAAAGTCAAGATGAACACTATTTGGGGATGCAAGGGCCAGCAACCTAGGTCAAGCTGGCTTAAGGTATAAGAGGAATTTGTTCTTATAAGCCCTGGGTAGAGCTAGTGTTCAAATAATCCTTTTTAGAAATCTTCATCTCTCACTTCTACTTTCCTCTATGTTTGCTTATTTCTCCAGTTTGGCAAAGATAATTACCATAGGCCACCTATTCACACTCAAATTAGTTTAGCACATTGACCTCCACCTTCCAGCAAAGAGAGCCTCTCTTTCCTACAACTTCCATTAAAAGTGTTCTCATTGGTCTGGTTGAAGGCACATGCCGTTCCTTTAAACAATGACATAGGGGTTCAGTGTTCTGATTGGGCCAGAGCAGCTCCCCCTGCTCCCCCTGCTCCCCCTCAGTTCCAAGAAAGGAACTCAGGATGAATTTACCAAAAAAAGGGAAAGAGAGCAGAGTAGGCAAAAACAGATTTCCCCATACATTCCACTGTAAACAAAAGTGGAAAATTCTAATCAGTTCAGTGCAGAAAGGGTTCTTGAGTTTTCCTTGAAGAAGGCAAGCCTCATTTTAAATTTTGGCCTCAAGAAATTTTCACTGTATTTACTTCCCTTCACTCAATATTTATATTAATAAATAAAGAGATGCACCGACTATGCATCTACAGGGAAAAGAACTGAGTGTAGAAAGGGAAATAAACACACCTGCTGCCCTCCTGTAGCTCCCAGCTCTAGAGACAATATTTGGGGGTGAGAGAGACAAGAATTCCCATCCAATCGCTATCTTGCAGTTCTACACTCCACACATGAAAACGACTTCTGAGTAGCATATATATTCAAATGTTGAGTATAAAACCATTAAACACTGAAAGAAAATCAAGCAAAGCATTTATGTAATGAGTTGGAGAAAAGCGTATTCGCCAAAACACTTTGGAAGATGGTAGTAGTATATTTGTTTGAAAGAAATGCTTGATAACCTGCTTGGGTTGCAGGTCGAGACCCTCAAGGAATGTTTACATATCAAAAGATGGTTCATTACTGCTTTGCATAATTAACAAACATTCGGTGCTCAATAAAGAGAGGAATGAAGAAGGGAGTTGGCAAGAAGAAAAAAAAAAGATGCCAGGATGGTTGTCCTTCATGGTGATGTGTCCTCATCGTGAATCCCTCCATTTGTGCCCTCTCCAAATATTCACAAAACAACGGGTGGATTTATTGTGGAAATCAGTGAATGGGCCTAGCTTCCTACATACAGAGCCTGTGACTACCGATGTCACAGCTTGAGTGACTGTGCTGACATCTGGTTTATGTTTACCTAATCACAGGGTGGGGATGGGCTCTCAAAACATGACCCCAAAAACAGAAACCATAAAAGAAACCGAAGCTAAATATGGCTGCACCACACCAAACAGATTCCGAATGGTTAAACAAACTTAAATTGTCAAAAATACATTGAAACAAGCTCTTTTTGCAATATAAATGGCAAAAGATTATCTGCATAAAAAAAGCTTATAGTACAAAAAACAAAGGAAAATGTGCCAACAGAAAGAGGTTGAGAACATGAGCTGATCGTCATTAAAAGGAAAAAACATAAATGATCACTAAACATATTTAGAAGTTTAATTTCATCAATAATGGAGGAAATATAAGCTACAAGAAAATAATAACAAAACACTATTATTTGCCTATTAAATTGGGAGAAAATGGAGAATGATGATTCCTAGTGTTTGCTAGGCTGTGGAGAAATGGGCACCTCCAGATACTGGTCAACAGAGGTAAACTTTTGAAAGAACGGTTTGGCAGTATATACCGAATCCTTAAAAATGTACATATCTTTAATAAAAAAATTCTTTTCTGAGTATTGGTCCTAAAAATATATTTATACAAATGTGAAGAGGTGTGAGCAGAGATACTCACTGAGGCTTATTTGTAAGAGTGAAAAACGAGTAACAATCTAATCTATTCAAAAGCCACAGAGTGGTTGCCAAAACTGTGCTGTTAAATGCCAGGCGACCACTAAGGATTGTGATATAGATGGACGCAGACAGACATTGGCATATAGTTCCAATATAAATATTATGAAGTGAAAAAAAGCATCTCAGGAACCTAATTTTGGTTATGAACCCAACACACAAATGCACGCATAGAAAAAAATACCCGAAGAGTGTCCATCAAATGGTTTATAGAGGTTATTTTTGGGTGGTTGCATTACAGCTGATTTTCAGGTTTTTTTTTTTTAATTTAATTGTGTTCTGACTATCCTAAAAAGAGAGTTAGATTGTAAAATCATGAAATGATAAATACAGGGCAACGGCAGCAGGCTGTGCTGTGGAGGGGTAAGAATGGGGTGCCATGGGATTACAGGGAAACACCCCTGACACCCACGAGAGATCTCAGGAGCAGAGTCCAAGCCATTGTTTTTTATGGCATTCCCATTCCTTTAAGTACCTGTTTGTCATCTGCCCACAGCATGGCATCTATCCCTGCTCCAAATGTGGACCTCTCCACTCTGTATCTGATTTCTGGTGAATGGGGCCTTCTCTGACTCCCAGGCTCCAGTGCCCATCAGTACTTCCCACCCACCCGATCCCCCACCTCCACGTCTGCTACCAGTGTGATCCTGCTTTTGTGGCTTCTGCACAGGCTGTTCTCTCCACCTGTCCGGTGATCCCAGAAGACTGCGTCAATGTCAAACACTCCATGAACGCTTCTCAGGCAGACCGAATTGATCTTTCCTCTAAGCTCTTGTCATGCCTCCATTCTGGCTTGTTCCTTTACTGATTGTCTGGATGACAGGGTTCTACCTTCACACCTGCTCCCCACCATGCACTTCAAGCTGAAAATTTGGGTGTTTGTGACTCTGCTGTTCCATAAGACCAAAAATCTCAAAGGTATAGCGCTTACCTGAGCTGGGGAGGATTATACAGGGCTCCACCCTGCTTTACTCCATGGCATAAAATTCAGCTCCTTTCCCATGATCTATGAGACCTTCTTAGGTATGATTAATTCCTTTGTAGGTCTGCTCCCCACCTTAGCTTCTGTCCCCTCATTTCTGGAATGTAGCCACCATGGCAGAAACTGGAGTGGTTACCTAGGTGATGGGGAAGTCATTGGCTCTGAGTATGCCCATCAGGACTTACTGGTTGAGCAGGTGCCTAATGGTCAGGCACAGCCCTGGTGTCCAAGGACGTGGAAATTGGCAGCCTGACAAGGCTCATCCATCCCTTACCATTTAGGCCTGCAAATTATTTTCGGTATTTCCAAGCTATCGACTTGGTGGCCACAAGGTTTTTAAGAACAGCTTTCGATCACATTTCTCAGATCCTTTACTAAGACTGATTCAAAAGACATACACCCTGATGACAAGGTGTCTGGATGTCATTCAGAGAAATACCTAATTGGATTTTAGTTTTAAAAATATGCTCTTGGGCTGAGTGGAGGTGAGCCCTTATCTCTTACTTGGTCCAGACAAGAATGATGAGAACGGAGATGGAGAAACATAGATCGGTTAGGGGCATGTTTGGGAGGCATTAAGTGATTTGGGAATGGGGAGATGAGGAAAGAAAATCATGGGAGTATTTTTGTTTGTTTGTTTTATGGATTTGCAACTGCATGAAGGAATGCTGGTGTATTTACTAAGAAGTAAAGAGGTGAGGGACAGTAGGTGAAGACTTTGGAACCGTTCATAAGATGTGTATGGAGGAAGGAGGGAGTTCTGTTTCCAACACATTATATTTGGGTCATCTGAGATGTGCAGGTGAAGACAGTAGTTAAGCAGTTGCTTATGTGAGCCTGGAGCACAAAGTCTGGGCTGGAGATAGGCATCCTAGAGTCATCACCATGGGGGTGGAATTCAAAATACCAGGAAAGAATGTAGAGAAGGATTGTGGGGAAAACACAAGGCTGGAGAAAAAGCTGGGTCACCTTGCATAATCTGTGCCTCCTCTTACACCTCTGTAATATGGGGATTAAAAAGTGCCTGGCCTAGGATAACACTATGGAAATACAGCTTTTATTGTTGACATGATGGCAGGTGAGCAGAAGAGGGGCTAGCCATGAACATACAAAGGAGACAGGGAGGTTTGAGGGAATATGGAACATGAGGTCTGAGGGAATATGGAACACGTAGGGCCTTTCAGGGAGTGTGTGTGTGTGTGTGTGTGCATGAGTGTGCACATGTGTGTGTACATGTACATGTGTGTGTACATGTGTGTGTGTGTGTCTGTGCTCAGATGGAAGGGACACAAACACTTCAACAAGACATAAGTCCACCTCTGTCCTGAAAAACGTCCTCATCAAAGAGCAGATTCAGATCCCAGTTCTTTTCTACTTATAACCTGATTATGTGCAAAGATGACTTTTTGAGTCATTGTTCAGAAAGAACAACCACAAAATCTAACATATGTTTAGCTAGTGCATGTTGCCTATGTCTGTCACAATCTGCCTGAGTGCCCTGCACATGCTAGTGTGATTTGTTAGAGTCGAGGATGGGATTTCTCGCAAAGGTGAGGGCACTATTTTGATCAGGGAGCAGAGAGAAAGCAGGAGTTCTGGAAATAATTTATATTTTGATTTAATATAATATATATAGTTGATTTAATTTAATATATAGTTGATTTAATTTAATATATAGTTGATTTAATAATGAGAAAAGCATTGTGTCCAGTATCATTTTATTTACTAATGACATTTTGCTGAGTTCTTAGATAATTTTGGGAACAGTCTCTTAAAATAACAATGATGAAAATCCATGAACTTCAAGAGACACGTTAAGATTTGTGAGCACATTTCCCTCATCTCAGCTTATTCACTCATCAGCCTTGTGTGAGGGAGGTGAGAGCCTGGGCTCTGGGGTCAAATATGGACTTGACTCTGGCCCCAGTATGTGTATTTGTTGGCTGGAGCTGCCATAATGAATGGCCACTAACCAGATGACTTCCAAGAGCAGGAATTTATTGTGTCACAATTCAGGAGGCCGAAAGCAAGGTGTCAGCAGGTGTCAGACCTCCTTCTGAGGTCTCTGAGGGAGAATCTGTCCCATGTCCCTCCCGAAGCTTTTGCTGTCTGCATCAGTCCTCGCTGTTCTTGGCTTGCAACTGCATCGCTCCAATCAATGTCCACCTCCGTCATCACATGCCTTTCTTCTTGAGTGTCCCTCTGTATCTTCACATGGCTTTTAAAGGACACCAGTAATCAGATTTAGGGCCCACCACAATCCAGTATGAGCTCTTCTCATTACTTCTGCAAAGATTCTGTTTCCAAATAAGGTTAGATTCTGAAGTTCGGGGTGGACGTGCATTTTTCAGAGGCGCTGTTCAACCCCACACAATCTCTTACTAGCTGTCTAAGGTTCTCAAAGAATAAAGTCTTTCGTTGTTAATATGTAAGTCTTACACTATTGGATTGTGAGAAAAAATGCAGTAAAATAGGAAACACGTAAGAAACACGCAGGAAACACGCCTCGCACTGTAGAAGACTATAAAAACGGTGTTACTAAGGTCAGGTGCTGGCTACTCTGGGAGATTACAGACCTCTCTGAGCCTGTCACCTATTTTCCTATTTTGATTCAAAGATTTGAAGAAAGGGACAACATTTTCCCCATTTTGTTTCTATTGATAAATTACATCTCCAGAGCTTTGAACAATGCATGGTCCATGCAGGTGTTTACTAAATTATCTTGGCATGAACTCTTAACAGGAGAATAATATGTCTCTCCCAGAGGTGTTGTTGGAATGAAGTGGGATGAAATGAAATAAATCTGTGTTTGCTTCTTAGTGCTTGATAAAAATGTCCATTCTCTTCCTCTCCCGCTTTTATAGCACAAAATTCACACAGTAGAGACCTTCAGAGAGATGCCAGTGAGGACTAGCTTCATCACTAAAAGCTTAGGAAAGAGTCAGGGGAACAGATGCTGAGTGCAGTTCCGGGCCTCAGTAGAGTTTGGAGATGAGAAGGGAAAAGGTGAGCCCACATGACCAGCCACCAGGACACCCTGCCCGTGTCTGCAGGTAGATCACAGAGCCATTTCTGTTTCAGGCATCGTGCACATGGTTGGCGACACCAGAGTGAGCTGCCCTGTTCTTTTTAGTTCTTCAGATGAGTAGAGAAAACAGGTTAATATATAATATTTCAGTACTCCATGGGGACAATTTTCCAAGGTAAAAAAATTCTCTGAAATATTTTAGACACACACAAAAGTATAAAAAAATTAAGAACTAACATTGTATACCTCGTTAAAGAGGCCAAATGTAGGCTCTCGGGTCACCAGCCCCAACTCGGCTGCTGGATGACAGGCAGTAGCTGAGAAGCCATCTCGGATACCCCGTCTTCAGGTGACTGCAGTTGTGACACCCCAGGTGAGACCTGCTCAGCTCAGCTTAGTCCACCTGTAGAACTATGAGAGATAACAACACTTTTTGTTAAGCCAAATTTGGCTTTTTTTATTATTATTATTTTTACACAGTAAAGAGATAAGTGGAACACTTTCTCTTCTCTTTTCCCCATTCCTTCTAACTCTTTAAAGAACTGACACAAAAAAGTTAAGCGACTTATTCAGGGTCACCTAACTAAGCAGCAGAGCCGAGATTGGAACTAGGGCCCATGGGACTCCTAATTTAAATATAAATTAGGAGTCCCATAAATATAATTTAAATATAAATTATCAAACACACATTTCTAAAGAGGTCTTTATCAGCTCCGGCTGCTGTAATAAAATATCAGACCACATGGCTTAAACAACAGATATGTATTTTCTCATACTTTTAGAAACTGGGAAGTCCAAGGTCAAGGTGCTAGCCTGTTTGGTTCCTGGCGAGAGGCTCCTTGCAGAAGGTTGCCCTCTTGCTTTACCCTCACGTGGCTGAGAGAGGCAGAGCTAGATCTCTGAGAATTTCTTCTAAGGGAACAATCGGCTCATAGAGGCTCCATCCTCACCCTTGCCGAGGGCCCCACCTCTTAATACCAACAAATAGTGTGTGTGGGGATGGGGTGGGGTGGGGACGTAGGACATCAACATATGAATTTGAAGAAGACACAAACTTTGAGTCGATAACAGGATGGACTTCTAGGGTCAGAGATATGCCACCAAATACCATGATGAAAAGCCCCATGACTCCTAAACCAGATGTCTCAGAAATTAAAATAAATTGAAAAAGCGAGCAAGTCCATGGGCTGCCAGTTTTCGTGCCATTGTGATGCCAGGGCTGCCCCGAGCATTGAGAGTCCTTGGTCATTAAGCCCTGACCAGCCATTCAGGCCCAAATCTGAGCCAAGGACATCTTTATCACCCTGGTAACAGTTCAGACTCCACCGTGGGGGCCACATTCCAGAGTCCAGGGAACAGGCGGAGGTGGAAAGATGACATACAAAGCGACACTTCTCAGAAAGAAGCCCAGGAGAGGTTCACAAAAGCCACGTTTGCTTGGGTCTCCTATTTGCCATTCCAGAATTGCCCATCTGCAAACAGCAGGGTTGCACCCGTGGTCATAGACACGGCCTGTGCTGAGAGCTGCTTCTTGCTTTTAATGGCTTTTCCAAGAAGCAAGCTGTGTTCTGTGGACATCATGTGATTTCTTCTTCAAGCCTCCCTCTTCTCTCCCTTCTTCTTTCTCCCACTCTCTTCCCACACAACACAAAAAGGCTCAAATATTAGCAAATTAATGTTTATTGAGCTCCGACTGTGGTCCAGGCATCCCACTGGGCGTGCAGTGCTGTATTATTTGATTCTCATGATAAGCCTGTGGGGAGGGGTGTGTTGTTCACCTTGGTGGCCAAGAATAGTTGCTTTAAAAGATGCTGAGTAAAATGCCCAGTCACACAACCCATAAGAGGAGATGCTGGCATTAGAACACCTGTCCAGCTTCTTTCAGATCCCTGCTTGATCCACCAGGCCTTCCGAGTAGAAAGCTGAAGCAAAGCAAAAGCAGACACTGTGGGTGAGGTGGCGGGTCCCCTTTCTGGACCAGAGCTTGAGAAAACAATTCTTGCCCCTTATTACCCTCCTAGAGCCAACCCCAGAAACACAGTGCCTGTCTGAAGGTCAACTTGGGGAAATACTGGGTGGGGGTCATGTCTCACTTTTCATCAGACCTTCGAACAGACATTTTCTGAGGTCCTTGGAGCCATCGGTGAAATGAGTGAGGCTAAAGAGACAAGAGAGTCAACTCATCATTTTACAAACATCAGTGGAGCTCCTGTCATTGTTTTATTGATGAACAACAACAACAACGATAACAACAACAGAAACACAGTACTGAAACCAAGGAGAAGTGATCTGCTTTCTAGTTGCCCTGATAATGCTGTGCAAAATGTCAGTGATCGGGCCCTCTGTTCTGAAAAAAGATCTTTTGTCACTCAAGGTTGTAAACAATTCTGCAGTTACCACTGTGTTTTAATATATATGCAAGTTTCAGCTCAGTTTGTTTTTATTTCTCATATTTTTTATAATGACATATACTACATGGAAATTAACTCAGAGGCCTCCCAGGTGTTCAGTTTGTCCCTGGCCTCCATGGACTCAGGTACATGTGCTTATTTCAAGAGTAAATTTGTAATGATTTGAGCTCACTTCGGGGGAGGTTTTGATCTTCAGCTCAACATAATTTAGGTTGTAGTGATCACTGAGCATCACAGGGAGAAGCATCTGTGCTGGGCATGGAACAGGACAGGCATTGTCCCTTCTCTCATGGGTGTCCCTATTTTGGAAGGAGGCAGATAATGATCAAGAAAACAATCAGAAACACAAAATAATTTCAGATAGTAAAACATGCTCCGAAGGAGAACATAATAGGTAGGATTCTTCAGGAGCATGAGGATGTGGGCGAGAGGCTCATTTTTGATAGGGCGGCCAGGGAGCCCTTTCAGAGGAAGAAGCATCTTAGCAAAGCCATGAAGAATGACTGGGAGTTGATTAAGATTCAGGCCCTCAAGAGTTGGTGTGTGAGGGCCCTGGTCACAGAGACAGCATGTGCAATAGCCCGTGAGAGAAAGTTCTAGCATGCCTTAGGACCTGGGATGACACACTGAGAATTTGGATGGAGTGAGTACATGGACTTTATTCAGATTTTATTCCACACCTGAGTTTATGCTAACCAAGTGACTCAAGGCTGGGCCTTAGATAGTTTCTAGTTGGGAACTGGTCATCAGAAATACCAACCACATGCTTAGAAGGCTGAGCCTTGAAGCCAGCCTAACCCTGGGCAAGGGAAGTGGGCTGGAGATTGAGTTCAATCATGTGGCCAATGATTTAATTAATCATACCCACAAATTAAGATCCCAGTATAAAAGCTGGACACTGAAGCTTGTTGGAGCTTCCTGCTTGGCAAACACATCAATGTGGTGGGGGAGGGATGTGTCCTGCTTCCATGGGCAGAGGGCATGGAAGCTCTGCATTCTGGACTCTCCCAGCATTTGCCCTATTTGTCTTTTCACTTGGCTGTTCTTGAATTGTGTCCTTTATATTGTAATTATAAGTATCGTGCCTTTCTGAGTTCTGTGAGTCATTCTAGCAAATTGCCAAATTAGCAGGGGTCATGGGAACCCTCGAAGTATAGCCTGCTGGTCAGGAGTATGGATGGTTTGGGGACACCGCTTGTCTCTGGTGTCTGAAGTAAGAATAGTCTTGTTGGAACTGTGCCCTTTGATTTATGAGGTGTGCACTAATTCTGGGGGGTTAGTGCTGAGCAAATAATCACGTTTATTTGCCTGTTAAACAGTTGTCCAGAGCAATGTTTCTTAGCCTTTAATAACTGTCTGCATTCTCTTACCTGAAATCCTCAGGCCAGAGTTTTGTTTTGTTTTATTTCAGAATTTCGACTTTTTAGAAAGGTGTGCCCAAGATTCCTAGATGACCATGGGCTACATCTCACAACCGGTAACTAATACTTCTACAGAGACATACAAAAGTTAATCTGAGATCAGCAAGGACCCCAGAAAGCCTTACTTCAGTTCAAGGTAGGTGTTGTCACCATCTGAGTTAAGTAATCATTGATTTAAGAGCCTTCTAGAGTTCAGCATGGCTGAATGAGGAGGAGGAATCAAGGAGCTCTGTATGCTGGAAGGAGATCCGACATGACACGCAGCCCAAACTCATCATGAGAGAATGTGTTTTTTCATTTTTTTTGTTTGTTTTTTTTGTTTTTATTTTTTTGTTTGTTTGTTTTTTGTTTTGTTTTGTTTTTTGATGACAGACAAAGGTAGTGAAAAAGAAATAAGGTTTGAAATGTGTAGAGCCAGAGGCTAATCTTTGGAAAATTCTTTCAACCTCGTCATGTAAAATCACCAACTGAAAATTCAATACTTATCAATGACTAGTCAAAATAAAAGCTTTTCTGCTAGGAAAATATATGATAGGGTAGTATGTACAATTATACCGTTGTAGTCTTACAGGGGATCATGCTATAAAATATGTCAGAATTACTGCATCTGTAGGGCACGAGCCTGTAATAGTGTCTCCGGAAGGCAGAATACCAAATGGTCCGCTAAAATTTTATTTAATTATAAAACTGAAAAATTATTCTAGATTCATAGTGCTAGTCAATGTGCTTATGAAAGATAATCTCACATTCTGCTGGGGTGAATAGAAATTGGAAGGATCTTTCTAGAAAACTGTCTGAAAGTTTGTTACAAGGGCCTTAAGTAATGCCATCATTCTGCTTTTGACAATCTATCCTAAGGAAATAATTCTAAATATGGAAAATGCTTTATGCAGGCAGGTGTTTATTGTTGTAATAGTGAAAAATGAAAACAAATCAGATTTGAAACAAGCAGTGAGAAATTAAGTCAATTGTGGTTCATATAGTCTCGTACTGAATTTAAAAATGATGGTTCTGAAGACTAAAGTAACAATTAGAAATGTTTATAAATTAATATAAAAATTAAATAAAATTATAGAGTATAGTTACAAATCTTTAGAAAACAACACTGGTATTTGTAGGGCAGTGCTGAAAGGAAGTACAACAAAACATTAATAATCATTGGATTTGAACAGTGGGATTGTCAAATTTTTAAAATCTTTTTTAACACTCTAAATTTCTATAAGATGCTCCTTTGTAATGAATAATTTACAAAATCTGAGCAATTGCCTTAAAAAATGTAAAAGGTGTCATATTAGGGTTCTCCAAAAAAAAAACAGAATCAATAGGAGATCTATATATATACAGATACATATAAACACACACACACACACACACACACACACACACACACACACACGAAAAATAGACATATACATATGGACATCTGGAGAGAGAGAGAGAGAGAGAGAGAGAGAGAGAGAGAGAGAGAGAGATTTATTATAAGGGATTGTGTCAAGAGTTCATGGAGGCTAGAAGCCCTATAGTCTGCCATGCATAAATTAGAGAACTAGAAGAAGCCTTGGGTACAGTTCCAAGGCCTGTTTGAAGGCCTGAGACCCAGGAGAGGTGATGGTGTAAATTCCACTCTGACTGCAGTGGAAGACCAATGTCCCAGCTGGAACAGAGGCAGAGAGTGAATTTTCCCCTACTCAGCCTTTTGTTCTATTCGGGCCTCCAGTGGATTGGACAAGGCCCATCAACACTGGGGCAGGCTGTCTGCCCTCCTTGTCTACGGAATTAAATGCTAATCTTACCCAGAAACACCCACACAAACCCACGCAGAATCATTTTTAAGCAAATATCAGGGCATCCTACGGCCGAGTCAAGTCTACACATAAAATCAACCATAACTGGTGCTAAACCTTTGATCACAGTAGTATTATATTAATTATTTCACTCAATCATATATATCTTAATATCTATCATCTATCTATAGTAATGATATCTATCATCTATCTATCTATCTATCTATCTATCTATCATCTATTTATCTATCTAATCTATCATCTAATCCATGCAATCTTTATATCTACTATTAAATGCTTGACAAATGTTTTTAAGTTGATCTGCAACATAATTTTATTCTAACACTCTCTTAAGAAATACTGCAGGCTTGATTAATGAAGCCTGGCATGGACATTAGCTTTCCCCCAGAATGGTTGGAAAGCCTTGTTTATTAACCCCTGACTAGTGTCCTGCACAGCTGTTGCATCCTCAGAACTGACTGCAACATGTAGGCTCAACAGCTCGACGATTGCTTCAAAGTGTTGAGCTCCTTGCATACATTTTTTTCATCTCTGTTGTTCTTGGTTAGTCTAAAAGATCTATCTGATAGAAGGGTTCAGGTAGATCGAGGGCTACTCTAGAATCTGAAGCAGTTGTTAAACAGCAAGTGGCTTGAGCAGCTGTTCTTTGGCAAATGTGAGACGAACTGTAATCCAGCCTGTATGGTATTGACGTGAGGGTAGACAGATCAATGGACCAGAGTGAGAGTCCACAATAGACTCCCACTTCTATGATCAATTTACTTTTGACAATGATGCCAAGGTAACTCGACTGGAAAAGATAGTCTTTTCCAATTGACTAACTGGAGATCTGTATGAAAAAAAAAATAAATTTAACCTTTAACTTTACTTCCCAACAAACATCAAAATAACTTAAATTTATCATAGACCTAAATGTAAGAGCTAAAACAATTAAACTCTACAAGACAGCAGAAGAGAAAACCTTTGTGACATTGGATGAGGCACAGAATTCTTGAACAAACCACCAAAAACAAAAACTCTAAGAGAAAAAAAAACAACTCTAAGAGAAAACTCTAAGATTTAAAATAGTTGCTCTTTGAAAGATACAGTTGAGAATGGCAAGTCACAGACTGGGAGAAATTTTTTGCTAAGCATATATTCAACAAAGGGCTTATATTCAGAATATACAAAGAACACTCATGACTTAATAAGACAGCCCAGGTTTAAAAAACAAGAACAACAACAACAAAACTAGACACAAGACTTAGACACTTCACAAAAGAAAATATGGAATGGCTAGGAAGCACATGAAAAGACATTCGACATCAGTAGTCCTCTTGTTTATTTAAAAATAGATATTGTAGGGAGGTATAAAAACCTGCGATAACTGCACAAGTAAGTCATCAGAGTGACGAATTATTCACAAAATAAACACCATGGTTTGAGTGCATTGTGAGGTACATGTCTGGGGTGTGTCTGGAAACAAAATATGCACATTTTAAGAGAACAAAGTCTTAGACAAAGAACAATGTTAAGTATGCTATTTAGGTACAAGGAGGTAAATCACATGATAATGCAGAAATGTTAACACAAGTTAAAAGCCCTTGCCTCTCAGGATTGGGAATTGAGGAAGAAAAGGGGGTGGGGCAGGATTTTACTTTTTTCATGATTTAGGTATTTGACTCTTTAAAATGTCTTCACATTAAATGCCAATTTGAAAAATAATTTAGTATTTACAATAAGTTAATCAATGTGTGTAAACTATCTTCTTTCACGCCAAAGCCTTTGTCATTATTACAAATGTTCATCCAGGTTTTTTTCTTTGTTTTGCTTAAATTAGCTTGAGTTTTAATATTATCTTAATGATGTAGTTTTAAATTATGTCTCTACTATTTTGGGCATATTTATTAAGCGTGTTTTTTTTTTTTAACATTTTATCTTCTAACTATACATTAGATGGTATCTCGTATCCCATGATTCTAACTCCAGTTACACTATGTGTTTTTTCCCACATCACTCTGCCATTCTCCTACACCAGCTGGTTGTCCTGCAATTCAGCTCAATTCTGACACTTACTAGGAAAATAGCATCAGGTTCCACAACGGAAGGGCTCAGTCCTACAAGACTGTTTTATTTCCTTTCCTACTTTAGATGCCAATCACAAACCCAGGTTGTCACCTGTGCTTCTGACCAACTAACTGGCTATAGATTGTAGATTCCAGAGACTCCCTCAGTGGGTTCAAGTAATTTGCTAGAGTGGCTCACAGAACTCAGAGAAACATTTATTTCACTTACTAGACTACTGGTTTACTATAAAAAAAGATATAACTCAAGAACAGCTAGATGAAAGAGATGCAGAGGACATAGTATGGGGGAAGGGGCACAGAGCTTCATGCACCCTCTGGGCGTGTATGCTCATGGTCAACCTGATAGCTCTTTGAACTCTGTCCTTTTAGGTTTTTATGGATATGTCGTTACATAGGTGTGATTGAGGAAGTCATTGGCCATTGGAAGTTGATTCCATCTCTAGCTCCCTACCCCTCCTTGGAGGTCAGCGTTGTGGTTTGTGGGGGGCTGTAAGTTCCAACTCTCTAATCACCTGGAAACCAGCTCCCTTTCTTAGGTGCTTCCCAAAACTCACCTTATTAATGTAAACTCAGGTTTGGTTCAATGGAGTTTGTTACAAATTTCTATCAAGATACCTTTGTTGCTCTCATCACTTAGTAAATTTTCAGGATTTTAGGAACTGTGCCAGAAATAAGAACAGAGACTAAATATTTTTTATTATAAATCATAATGTCACACATCTTCCTGTTTCCTGGATATATTGTTATCTTCTTTTTGGTGAAATAGATCTTTGACTAATTCTCTCAGAAACAGTTTTTGTTCCAAACCTTGAGTTCTTTTAATTCTTTGTTCATGTCAAAATTCAAGTCAAGTGCTAACTCTGATATGAATTCTTTATCAAGTAAAATCATTTTGAAGAAATTAAATCCTTTCACCAGGAAGTCCTTCCCATCACACAAATATGCAATCAATATAGCATATTGTATCTTTTATAGTAGACTATATTGAATTTGAATTAACCTGATTTTACCGACAAGGCTATGAAATGGCCTGGAAACCATGGGTGCCATATGGTTGTTGTCCAACACGTAGTCAGTATTCAAAGTTGATTCTTTTCTTAAGTAACAAAGGAACAGGAGAGCATAGGAAGATAAATAATCTTTCTGTCAGCAGCAGGGGAAATGGTCCAGACAATGTGAAATTCCTGCTAAGTCTTAAAGATAAGCCAGAATGCAGAGGGAGGTGGCTCTTGGTTTTTGTTAGGGGTGGCGTGGACTTGTTAGGCTGAAAAAAATAAGATTCTAAATATAAAAATGGCAGCATGTGCTGAGATACAGATGCATAAAGATGCAGGATTTGCTTGGAGGACCCAAGTAATAGTGGCAGGATGTGAGGGGCTGAAAATGTCCAGTTAGGCCATTTAAGGAATATAAGGAAATATTAACTTTAACCCTCTCTAGGATACCTACATCCTCGTAAGTAAAACAAAAAGCTTGGTAATGATCAGTGATTCTTTAACACTTTCTCAAAAAGCAATGGAATCTTTTCCTTCTGCCACCTCATGGCTGTACACCAAATTTTAACTTTGCTAAAGTCAGAAGTCAAGCTGTTCTAGTTACAGTTGAGATGGGGATGCTGGATCCCAGGTTGCTTACGTCATACCTCTTCTTTCTCTCTGATGATGTGGTCACTGAAGAACTCATAGATTGAGCAGAAAACAAATAGAAACATTAGAAGACACGTGGTTCTGAACTAGAGAGGATCTGAGGAAGCATTACAGAAATTGTGCGTTTAGCAAATAGCCAATTTTTTTTTTTTTTAATGCAGCATCAATTGAGATATGGTAACACTATCTATGATGACTTGTGACACCAAAATTTCTATAGTATGTGGGGGCTGAGGGTGAGGGTGGGGAAAACTGACAGAAAGTATCTTTTGGGCTGGAATACTGGACTACATGGTCTCTACAATTCCCTCCCAATACTTACACTAAAAATAGAGAGTCGGCCTGCCCTTCATAATATGTCCACGTTGCTAAACTCTCTTTATAAGATTTTACTGGCGTTGATGGATATTTCGATAGGTTTGAATTGATGAATAAGATTCCACAACTATGCCAATAACTTAATAGTTTATTAGTCAGTCAACAATATTACAAATATTTAAAAATTACTTAATATAAATAGTTGGCAGCAAACTATTCCATTACAGAGTTAAATTACCAGTACAACAGACAGACTGGAGATTTAGACACCTGGAAGATAACAATAAAATAAACTAAAATATTTTAACCAAAAAATTCAAGCTGAAGGCGTTTACCTAGTGTCCATAAAAGCATGGGTTCTCTTTTTATTTAGAAAAAAATAAAAAACAGCTTTAACACCCCATTAGGAATATAAAATAAAATCAACTGAAAATATTAATTTGCATATCAAAGAACCATTTATAATTACAATCCAAACACTCCATAAACCACTTGTGCGATTCTATACAGAAACTGGGAATTAGAAACTAGTTGCTTTAATATTACAAAGATTTCAGCTCCAAAAATAATTCAACATAAAATAAACTTTAGCAATTAGTGTCATAAAATTATATATTTCCACATAAAAATACAAAATAATATTAATGACAAGAATATGAAAAATTATTCCAAGTATTTTACTACTATTAAAATAAAATAAAACCCAAAAAAACAAAATAGAAATATGCATGAAAAAAGTCTCTCCTTTTGTTAGCAAAACACTATCCAAAATAACTACAATCATTTACATCAGTACAAAGATTTCTGGATTTAAAAAATAGTTGCAATGACAAAAGGGGTATCTTTTCTGACAGTAAAAAATGACACTGTGGATAAAATCTGCAAAATATGCAATGAAAAAAATAAATTTGCATTAAAAAGGTTTACACTGTTATTTTTTTTTATACAAACATTAGAAACAGTATTGCACATCACAACACAGAATCGAGGTTAGTCAGCCTTCCAAAATGTGTTATATTCAAGTTTTGTAGCATCTTTGAGGAGAGGCTCTGTGCAGCCAGATGCAACAGGGATAAAATATCAAGTGTTTTCCATACACAAATATATAAATGCTAAATGTTTCCTTCTTAACAAAAAGTGTGGATTTTTAAAGTATTTTTTTTCCTCCACAGTCATACTTTTGGGCAGCAATAAGAACATTTAGAGAACATAAGTGAAGAAGCTTTGAAAATACAAAAATACAATCAAAATTAATAATTTTCTACAAAAATAGTAAAATAAATATGATCTGTAAATTAAAAAAAAAAAAACCTCCAATACAGTGTTTAACAGTTAGAAAATAAGAATGTAGTACATAAAAGGCAAAAAAAAAAAAAAAAAGAGAGAGGTAGGGAAGAGGTGGGGAAGGAATGAAATATTAGACTAACAAGCTTTAATTTTAACAGAAATGATGGTAAAACAAACCATACATTTCTGTCATTTTTACCCGTGGCTAAAAGGGTGTTCTACTACATTTCCCTTCATTCCCGATATTTATCTGTTTAAGAAGGGAAAGTGATTTTCAACATCTCCAATTATTTTCATCATATAATTTATTTTAGTGTTCATTATTTAATACATAAAAAGGTTCTTTAATTTTAAACATTAAGCAGAAATTATGAAAATAAAGTTTAAAAATCTGCGAAATTAAATATCTAAATAATTAACATTGCAAAACTACTGATTTCTTTTCTAAATTCCAAAAATTGAGGTATAGCAAAGGAGATGTCATCAGTCAAAAAAAGTGTGCCATAAAATAGCTGACTGTTGGAAAAATCTCTCATAGAGATATAAAAATAGTGCATAACAAATGTCAAATGGATCAAGGTTGGCAGGGTTAAGGTTAGAAAAGAATACTCCAAAAATCTGGAGGATCATGGTTAAGTAACAAATAGGGAACATCGACAAATAAATTAGTAAAAAGCTCTTCTGAAAACAGCATCAACTTTAAACATTAAAAACTTGAACCACAACCACAATAAAACAGCAGAGTTAGACATGAACCACATATTTTTACAGTACAAAAAGCACACCAGAGACAACCAATGTTAAGATCAACACTTTGCTCACGTGAAGGATTGTCCCAAGGGGCTGCTCTGAGACAACACCCTTGTAATTTTCTCTCTTTAGAGTCAAGAATCTTAGTTCTGCATTTTTAAAAAACATTTACCATTGTTGGGTGCTTTGCTTAGATTGCAGAGTAACTCTTACATTAAAATATAGGGACTAGTTGCATTAAAAATGCTCTAAAGAGAAAAAATATCACTAATGATATTCTAATCGTGTTCGGTACCAAGAGAAATTCATTAACTATTGCATGTTTCCATGTCGTTTCCCCAAAAACTGCAAGCAAAGTCATTACCAAAATTCCTTCATCAAAATTTAAAAAAAAAAGCAATTCTTAACCGTTAAGAACAACAATGTTCCATGCAACAGTGACCCCAGTTAAGACAGAAGACCCCGATATACATAAGTCAAACACTTAGTAGTAGTAAGCAAGTTCAAGCCAGATTTCACCATTGTCTTTAAGGTAAAATTGAATTTTATGCAACTAGCCATCTGTATATTTCCCCATCTCCATTTTGACTTTACTTAGGTTTACTCAAGTTTTGCATTCTTCTATAAAGTTTGTTTGTTTAAATATGGGCTTCCTGTGGGTCTGACATTTGGTGACTGGTTAGCAGTGTGCTGGCCATCTTTGGTTTATAAAGGATGCCTTAACCATGAACTATCAAAGGGGCTAAAATCAACTTTCTTTCAAATTCTAAGGAGTTTTCTTTTATTCAGTCTTTTCTCTATACTACATCACAGGAGTTAGAACCGCACATCACAGAATTGCACAGGGATTACAAAATATTACATCCAGTCTGCATAAAATCGAATTCCACTACTGACCAGATCACAAAATGGCTGCACGCTCTAATCTAAAACTAATTTGCATATTGTACACAGGTAGGACAGTTTTTTAAACTTGAAGTCACAATAATGCATGCAAGTTTGCTTTTTTAAACAAATTTTATAATTTGTTCATGCTACCTAGATTCAAGAGAGCTTTTTTGTGAACATCTGCAATACCTCACCTCTTGTTAGTTAATAATTCTAGTGCATGCATATGGTGTATACAGGTAAGTAAACATGCATTTTTTTTCACATTCTAAAACTATGGCAGTTTAGGCCATATTGTGCTGCCTGCATTTCATCTGCAATGCAGTGTGTCTCTAACGTTTTCAATCCCGTATTAATAGGTGGCATTACACATAACACCTATATAGCAGCAAAGCTAATACAGCTTGTGATTAAAAATGTTTAAAAATAGCTAATAAATCAGATTATCTTGAGGTATTATTTCTTGCAAGTCAAAATGGAGAGCAAAAAAAATCAACCCTAATTTTAGTTTATGTATACACTGAAAATAGCAACAATAAAAATAAGCATTTGTAGCAGACATATTCCATCTTCACTATTATTTTGCTACCTTTGGTAAATTACTGGGGCAGATCTTGAAGTTAAAAACCCACGTTTAGAAATAAGTGCACGCTTCACCCACTATATAGCAGCAGACTGTTTGCCCCTACGCAAAACATTCTCGTATCTAATTTTAACTTTACATATAAAAATAACTTGGAGAAAATACAAAAGAACATTTTATTTTAACATGAAAATATCACAAAAATTAGTAAGCCTGAGATGTAGGGTTTTGGTGAAAAACAAGAGGCTTTGTAGTGTTTTGGCTGCTGATAGAGATGCATGTATTGATAGCCGGGGGTGAAAGCAGAAGAAAGCACTCATCTCTTCTGCACGTCAGTGTCCTCAGACACGGTAAGCCACATGCACCCTTTCTTTCCGTGGTCCCCGGAGGCCGCTTCGCTGTTCCTAGTTCCAGCGGAAGTGGATCTGACGTGGGCGATCGGCACCCTCCTTTACCAATGGCTTATGGAACTCACGTCCTGCACGCGAGTGGATGTTTGCCCAGCAGAACTCACAGTAATACTGCAGGCAGGTGACGTTGGCACAGAAAAAGGGGGCGAATTTTCCACCGCAGCGTGCGCCCTGGCACTCGTCACACATCTGGTCATCCAGCACATATGGCTTCACCTCCACCTGGAAGGGAGAGAAAGAGAGGGTCTCATTTGGTTGGCTTCAGAGATCGTGGAATGTTCTAGAGAACAGGAGCTGCACGAAACGTCGGGGGAGCAGGCAGGCAGCTTCCCAGGGTAACCGCTCTACCAAGGCGGGTTAGAAAAATAAAATCGTTTTGCTCTCGCACTGATGATCTTTCACTGTTTCGTGTCCGTAACTGATCATGTGATTAAATGAGCACTTACTGGGGTAGCTATTGCAGTTTTGGTATTGTGCTCTTCGGAGGACTATAAACTTAATGGTATCTATTATATGTGCCAATATAATACTATTAAAATATTTTTAAAAACTAAACACCTAATTGATTTAAAAGACATCCCATCTTTGCTTTTCTTAAAGTAACAATCTGAAAAGCATTGTGTGTTAATATTTCCACTAGTAGGAGTAACTATGAGTAAAAAAGTAAAAGGATATCAGGTAGCCATGGAGACAAATGGTTTTTACATCCCTTTTCCTCATTCCAATACCACCTGTAAGATGGCATAACCCTAAGAGCCACCGATTATGGAAGCTCTTCTCTGCTGCAGGTGACAGTCACGTGCTGCTTCTCAGTCACTGGTCCAGCAGCAGAAGTGCAGATAATGTTCCTGAGGACATGTCCAGACTTCTGTGAATTTGTAAACTATTAAGTCAAAATCCCACTGTGAAGGCGTGAAGTGTGGTACATTTACATATGCTTTCTGGGTTTCTATCTCATGGTTATTTCTTGCCATGGGTTTTAAGCAACCTGAAGATGATTTCTGTGCTGTTTGCTCCATGATACCTCATAAAAATGCTAGGTGCAGGTAGGTACTCAGGAGTTACTTCATGAAAAATTACTGAATAAACAGGTAGGTACTCAGGAGTCACTTCCTATAAAACTACTGAAGAAAATTTCACAAATGCAATGATTTCAATTATTTGCATTTTTAAATTCTAGGTATTATTTTATGAAGCTTATTTACTTGACTCAAAATCATAGACGTCAAAGATAGAAAACAGACATCACATTGACACTGAATTATGATTTTAGAGTATAATCAAAATCGATTTCTAAATTAACTCTTGTATGTGTAAAAAGTTTCATTAATTCTTCATTTATTCTTATTTTCCAGAATATCTTAGTGGCACACATCTTAAAAAGTAAACTTTTCTCAGATATTTCAATGCCTTTTTAAGAAGGCGTGTGTTTCTCAATTTTACTTGCTCTGCATCGAAGTTGCTCTTTAAGAAAAGTCTGCCCCAAATAATTGGCTTCACCATCATTTTGGAAACAAAGTGGTAAGAGGTATGACACTGAAACTATCTTTTCCCTCTGCTTCTGCATAGTAACAACTACAATTATGTACAGCGTAAATAATTTCCTCTGTGACTGTATCACCTCTCTGCCAAAACAGGGCTTAGACTAGATTAGTAGGCGACAGCATGGCCATGGCCAATTAGAATCACCTGGGACCCTTGGTCGCAGCCCAGACCAATTACAGAAGATTGAGGGCGGGACTCACTGGTCAAGGTTGTCTGAAGTTTCCAGGTGAATTTAATGTGCAGCCACGATTGAAAGCCACTGGATTGGAGAAACTCTAAGGTTCAAACCATTTCAAAAAATTTCATATGCATGTCTGAGTAAAAGTAGAGCCCCTTCTCTCATGTTTTTCCTCAATATTTTAAGTAACAATGTAAACAAAAAAGCCACTCTGCATGTATGAACTGAACCTATGCTGTACTTTTCTAAATGGGATGATCTGACAATAAAATTGATGACATAGAGTCCATGGTCTGGTCAAATAGTAGTTAACCAGCTTCCCAATCCCAAAATAGTCTTTTATTGTGCACACAGCCTCAGAGAAGAAGCTTCAAGACACTGGTACACTAGAGAAATAAGAAGCCACTCAAGTTATATCTACTAATTTGGATGTAAAAATGTTAATTTACCTTGTACATCTCATCTGTACTATAAATGTAGACATGATTATTTTAGCATACTGCTTAAGTTTATATATGAACGAATCACAGATTTTAGTATAAAAAATCTGTAAAATAACAACTGAGCTTTGTTCATTCCTCTATTTTATATCATAATCAGTACTAAAAACTATTCAAGGGGGTGGCTTTCAGTTAGCATTCACAGGACTTCCTAAAAGTTCTCATTGTGGTAACCTAAACAATGCTATTAAAGAGCATTTTAAAGTTTAGGACAATTACTTTGTACACTTATTGTGTATATTCATGGAATTACACACACAACGTTTTTATTTTAGATTTTACAACAAATAAAAAGTAAATAAAACAAACAGCACTTAGTAGCAAGCTCTGTTCTAAGTGCTTCTGCCTATGTGAATTCATTTAATCTTCAGAATAACTGTAAGGGAGATATTTATTATTGTTTTCCATTTTATAAATGAGGAAAAAGAGGCACAAAGGGGGTTAATTTGCCCAGACTGAGCAAATGGTGGAAAGGAGACCCCAGGCAGTCTGGTTCTGGAATGTCCAGGCTCTCAAAACCAGCTCTGCCAAGTGGTTATAGAAGGACAGTAAGACCTTACTGGCTGATACGATTTTGACATGCCTTAAAATGGCATTTATATTTTCAATACTATTCCTAAAATTTAAAGCGCATTTAAGAATTTTACATTTCAGAGATCTTTCGATATAATGTGTATCTTTAAGAGTTATTCAGTGTTTGAGTTATATATTAATTCGTGGGGGTAGTGAAGTGAGCTCTGATCAGAACTCACTACAGGAGATAAGTGATTTCCCAATCGCCACTTACGCGTTTATCAATATCACCATGCTGCAGCTGGACGAATCGAGCACTGATGGCAGCGATGTAGCTCTGTTGATTGGAGAAAGCAACTCGACCAGCACCTTTTGGGTATTTGAGCTCAGGATCTGTATCAATTCCTGCATAACAGACTCCACCATACAGCCGGTCCATGATCATAGCAAGTTCCACTTCAAAAGGAACAGAAGTTCACATCAAACGTGAGAGAACACAGAACAACTTTTAAGTAGTGTTTTTTTAAAAAATAAAAGTCAATAGAATAAAGCGTTTCATGCTCTTTTCTAAATCCCACCCTCTCACCCGTACACTAGATCCCACTTGCTCTCACTACAGAAGCATCAGATTGGCACGTCTCCTAATTTTCTGTACCATCAATTTTTCTCTCCATACTGGATCCTTTCCAAGTATGCTGTCATTTGTCCCATCCAAAAAAAAAAAAAAATCTCTTAACTCTGTTTCTCCCTCTCAGTGACTGGTTCATTTCTGTTCTGTTTTATAGCGAAACTGATAAAAAAATTTCTCCTATATTCTTCGATCCCTCTCTTCCCATACTTTGTTCAACCCTTCATAACCAGACTTTTACCCCATAACTTCACTTTTATTGCTCATGTCAAGGTCACCCTCCCAACTGCCAAGTATAATGGCCAATCTACCTGTAAGCAGCATTGAACATAGTTAATCTCCTCCTCCTCCTTGAAATCTTTCATCCACCTGGCTTCCAGGATAGATTATTGCACAATTCTCCTCCTGCCTCACTGTAATTCCTTCCTCTTCTTCCTTACTAGTCCTCTTCAACTCCTTGACTTTTCAATGTCAGGGTACCTTAGGTTCCAGGCCTTGGCCTTCTCTCTACACTTGTGGCTTTGGTGACATCATGCTGTGTCACAGCTATAAATACTGTCTGTTTTCAGCTTCTAAATTCGTTGAGTCTGGGCTTCCCCCCTCCGCTCCCCAAATCAAGATAGATTCATTTATGCAACTGCCTGCTGGACTCATTGCTACTTCCCAGATGCTGTTCAGAAAGGCCTTCTTGACCTTCCGGCATCCCATTAAACCTGCCCCGTGAATTTTTGCCAATTCAGTTAGTAAGCAACGGAAAGGATGAAGCTGCCAAGTGGAGATCCCTGGCTTCATCCTCCCTATTTTCTCTTCCCCCACTGCACATGCAATCCTGTGAACCTGATTTTCAAGACATCTAGAATCAAATCACCTCATCTCCATCACTAACATCCCGTTTCAAACTATCATTACTTTTCATCTCCATCAGGACAATAGCCTTATTTCTTTGCTTCTGATACCCATCTCCCATCCCCACTCAAATTTACAAAAGAGGAAGTGTGAATCTCTTAAAAAAAAAAATCACACACACATAGATTTCTCCCGCTATGTGAAAGTAGAGGGTTCCTATGAAACCTTTTGTAAAGGTTAGCAAAGTTTAAGAACAAAAATCCTCTTTGGGTTTCTTCCAGTTAGCTAAGACACATACTAATTAATGTAAGTGTTTTGTAAAAGAAGTGTAAAGAAAACTTTGGAAAGGCAGCGAGACCCCTGCATCAGATACCAGTGACTCAGCTGAAATGTCTACTTGGGAGCTCTGCACGTGGCTTTCTCAGAACTGCCACTAACCCAAGCCACCGTTATCTGTCTCCTGGACTGGGATATTAGGCAACTAAATTGGTCTACAAATATCCATGCTCAAACTGGCTCTCCTCTCCAGGAGTCATGAGCTAGATTGATCTTTCAGAAATATGAATGTAATCATGTCTGTCCTTCGATCAAAAAACTCTCCGTTGGTTTCCCCTTGCTCGGAGGATGAATACTAAATTAGCCTACCAGACCTGTATGACCTGACTCCTGTGGATTTTTTCAGTGTCTTCAGTGTCTCTCCCTTCACTCCCTATAACCCTAGTTGGCCACTCTGGTCTTCTGTCTGTCCCTCAAACACATTCTGCTTCCTTCCACTGAAGACCTTTGATTTTGCTTTTCCCTTTATTTAAAAACTCTCTCAACCCTTCCTACCAAAATGACTCCTTCTGTTCAATCTTGATATGTCAGCTCAAATACAAGTATCTTCAAAATGTCAGACTACAGCACATTCCCTTGCCAGATGCTTTTCCACTCCCTACAGTCTTTCTTTGTAGCAGTTATGTTCTATAAGTATTTACTTATGTGAATAGTGTTAACCTGCATCTCCTTTACTGGAGAGGATGTTCTCAGTGATGGAAGGCACTGATACACTTCACAGGGTATAGGGTATCATAAAACTTGCCTGTATAGTGGGTATTTACATCTATAATTATGTTCCTCTATGATATCTTCCATTATCTCTCTGGTTTCTGGTTACTGATGAAAAGAAGTTTATCATTCACTTCTTTAAAGTGCTATTTAAAAAAAATCCCATATTTCTCCTTCAAATACCAGAATCAACCCACATAAAATAAATAGGACAAAAATTCTCATAGCTCAGAGAGTAACACTTAAGAAGTCAGAAGTATCTGACGATTCTTCCTGTACAGTCTGTTTGGAGTGAGCTATTATTAATATCAATAGATGAGTCTCCAATTCTCCAGTTACCTGATGGATCCAAGAACGGTCTTTAGAATTTGTTTCAGAATCCTGCAGTTAGCAACTACTGGAGCGGGGCATGAGGATCTGCCCTGTGCCTGCCCAGTAGTGCCAAGTGTTTACTAAATTAATTCATAGTTAATTTTTTAAAAACACAATTTGTTACCATTCAACTTACCAGCCCTTAATGGCCTAGGAACACCTCCAACAAAAATTGTTTTTCGAGGATCCAGAGGCTGAGAACCATCCATCACAAAATCACTATCACTTAAATTCCAAGGACGAATCTGAACCTATGAAGAAAAGAACATTCCTTTATTGGGTCTTATTCCCTATATAGCTGCTTCTGTTTTGTGCCAGCGAGCAGTGGTCCTTTCAGTATTTAAAATCTGGATGGTTGTATTTAGAAACAAATTATTCTTATTATTTATCTAGCGACTATAAATTATCCAAAATTTAAAAAATCTGAATTCTTAACATAATGGTTTAATTCCCCGCCCCCGCCCCCAGTAACAATAATTTCAAAGCAGTTTTGGTAAATTTGTAGTTGTAGCTTAGAGTCGGTAGTGTTACTTACTGGTTTGTCTTTGATGGTAGGGCTGGAAACACACAGATAGAGTTTTCCATCTTCTTCGATACAAGCATCAATTAGTGCCTGAACTGAGCTCTCTTCTTGAAAGAGAAGGAATGCATAGCCTGGAATAACCATGAAAAATGAGGCAATATGTCAAGTGTCAAGGTAAGTGATTCCACCCCAAATTTCATTACTGTTTAGAAAATATAAGATTTTGAAAAATAATAATAAAAAAACTATCAAATAGGACTAGAATCAATACTTCCTACAGGAGAACAGAATATCCTATGGGATACACACAAAAACATGTACTCAGTAAATTAATGAGCTAGTTTATATACAGCATTTACTACCCAGTACTGTGTTAAAAGTTTCACATTAACTATTTTATTTGATTCTCACAAGTCTATGAAATATTATTCTCATTTTACAAAAACTGAGGTACCAAGTGGTTAATTATTTGCTCACAGTCATTTACATAAGCAAATAACTGGACGAGAAATTTCAAACTCAGGTCCGCCCCAGTCTCCCAGGCTCCTTCCAACAGTGACAGTGCCTTCTTAAAAAATTTTGAAGGGTTAATTAGTTGATCATTTTGGGAGCTGAAGCCTCCTATAAATGGCCTCCGGGTAAGAAGAGCTAGAGCACACTTTTGGACTACAGCACACCTGGAAGGGCCCAGAAATTTCCGTAAGTAGAGGGAAAATTCCACAGCCAACCTGGCAACTTCCAAATCATACTAAAAATACTACCCTAGGGAGGTCAGAATGAATCGGGTGCCTTTGGAATGGGCCAGGACTTTTAAATCAAGTCTCTACTTGGATGACCAATTTTTCCAGTCTGGTCTTGTAGATCTAAGCTCTTGCTTAAATTCCTGAACCATTGGGAAAGGAGCCCTTCCTCCTTTCCCTGTGACAACCAATCGTCAATCTTTAATTAATCATGCACCCAGCCGGCAGAACAGCCTTCATTATATGAGAGAAGGCATCAAAATTCACATTTCAAGTTTACTGTTATGTGATGATTATTTCCAGCAGCTGGTAACTATAAATGACCTACAAACATCCCTTTCCTAAAAAAGATTTCTGTGCAAACAAACATGGAGAACGGTACTCTAGTCCTTACATGAAGAAGCCGCCAATCAGCCCATGCACATCTGTCCCCTTTAACAATGGGAAATGAGAGATCACGTTTGATGCAGAACTCAGAAAACATGGCTTATTGCCAACAATGGTTTTTATTGCCACAAAGGTCGGATGTGACACAAAAGTACTCCATTTTAATAAAATACATTACTTGATTGCATAAATAAGACATCAAACCAATTTACACAAATAGAGACTTCCAAAGGAATAATTATGTAGGATTAAGAAACACATTTTAGAGCCTTTTTAATTGCTAGAAACAGTTTAAATATGCTTGAGAAAATTTTCTAAAAGAGAAGACTGGTTTTAAATGAAGGCTTTAATTTTGACACAAAGCTAAGCTTTTGAGAGCTATAATTGCTTGGTAATAATTGAGAAAATATAAGACTAATTTACTAAAAAAAGTATTTTAAATTCAATATTTTAATGTTGCTTAGGTTTTGTGAGGTATAATTTTTATATAACTATTTTAATTATTTAACTTTAAAATACAAAAATAATCATATATTTTTAAAGTTGTAAAAATTTAATATTGCCACTATGATGAGTGCTGTAAAAGAGTACAGTGCTAGAATAGTCTACATCTTGATTTGACCTCATTAGCTAGGTCCTGAAAGTCTCCTGTGGGCACTGACATTTAAGCTAAGTAAGGGATATAGAGATGCAGAGACATGGGAAGAGCCTTCAGGCCAAAAGAACACCACATGGTAGCTCTGAGGCAGAGGAGAGCAAGGTCAGTTTGCAGAACCAGCAGAGAACACGAAGCAATAGTGCAAAGAGGAAACTAGAGAGGTGGGAGGCCAGTGGGGCAAATGAATTTTACCTCTACCCTAACAATAAAAGAAACCAATGAAGAATGTTAAGCAGGGGAACAAAGAGGAGCACCGTCAGATGAGTTGGAGAGATTACTCTAGCTGTACTAGGGGAGAAAAACTGGAGAGAGCCACAGATGTGGACCGAATAGTCATATGACTGAAGTAGTCCAGGCAAGAAATGATAGTAACTTATGCAGGAACATTAGAAACTAACATCCATTTTTATTGCACACTCAATAAAATAAATTTTATAAAAGGACAAGATAGTAAAACTGTGGACAACAGATTAAAACTAAACAAACAAACATCTATATTCATATGGAGCTAATTTTCTCTCTAACCCAAGGATCTGGAACCTCCAAGTCTAGTAAACTCCTAAATCATGTGAAAATTCAATGTATATGAAGAGAAGTCTATAGCTTTTGTCAGATTCTCACAGAGGTCTGGGATCCAAAATCCATGCTCAAAAAATATTCTTAATCCCATAAGTATAAGATCTAAAGGTATAAAATATTATTGTATTATTACATTTCTCTAAAAAATATGAACTAGCAATGTAGGTTACATAATTCTCAATGTCAGTAAGTGGACATGGCCCATATAATTCATTGCCAGAAACTCATAGCTAGTTTTTGTGTGCCAATAACTCCAGCATGTTTCCTTTCCCAGAGCCAAAATCAAACCATATAATAAGTCTTTTGGAGTCTTTTCCAGGCTTGAGAATTCACTCAGTCTTGAGAATAATAGTGTGTTTTCTCTTTTCTAAAACTATATTTCAATCATACTCAAAAGAAAAGTCCCAGTCTTTCAATCTCCCCAGTTATTCCCTTCGGAGAATCTGCCATTAGAAATCTGACTGACTGGAACAATATTCAACTTTCTCTCCTCGTCTGCCCTCTCACTGTGCCAGGCTCCTTCCTCCCTCCACTGATTAACCTTGCTTTGTTGAAATGAAAGTTAGCATGATTCATGATTCTTGTACTTTGGTGACCAGCCACAGCAGTATCCTAGCCGTAAGTGACTAGCACATATGAGTATTTTCTTAATATCTTATCTCCATGCAATTGGGGGTTTGTCAACCAGTCACTTTCTCCTCTAAATTCACCAGCATAGTATATTATGCTCTGTTGCGATCTGCTATTATTTGAACCACTTAAGTAAAATTTTCAATATTTAAGCTATTCATAGGTTTATATTTTAGCCTCACTTCAGTCTTAATTTCACTAAGTAGAGAGAAAGTTTTTATATGTCTGTACTCAAGTTATTTAGAATGCTTTAGACACACAAAAAAATACTGAAACATCTGAGTCTTTGAAATCATCATCAAATCACTGTAGAGAAAGCACAGTAAGTCTCTTGATTCTTGAGTGGCTGAAAGAAAAACTGGAACAGTCCTTAGGACCTTTCTCCCTCACTCGATACATGTCACCAGCTTCTACAAATTACTCTACTTATTTTTATAGAAAGACGTAGTCGTATCCAGTTTTAAAAGAAAACACAAAGTAACTGATATTGTCTTTTTTTGCTCTCATAAAACTGATTCCCTAGCAAATATTAACAATAAAAACCGTTACCTTTTGGTGGAAAATAGGACTTGCTTTCTGCTTTATGAGGCCAATCTACTACCAAAGGCCCAAATCTTCTGAAGCTAGCAGTTATTTCATCTTAAGAAAGTACAATAATATGCATTAGAAATTAGTTTTAATGATTCATTATAAAAAATCCCATATTTTATGTTAAAGATTTAATGTTTAAAAGGACCAAATATCCTAAGATAAACTAGAATATAAACACTTAAAAAATGTTCAGTGTCCCTACTAAAATAATTTTAAAAACTTAATAGCTATTTTAGTCAAAATAAATTCATTTTTAAGTAGCACACTGGCCAGAGTAATTAATTCAGTGTGACCTTTGAAATTTTATAAAATGTCGTGTGGATACTACGGATTTATGGTTCACCAAATTATAAATATCACAGGCTGGAAAAACATGCCAACATTATATTAAATTAACTTAAGAGATTCATTACTGCTTGATAAGTAAAATCTTATAGGAAAGAAAAGGTGTACTGAAACAAGATGTGAAAATTTATGATACTCCTAGAATATACTAGGGTTTGACACATACATGATAGGTAGTTTCAAATCTCATGACATGTGATATGTTCCATCACATGGAAACCCTATTACACTGATTAATGCATAGAATGTTTGTCAATATTTGAATCCCAACTTAAAAAATTTCCTAAAATGTACCAACATCTTCTCTATTAGTTGTGAACAAAAGTAGCAGATTCCCACAACCCCGCCCACATTAGATAGTATTATAACCTCTTTCTTACCTATTTCTAAGAGCACAGTTATTCTTAAAGACATTAAACTTCTGACTACCATGCACTGGAGGCAGTGTTTCGTGTGTGTGTGTGTGTGTGTGTGTGTGTGTGTGTCTGTACACTGAACTCATACAAAAATTTTAAGTTTCATGTAAATATATATTCAAGTATATTCTATATTTAAAAATATAAGTGCAATATGACACAGGGTATAAAAATCTTATTGATAAAAAATGCTCACAGTAACAATATGCATTGTAAGATATAATATGAAGAAATAAACTTATAAAAGTTATTTGTTCAATTACCTCCACATTTCAACATGTGACAAAAAAATATTTAAGCAGATGGACATCTATTACAACTGAAAAGCTCTAAAGGTAAAAAATTCCAGTACCCCCACTATTCATATTTCAGGATTTTTTTAAAGCCCAAATCACTGCCTTACCTTCATCAATATCTGGAGGAAGACCACCAACAAAAACTTTCCGAGAGAAACGTTCAATTCGCTCTCCGTTTTGATGAGCTGAGTAACATGTGGGTGAGTTTAAAACACCAACTTGATCATTATGACCATCATCCAGCAAGCCATCGTCTATTGGAAAGAGGGAAGAACGACCTAAAATATAAAAACAAATATACCTTGAAACTCAGATCTTAGAAAATGATCAAGTTAAGCATAAAAATAGTGATGAAAAATTCAAAGGCTTAACAGATGAAGGTGACAAAGGCATAAAAAATAAAGAGAAATTGATAGTTTAAGGTTTTAATTACTTGGATTCAGGAGAGCAGCAGTCTGAGCAATGACTTAGAATAAACACAGTCATATGACAACAATTATACCACAGGCAAACACTAGATCACTAGTGCTTATGGAAAACAGCAAAAATCTGATATATGGGGATGGTTAGATGGAGGTGTAACAGGAGAAACCTTTTAGAAATTGGTGGCAGAAAGGAAATGGCACAGACTAAATAGATAAGAGTACATAAAAAACCCACTTGCAGACTACAGTAAGGACAAAGGCAACCAGTGATACTCGCATACAAAGTCTTGCATTAATTTATGACACATGTGTCAATGATATAAACGGGCAGACAGGGCTTCTGCACATGTGCAAAACAGAAAAAGCCATTCCTTCTAGGACTTCAGTCCCCATCTGAGCTCACCCTCTAGGAATATATTTCTGTATAGGAGTCATTCTGAGGCTTGACTACATGGGGATCAAATAATAAGTAAGATGACCTAATAAATATAGTCCCCTGCCCTCAAGGAATGTACATTTGGAAAAGATAATATATATGTATGTAACTATAGCACATGTCCATAAGAAAGCTTCAAAGTGCTTCAGAGGAAGTATGTTGGAGGAAGGGAGTAGTCTGGCTAATAAAACAGGTAATTTCTTAAATCCCCAAGTGGAATTGAATAGCATTTGTGGTAAAATGGAAAGGTAGCAGTTCTTGCTGGGGGCATTAGAAAGGGTAGGATATTTAAAAGAAGAGATATTTGTAAGGATACGGTTTTGAGTAAATTTTTCAGGTGGAAGAAAAACATAAGAGAAAGTAGGAAAAATAAATTTAAGAAATAGACTAGTCAAGGTTGACTGAACCATGTTGGAAATAAGGAGAATAAAAGCTAGAAAAGCTCTTTAAGGCTAGAGTACTTAGCATTGAATGTCAAACTAAAGGAGACATTTTATTTAGTAGGTGATGAAAATAAAACAACTGGATACAGGTGTTCAAGCAATACGATAACTTTTCTTGAGCTTTAGGAAGACTTATCTTAGCAAATATGGTTAAGACAGGTAGAAATGAGCATGTTAGAAGTTTCTCAAAAAATCCAGGAAGGATGGATGGCACAGGTAACTGCAGCAGTAAAAAGCAGATGGGAAAAAGAAAAAAAATGAAAAGGCACCAAAAGTGTTTAGAACATGAATGGTAAGATCATCACCTAAATATAAAGGCAGAAAAAAACAGAAACCAACATAAGAAAGGGAAATATGTTTAGATATATAAAGATTCAAATGCTTATAGGATGATCAGAAGTAAATGTATGAAGGTGGCAAACAGAAGGGAGAAAGAAAATAAGTCATATTTCCAAGGAAATAAAGGGAGTCGACTGCACAGAGGTGAGAGTTTAAGGTTTGTTGTAAGATCATGGACAGTAACACTCCAGGAAAGTGATGAAGAGAATTCTTTGGGAAACTTACAAAGAAGAAATGAAACATTAATGGAGAGGAAGGAGGGGTAAGAAAAGAAGGAAGCCAAAATATTATTGTGACAGAGTACCAATGAAAAATAATGTAATAAAATAATAATAATAATAATGAGCAATGAAGTAAGAATATGAGATGTTAAGATAGATTTTGAAAAATGATAATTGTGTTTGAGGACAAGAATGATCTTTGGAAGCAGCCGTTTTAATAAACTTGGGTGGAGTCACGCTGCATGTAGAGCTTTTTAAAGCAGATATCAAAAGACGACGATTTTTTACAAGTTTCTTAGAGAAAGAGAAAATAAGAATGTAGACAGGTTACATGGTTGTGATGGAGTGAAGGATTGTTATTTTGGATGAAGAGACAATCATATAATCTATGGTGTGTGCCTTAATGTACATAATAAATATTTAATGTACAATGTTATTAGTATATGTTATCACTTGAAAAATATGAAGCAAATGACATAAACGAGGACAATCTAAAATTTGACAGCCTGCACAAAACTTGAGTTGGGATGAGAAAGAGCGAGGCTACACATGTCTATGAACTATAGCTAGGCTAGATGCTGCAAATGAGAATTTGAAGTTTATGAGATACAAAAGTAAGGAGAAAGATCACATTGAGTATAGAAATAAGAATTATTCTAGTTTCAAATTCAATTTCCATTAGTTGTTCTTAAAGATACCCATGTTTATGGAGTAGCTGCATGAATATTAATTTAACTTTATCAATACTTCTGCTATCAGAAATAGGGACTAATGAAAGACAAATGTCAACATTTTTTTGTGATTAATTGGAAAGAAAGCTATTCCAAACGAAACTATTTTACTTAACAAAATAAACTTCATCGAGATCCATTAAAAATATTATTAATGGTAAATAAATGGTTCAACTTTCTAAGGTTGGACTTTAAGTAAATATCTTTAAAAAGGAATAATATGAGGCAGAGAAACAATATACATACTAATTTTTGATTAAAAATGACAGATCCAAATTTTACACTTATTTCAGATATTCCAATACTCTGGAAATCATTGCACTTTAAAGTGTCCTAACATACATACAAATTTAGCAGTCTCAAAAACACAGTGAAAAAATCTAACATTTTTTTCATGAGAAAAAATATAGATCATAAATATTTATGGTTCATGAATATAGTGACCAAGGAAATCACTATATAAGCAATGTCAGATAGAGAGGAGACTCAAAAATTACAAACTTTTATGTTAACTATAATGTTGGGAGTATACTTATAACTATATTGACAATTATTGTATATCACTAACTACAGTAAATGACTTTTTATCTTACCAATTATACTTTCCTATAACTCAAATTAATATGATCATAAAAGGGGAACCACTAAATAAGTATGTCTGTCCTTCTTGTACAAGATACCTTAAACATACTTACTATGAATTATACCCAGAGAAATTTAGTGCATAAAAATGACTGGCAATAAAGGTAAAATTATATGTGCTCAGAGTAGAATTTGATTATAAACTGATTTAGACTAAAATATATTTACAACAGTTTTCATCCAAAACTACCTTTCTCCGTTTTTTTTTTTTTTTTTTGCTCTGAAACTAGATTATATTTTCAGGTTCTTATACCCCAAAAGAATGAAACTGAACGATAATAAAAACAAAATATAAAATCTCTGGGATGCAGCTACAGCTACATACTTAGAGAAACATTTCCGTACTTAGAGGAAAATTTATAGTTTTGAATGCATATTAGAAAACAAGAAATGCTTACAATAAATTATCCTAATTTCTACCACAAAAGGACAGAAGAAAAGCAAATTAAATACATAGAGTAGGATAAAAGAAACAAAAATCAATGACATAAACAGCTACTAACATGAAAGAAAATTAATAAAGCCAAAAGTTGGTGCTTTGAAAACTTCTAAAATTGATATATTTCTAAGTAAAATTCATCGAGAAGGAAAATTCAAATGATCAATACTAGGAATGAAAAAGGGAACATCAATCAACACAGAATCTACGAAACTTAAAAGGTTAAAAATATAAACAATTTTATGCTAATAAAGTTAACTAGAAGAAATAAATTCCTTGAAAAAATAACCTTTAAAAATTGGCACAAGATATATATATGTGTGTGTGTGTATGTGTGTATATGTGTGTGTGTGTGTGTGTGTGTGTGTATAACAGATATAGAATTGAATAAATAAGTATAGAACAAAATGGTTCTATAAAATTGCTGCTATTTGTTCTATAAAAGTCTTGTTCATTCTCCAGCGAAGCCATCTAGGCCTGGAGTTTTCTGTGTGGGAATCTTTGTCTTTAATGAAGTGATAGATTTTATTTCTTGAACAAATGCAGAACTATTCACATATATGCATGTGTATAAACATACCTATGCACACATAAATGAAAGGCAAATCAAAGTTTTGAAGTTAAGCATGGTTCTTTGATCTCAACGTATTATCTTGTACTTTTATTTACTGGATATTGTTCTAAGTGTAAAAACACAAAGCAGACTATATTAATTAAGCATAATTGTGAACATTCTTCCCATCTTCTGAGATTGAGTAGCCACTCTGTTGGGGTAGCTAGCCCGGCAGTACGATGGCACAATTTTTATTTAATATACAAGGATAAAAATATCTATCAAAACAAAAGAAGTAGGTCTGGAACTGAGCTCTCTCAAACATCAGCAGTCTAACCAGACAGAACCACCGACCAGGCGTGTTTCTCCAGAGAACTCGGAATGGAGCTATAAGGTTCATGCATCACTTAAAAATATTTTGAGTCAATAATAGGTTTGTTCTTTCCTCAGAGAGAATATGTAAACTAAAAAAAAAAATCAATTATAATGTAGTACCCTATATGTCTTTGTAAATTAATTTCCAGATATCTTTTCCTTAAAATTAAGTTCACTAAAATAACGTTTCTTTTGAAAATTGATATGGCTAGTTATAGGTGTAGAAGAGGTAGAGTCAGTCTTTTCAAGGAGGAGGGGTCAGTAAATTTTTTCTGTAAAGGGCCATACATTCTCTGTTGCAGTTACTCAATTTTGCCATCGTTTGTAGCACCAAAGGCATTAGACAAAAAGTAAATGAATCTGTTCCAATAAAACTCTTTTTGAGGCTTGCCATGTGGGTCATACATAGAATGCTGGCTCTTGTCTTATGGTATTACAGTGGATTTTTTTCTTTGATTTTTTTTTTCATGCTTTGGAGATTTTGAACATCCTCTGATAGTTACCAAAAGTATTTATCAAAGATAAAGAATTTAAACCTTGAATTCACCATAAAAGGATTTGGTAGTGGTAATTTTAGGGGGTATACCCTTATGCTAGCAACTTCACAAGATTGTTTACGAGTCAAATGAATTCAAACTACATCTAATCAAATCAGAAAAATCCTGGGTCAACTTAAAGCAATACAGAATATACTATTATTACTTCTTTATTATAGCACAAAAGTCAAATGGCTAACAAGCCTGAATAAATCCAAACTCTCTAATTGAACTTCCATAGTTTCACTACCTTTAAAATTATTTTTTCTATCTTATTCCAAGCTTTGGGTTTACCTACATGGTGTTCAGTATCATGAACTAAAAAAGTTCATTATTTCTATTATTTAAAATATTCTATTTATTTTTATTCCATCTGGAGCACAGCAGCCCTTGAAATCTTTATTAAAAGGACAGACTGTAATAGAGAAATATTTTAGGTTAAGATATTGCTTAAGTTAGACTTTACACCTCCCTCCACAACCCCCACCCTACTGCAAACCCAGGTGAGTATGTTCACTTTCAGAAAGGACTGAAAGAGACATTAAACAGACAATAAATACAAAAGATAGTTTTCCACCTTCCTAATCCTGGCTCCTAGTAGCTCCAAAGTAGAAGTATTTGTGATTATAGAGATATGTAGAGTAAGAGCAGGTTCCAAGTGAAAAGCAGAAAAATAAATCTTTGCTCTTCCTTAGTTACTTCCAGTATAATTCAGTGATTCTGTGCCTAGGTTTAAAGGTGAGTTAGGTGGCAAGTAAGAAAAAAAAAGTGTTCTTCCTAAACTGTATTACAAAGTCAAAATGTCTTGTGAAACTAATACCATTCACCTACCAGTGATCTGGTAAAAAGCAATGTCTTATTTTTGGCAAAAATTATATCAACCCAGTGTGACATATCCCACATGAACAGTAGATTTAATATGTATGGGTCTATTTATTTATTTATTTTTTAGAAAAAATGACTAAATAAATGAATAGATGCAGTTCCTTTAATGGACCACATCTAAGACACTAAGCCCATAAAAGGGGGGTCCATAAGGGAGTCCTCCTTAGTGGTTAAAAGGTTATCAGTCAGTATTCTCCTATTGCTAATAACAATCTTTAGAAAGTTATTTATCCTCAGTTTTCTAAGTCTTGAATTTTAACATCTCTAATTTTTTAGTCAGAAAATACAGAATTAAATTTATTCAATCACTCGAAGAAAGCAGATTCCAAAATAAAAAGTTAAATTCAGACAATGCAAAATACAAAATTGGAGATACTACTTAAGAATATAAAATACTATTTTCTGTCATCAGTGGCGGCAAATGCTTTTGCTTGTTTTCAAAGTATGAGCCCTCATAACAAATAAAAAGAAAATGAAGCACTCTCACACATACAGAAAATTTATTAAAAGGCACTTTTATTACTGTCTGTCCTCTATGGCTCAAGGGAGATTCTGGAGGTCAAGGAAAATCTACTTAGTTTGGCACTTCAGACAACTATGGAAATATCATAATTATTGCTCACTTAGAGAATAATCTAGTGCATGGTGACTTTGCTTCTCATCCCATCTACCTTTCTCCCTTCTCATATTTTGCATATGAAAAAAAAAAGATGCTAAGTATAAACCACAGAAATGTCAGCTGCTTTCCTAGGAACTTTAATAGTCCAGCATCACGCAGTTCTAGCTTTTTCCATAAGGTAATATGCCTGAAGACAAGACTGTTGTGGGGGAGAGAGAAAGTGTGTGTGTGTGTGTCTGTCTGTGTTAGAGCAGGGCTGAGGGAACAGGATTATAATCTTAGAACACTGAAATTTTAGCGATATAAAGTCTATATATCAGTGTAAACAATAATGTATTTGGTATTTGTTATTTGCAACTGGGTCAGACACAAAACTAAATAAACTAGTGCTGTGAACTATATACCAAAGATAAGACAATCCGTTATAAATTTAGAGAATTGAAAAATCATATTGTATGCCACCTTCACTAGTATTTATTAAACATATTTCTTAAGCAAACTATAAATGACAGATTTAATTTTTAAAAGATAAAAATAATTTTTTAAAAATAGGGAAAATCTGGAAGCTTGAAAGGAATGATTTTATTAAATAACCATATTAGTATGAAAATATGCTTTAAAGGTTAAGAGATTTAGGATTCAAAACTTTGACAACACGTGCTCAAATCAAGATACAATTCTTCTGTGAGTTTTCAGACATTACATAATAAATCTTGGAAAATTAATTACAACATTGATCAGTAAAACCCAATTAGAAACAGTTATACCAGAGCAAACAGAAATGAATTACCTCGTCTTCGCCCATAACTCCTTGCTGCATGTAAACAAAGGACAAATTGTAAAATGTCAGAACTAAAATAAGCCCACATGTACAACTATTTGTGATATGAAAGTAATGTGGGCATCTGGAAATTAATGCTACTTTGTTTTCAGAGCTACAACGTTACCATATAACATATGGGTGATGTTTTACGATTTACAAAGCAGTTTTATTATATACATCATCTAAACTATATAAACTGAAATTAACAGGAAATATACAGTTGATTCTCATTCATGTTCACATTCATGAATATTTGTTTCATTAGTTCAGGATAGGAATATGTAACACTTTACAGTTAAAAGCATCACAAATAATTTTTCCAATAAATGGGAACGACCTGAATTAAATCCTTATTTTTCTGCTTATTAGAAAGAGTGATATAGCATATACGGTCCAATAAATAGCTATTCAGATTACATTCACTTTATACCAAGCCTTGCATAAAAAAGTACTGGAAGACACAGTAAAGAAATTAATACACATTCAAACTTGCTTTGTTGAAGAAATGATTAATGATATCCTATAGCTAATAATGTCTTCTATTATTTTAACACATTTTATAACACGACCTAAGTGTTTAAGTCTTTGCTTCATGGGTAAGAGGGATTCAGATACAAATTATAATTAATCTCATCATAGAATAGTACATAGCTTAAACACTGAGAAAGTATAGAGTAAAAAAGCATTTCGATCTGTGTTACTATCAGTTTACATAATATTTTATGAAGAAAAAAATACTGCGATTTATTTTCCATAAGAAAGTACTAATAAAACTGACAAGTTAAGTTAGAGGTTTTTCATAAGAAACTACCAGTTTGATAACATTTGAGATAGGGCTTAAATAACTCTTCCCCTGGAAGGTGAGTACACGATGAGTACTTTTACCCTGGAATTAATATCTAAAACCAAGACAGTAAATAAAAAAAGTGACTGTTAAAATTAGGATCTTATTTAATGTTCATAGGCTTTTAGGCTTAGGAAAAATTTGACATTGAATAAATCTCAAATTAAAATATATATTAAAAGTTGTTAGAATTGTATCCCCCAAAGTTTATTTTGAACTTAAAGTTCAAAATAAAACATTTCACATAATTAAAAGCATTCTATTTTTGAGGTTTTACAAAATATATTCTAAATTTTATGTTAAGGCTTTGATATAAACAAGTATGTCTACACGGTGAGAAAACAGCATTTGTTTCTCTAGAATAAAAAAGGGAATAAACAAACTGGTCAACTCTTGGTCGTTTACACTAGAAGAAATAAGACAATAAATATAAGGCTTATATCAGAGTCTTTTACATAAAATGACTCATCTGCATCTCTGCCATTCTACTGTCTTTTTTTAGCTATACAATTTACAGCTGATTTAACTTGTCCATGAGCGCAATTACCTCAAAGCTTTACGATTTACCTGACCTGTATGGCTTACCTGTATGTATACATATATATGGCTTATGTATACATGTATACATGTATATGTCTGTGCATACATATACATAGTTATACATTTACGTATTATATGTGTGTGTGTTGCGTGTGTGTGTGTATCCATGTACATACACATAATTTACCTAAAGCTTACCCGACCCTGGTAGAGCTTAGTTTAGAATGAGGGTAGGGTGAAGTGTCAGTTAGAACTTAGTGATCTAGGTCTTGTGAGACTTATAAAAACTTTAAAAAAGACAGGGTCTCAAGGATATGGGATATCAGCAGTGGAAGTCAGATTAAAATAGGAATTTGTATAGAGCTAACAAGAACAGTCTATAGAGAGTGAATTTCCTTTAGTCTTTAATGTTGTATTGAGCATAGAAATAGTCAGTATGGCCTGCCTAAAACACTTCACGGCACAAGTTCCAGGAGATGGGCTTCCTACTTATATCTAGGTATAGTCTAATAATATTAATTCAATATAAACTTGCTTTGAGGCAATTCATTTATGGCTTTAGAGGGCCAAACATTTATAAACAAATGCAACTATTCTCATCAAGTTTAAATTTAAATTATGAATTATGATGATGTCATAATGTGGCACATAATTCTTGATCTCTAGAGAAAATTAATGACATTCTAAGCAGTTTACATTGTTATCTGTTATGTTATTAGCTGAGGGTACACAATACTAAAACAGTAAAAATAAATACAAATGTTCACAGCATCTTAGACTTCATCTCATTCCTAGGCTTGAAGACAATTAATCGGAAACTTTCTCCAACTATCCCATACCTGAGGAATTTTAGACTCCTGTAAAGAGACATTCCACTTATTTTTGGACAACTCTCAGATTCCAAGCCTCCACATTACCAAAAATAGAACTGCCTGCAGATGAAGCTAACCCACATGAAACCTTTCCTCTTCTCTGTCATGGAAATCACCAATCTGCTATCATCACGCTAAGCAATGTGTGTACTCACTTTCCTACCAATATTTCTATGTGAATTTCTAGCGTTATGTTCTGCTAACTTTATCGGAAACCCCTAGTAAGAAAAAAAATCATTAAATGACTATTCATCATGCTTTAAAAACGTCTTTAAACAATATGCCCCTCCAAACTCATTTAGAATATGATTTAGGGAAAAAAGTGAACAATCTGTTGTATAAAGTCTGTATTTAGAATGTAAAATTTTAAGTACATATATTTTATAAAGCATTCTAAAAATACTTCATGAGAAAGTGAGAATTGGCTATTTAACATACATGTGTAATTATATATGTGGGTGTATGTATATGTACATGTATGTTACTAGTCTGTTATATACATTTATATACCTATCTTTTTTAATGAAGATAATAAGAAGGTTGTGAGAAATGGCTATAGACCTTTCTTATACAAGTGGCTTTACAATTTGGTTCTGAATTACCAATAATAATATTAGGTTCTAACCCATAGCTACAAAAAATTAATAGAATAATTCTAACATCTTCTTTAGGGTCTTTGTGCCCCTATGTATTGGCTCTTAGCTCAGTTTTGGTACATGAATTACTACAGCTAGAAGACAGGACAGATAAACATACCAAATCAGCTAGAAATATTTAAAGGTTAAAGTTTTCTTGGTGTGAAACTGAAGAAATTCTTATTTCTTACTCTAAAAAGTTGAGCCAAAATCCAGGAATTATACCCATTCCCCCCTCCCCATCATGATCGTTTCAAGATCCAAAGTAAACCTGTTATCTATTCCTTGCCCTTCCATCCATCGGCATAAAAAGAAGAACTGACAGTATGCTCGTTTCCTATTTTCATGACTTAATATAGCATATTTAAAGTATTCTGCCTTCAGAAATAGTTTGATTTCTGAGAAAATTTTCTTAATTAAAAGATACACATAACTTCTTTCTTCTTAAAAGTACACCAAACTCTTGATTACAAACATGGCTGTATGTGGTTAATAACTGCAAATTTAAAACTAGCTTGCTAATACCATCCCCTATACTTCTGCTCTACCTGTTCTCCTTTTGAGAAATTACATGCATTAATAAAAATTAAGCTATTTTCCTTGGGAGAGGGGTTGTTTTCAGACAACCCATCCATTCCTACATAATGTGACTTTCCTAAAATGCTTCTGGATGTTAAATTTGGACTCTTCTACAACATCTGAATTATTCAATAGCAGCAGTCTCCACCAATCAATTCAACCTGATTTCTACTTGATTTGAGAAACATGGCCTGTTCAGAAGTAGGAGCTACTTACAATTATATTCCTATGACATTCTTCATTAAAAATGTTTTTAAATCTATACAAAAAACTTCATGAGACATATGGGTGTGGGATTATACCTTTTTCTGTATCTATGAATTAACAGAGACTCAGTTAAAAATGTGCCAGAGGTACTTCATAGTATTACCTAGTTTGACCAACTTCCTGCCCTTTATCCCCTGTTCCGTTTATCCCTTACTTAAGTGAATAATATCTAAAAGTTTAACCATAATGCTAATTAACTAGAAAGGTAGGATCATAAAACCTTACAATGCATGCTTTATCTACACAACTATGCTAATATTTATGTATTTTTTTTTATTAAATGAACACAGGCCTAGCATCACTGTAACATCACAGATTTCTGTCAGTTCTGTATTTTCTAAGGAATGACCTTAAATTGTAATAGTCATGCATTTATTTTAATATGTATTTGTGCACCATCAAAAGTCATCTTCAGTAACACAAGGGGCAAGCACACCATACTTTAAGAAACTGTCTGAGAATCATTTTGCTTTTACTGACCCCAAATTTGTCCCTATATAGGATCTTACAAAAGGGTCTGGTTTGGCTTTCTGCGATAACATAATACAAGACTTCTCTGTTCATTATATGTAACATCTTTCAAATAGATAAAAATATCAGCTATGTCTTCTGTAATTTTATGGTATCTAAAGTAAACAGATCCAACTCCATCTATGCAGAAGGCATGATTTTTACCTCTGTAGTCATTTTTTGTCACTGTTAATGATCACCCACTACCAGAGATAACTTTTACTTTCAGAAACTGTTCTAAATACATACTTCACATGAATGAATTCATTCACTTCTCAGAACAATCCCCCTGAGGCAGGCAGCATGCTGTCTCTTAGATGTAAAGAATCTGAGTCAGAGTGAAGTTAGGTAAGCTGCCCAAGGTCATACAGCTAGAAATAGCAAACTTGAGTTTAAACTTAGATAACCTGATTCCAAGGTCTGTGCTACTAACCACTATGAACTATTGGAAACCACCACAAAAAATACTAATGTATTACCAAATATTGATTTTCAAAGTCAATAATATTAGCTGTGCTTATTGTTTAATAGAATTCATTCAAACTGCCTAAAAGTGAGTTAAATCTGTGACATACTAAAAATGTAATGACTTAAAAAGCAGCTCTATATATGGAGATGCTGCAATTATTTTAATCAGTCAAAAATATTTAATAATAATTTAGTATAGGCAGAGGCTTGGTATTAAAATCACTTAATTCTTATATTTCTCGGGGAGACTATATGCAACAATATAGTTGAATTACAAGCAATTAACAAGTAGCTCAAAAAAAATTTACCCTTACTTTTTAAGTGACTTTATTGTCTAAAAAAATTTTAAATCTTTAATATTCAAATACTTCTTTGTCCTATAAATATACTCAATTTTCTGATTCTTGTGTCCCCTCTTAACCAAAGATCTCAAAAAAATAAAAAAAAATTTTTTACTCTTTGGATCAAACTGTCTCAGTTGATCCAAACATATTTTAATGTCCTAGTTTCATTATCTTTTATCTTCCCAGTTCCATACAAAAAAAAGTTCAGAATTTCCAGGATGGCTTACTATATTGAGTAATGTACCACAGCCCTAAAGTGGCAGACTATGAAGAGTGCTCATGTAATAAAAAAGCAGATGTGTTCACAAGATGAAAATCTTCCCTGAAATAAAATATGCTGTGTCTATTACATGATGAGACTTTCTAATATCTAGATTATTTATGGAGTTAAGCAACTGATGAAAATATTTACGAAGGATTTAAGCAACTGATGAAATCAATTAGTTTAGTAATGTTTAACATAATCAAAAGTTTAAGTTGTAAAAAGTGTGGCTACTAAGCCCTTTCTTCACATATGACTGACATTCTTTTGTGATTACAATATACTTCTGAATTATCCTAGTTTATTACATATTTAGCAATTTAAGAACATCTGTGAATGATTGCAGATTATCTCAGAGTACATGCATTCCTTCTTTCAGGTGGATTTTGAGAATATGTGAAACATTCACAAATTCAAAATTTTCAATTGAATTGCTTTTTTTAGAAGTTATAATAGAAATATGAATGATCCTATGTAATGCACAGAGTGTTTCAAAAGAAATGTAAGGAAGGATCAATATATAAGTAATGTATTTACTGTCACGTAAACCTATCATTTTATAATTCAAGCCCCAAGAATAATAAAAATTGTGATTCTATTTTATTTTTGCAAATTCAATTTCAACAATATAATTTTTAATCATAGATTTAGGGAACAGAGACCAGCTACCTAAATGATTTGTTGTTTTTAATCCATTTCCCATTTAGGAAAAAAAGTGCGGCTTGCTGCCAGTATTAATTAATTTTTTCATAAACACGTTGTTTGAGGTTGAAACAAATCTGACTGGTTTTCAATGTGAAAATAAAACAGAAAAACTGTTCTTGGAGTTATTTCTAAACAGAACTTGTCTCTAATCCTAATGTAACAGAAATATGTTCATAAATTAGATTCATCAAACAAATCTTTGGCTAACAAGTGTTTGAGAACGATGTTAACATCACACGTAGGAATGCTACATTTGCTAGAACTTGACATTTTCAGCGATCAAGAATTACACTTTTTAAATGGAAATACCATGACTAAAAGCAGACTAAAAACAGAATGCTGTAAATAGAATGATGTCATTTGTTTCCAAAGACTATTGTTATACTAGAGTGATGCAAAAACAATAATAAAAGTGAGATAACTTGAGGCAAACATTGGGGGTGAGGTTAGGACTGTGACCTGCGAGTTATCTCGGGGTAAATGCTGTAGGCCCAAGCACCATCTGAACATTCTCAGGACAAATGGGAAATGGGTTAGTTTTGTGGTAGGAAAGAAGTTGAAGTCCTGGAATACAATTTCTAGCAATTTTCTGGTTAAAGTCCATGTAAACACTGATTTATTGACTTCATCAATATTGCCTACGGGATCACTGTGAGGTCTAGCGTGGACGTGGCTTCAGCCTTAGAGTGTATGGTCTGGCTCCAGTGTTGTTACCTTGACAATTCCATCTCTGAGCATCCTTAAAGATCCTCCGTAATAAATAACCCAGAGCTTAGAACAAGCTGGCATGTGGTGGGCAACTCAATATGTAATGAGTAAACATGGAATGAACCAATCACCACATCTAATGCTTTGCTTTATCAATTTTTCTCTCATTCCAAAATCCTATCCGCCTTGACAATCTCCCAGGTGGCCTGGACTTTATTCCCACCTTCTGTTACTACTGTCTTTACTTAACATCAGTTTACACAGTCTAGCTCTATAGTGGCCTTTTTTCAGCCTTTGTCCCTCAATTTCACTGCCATCTTTTTTCAATGAAGCTTTAGTTGAAATACAAGAGTCAAGCCACTCTAATAACAAAATTATGTATTTTAAAGTAAATACTATTTCGACTATTATTTCTTCCTACTTCCTGCTCATCACCCACCCTTTGATTTAAAAATACCTTTGTGAAGAGTATTTTAATCCTCCATGTTTACTCCCACAGCTATGGATGTATTTAGTGCTGTGGCTCTCTAAATACGATGTTTGTCTAACAGAAAGAAAACAAACTTTAATGAAAGTTTGTTTATTTATTTTCTAACTCTGGTGAACTTCATGTTGTAAACTTTCTAGTTTCAATACATTAAGTTAATGTGACTCCCATGTTTACAGTATCTCCAGCTTATTCCTTAGTTGAACATGAGCACAGGTGCTATTCTAAGTAACATTCTATGCACTTTGCAAACGTCACCTCATTTAATTCTTGAAATAAACGTTGAGACCTTATTCCCCTTTTACAGATGAGAAATTAAAGTTTGCAGACATTACTTGGCCAAGGTCATACCAATAAACTGGAAAGTCAAAATTCAAATGCAGGACTGTCTCCACTGCCTGTGATCACTGAATTAAAGTATAGTATTACAAAAAGACTTCAATGATTGCTTTGCTAGTTAGAATACACTCAAACTCCCAATTCTGCTTTCTTTAGAGGAGAGCTATAATTTTATTTATATACTTACAAAATGACTACCGTGTCTATAGGGAAGGTTTAGATAAATGAATTCAATCATTCTTATTTACAGAAAATCAATTAGAAAAAAAATCTTTTTAGACAACTTACCATTTAACATCAACAGATTGTCAGTTCCCGGATGTGGATAGCTCAATCGACCTTTAAAAAGACAGGAAAGGAAACTTTGAAGATTATTGAGCTATTTGAAAATTGAAAAAGAGGAAAGGGTGTAAGGAGAAAATTATTGAGCACTTTTCTTAAGGACTAAAAAGATAATATTTAACTCCGTATTATTAGCTCCATATTATTAAAATTATCTCTGAAAACTGAAAACAAAAACAGTTAACCTTAGTTCCTAGATCATAAAAGCACAATGTGATTTGGGAGCAACACCTATAGAATAAAGCCTATTTGTTTCTGAAACTTATAAACAGTTTAGGTATCTTAGTCTTTCAAACTTAATATAGAATGTGCAAACTTCTTAATATTTTCAAAGCTGTGTGTAATTTTCTCTACAGATCTCTTTTCCCGAAATTAAATTTGAAGGAAAAGAATTTCTATTCCAAAATTAAAATATAACCAAAATATTTTTAAAAATAGTAAAAAGTCATCATGATTGCTATTTTAATTTGATATAATTTTATATAGTTGTATTTAAATAAATAAGTTTAATGAAAGCACCTTAACTATAACTTGTTCAAAGTTTTAAAATGATAAAAAAAGTAAAAATATAAAAAATAAAAATATTAAAGCTTAGGAGCATAGTAGTATAGTATTTCCCTGGAGTCATTCTTCATTAAGAGCTTTGCATTTACTAATTGCAGAAAGGATAACAGTACTATATTCTGCTATGGAAAGAAAAAAAAGGTATGCATGAACATATTGTGGTTTACCCAGCATTTTTATATTGTAACACTTGTTAGAATAAATGGCCACAGCAAGGATGATCATTTAGTCCATCAAAATACAGGATTTTTCTCTAATGCCTGACTCTCTCACAGACTATTCGAAGGTACATTAAAATCCATTTAGAAATCTACTAAAAATTAAATGTCTGTGAGATTGCATTTTAGCAACTTTCAGCACAGGCTCTTTAAAAAGACACTAGAAAAGCATGTCATGTATTGCCACCAGACAGGTAACCAATAAAAATCTGAATGAATCTGATATGATTAGGAAGGTGTTCAGACTAACTGCATCTACCTTTACCATCCCTGCAAGTACTCTACATTTCTAGGGCCCTTTATTATATCCAAATATCTCATATAAGACAAAGACTGTTTGGTAGCTTTTGATTTAATCATGAAGTTAAAGAATGTGATCATCTAACAATGTAAGAGCAAGTGGCAAAGATAATCCCATTTTGACATTAAAATACATATATATTTGATAAATATACAAATATAAAACTATACCAAGTACACATACACACACATTTCATGGGAGTTAACTTTATTATAGCATATTTTGTTATCAGAGTCCACACAGATAAAAAATAAATGCTACTGTCTTTCAAAAGACAATTTATCCCTCTTACTTATTTACTCCTGAGTTTCATGCAGTATGACATTATTTAACTAAAAGATCTCTTAAAGTTGCCATACTCTAAAAACAGAAATACATTTATTGCTGTGAAACCATGGTATGGAGTGAGAAATAGGAGAGCATGTGGGAAGGTTCCAGATACAAGGAAAGAAAGAGGAAGCAGAGCTCTCCTGAACCAGATTCCAGCAGCGTGGACCACTCCCTTCTCTGAGGCACCATAGCTTATTTTGGAAATATGCCTGCCTGTTTCTTTGCATCTTGTCTCACTCAGATGACCAAATTTGGAGAACAATTAAAGGCCAATGAAATAATGACTGTTATTTCTGACTTGAGATTGAAAACCAAAACTAGGAGAGTGGCAATGTTTTTTGACGTTCAGTGTAACAAGTTCATTAAGTCTTGCATAGCGACAGGGTTTTAGGAGGATGAGACTAAGAGTGTGATGCAGTCTCTGCTTATGATGCAGTAGCAAAGACAGATAGATGCACATATACAATTTCAATAAATTCTGTCAAGTGTAAAAAGGGTTATGTATGGGATGCTATATAAAAAAACAAAGGCATATTTAGCCAAGTCCAGGGATTCAGGCAAGTCCTCCCAGAAAATGAAACTGAGCAAAGCCTTCAGCCTCACACTACTTCAGAAAACACTCAACTTCCAATTGACACAGATTCACTGCTCACTTTATTTATCCTAAGACACAGGTAACAAGATATATTCATTGCTAACAGTCTTTGGACATCTTGGCTCTGAAAGGACTTAAAAGGCAAATCATAAGTGGAAAGTTCAAAAGACAGATACCTATTTGCAAATGGACATATATTTGTACATGTGCTCTAAAATACTGATTTCCAAATTGGAAAATATCTCAGTGTAACTAATACTCAAAAAAGAAATAAGCAAATTTAGATGATTTAAAAATTATCCAGTGACTTCTCCTCTATGACAGTAAAACTAATAACATACCTTTACAAGTTAACTTTCACAGTTATATTTTCCTTAGGATAATATTAAAATTACTTTCACTAAGAACCTGCCAATTGACAATAATGACTAACATCTGAGGGTGCTTACTATCTGCCAGGAGCTTTTCTAAGTTCTTTACGACCGATTATTTAACCCTCACAACAATCTTATGAGTTAGGTACTGTTACCTTCCTGAACGAACAAGACATTGTGCCATGAAAGCTGAAATAACTCGCCCAAGGATATACCACTGACAGATCTGTCAGAACTTGAACCTAGGCAGTTTGGCTCCATATTCTTAATCACTATCTTATAAAAAAAAATCACAGAATTATTCTATAGCATAGATAACTTGTGTTTTAACACAGAAAAAAAATAGACAAAATTTGTTATGAAACCAATTTTTCCCTATTGCCTGAAAGGCCTCTGGTGCAGAGACCCTTAATTGTGTACTAACACCTGTTCCTGTTAATAATGGGACCCCTAGATGCTAGACAGGTATAGGGCTGCACCTGTCTAGCATTTTTGTAAAAATACAAAATTTCTCATTGTCATTACATGTGCCCATGTGTGTAAGATTTGACCAATGAGATGTAAAGGAAAATTGGTAAGTATAGTTTCTGGGAAGTATCCTTGAAAAAGAAGATCTTCTCTTTACTTTTTTCTGCTTGCTGAAATGTAGACGATATGGCTAACATGAAGCAGCCATGTTACATCATGTTGTCTCTATCCATCTTACAAGTAACAAATTTGGATGAATTGCTTTTGTAGTATTGTGAAAGTTACATAAAGTATAATAATTTTATGATGATTTTAATATATCTATAAATGATGGGTATATATAACCTCCTGGCAGATCTTTTACATTAAAATATGAAATTCAAATAATTTTGAAAAAATACATATCTATTCTTAGGAGTCAGTGATTAGAGAACCTATGGTAGCTTAAAATTATCATTAGTCTATATGATTTTAACGGTAATTTGTACAATACATATATCTGAGACAATTCATTTTAGCCTTTTTAGATGTATATCTGAGCAATAGAAAGCATTGAGAAATGCGACAACTGCATATAACTCATCACTACTTATACAAGTTACCAGTTACTAAAATTTCTACAAAGCAGTTTTTAAAGGCATTCAATAAATTAAGTCAACATTAAAGACTATTCACATAAACATACATAAATATATACATGAGTTCTTTCTCCAAATTAATTTCTTACTACCAGTAAAAAGAACTTATTAAATGGTGATGATAAAATAACAACATTTCTTATGTCACATTTCTTTGGATTTAAACCTACTTTCATCTCTTCTTATTTATACAGCCTGAAGCTGAAAGCTTCTAGTAACAAGAAAATACCCATCTGACGAAGCATCACCTTCTTTCCCTTCCTGGATATCATATTCTCTTGGTTCTCCTCTATCACCAGCCGATCCTTAACTCTCCTTTGCTGTATCTTCCTCCTCTTCTCAACCTTTAAATACTGAAGCCCCAATATTCAATCCTTGAACTTGACTTCTCTTTCTACACAGCCTCCCTAGGTGATCTTATCTACCACCAAAATGCACACATCATCTCTAAGCAGATGACTCCCACGTTTATATCTCCAACTGCAACCTCTCTACCTCTATCTACCCCATACTTCCCCAGAGCAGTATGTAGCAATGTCTTCCATCTGAACATTCATCCTAAAACTTTTGGCTATAACAATACTCTCACTTTGTGTACAAATCTATTGTCAAAGCTGTTGCCTGCTCTATTATCAACACAGACCGAAATTTGCTTGCTCTTCACTAGCTCCTTCACTGTTTCTATAAACTTAGGCATCCCCATCTCTTCATCGTCTACTAGAATAACCTATCAGTCCAGTGTCTATTCAGCATCCCATGTGATTCTTTTAAAACCTAAGTCAGCTCAAGTTGCTCTACTGCTCAAAACCCTCCTACGCTTAAGAATAAATATCTGGCCCTTCATCCTCTCCCATTCAATCATGCTGGCCTCTTTGTTATTCCTTAAACGTGTCAGCTATAGTCTCATTTCAGGATGTGTATATTTCTTCTTTCTGCATAAAATGCATTTGCCCAGATAATGACCGAAACTTGCACCTCTCACTTCACTCAGGTGATAAAGAGATGCCAGCAGACCATCCCGTATAACACAGCTTCTTTCCTTCTCTCACCTCACCACTATGTTTTTTCTTGATAGCCCTGATTCTCTTTGTGTCTATCCTTCATTAAGACAGAAGATCCATAAGGACAGGTCTTCATCTTTTTATTCTCTACTGTATCTCTAGCAGCTAAGACAGAGCCTAGTGTCGAACAGGCTCTCAAATATTTGTTAATAGATGAATGAAATCTCATTCCATTAGGTGAACCGTGAACTCAATTGAAAGCACAGGACCTAAATATGTGTTTTCTGTGGGGCATAGGAAGGACATTCTCTAAGTAAGTGGAAAATTACAGAACAAGTTTTTATCAGTTCATTCTAAAATCCTTTATGCATGGGGAAAGGAGGGAGGAAGACAAGTCCTGCTATTTTGTTCTTTGCCAAGATAAATTTTCCCCCTTTCCTTAACCATTTTCTTTTCTCTGATGAATACATCCAAAAAGTGATCTCAAAAGGCTCAATATTCACAGTTAATGATACCAAGCCATTCCTCATTAGTGATGAGAAAACACGAGAGAACAATGCCGCATTACTGCCAACTATTTAATGGGGGGGGGTGCCATTTAACTACTTATTAGAATTATAAAAGACCTTGGGTTAGAATTAACACTAGACAAATTAATAATACAGGTACTATGGTGCAGTGGTTAACAACTCAAACTCAAGAGCTACTGAGTGTCACTACTTGGTAGCACTGAAACTTGGGCGACTATTGTCAATAAGCTGCCACAGTCACCCAAGTGTAAAATAAGAGTAAATATTTACCTCTTATTTTGAGAATTTAAGAATTTTGAGTTGTGAGAATTTAAGTTAACACATACATGCAGAGTTCTCAGAACAGTGCATGGCACACATCAAGTACTTAACAGATGTTATGTATGATGTGTTATATATATTGTGTACACACACACACACGTATATACACCTTTCAACAAGATCTAGTACTTCCTTCTTATGTACTTTAAATAAAGCATTCTTCTCATTAGTTTGGTAGACTTTTCTAATATTTTTTCATAGTCTACATTTCACCTGTATTTCCAAATCCAATTAGGAAAAGAAAAAAGTGGTTCATAGACAGTCTGGTAAAACCCACTGAGAACATGGTCACTACCAGCCATGACAAACTCCAGTCTCTGCTCAGATCCAAGGGGCAGGACAATCATCCCCGACTTCACTCCCAAATCTCAATGTATACCTCATAAAAGCTTGAGAATGACATCATACAGATGTGGAGAGGACCCTTAGATCCAAAGTATAAGATCTCAAGAACATGAGAATCACTCCTTACCTGTGTCTAATAAAAGCTATTAATCTACGTTAGTTCCCAAGAAAGTTAATCTAATTAACTCTTAATCAAAATCCCACTGTAATTTTTTCACTTAATATTTACAACTTAAAAATTTTTATCTAATTTATAATAGAAAATATACTAAGATGCATCTAGGAATACAGACTATCAAAAAGTTTGTTATGAGTAAAGTATAACTGCAAAAGAAAAGCAACAACAAAAAACTAAACAAGTCATTAATTATCTAGTAAGAATGTATTATCATAAAGCTATTAAATAAAACTGGTACTAGTTAAGATGTATGCAATAAATATTAAAACCAAGTTGAAAAAATGGTTTCAAAACTTTAAATTGTAAATGAAAATAATATTAAGAATAACAAATAATGATCAATCATTGCCAGTGGCAGTGAAAACTGACATAAAACTTAAAAATCATCTGGCAATATATGTGGAGAGCCTCAAAAACAATTGTATTAAGTCTACTTTAAGGAAATACACACAAAAGAGCTCACTAAATTTTATTTAAAAATTTGAAATATCTAAACGTTCAACTGTAGGAGAATGGTTACAAATAACTATTTTATAAGTAATTTTAAAGTTATACATAAATTAACTTGAAAAGTATGAGTACTTTTGGAAAAATGTTTAATCATTTAACCAATAATTATTGAGCCTCTCTTATTGGTCTGACACTTTGCTTGATGTTGATAAAGTATAAAACAGAGGTAGTCATTGGTTCCATGACACAGTATCCTATAAAAAACATATGATGAAAAGAAAAAGAAAACTACTGAACTCAAAACAATGAGTGAGAAAGTTGCTCTGATTAGAACAAAGTACTATTGCTTAGGAATTTGGGGGAGGTTCCTTAAGGGGATAAGGTGACTAGGGATTATAGAAACTGCCCATTGACAGTGGAGGACTGAATACATGTGTTCATCTCCACTGCTTTTTGAAACTCCTAAAATGACAGTGCAGAAATTATAAGGTGGCATAATCTCATCAGGACAAAGAGATGTCAATAGGATCAAGTAATAAACATGTTAAAACGTTTTTGGAAGCTGTGAACATGAATGGTTGAAGGGTAACTGATTTGTAAGCCAGAAATCACTGAAAACACTAAAACCCAAACTGGTGTGTGCATGGGGAAGACTATTAAGCATCAAGCCATTCACTGTAGCAGACAGCTGGAAAGTTTCAGAAATAAGAGGCTCTGAATATCATGGAGAGTAGATGTGAGGTGGAACTGAAAACAAGACAGCTGATGACTGCTTGTTAGTTTTTACCTGAACCAGGGAGACATAGGCCTCTTCTTTGGTTCTTCTGAGTATGCTAACAGTCAGGCCTGTGGCTCTCAGACAGAAGAACAGAAAACACTTCTGGGCCCATTTCCCAGGCCGAAAGAAAAGACCCAGCTAACAGACACTGTGAGAGTTCCACCTGACTGGCTTACAGCAACATGCACTAGTTTATAAGCCCAACTACATACACAGAGCTTCCAATCACTACTTTTGTCTTTTCTTTAAAAAGATTAATAAGATATTTGATTAAAGCCTCCAGCATGATCAAAACAAAAACAAATAGAAAAGAGAAACTTAGAAGAACCATAAACAGTACAATGATATGAAAAAATAATGTTCAAACACTATAATATAGTGTTTAAAAACAGAAACACCAGTGAAATTAGATCAAAGAAGAATAGAAAAATTTTGAGAATTTTTTAAAAGAGGGCCTTAAAAGTTCTTCAGAGAAAATTTATTTTGACTAAAAAAAAAAAAAAAAAAAAGAACAAAAAATAGAAGGGTTAAAAAAGCAGAGATGAAGAAATTTTCTCCAAAAGTAAAACAAAGAAGATAAATAGAAAACTGAAAAGTTGATAATGAGCATAGGTTTAATATCTGAAAAACATGAATTTTGGAAAGATGTAATATAAAAATTAGAGGAGAATTATTAAAAAAAAACAATCCAAAATTTCCAAGAACTGAAGGAAATTAATATCTGAATTAAAAGGGCTCAATGAACATGCAACAGAGGAAATAATGAAAGAAGGGCAAGCAGGCAGAGCCCTATCCTACACACAAACTGAAAGACCAATATCTTGTTTATATAAAATTTCAGATCCACAAGCATGAAAATATTCATAAGCTTCTAGTAATAGCAAGCCAAAAATTAAAAAAAAAAAAAAAAAAAAACAAGGCAATCAAGTATACAAATGAACAGGTTTCAGAATGGCATTATAGTCACTCGGGATGTAGCAATGTTTTTAATGTTATAAATCACTAATATGTCATTCTACAGCAACCAATCATCTTATAGAGGTAGAATAAACATGTTTTCATACACTTTAGGGTCTCAAAATTGACATCCAATCTGAAGGAAGGTGCTATAAGACACGCTTGATAAAACAAAGACCTATACCACTAAGAAAAAATATGGTGATCAGGACATGATTCTACAGGAACAAGGAATTCTGAGGATTAGCAAAGTCCCAAAATGACAGTTATGGAAAACAACAAAAAGGATGCCTCCAATAGCAGGACAAACATCAATCTAGATGATTATTTGATGGTTTTACATGTATTGAGAGAAACTTTCAAGTTCTATTAATACATTTTGGGATGAATTAGTGACGAGCGCTTAAGACAACTAGGCAAACAAAGCAAAAGAGACCATAATTGATTCCAGAAAAAACAGTTACATGAAAAAGAACACATTGTAGTGTAAAATATACATGGTTCATCTATGAATAGTTTTTGCAATATCATGGTAATATTCTCTCTAATTTAAACAAAAATTGTCCTATAACAATTTTGAGACGTCAGAGCAGGGCAAGTAAGTGCCGGGAGATGGGTACGTCAACAGATAATACCTAAGATGCAGAATTATAAAGCATAAGCATATTGTTTACAATGACATTAGGTCCTAAGAAAGATGCTTAGTGGGAAATAACAGGCTTTTAATAAACATATACATGCTCTAAGTAAAGAAATGTGATTTTAATAAAATTCACTGCCATTTCTACCTGATGTGTTTCAGTTTTTTAAAAAAGAAAATCTGCAGTCTGTTGTAACTGAAATCATTTAATCATTCAGTGATACTTGGAAGAAATAACTATGTTCTCAAATTTACTAATACTGTTGCTAATTAAGACAACTACCTAAGAAGAAATAAACAAAAGTTAAAAGTCTCTATCCATGACACCATATTTTAAGTAAGTTTTTAAAACAAGAACTTTTATAACCATATTTTCATAATTTCCTTTTCAATCTGCAGATATTCTCACTGAGGACAAAAGTTACTCTTATAACCTGTACTTTCCTTAAGATGAACGAAATTTTGAGAAGTTAGAGGGTATAATATTAAGGTAATTAGGTTTATCACAACAATGATCATCTCTTAAAGTCAGAGGTATTTAATAAAATGCATGTGGCTTTTATATAAATATAATTTATCCCAAAGATAATATGATTTTTTTTTTTATCAAAGGCTAGCAATCTACAGGAAAAAGGGAAAAAAAATCAATGAAGTAAAGGGGAAATAACAGGCAAATTCTACCTAGTTGTTTTAAAAATAAAAGGAATCATTTTATTTAAAAACTGAAAGCATATACAGCAATCCCTCAATTATTTGTTTTTGAAGACATTCTAATGTAAATGATTTTCATCTATCTTTGTTTTTAGCACTTGTGATAATCTTGACTCCACGAAACATAACTGGCTGAAAAGGAAAATTTGTCCTGAGAACTACACCCCCTGTGCAAGTAATGCATCACAGTGTAGGGGAGTGCCGTGACTGCTTCTATAAGTGTATTAGTTTATTTTGCACTTTGCTGTATTTCAATAAGTGCCATTAACATGTTTTCAGCTTTTCAGGGATCGCTCTGACCTTGTTCTCCTGTACCAGAGTCTCGTCTCTCCAATAACCTGCAGTGCACAGTCTAAGAGTGGAGCCCTGACACCTGCACATTCAACACACTGTCAGAGTCTGTGGACCTCTGTCTAGCTCAAAAGTTCTTATGGTGTGTGTGTGTGAGTTCTCACACCAGAGGCTTTTGAAACCTTACACGAGCCCTTCTGTGACTCTGCACTTCAATTTTATATGAAGCCGGGGTGAAGAGGAGCAGAAGGAAAGGAAAAGTTAAAGGAAAGAGGCCAGGCTTTGTTTGGCACTGTTACAACCTCACAGAAGCAATCCATACTTTCTCAGGGGTCATTTTCCTTAGAATAAGCAGAGATTTCTTACTTCAGGGGCCTTAGAAATAAAAGTTTAGCAGTCAGGTAATAAATGAAGCTAGATATACAAAAACACATAGTTAATAAAAAGTTTAAAGGCATCCACTTCATTACATTTGTCGGCATAAAATCATGCTCTAAATCCATTTTCCTGAATTCCCTTTAATTGCTCAGAGAACACTGGTAACAGCATTGTGACTTGCTGAGACAGATCCTCCCAAGAACTGTTATATAAACCGCATTTCTTCCTACAGTGTTCAAATCACTTTTTATAAGCGGAAATTAAATTTTTTTGTTTGCCCTTATACTTTGGGGAGGGGTAAGCAATTTTTGGTAAAAATGCTTACACAGTAAGACCTTTCTGAAAATTGCTGAGGGCAGGGAGAGGAGAGCTTAACAATAATCACTGTTTTGTTCTATTGTTTGAAGCAGAATGAATCGACCCACACATGCATGAAAAGATCACAAATTATTTAACACAGGTATGCAAATACGAAACTGCACGATCACAAAACTGTACTTGGCAAAGCCCGATTTACTTCAACTATGAAAAGAATCCGCATTTTTTTTCTCTTAAAAAGAAAATACTTGCCAAGAATCAAGACGGTCACCAGAAAATGGGATGTTAATGGTGAGAAACTACAGCAGAATAAACAAGACAGACTGGTCAGTGCCACTCATACTAAGGAAAGCACGAAGCAGTGTGTCAGTGTTCACGATCCGGAGCAAAGGACAGCACACACCCCGCAGGGCTGGCCGAGTAGTGCCACACCCCACCAGCATCAGGCTGCCTGGCAAGCTACGTCTGGATGGGTCAGCCTTCTGCTCCCGCAGTGTGACAGGCCCTTCCATACAGCCTGGCCCCTTAGTCTAGCTGATATTTTCCTCCCAATATGTTTTCATCTTTGTGATGCTTAAGGGTTCAGGTCTCAGCTTTCTTTATTCCTCATCTAAATTAGGTACTCCTTTTTCTCCACTTACTACCTTCTTAAGCACCTTATAATCTCTCTCCATACTATGCTAAACCCTAAAACCTTAACATTAAATAACAGAGGTTCCCTAATGACCTGTAAAAACCACAGGAGAGCAGGTAAATAGAAACGGGCTGTAGCAAAGTATTCTCAGCTCAAGCAGGGATGTGAGGGACCTTTTGTTGGTACTGTGAGTTTTCACCCGACCAGTAATCCACCACTGACTTTCTCTGGATTTCAGAGATCTGCTTGATTGCTATTCTTTCTACTGACACTAACTCTTACCTCGAGTAGTTCCTCCTCTTTAGAAGTAGAACTGAATGCAAATTTAGTTCCTGCCTTCCTTCTCCATGGAAGCTAGCTTCCATGATGGTCTCCGCTGATCCCTGCCTCCTAGTAACAGACCCTTCCCCGATGGAGCAGAGCTGACCTTTGTAACTGGTAGGATGTCATGAAATGATGGTGTGAGACTCCTGAAGCTAAGCTGCAGAAGACAGCAGTGCATGCACCTCGAGTTTATTATTTGCTCTGAGGGGATTCAGCAACTACACTGTGAGGACACTCCAGTAGCCCTGTGTAGAGAGAGGTCCCTGTGGTGATGAATTGAGCTTTCCTGCCAACAGTTTGCACTAACTTGCCAGCCACATGAATGCACCATCTTGGGAAAAAATCTTCTAGCCCATCAAGACTTCTGATGACTGCAGCCTCAGCCGCATCCTCATCAGATACAGCCAAGAACAAACCAGCTCAAGTGCTCCTGAATTCTCACCCACAGAAATAGTGTGAGATAATAAATGTTAGTTGTTGCTTTACGCTGCTAAATTTAGAGGTGATATGCAGCCATAGGTAGCTCATATAATCTCTCCTCACTCAAGTTCACAAAGAAAATTTTCTAGAAACTTTCACCATTAATATATAGGAAAACAAGAAATTCATTTAAAAAGTTTACCCTACAATTCTCTTCTTCTTTTCCATTAGATCCCATAAGGAAGACAAAGCAAATACCTGGTTATTTGAAAACACCTTAAAAGGATAAAACAAGATTCATTCAATTTTTGGGGGGGAAAAAGAATTTCCTTGTATTAAATAGAAGACATGATTTTCTGAAAAAGATAAACAGAGGAAAAAGAAGAGATGGGATAGAGGAGTACAGTGCTGCCCTTAAGGTCAGGAAAGAAAACAAAGGGAAAACAAAGCAAATTCATGAATGGGTTTCTTCCATTTGTTACAATCTTGCTTTAGCAGATTTGAGTGCTCCCTACCCACCCACCCACCCAAAGAAAACATGGAATGATTAGAGTATGGAAGATATACAGTGTGATACCAGAGGCAGGGGAGTTTGTGCTGGTAAAGAAAGCAAGAAAAATACTGTAAGCGGCTGCATTTAGGTATCAAGATCATTTTAAACAGGTGTATGAGGGTAATGTGCGGAAGTACCAGTCTCACTTGTTTATTCTATGCAGAGATTTCTCAAAGCTTTTTCTTTTTATTCCCTGTCATAATAAATGTGGAACATAAAATACTCCAATTAGAAACACAGCTGTGTCACTGTGATTGCTAAAAGGTGGCGGTGAGCAAGTTTTTCCTCTTCCCAGGGCCAAAGATAATTTTTCTAACAAAAGAATTGTGCATGCACTTGAGATTTTATTGTTAGATTACTCTTAGCTTTATGCTCCTTCCACTTTCTTTTTCAAAGTCTCCTTTCTACGTTTCCCCCCACTTGTATTATAACACAGGCTGGAGCAAAAGAGACACTGAGATAATTAACAGTGCAGCAGAGAATGTTCTGAGCTTCTTCAGAAGGCTTTTATGTTTTTAAAGAAGACTAGGTAAGACAATAATGGGAACCTTCCCATCCTCCACTAGCAATAGTTAATGTTGACTTTATCTTGTATTGGAATTTCTAAGAGTTTTCTTTCTATATAAGTCAAGAGAAGAGAAAAATGCTTCATAATGACGTTACTGGATTCTATTCTTAAACAGCAGTGTCAAGACAAATGTCACTGGAACTGTCAGCCTAACAGTGATAAAGAATAAGGCTCTAATACTAAACAAATACTCAAAAAACTAGGCTAAGTTTTGGTTAAAAGCAAAAAAATCCCTGCCACCCATCCCCCAAAAACCAAAGTATAACTGTCTTTATTAGTTCATAAGAATTACCATTGTCACATGTTGTCAACAATCACTGATGATTCCTTGACCTTCTCAAGCTCCTTACAAATAAAGAAATTACAAAAACAAGAAACTTCTTTCCAAGCAAAATCCAGAACCGAAACAAAAATGTTTAGATTATCTGATCAGTGTTGCCAAGTCAGCCCTGGGCCATCATCCTGCTGCCAACTCTGAAGTTCTGGAGTTTTCAGGCTAAAGTTTGTAAGAGAATTGTTACTTGGCTTAATGGAATTAAAACTGTAGAAGGATTACAAAGTAACTCATGCTTATGATTCAATGAGACCTTGTAAGCCAAGCCAACCAGTTAAGCTGTTCTTGAATTCCTGACTCTCAGAAACTGTGTGAGGTAATAAATGCTGATGGTTGTTTTAAGCTGCTAAATTTTGGGGTAATTTATTATGTAGAAATAGATAAATATTTCTCATCACTTAGGCTCATGAAGTTTGCTAGATTGTCACTATTCATGTAAAAGGCAATGAGACATATTACATAAAGAAATGTAAAATAATTACTAACAAATGAAAACAAGTATGTTAAAAGGAATATCTTCAAATATAGTTAACAATAAGGCTGACACTGTAAGATCAGTGGGACTGATTCTTTTTCCTAATTTGCCCCAACTCTTAGGAAGACGAAGAAGCTACTGTAAAACATCCCCCTTCGAAACCCTCTCTGCTAGAAAGCAGATTAAAAACGAGAGCTAACCTAGGACAGTTCCAGGTTGGAATCACTACAAATTGTGAATAAAAATATTTTAAGGAATTTTTGAAAATTATTTCTGTGTTTGATAGAATTCTAGAAAAGTGACTATACTATACCCTTTTAGGTCCACTTTTAGATCCATTCTTTATCCTCTGGTGAACTTCAGAGTATCTCTAAACAGTGGCTTTTATTCTTAAAACATAAGCCCAGAGAGATAAGCTTACATTTCTGTATAAATCAACATAAATCTAAACAAGCTACAAAGGAAAATGTATGACATTTCACCAAGACAAAGATTCTTATTAACAAAATTATAAAGAATTGTATAGTGAAATAGGTGCTAGTTAGTGCTTATATTCATATAAAAATGGTAAGATAAGCAGACAAATTTATATAAGATTAAAAAACAAAAAGTCACCTACCCTTAAGAGGATCATGCTCTGCTCTCATAATATCAATAAGGGAATTTTCCAAAGAGTGCATATTCAAACTGTCATACATTCTACTTCGATCCTAGGAGAGAAGAAAAAAAAAGACTCAATATAATCTATGCAAAACTTTCAAAAGGTGATGATAAATATACTATCTTAATCTTCTTACATAAAATAGGACATCTGATTAACATATTATTAATTAGTTTGCATTCCAAGACAATGCCAATAACTAAGGATCTCATAAACTACAATCTTTCTAGTATTAAAGGACAATATATTTAATATTTATCTCCAAAATAACATATCACAAGTAATCATATTTCAATGGTAGTACTAATACAATATAGTAAAATAATTGTTATTCTCAACTTATAAAGATTTCTGAAATGTAATATACACGGAAAGAATTTTTAGTTGTTATTTAACATCTAAACTTTTCTCATGTATCTAGGAAGACTGGCACTTGAAAAGAAAATATTTTTGAAGAAAGGACTTAATTCCATAATTGCACCATACTTTAAACATCTGTTGAACATTGTATGTTATTTGACTTAGAATTTCACAATAATGAATACGTAAACATCTTACATAGTAAAAATCAAAAATACGAAGGACTAACACCTAGAATATTTATATTCAAATCTTGTTCTCCAAAGCCCTCATATATTGGTCTCTGCACGTCTAAATTTTCCCTGCACTTCACCCCTCTGCAAAAAAAAGTAACTGGGGAAACAAAAGCATTCTCATTTCACAAAGTTTCCTACCTTTTCAAGTCTCAGAACAAAGCCTTGTTTGCTGAATGTGAAATCCCTCAACTTGCTTATTAGATTCTCCAATGTTCATAAATTTATACTGTACTCTGCTCAACACACAATCAAACCGTACTTGAGTATATATGGGGAACTACCACAGCAAGCTCTGGCCCATGTCCCCCAAATTGCCAGCAAGATTTTTACTAAAATATGTCAGTGCTGATCCCCACCTACTTAAATATCTATGTGTGTATGTGTGTTTGTACACATATATGCATATGTGGGGGGAGGCACGTAGGACGTTTTTAACTCTCAAAAAATGATTAACAGAGGAAAAGGAAAGAGAAGAATCAGAAAAGTTGGGGGTGGGGGAGGGAAGTCTCCACAGAAATCAGAATCTGGCACTTAACCTGGGTCTGTGAGCCCCCAGAAGTACCATGAAATCCCTGTTTGTGAATATACACATCAATTAATTTATTATTATTATTATTATTATTATTATTATTTATTTATTTTTTTTTTTTGATGAGAGGCTTATGGGTTTCATCAGTTTTCCAAAAGGCTCTGCAATCCGGAGAAGATTCAGAACCAGTCTTTTAGAAAGTTGAAGAAAACATAAGAGCTTTCCTGGTATATGTTAACTATTTACTCTACTTTGATGTTTACATTAGGATTGTGAGCCTCCTAAAGGTAGGGGCCAGAATCATAACAGTCTAAACAAGTTGCTATCAAGGCATTTAAGTGTAAAAAGTAATGCTGAATGATGGAAAGAATGTTAGACCAGAGGCTCTTATTCCAGCTTTATCACCAATTAGTTACATCCTTACTTATTTCTACTTAAAGACTCCTGAGGTAGAACACACCCCACAATAACAGGGGTTCATTAAAGTGACCTTAACTGGTGATGGAGGCTCAGGGAACCCTGATCTATAACAGTGGTTCTCAAATATGAGTATGCGTTAGACTCTTCTGGAAGGCTTGTTAAATACAGATTACTGGGACCCATCAATGAAGTCTGATTCAACAGGTTGGAAGTGGCCCCTGAGAATTTGTTTTTCCAACGAGTTCACAGGTGATACCGAGGCTGCTGATCAAGAGACCATACTTTGCACTGAGCTTCTTGATCCTAAGTTAGTAAATCTCTTTAGGCTCTGTTTCATCTTCTAGAAAATAAAATAACCATGTTGAACTAGATGATGCCTAAAATCCACTTTAAAAATACTAGAAATAATAGAAAAGCAAAAGATTCAAAGTACTATATGATGAAATAAAAATAAAATAGAGAAGAGCACGACTCTTGGACAAAAATGACAAAATTTTGGTAATCTATGCAAATATTTCCATCTGTGATTCCACAATACTTTGTTCATAACTATTTTTTAAAAAATTTCCTGCCTTTCCCACTAAACTTCTAAGTTAATTATAGGAAGGGACCTTCTAATTATGGAATATAGCCAGCTCTTACATATTTGTTGAATAAATAGTCACTTTCTCCCTATCATAAACTTTGCAAAAATGATTGAGGTGTGTGAGGGCAAAGACTATATTTTTATATGGCAATTACAAAGGACTATATATAAAGCCTTCTCATAATCTTCCATAGAATAGAAACTCAAATGTTAACTGATGAAACTGAGACAAACATTAGATATTAATGTGGCTTTGCTATCAACTTGAATTTTTGACTACACAATGGAAGATTAAGTGCTGTTACTTACAAAGTTCCCAGATATATTTAAAATAGAATTAAAAAATATAAACTGTCATGATAATAATTGTTCATATAATTAAGTAAGGAAAAAAAAAACCCCAGGAGATATGCTGTATCATATAGTTTCTAAGATAAAGTGTATTATACTTTATATTCTATTTACCTTAAATTCTTGAAAAGAAAATATGTTATAGTTCAGGGCTATTTTCTCAGGCTGATGGTTTTTGAACAGAAGCAGACTATGCCCCATCTTCATTCAACCTATAAAGTTAATTAATGGTGACTATTAACACCACCCAAATGATATTTCCCACACCACTGTTCCTTGTTATTGTTGCTGCTACCCCTCACTTCCATTCTAAGGAGTTGATTTAGAGCAGAATAAAGTTAATGAAGTAATTCTGTATACACTGTCTGTCACTGGGCATGGGCAGTATTTAAGATGTAAAGGGAAAATACATGAGCAAGCTATTCAATGAATATCAATGACCACTTTACAATCAACTCTGACAAATGTTATTCAAAGAAGCTATATGTATTAATAGCTTTAGCTTTAATGCCTATATCCAACTGAAATAGTAAGATGCCCACTTATAAGTACCCTCATTATCCTTTGCATACAAGTCTTTCATCATGAAACAAACTTTGACTTTAGCAAAGAAATTAGCAAACCTATTTAAAATTTATTAGCTTGGTTACACTTGAAGCATCAGCTGTATCCCACATGACTTTTAAAGCACGGAACACAATATAGCCTTGAGCAGGCAAAGAGCTCATAACATCTGAAAATTGCTTTCTGCATTTAATGAAACCTATAGGTTCATGTTCAAAAATACATATAATTTCATTAAGTGTTGGGATCGAAATATAACTTCTGAAAAAACCCAAATCAGAAACAAATATGATTATAAAACACACATGATTCTTCTAAAATAGGGGTGTTAGAAAAATTTGTGTTCACTCAAACTGCCACTGGTTTTAAACTAAATTGGAATCCTGAAACCACTTTAACTATAAACACACCTGTACTGATGAGCATATATGGAAAATCACAGCAACACAACTTACTTTTATTACTACTTGGCTATTTGAAAGCAGCCAAGACATTTCACATAAATACTAATCACTATCAGGAAAAGTTTACTCCAATCTACTTTAAATATGAAAACTATCTGGCAAAGAATCAACTAAACGGGCTTTTGGAAAGTGAGTTTACAGAATCCTACAGTGATAAACAGGCAAAAATTAGAACACATTTGTGGAAAAACTATAATATCTTATATTCTAATATTTTATTGTTTTCATAAACCCAGATATTTGCTACAAAAACTTATAGCAGAGACAATAAAGTGCTAGCAAGATCAAAAAACACAAAGTAATCCTAATCTTAGAATGGCCTGAGAAAAAATTATAAAACACTGAAAAATAACTAAGGGCATCAACAGTATTAAAATTAGTACAACAAAAGGAGTTCAAACTTAATGAAAGAAAACTTTTTTATGAGATGTCATAATTTTGTTTTGATATATTCAAAACCCCACTCTTTTGGAAAATAGGTGGTCAAGGAGAATCCTTCCCTTCTGACAATGAGGTACTCTCCCAAATACTCCAAAAAGTATTCTCTCAAAGGAGGATTATAGAAAAAGCCTACATCCACATATTTAAAGATATACCAGATGCCTGAGCATGTATTCTTCTGCCTAAATTGAAAGATCAGCTTTTGTTATATTTTTTGTTTAGTTCTCCAATTCAAAATGACAAAGTTGTATTAGTATTGTCCTCAATTTTAAGTAAATACTGATTATACCTCCCTGATTACACACTGCCATTGCACTGTATCATGTTAGAAACATATGCTGTGCTACTCTACTCTGTCTTACCCTCAATGCAGTACTCAGTCTCACACTCTGTTCCATACAGATACCCCTTTATTCCATCCCACTGGATTTTACCTTCTCAAGGGTAAAGAACAGTATTCTCCCCCCCGCCCACATATCCCAAGGGTAATTAAAACACTACTACATACATAATAAACATTTCTGAATCTTTATCACATGATCCTCAACAAAGTGCTATAACAGTGATTCTAAAGAAAAGTTTTTATTTATTTAAAAAAAATTTTAAAGGCCCCAAATGGCCAAAGCTATTCTATACCCACAGGGATTAAAGAAAATGAAAAGGCAAGTAGAAAATACTTGGTTTAAGGATATATCAAGTATACCTAAAGAACTGAACACAGGATAGGAAATATAAAAAGACAGCATCAGTTATCTAACTATGTGTAAGACCCCATTCTCTCTAATTTTCAGTAGGTGTTAAGAGTCTGATGCTACCGATGTCCCTGAAGCTCTTCTAGTTTAAGAACCACAAACTGAGGAATCCTTTATTAAATGAAAAATTGGACTTGGTCTGTTACTATCTACCATTTTTTGTGTAAAGCAAATAAAGACTCCAAATGATACATTTTCTGAGACAGATGCCAATGTAATCATTTATCTCATTATCGTAATATTCTAGATACTAAAGATTATTGGAAAACATCTTCAATTAATTCAAGATAGTGTATGTGATGTGCTCAAGAACTGCAGAGAGAACTTCCATAAGAACAAAAATCTAGAGTTGGATACAATGATAATCACCCAGCTAGAGGACAGGCCAACACACATCTCACAGGCTTCACAGACTACATGATAGTTTTAAGGCTTGGCATTGTTTTCTTAGAGAGGACAACTTGTAAGTAATAACCTCAGCTACTAGAACATTTAACTCTTCGATTTAAAATATTCAAGTGGTAATGAATAAATATACTATAACCTTAATATCTAATTCAAAATTCAATTTTACGGCAATTTAGAATTCACACTTTTGCATATGATTTCTTGCAAGGATTAATTGCCTAATACCATTTTAAAGTAAAGTAATTCATAGCCTTAAAGATATTGACAGAGATATCTAATATTCATCTTAAAGTCAGAAATGTGTATAACAATTTAAATCTATTTTTAAAGTTTCAAATTTGAACTTTCTCCATGGAAAAAAAAGTATTATTTAAAATAAAACATGTTAACCCAAAAAATTTTACATACATGTGATATAAAACTAACCTATAAAACCATTCCCCCTATCTCCAATTACTAAATTCAGTTATAGGTAAGGCCTGAAGTATCCAGGTACAAAATTAAGACTTCAATTCTAGAATTTGGTATTTTTTAGGTTTAATTAATTTGGGAATAAAATAAATAAAAAGTTAAATGTTTTAAAATATAGTGTTAACTAAAATTTGTTAATGTTGTAAGGTTTGTATATATGATAAAAAAGGATTAGAGATGAAAATAATCTCCTCAGATATTTAAGTGCTTAAGTATTTTCTATAATTTTAACTTTGCCAAATAGTGAGGAACTACCCAACAGTTTAAGATACCATTTGCAGTATGTAGCTGCTGCTGCATTTTTAAGAACCTTAACTTCAAATACCTCAACCTTTTATGGTAGAAACAGAACAAATTTTGTATAAGTAGGCTAGGGCACACAGATGACAATGACATTGTGTTTAGGGCCAGCTGGGAAGTCATACACTCTACTCTATCTCCACTACTTTGGATCAATGCCCATTCCTTTCCCCCATAAACCAGAACCTTGGATTCTAAAAATAAGAGGTGAGGACAGGGAGTAGTAGCAGGGGGCAGGGAGCAGGAAAAAGAAATGGACAAAACAGATCAGAAAAAGTGTGAAAACTGACTAAATAGGCCGTATATGACCTAGTTCAAGGTCCTCCTTTTATAGGGAGGGAAACTATGACCCAAACCGATGAATGCCCATAAACTATATCATAAAGATTGAGAGAAAGAGAAAGACAAATCAGGTTTCAGACCTCCTTTCCTTCTAGTTTAGCTGACTTTCCACTATCTTTTTCACCACTCTCTCGAACTTCATCACATCACAACTCTTGCTCAAGAGACCATAGAGAATGCCAGTATCTCAGCAATTTACAAAACAAACAAATAATAAAAACCTTTTAATCATCAAAATCCTTTCTCTAAAATTAATTCAAACCCTAGGTTATAAAATAGGTAAAAGCAGATTGGCTTAGCAAAGTCTGAGTGAAAGAGTTACAGGCCCTGGACCTAAGGCAGGCCCAAGGCCATCTCTGCAGAGCCCAGTCATCACCTCTGTAACTCTCTGGCATTCCATCAACTGATGCCATCTCAATAACCTACTTTTTCAACATGTGCCACCCCTCCACCCATGAACTCTTTAAAGGGCAGCTAATCTGTCTTCTCTATAGATACAGATTCTTCTCATATGTGTATAATATTTGAATGTTTTTGTCTCTTCCTCTTTAAAAACACATCCTTTGCCACCTTCAAAATAATTATCACAATTTTCCTCTTCTAACATACCATTTCCTAGACATTTATAAATTCAATTTGAACCACATAAAAATGCTACCATGAAAATGACACTAATATGCCCTAACTGAACCAGAGCGGAGAGGAGAGTAGAAATGGATGGTTAGCTAGCTAACTTAGATTAACAAGACAATAAATCACAAATTAAATGAGATAACTACCTATTTCTAAGTGGAGATCCTGGCAGGACCACTTGGGAAAATAGGTGTGACTTGCGTAAAGCAGAACTGATGGTTGATTAAGTTACCGCTAACCCTCCAGATTAGAATGCTTTTACAAATGTATTCACCTATTTATACAGTCCTTACTTGTAAAATCATCTCATGTTGATAAATTCACTAAGGAAGAGCCCTAAGCTAAAGATAACATAACTCCATTCAGGAGATTTCCACAACATCGACCCTGTGCTGAAAGAAAGGACTCTAACATGTAAGAGCTGAAGTTTCTATTTGTCCTGTAATAATTCTCATCACCTGGTACTCCGTATGCATTCAAATTTAGTCTGCGGGAAGAGAGATAGCATTTTGTAACCACAAAGGACTTGAAGTAATTTGATTAAGACTGACTCTCAGCTTTTTGACTCGGGGATTTTCCATAGGAAACCGATTATTTGGAAAGACAGTACATAAAAGCAGTAACAAAATTTAGAACAAACAAATATTGTACCATAAATATATTTCTAAAGGTGAAAAACTGAACTAAGATAGGAATTTTCAGAAATAAATCTCAAGATCAACAAAGCCGATTTCATGACAAAAATTTACTAAAAAATTCTGTAAAACATTAATGAAATAGAAAGTTGGAAGTAAACATACGATTTTGTATCTAATTGTAAATAATTCTGAAAGGAAAATCTGTTCAGTTTGATTGATGTTTAAAGCCAGGTGCTCTTGGGAATATAATTCCTTTTTCCAAAAACAAACTTAATATGTTTTGGACATAATAAAATGATTATAAGTTACTTTACATTTGAAAACAAAGCATTTTATATTCAATAGGTTTAGTCAAGTGACCCTTTGATAAAAGGACTGCTTTCACATTGACATATGCTTAAATAAGTATAAAATCAGAAAGTAAATCATAAATCCTTCTCATAACATAAGTACTAAACTCCTAGCCAAAATCCTGAAAAATATACACTGTGCAGCCTACCTGGTCTATTCTGGATGTTCCGGCTGCAGTGCACCAACTATCTTGGAGTGAATCTGAGCCCCAAGCTGGCAACTGCAAACTAGATCTCACCTTCAATAGCATAGAAGTATTCATCAGAAATCAGCAGTTCTATTCCCCACACCCACCCACAAAAAAAAAGAAAAAAGAAAAACTAAGTTCTATCTTCATCTTTATTCTGTCCTCTAAAGGTGTTAGAAAAAAAAAAAGAGAGAAAATCTTACTTTAAATAGCCAAAGGGAATTTCATTAACCTGAGATATCAACAAAATATTAAAAAGCCTGAAAAAAATGTTAATTGTCATTACAACTGGGCCACATTTAGAAAAAAGTTAATCAATGAGCCAGTGAAGATAAATTTTAATTTGATGTGAAAAACCCTAATATTTTCATGCTATAATCACAGAGGTACTAAGTGTATTCTAATCTTCAGCCGATTAGTCAAATCTGATGCACAATTATAAACATTTTAGTTTAGATATTAATTATAGAAGAAATTCATTCTGGTGGCCCATAAAGATTAATAAGTTAAGGCATTCTGAAGGAATTGCCAATTAAAAGCTTCAATATATATTTAAGAAATACAGGTTTCTCTACATTTTATGAAGCTTATTTTCTATTAGAGAATTTTCTATAGTTTCAATTTTCTCTATAAATATTTTATCTTTTGATAATGAAGTTATGGGCTTAAAAAGTAAAACTTCTTTTTAATCCATTAATTTTATTTTACTACTGCTCCTCCTCCTACCACCACCACCACCACCACCCAATTTCCTATTGTGAAAGATTAACATTAGAAATAAGGCCACTGACAATCCATTCTTACCTGCAATGGTAAGAGTGTGTTACTATTGTTGTCTGTTCTGAACACGTTGTCTTCAATCCAAGATTTTGGAGTCAGTGACGGAGTAGAGCGAGTAAATTTTGGTGGTGCTATGACATTACCAGAAAACGGTTTCTTCAATGGAGATATTTGATTCATAGTTCCTGGAATTCCCATGTTTCCAGTTCTACGGTGATCTCTGCCATGCATTGCTCCCCACGACATACTTCCAGTGCCCCAGCCACTGTTCTGATGGTTGCTCCAAGGAGATTGTTTCAGAAGAGGCTGGAGAAAATATATCTATTTAAATTACAGGCATTTAAAGAGCTTACGATTCAAACTCAAATTTTAGACCTGAGCTAAGAATTTATATGATCTTTAAAAAAATAAAATATTCACAGGCAACAGAATATCCTTAACTAATTTACAAAGAGTAATAGGCTTGAGATCTTGCTATTAAAACATATTACTTTAATATGAGGTGGGTATGAATTAAGCAATTATCTCATGACAAGTATTAAAATAGAAGCATGCAGTTATTTTTTTCCCCCTTCAGGGAGAAATGTATACATGATAAGCATTAGGAAAAAATAAATATTTTAAAAGTAAAATTAACTTTGAAGATCATTAAAGATATAGCCTACACTGTGATCTTAATGTAATCACATTGTCCTAGACACAGATAAAAATACAGTCTTCATTAATTAAAATATACCGACCACATGAGTAAAATATTTAGATTTTAGGTTTCCAAAACAAGTTATACAACTGCAAAAGAGAATGACAACTAGTGTTATTCTGTTGCACAGATTAAAAATGCCTTTTGGGATAGGGACTATAAGAAATATAGTGTCCTTTTCTGCATTGTTTACTGAACACTTAAGATATCTTATTCCAATTTTAGTGCAGTTTCTTTTAAAGTGCTTTGTTTTTATTTCACTTAATTATCCATGAACTATTAAGCAATTATCTAATGTTACCCATAGGTGGATCCACTGAGATATACAAAGTAAACAACTGTATGCTTTGATAATTCTAGCAAAGATCTCAATAATACGAATCTCCATTAATTTCACTCATTTTCAAAAGCAAATTATATTCTACCCTAAAACCTATGCTCCTCCCTCAAAAAGTTACATGTCATCCAAGAATGGAAAATCCACCAAAAGCCTATAATTGTAAGGTTTTAAAGTGTATTAATTGCTAGTAATTACATTATCAATAAACTTATACTTTAACAATTTTGTACTAACATGTAGCCAAAAGTAGTATGGACCATGTAGTTACAATTAAGTCAATAAATATAGCACCCTGAAAATTAAACCTGCTTCTTATAGGGCAATTAAAAAAACCCAAACTGATGTAATACTTATTTAGATTTTTTTTTTTTAAATGCGAATGTAACCACGAATACACACTGCCATTTCAACTTCCACACAGCTCAAAAGCTAGCTAAGAGACCACGGACAAATCGTTCCACTCCTGAGGGCCTTATTTTCCTCCCTGATACAATGTTCAAAGTTCTCTTCCAGCGATCTCAAATACCATGTGACAGCTGTGTGACCTCTCACACTCCACGGCGCGACCCATCTTTTGACAAAAAGCAGCTTACAGTTAAATATGGATCATGAGACACGGTCTTCTGATGGTTCTAGGACACGAGTTTAGGAATTCAAAAATACCTGTAGATAATTTTAGGTGGCACGTTTTCAGTTTAAAAAGAAAAAAAAGAAAAAGAAGACCCCGACGACATGCAAAACATAGTTGCCGGAGACGATGCAAACCGTGAAAAAGTGGAAGATGATTTCAAATTCCCCCATTTTCAATCCTCACAGGCCACGTTCCCCCCTCGCGGGGAGAACCGAGTGATCCAACCAGAGCTGTTAACTGCTACTCCGGGTAAGTTCAGTGAACTGTTAACTGTGGCTCTGGTTAATTTAGATAGTCATTCACCCTCTAAAAAGGTTAATCGTTGGAAACTTCAACCGGTCAATGGAAAAAGTTGTCCGGGTGAAAACGAGCCCCGGGTGAGAGCCACGCTCACTTCTCGATCCCTGATCGCGAGAACGGCCTCAAGCAGCAGGGCGGCTGTCACAGACGCTCCCCGACCCCGGAGCAGCAGGGCGGACTTTTTAAGTGTAAAGTCACCCACCGGGCGAGCGACCCCTCGGACAGCGCGCCGGGGCGGGTGGGGGGGGGGACGACAAACCGATCTTGACCCCGAAAGGCCCCGGATGAGGGGACCGAGCGCGGCGGTGTCCCCCCCGCCCCGCCCCGCCCCCCAGAAACGCGGGACGGGGGCGATGCCGCTCGCCCAGCCGCCGGGTCCGGCGCCCCGCGCGCCTCCCCGCTCCCGGCCCGCACGGCGGGCATCGCGGGGTCCGGGGTCGCGGGGCGGGCCCCGGCGGCGGCTGACAGAGGGGCCGCGGCCCGCGGGGCAGGGCGGGGAGGAAGGGCAGGTGTCTCGGTGGGTGTCCCCCGTGGGTGTCCCCGCCGGCTCGGCGCTTCCCGGCGACCGGCCCCGCCGGCCGGCCGGTGAGAAGCGAAACGACGCGGGAACCGGAGCCTGGCGCCCGCTCCGGTCCCCACGGCCGCCGCCCGCCCCGGGGACCCTCACCCCGTCCGGCCGCGGCGTCGGCGAGGCCCGGGCCCGCCGCGCTCGAGGGGGCGCCCGGCAGCGGCGGCGGCGCCGGTGCCTGTCCCCGCGTCCCGTCCCTCCCGTCCCAGCGTCCCGTCCCCGCGTCCCTCCCGTCCCCGCGTCCCGTCCCCGCGTCCCTCCCGTCCCCACGCACCTGGTGGTGGCCGTGGGCGCTGCGCTGCTGCAGGAAGGCGGCCGCGGGCAGCGGCGGCGGCTGCGGGCTCCCGGGCGACCTGCGGCTGGGCGGCGGCGGCGGCTGCGGCTGGGCGGCGGGCGGCGGCGCGGGCTGCGGCGGCGGCGGGAGGCTGAGCGCGGGCGGCGGCGGCGGCGCGGGCCCCGCGGACGCCGAGAACGGGCCGCCGAAGCCGCCGCCGCCGCTGCCACCGCCACCGCCACCGCCACCCCCGCCGCCGCCGCCGCCGCCGCCGGGCACTCCGAGCCCCGCGCAGCCGTGCGCCGCCGACACGGCCGAGAACCCGGGGAAGAAGGCCGGGGCCACGGCGGCCGGCAGCCCCGCGTAGAAGCCGCCCTCCGGGTCGGGGCCGGGCGGCGGCATGGCGCCCGAAGGGGCGGCCGGCGCGCCGGGCGGCGGCGGCGGCGGCTGCTGCTGGGGCTGCGGCTGGGGCGGCGGCGGCTGCTGCGGCGGCGGCGGGGGCTGGGACTGGGGCGGCGGCGGCGACGCCGTCGGCACGGACCAGGGCGCGCCGAAGCCGGGCAGCGGCGGCGACGCGGAGCCGCCGCCCCCGCCCCCCGCGCCGCCCGCGGGGGGCCCCCCGCTACCGCCGCCGCCGCCGCCGGGGTGCGGGAGCTCCGCGCCCTGCAGGCTGCCGAAGGCGCCCGCGCCCAGCGCCGCGCCGGGCAGCAGGCTCCCGGCGCCGCCGAGCAGGGGGTGGTTGGGGGACTCCATGGCGCCCGGCGCGGGGCTCAGCAGCGGCAGCGGCGGCGGCGTCGAGGGGGCCAGGCCCGCATCGGGGGGCTCGGCGGCGGCGGCGGCGGCGCCGCGGGGCTGCGGCCGGCGAGGACGGGCGCGGGGCGCAGTCGCGCGTCGGGTCCGGGGGGCGCGGCGCGTGCGGGTGCGGGGGCCGGGCCGGCGGGCCGGGCGGCGGCGGCGGCGGCAGGCTGCGCTCGGTGCTCCTCCGGCCGCTCGCTGGCGGCGGCGTCTGCTGCTGCGGCCGCCGCGGACTGAAGTCCTGCGGGGAGGCGGCGCGGCGGCGGCGGCAGCAGCGGGCGGGGGCGGGGGCGGGGGCGGGGTGCGGCGGGCTCGGCCGGGAGTCCGGGGCGGGGGCGGGGACGGGGACGGGGGGGGGCGGTCAGCGCCGAGTCCGCGCCGCCGCCCGCCGGCGGCCGGGGGCTCGGCGCGGCGTCAGCGCCGGCAGCCGCTCATCCCGCACGCCCGGGGAGGAGGAGGAGGAGTTTGAGGAAGAGGAGGAGGAGGAGGAAGCGGCCGGGCCGCCGGCGCTCAGGGGCACCGCGAAGGGGGCGGCGGCCTCCGGGAAGCCGGTGACACGCGACGGCGGCGGCGACCGGGCGCCCAAGGGCGTGGCGTGCGGCCGGGACGCGCCGCCGCTGCGGACCCGGGCGCCCCGCAGCGCGCCGAGCGCCGCGTCCCGCCTGGACCGGGCCGGCGGCCGCGGAAGGACGCGCGTCCGGCCCGCCGCCCCGCCTGGGGTTCGGGGGAGGGCGGCGCGGCCGTGCTGGAGGGAGGGGACGCCGGGGACACGGGGACACCAGGGCTGAGCCTGGGGCGCCCACTTGGGCGCCGCCGCCGCCTCCCGAGACCCGCTCGGGGGCCCCGGGCACGGCCGCCGCCCTCGCGGCTGAAGAAACCCGGAACGTGCGTCAGCGTACGTCACGCTCGCCCCGCCTCCCCGCCGAGGGTCCGCCCCTCATGAATATGCATAGTGCGCGGGCGCGCGCGGGCTGCCGGGAGGGCGGGGCGCGCGGGAGCGAGCCGCGCCCGGGGACGGGGCCAGGGCGAGGCCGGTTAGGGCGGCGGCCGCCGGGGTCGCAGCGCAGTGGCGGGGTCGGGGCGCGTGGCGGGGCTCGGGCGCGCGCACCAGAGCGAGCACGCGCGGGCGGTTCCGGGTCAACGGCCCCGCCCTGCGCGGGGGCCCGGCGAGGCTCGCTCCCTGCCGCACGCGCCCCGCCTCCTCGTGTCACCTCTGGCCCACCCTCGGGTGCGCTTTGGCCCGGCCAGCAGAAGCGAGGCCCAGGGTCCGCCTGGAAGCGGAGCGGGGCCCGGGTCCACTCTGGCCGTCCCGGCTCGGCACGGTACCCCCGGCCGGGCAGCGCCCACCGCCCGGCAGCGCGCCCCACCTCGGCCCCGCCTGGGCGCCCCGGGAAGGCGCCCTGCGGGCCGGTGTCTGCTTTCAGACGGTCGGGCCGCGCGCTGCCCGCCACCCCCCTGCAGCCGCACGTCTGCACCCCAGTAAGGAGGCGGAGCAGAGTCCCTGGATCCGCACACGGCTCCGTGCCGTGTCACACACACACACACGTGCACGTATGATGGGTGCCGAGGCGAGCGCCCACGGTAACCCTGGGCCGCCTCCAAGTCCCCCCCGCTTTCCGTCAAAGCCCTTCGTGGGCCATCGTCAGGACCGCCGTGTGGGGGACTCCTCCCCTCCGCATTCATTCTGGCATCCCCGCCCCTCCCCCCCCCCGGGGAGACTAATTTAAACATTTCTGAAGCTTTATGAGTTCGAGAGAGAAAGATCTCTCACATCGGGGGCGGGGGGGGGAAGGAGGTTCTGACTCAGCAACAGACTTGTTGAGGCTTGCAAAATGGAAGGGGGCGAGCTTTCCATGGTAGGGCTCCTGTTGGAAGCAATAGAAGAGGAACTAATCTTTCATAAAGGAAAACTTGACATAGAGAAAAAATTGTAGGAGGGTCTAGATAAAGAATAGCAAAGCCATCCATACCACTTAGTAAAACATGGATTTTTTTTTTTTTTTTTGGTCCCTGTTTGCAATTTTAACCTTTTCTGGGCTGTTAGAGAAGTGAAACTCTGAATGAATCCTAGACTATGGAGAAAAAGCCGGTGGAGGTGGATTCAGACTCCTCGATTTTGATTTACAACTGGACTAAGGTTAGAAATTAGCACACTCTTACTGATGTAGGCAGAGAGTACATTTTTATGAGTCCTCATTGTCTTAGTTAAATTTCATTTCTACTTTTGTTACTTCAGTGCTTCATATTTATGTGAATTAGAGTAAATACAGTAGAAAGAGAACAAAATTGCAAAGGGAAAATACCTTTATGTATAACGAGTAGGTCTGATATCCTGTCTAATGAACTAAGTTTGATATTGCCTTTAAAATAAGGGAAAAGTACTTTTGAAATGATTCAGAAATTGCTCAGGAGCATAGAAAATGATTTCAAATTAATAATCTCAAAATCATTTTTAACAGTCAAAATATAGAACCAGATAAGTCCTTTTATTATTCTAAATTACATTGTCTAGAAAATAACCTGAGCTCATTAGAATTAAAAATATAAATGACCATTTCATAGCACCCATTGACATATTCTTAATTATCATTCATTAATGTATTTTACAGGGAAAAACTATTTCAGCAATCAAGGCATGTAAAGTCTTTAGAATGAGCATTTTTTTTTTTTTATTTGGAAGTAAAGTTGTATTTGATTGGAATCAGCTGCAGACCCAGCAACAAATCTTGAAAGAGGAAGGAAATACAGGCATAAAACATAGCTCAACCACCCACCAAAATTGCAGTTAGTGCAATGTAAGAATGAGAAAGCATACATTTAAAAGCCAAATGGTGCCATTCTGGGCTAAAGTTTGATCGAAAACAAAATTTCTTGGTGTTCTTTTGCTGGTTTTGTTTTAGAGGATTTAGAGCTCTTCAGAATGGAGCAAAACTATTAAGTTTGTTGTACATAATAAGGTCAAACTTCATACCAACTACACCAACTGCCAGATCCTCCACTCACTGCTTCAACACCTCAAAGAGTGTTATTGAAGGCCCTATTTTTGTAAGAGGAAAATTACACATGAAATCTAAAACTTTTAAGCTGGTGAGCATCCCATCATTGAAAACATTCAAACAGAAAGATTCCCTATAGTGGGAGTGGTGGTAGGGATGGAGCAAACGTGCGCAGGTGGACAGGGTTGTGGTCCTCTAACAGGTCTGATGTCAAGACCTTATGAGTCTATATTACAAATTTTCTTACATGAAAATAACTATATGACCATGAACTTGGTCCCTGACTTTCTATGACTGTCCCTTGTTCATTTCTTCCCATTGAGCTGGGCCAGTGTTTTAAAAATATTTTTAAAAAAATTTTTAATTTATTTTCTGGTGACATTAGTTAACGAAATCCAGTAAATTTCAGGTGTTCAATTTAACAGTAAGGCACATATATATTGCATTATATGTTTATCCTCATAGTTAAATTTCTTTCTGTCATCACATATTTGACCTCCATTACTCCATCTATCTCCCCCCTATGCACTAGTACCCAATAGTCTGTTGTCCACGTCCATGAATCTCTGTTTATTGTCCTGTTTAAAATATTTTGCTATAACCCAGGGAGAGTCACACACACACATACATGCGTGCACACACATGCAACTGAAATAAAGCTTTTATTAAGCAATTCTTACTCTTAATACATGCAACAAACTCTATTTTTAAATTCTATTTAACTTTTAAATCTCTAAATTGATCTCAAATCACCAAGTTGATTTTGAGACTTTTGGTTAGGTCATGAGCTGAAATTTAAAAACACTGTCCTAGAAGAGTTTTTTACTCCCTCTCTGTCCTGGGGCCTCCTCACACCTTTTTTCCTGTCCTCATTCTCAGCTGCTGACATAGCTTCCTATTAAGATGAGTAAATAGTTATAGAAGAGCTGCCACAGGTCCGCTTTGTAGCCTTTTCCAGTCACTCTGTCCCTGTAGACCTCATCTTTCCACTGCTTACATGAAAGGCCTGTCCGCACCCCATGCTCCCATCTAAAGTCTAAGGCCTGCCCCTCCTCTGGAGAACCACATCCTACCCCCACCTGCTTAGGAGGTGGTTTCATAGACATCCCAATGTCTCACGACATCCCAAATTTCACATGTTCAAAATTGAACTTCCCCACCTCATTAATCTCTATCTCAGGTAAATGGCACTCCATTGTACTAGCTGCTCAGGCTGAAAACCTTGGGGTCATCTTATTTTTTTTACAGGACTTCCAAGCCATCATTACATGCTGCTTGACCTACCTTTAAATTATATCCAGAATCCAGCCACTTCTCATCACTCCCACCACAAGCAACCTGGGCCAGGCCATCCAGAATGCACTCACTGATGAAAATATTTAGAATCTTCCCCAGGTAGAGTCACTCTTTGTAGCACTTGGGAGATTTGTCATCCCACCTAAGAGACAAGTCTTCAACCTCTTTAGTAATTTCTTCCATGATGCTGACTGGGCACTTACATAGACTGACTTAACTGTTCCATTGCTTATAGCCTTTTATCTTTAGGCCTAATCATCTTGACCAGATTATAAATATTTTAAGGCAGTGGCTATTTCTTATATAGTCCTTTATTTTTGTAGTTCTTAATTCATGCGTGTATTTAGAAACTGTTGAGTGCCTACTATGTGCCGGACACTGGGTAGGTACTGGGGATATGGCCATGAACAAAACAGGAGACACATACATTATTCTGGCATAATCAGGCTGGAAATAAATGTTTGCTGTTGACACTACTTATGATAATTCCCAGCCTCAATTGTCTAGACGGAGTCATATATAGTGATATTCTAGGCTGAAACTGACCTACTAAATTGGAGTCCTGCATGCTGCAACATAGCCTTGCAGGGCTGGTCATGGGTGGAGACCAAAGATGACGGTGGAACATTGAGGTGAGGCAAATTCAGCAGGGCGGCAGAAGATATTACACACTGAAATACATCGTAATCCTAGCTTGAAATAGAATTTTCATTTATCATCTCCTTTACTTGTCACAATATGCTTGTGGGTAGAGAAAACAAATAATATTCCTATTTTATAGTTGGAAAACCAAAGCCCCAAAACAAAATAATTTACCTCAGGTAGTTTGGATAGCCTGGGCTTAATTCCCTGATCTCCCCATTTCTCAGCCTCTGGCTCCATTACTTGTCCCTCAGGCTGTCACCAGAAATGTACAATATATCTGAGCAGAACAGAGCCACAGTGACAGGCCTCAAAAACAATGGTTGCTGCTCTGCCAAAGGAAAAGGGATTGAAAGGGTAACCCTTGAAGACCTCTCAGAAACACCTAACTAAATGATAACGATTGGCAGTAGTGACCTACCTCAGTGTGAATGCTTCTTATTTTCAAAATGCATATCCCACAAAAATTCAGAAATACTCAAATGTGCTTACTCATTTTGCTCCTATGAAAAGAATGAGACCTGACTGTCATCTGCTATGCAGCTTAAGGTTAAAAGTAAACTAGAAAGCCATCTGAAACACAGTGGCAGTCCTGGGGTAGTGGGGAAAACAACAGCAAAGACAGACAAAAGGAAAAATTACCCAAAGTATGCAAACAGAGGATGGTAATGGTAGTGAAATCCACAACAGTAATAGAAGGATAAATTCAAATGGAAAATGGAAAAGAAGAGACTAAATTCTTCCTACATTTGAAAAACAAGAAAAAAAATTTTTTAAAGTTAAATATTAAGCATATTCAATGACTCTTTAATCCCTAAGGAAGACGGGTGATGTAAATAAGGCAGACTCTGGCTTTAAGGGCAGAGCTGAATTCCAATACCAGTTCTGACACTTACTGGGTGGGTGTGTTAACCTGGGCAGGTTAGCCTTCTCTGTCTCTTTTTTCACCTCTGGTAAATGACGTAAGGAACTATGCATGAAACATACCTCACTCTGTTAGAGCACCAGTCTTCAAAGCAGGATGCCTCTAGACCATCTAATGTAATGTGAGCCACAAATGCGAGCTACATATGTAATGTGAAATTTTCTAGTAGCCACATTTAAAAACGAAAAAAAAAAAAAAACAATTAACTCGAGTCATATATTTTAACTCAACATATGAAAAAATGTAATCAGTAAAATGTTATTACTGCATTTTCTGTATCTATTCAGATGATTGTGATTTCCGTGGTTTATTCTATGAATATAATGTGTTAACACTGATTTTCAGATGTTAAACTGATCTTGCATTTCTGGGAAAAATCCCTCTTGGTCATGGTATGTAATCCTGTATACATGTGTTGCTGGATTTGGATTGCTAGTATTTTGCTGAAGATATTTGCATCTATATTCATAGGGGATCTTGGTCTGTAATAGTCCCTTTTTGTGATGCGTTTGACTGGTTTTGGTACCGAGGTAGGACTGCTTTCATAGAACAAGTTAGGAAGTGTTCCTTTCTCTTCTCATTTTTTAAGTGGATGTGAAGGACTGGTGCTAATTCTTTAAATGTGTGGAAGTATTCACCAGTGAAGCCATTTGGACCTAGACTCTTTTCGTGGGAAGTTTTCAAATTGCTAATTCAATCTCTTACTTGTTATAACTCTATTCAGATTTTTAATTTTTTCTTATTGCAGTTTTAGTCGTTCATGACTTTTTGGAAATTTGTTTATTTCATCTAGGTTATCTAATTTGTTAACGTGCAGCTATTTATATTATTCCCTTATAATCCTTTTATTTTTCAATGAGTTGGTGATGAGGTAGCCTCTCTTATTCCCGATTTAATAATTTGAGCACTTTTTTTCTTGGTCAGCTAGCTAAAAGTTTGGATAGGTGGCAGATGAAATATGTGACAGAGGAGGATCAATAAGAGCAAAAGTGGAGAGGAGTAGGGGGCACTGTGTCCTGGAAAGGTACAGTTTGTTTTGTGTTGGGGTCCGATAGGTGTGGAGAAGAGCAGAAGGGACTCCTTTTTTCTACTCTTGTAGAAAGAGTACTGTAGGCCTGATAATGACCAGATAAAAGCTATAGAACTCAGGTAGTTGAATGGGGGAATAAGTGGTGGGAACGGAGTTTGAAACTGGAGATGCTGAGATGCTTAAGAAGCTCCTGCAATAGTCAAGGTGAGTGCGGTGGATGTGTAGAGGGGCCAAGAAGTGGGGCATCATGTTCTTCTGACACAATTGTCATGGTTTGGTCAATGGTTAGGTAGAGGGAATGGTTGAAAGAGGTGTAGGTTCAGGAGTCGGAGAAGGGAGTAAGCTATATGGAGATATCCTATCGTGGGAGCAGAATTCTGGGCTATGGGTCTTAGCTCTGTTGATTTATAGCTGAAGCCATCCATGAAAGTGTATGTGATTATCAGGGAAATCTACCTCGGGAGAACAGGAAAACAGAGTAAGGACAAAAGGACAGAGCAAAAGATTAGAAAGAATCTGTGCCCTGTGTGTTACCACATTTTTACCTCCATCATAACACTTGTTTACCTGAGTGTCTATCCTTCTCTAGTCTTTGAGACATCCTAAGGTGGGAAGTAGATCCTATTCATTCTTTGGCACCCTCACAGCACGCACATAATCAAGGAGTAGCCACTTAAAACAATCCTTGCTGGAACTTAAGAACTTTGTTCCGGTAAGACTCTAGGATGTCTGTAGGTCAGACTTACTTGTGAATGCCAGTATAATCTTTTTTATTAATAATCATGAATGCTCACAATGTAAGCACAACCTATCTGTAAAAAAACAATTGGTTTGTTGATTTTGAACATAAATGAAAGGAAATCTGGTGACTTGTTATTTATTTGTTGGTACCATAACCTAGAATCCATCCTCAGGCATGATGTCATAGATTCCTCTACAGTGTAAAGGCCCCAGGCTCTTCAGAGCTCTCTGTAGTTCATTCACTAGGGAGGGTAAGACTTGCCCTCTTAATCAGAGAATGCAAAAGAGAATGACAGACACGAAATTTCTGTGGTTACTTGTTTAACCTAGTCCCCTGCTACACAGAGACTCTTTTTTGATGGTTGGTCCCCTTTGATAGGGCAAACTCACAAAAGAGGTCAAAGGAACTAAAAATGAGATTAATAATAAGCTTTATACTCATGTTCAGCTTAGTCCAGATAAGAAAAAAATGTTCCCGAATATCTGACAGATACTGCCTTGTTTGAATTTTGTGAATAGCAAGGTCTTCCTGGCATTTCTCTCCCATTATTCAGGATTGGTCATCTTGCCAAGTTTCATCATTGCCAATAGACTCTGAAGCAACAAATGTCATAGAGGATTCATAGATGGGTATCTCCTGTTTTGTAGGTTAAGTATAGACATGTTTATTTATAAGAAGGTGAAACTATATCCTCCACGTGGCCAATACATTTAGTCCCTTAACTTCTAAAATAAGCAATGTTATTGGTAATCAAAACAGAGGCATCTAGATTCTTCCTCTTTAAGGACAGATAGAATAAAGGAAGGGAATTCGGTAGTTCTTGTGTATGATATTAACTAACACATAATATTAACAATTTATAATATTGAATATTGACATTTATTTAGTACTCTCTATGTGCCAGGCACTATTCTAAACATTTAATCTACTTTACAACTCTGTGATGAGTTCTCTGGTTGTCCTCAGACCACAGGTGAGAGGACTAAGTTCCCAGGAGTGTGTGGCAGCTCACGCCTAACACCACGGAGCTAATGGTATAGACAGTATCCCAGAGCCTGCCCTTTGTCCTCTGGGCTCAGATTACTGTGTGTCTTATCACTTTGTCTCCACTAAACTGAAAAGATTTCCAAGGAGAGCTGGGACTTGGGAAAATCCTTCAAAGATGGGAGTAAATTTAGAAGAATGGAAAGCTAGAGAAATTGCAGTGTTTTTATAAATGAACTCTCTTGTGTAGCTTTAAGGAGTCTTCTTCCATTGTATCCGAGCACTGAGTCTCACTGAAATCTGGAGACGGGTCTCTTTATGCAGAAGAGGCATGACGGTGTCTGAGGTCTATGAGAAGCTGACGTTTTTGTCTTAGGATGGTTTTCCTGTTGATCTTTCTATAGCCAGGGGCCACAGATGGCCACCGATGTATTCATGCCCACTGATGGCACCCCTCCTCTCTGTCACACATCACATGAACGAATGCCATTCCTTTTTTCTTCACTCCCTCTCTTTCTTTCATTCTCTAAGTCAATGAAATTAAACTAGCCAGGCTTTGTGCCAGGTGCTCACGATTAAATAAATACATGTGTAAATAAATAACACAAGGGTTCCTGGCCTTTAAGAAAACTCAAACATAGTTTTGAAAATGGCCATCTGTTCATAGGGTAAACAGATGTAAAAGAGGGAATGGCTATTTCAACCTGAAGCATTGGGAAAAGCTTCATAGAAGAGGTCAGTACTGGAACTGAGTCTTAAAAGATGTGTAGGTTGGAGGTTGGCTAGACAGAGCAAAATGCAAAGAGCATTCCAGAAAGAGGCATCAACAAGAACAGCAAAGGCTTAGAGGAGGAAGTGGTAGAACAGATTGGGGTAAGTAGAGAGGAGGTTGCCTGGATGGGGAAAGTGGGTGAGGAGAGGCGATTAGAACAAGGCTAAAGAAGCAGGCATGAGCCAGATCAGGTCTGACAAGGAGAGGACTCATCCCTGAACTCCTCCTCCAGGACTGTCATCTGTAGTTAGTGATCACGTTTTAAAATTCTCACACTATATCTGAGCTTCAGGTCTCTGGATAGACAAGATACTTTCTCATGTTCTGGGGTATCTTCTGCAGCTCCTGTTAGGATTAGTACATTGTTTTCCGTGATGAGCGATAGCTATATGTGCTGAAGAGCACTTTGATCTTTCATAAAAAATCTAAAGAATTTTTTTTTTAACAATTGCTTCAGAATTTTGTATGCTACCTAATTTTCAGTTCTAATTTAATGCAAATGTCTGTTATTTAGATTCAGTGCTGACAACTAGCATTACTTGATTCCAAATATGTCTGTCTAAATATTTTTTAAACAAATGTATAGTGCTTACTATAGACCAGGCATTGTTCTAAGAATTTTACAAATGTTAAATCATGCAATGCCCTGACAACACAATGAGAAATGCACACCTGATTTTACAAGTGAGGAAACAGTAGTTGAGTAACTTGACTGAAGTTACAAAGCTAGTTAAATGGTGGGGCTGGGAATCGAGTGCAGGCATTTTATTCCAGAGATGCTAGACCAACTTTGTTTTTAATTATAATTTATCTACCCTTCCAACTTACTTCTTTTTTCCTCAAACTAAATTACTAAACCAATTTTGAAAATTTTTTGACCACTTATTTAATTGGCATTACATTATATTGTACAAATATAATTCCACATATTCCATATGATGATTTATTATGACAGATTAGTATTTCTCAACCCTGGCTACACATTAGAATCACCTAGGGAGTTTTTAAAAATGTTTTTGTTTGCCCAAGCTCTACTTCCAGATATTTTGCTTTAATTGGTTTAGGTAAAGCCTAGACATAAGTATTTTAAAAACTCCCCAGATGATTATATTCATCCAGGATTGAGAACTACTGATATAGATTGATCATTTATTGATTACTTAAGGTACTATGCTACAAGTTTTACACACATTGTTGTCATTTCTCATGACAGCCTGATTAGATAGTATTATAATTATCTATGTTCTACAGATGAGAAAATTGAATAACCAAGAGACTACATAATTTTCCCAAGATTACACAGCTAGCAAATAACAGAGACAGGATGTGTAAGGCAAAATCACAACTTCTTTGCTATAACCACAGTGCATACTTCAACATAGAAAATAATCAATCTATTGTGTCATAAATAAATCAACATCCTAGAATGTATTTATTGTATATGTAGGTGCTAAGACTCTGACAATCTGAATAATTTAACTACCTTTCCATTCAGTTTTTAAAAAATACTTTTAAAAACAACTTATGCATATATTTTTCTGCTATATACACATATTTTTTATATTATATCACATATTATTATATATGCCATGCATTTATTAGACTTTTCATTTTTTTGTATTTCTATATATGAGTATGTAAAACATTCTAAATAAGTTTTCAAATACATTAATAGCTTATTAAGACAACTAGATGTTTCTATTGTTATTGAGAGGAAAGTGATAGAAGACCAGTTTGTCTCTAGTAGAAAAGATTTGGGCTACACTGTGTGAAGATGGTTGTAACAACTAGCAGCATCCTGTAGCTAATAATTTTTGAACACATGTTTGTCACATGCCAAGTGAAGTTTCTGCAATTTTCCATACATTAGTTTAAATAATATACTTAACACATTAATTCATCTTATCCCATCTCTATATTAAAAACTCCTGCACTTACATATCTAGCCCAGAACTCCTTTCTGAAGTATGAAATTATTTATTCAACTGCCTACTTGATGGCTCCACTTGAATGTTTTAGTTAGCTCAAATATAAAATGTCCAAAATAAAATTTTCAATTTGTTTCCCACTTTTTAAATTTCCCCCAGTCACCCCTACTCTAGTAAATGGCTCCATTATCTATCCTGTGCTTTAGGCCAGAAACCTAAGACTCATTCTTGATTCTTTTTGCTGTCCTGCAAAACGATCTTGTTGGTTTCACCTGCAAAGTGTATCTCGAATCCATTCACTTCTCTACACTGCCACCACTATAGTTTCATTCATCAAACTATCTTGAAAGGACCGTTATGATAGGCTCCTAACTGGTCTCCTTGCTTCCTCTCCTGTCTCTTACAATCCATTTTCTACCCTGCACCCTGCACCCAGTGTTGCATTCAGGTTCATCATTCACTTGCTTAAAGTCCTTCAGTGGCTTTCTTGCACCGGCCTACAACGTCGTGCATGATTAGCCCCCCCCCCCCCAGCTGCCCCAACTCACTATGTACAACCGCATTTGTCTTTCAATTCTTCAACCACTCCAACATTTTTACTCAGCTCAACACCCTCTTCTTCCAACTGTATGGCTGGCTACTCACATTTCAAGTCTCACCTAAAATCTTATTTTCTTGTAGAGACCTTCATAGACCATCCACTCCAAGTATCTTTCTTCTTAAACCAAGCTTTATTTTCCTAACATCCCTTATCACCCACCTGTAAAATTTAACTTAGTCACTTCTTTTATTGTTTATTTATTTCATTGAATGCAAGATCCATGATAGAAGCATATCTGCCTTGTCTTGACTTATCTCCAGCTGGTTCCTTAGCTTATGGCATAGAATATGCTCACAAAATAATATATTTTAGTTTTATGTTACATAAATATAAGTGTTATGAATCTTTGATATGTAATAAAAAGCACAGTGATCTATTCCTGAGATGTTAAGAGAAAATGCTAGACTAGTAATTTTTTTTTCTTTTTTTTTTTTTAGGGGAGGCAGCCCTTGGTTGACCTCACAGGTTGCAAAGACCTTGTCAGTTTACAATCTCTTACTTTTTATTTTTTACGCCTACAGTACCTGGTCTTCCTAGGTGGTCTTCCATCCAAGCACTAACCAGGCCCAACCCTGCTTAGCTTCTGAGATCAGATGGGATTGGGCTTGTTCAGGGTGGCATGGCTGTAGACTAGACTAGTAATTCTTAAACTGTATTTTATGCAGTGATAGATTAAGAAAAAAAAAAGAACAGAAATTATATTGCCAAAATTTTACTATTACCACTGAGTCAGTCTATACGCAAATAACAACAAAAATGTCACACTTTCTATATATCCACCATCATTTTACCAGGCAGATTGGTCGCGAGCTAAAGGCCTCCTAGGCCAAAGATACTATAAAGATATAGAAGTGAAAATTATATGGTGGCTTTGGGCAAAATTAGTAAGATTATTGGAAGAGATCTCAAATTTGAAAGAATTTGAAAAATTTGACAGTTTTAGTTGATGGAGAGTTTAATATACTATGCAAAAGCATTTGGATTTTATCCTATAAGGAGTGGGGAACTCTGCTATAAAATAGCTTTAAGTAGGAAAATTGTATGATTCAATTTACATTGAAAAATTATTATTTTGTGGTTAGTGTAGCATGTGGCTTGGAGAGGAATAAGACACAAATCAGGGAATTCAATTAGAAGATTGTTGTAACAACCTATGAGCAAGATGGCAGCTCAGGGTTACAGTGGAGCAGTGATACCTAGGGCGAAGAGGGAGGAACAGGCCTCTGCCATTAGCTCGTCTGGAAATGGTTTCTGAGAGGCTCCAGCAAAGGTTTTCTTCCAGTTTATTTTGGTATCATCTATGGGCTTTTGAACGAATTTTCATATTATTTATCTGTCGACCCCATAGCTACCTTTTTTTAAATGAATATATATTTTTTAAAAACAGTAAACTGTAGAGCCTTCATCATGAGGATTAAAATAATAAATGGATGTGAAAGCATTTTGCAAAGAACTACACAAATGGAAACTATTTTTATTACCAGTAAGTCAATTTCGTTTGCAAAGAGAAAAATCACTTTCCCACATGTAAACTCCCATAAGCAAACTCCCCAGGCAGAATGAATCACTCTTAAAACCATAACACTTTTTTGTACTTCTATCATAACACCTCCATTAATTAAAGATTGTTTATGTGTTGGTGTTTCCTTGTAGCACATAAATTCTTTAGAGGCAGAGAGTCTTATGAATCTTTGCAGTCTGGTTTGTGGTAGACAGTAAGTGCTCAGTAAATGTTAATTACTTGCATAAATGAATGATTAGTTCCCAGGAAAGACTAAAGGCAGATAGTAGGGAACCGATACGGACTTCAAAGTTAAAATAAATATAAAAGTAAACATATTAAAGTGAAAATATTGAGTGGTTGATGACTATATATTTTATTTTAGTCTAGAAGATATAGATTTATTGTACTACCAAAATACTTGATCTTGGTAAAACTAAATATTTTGTAACACTGATAATTAAACATCCTTTTGCACTGTTGTATCTATTTATCCATTCATTTAGCAAATCTCTTTGTATTAGCTGATAAATATAGAGCACTGTGCTCTGGATTTTAAATAAATATGACCCTACCCTCAAGAAGTTTGCTATCCAGTTGGGGCTGGGGACTGGGGGAAGCCTGCTCCATGCCAAATAGTGAACTAAAAATTTTCCATATTTTATAATAATTATCATTTACTATTTTTATATACATAGCAACCTTGTAAGTAGACATTCTTATGCCCATTTTGCAAATAAGAAACCTAAGCTAAGAGAATTTCATAATTTAGTTGACATCTCAGAACTAGGAAGCGACAGAGACAGATTGGTTGATTACAAAGAAACACCTCAAGGGTTATTTTTTATTTTAGAATCTAGATTTTCTTGCAATCATTTGAGTTAAGTCCATAAATATTAATATCAACAAAGACATATGTAAAAAATTACAATGAAATGCAAAGTTCCCACCCTCGTGGAGTTTTTGGTTTGGTGGAAAGATTTAGAAAAATAACCTTAATCATAAGGTGGGATTTTAACCAAAGATAGACAGATCTTTTGAGGTAAAATGTCCCTTGGGAGCTGAGCGTCCTAGGCCTGGGGTCAGAAGACCACTGTTTAAGACCTTGCTCCAGTTTCCTGGTTATGGGGCTTTGGGAGAGACACATAAATTTCTGGGCCTCGCTGCCCTCATTTATTAAATATGGACAATTACATGGCATGTTTCCACCTTATTTAAAGAATTAATGGGTCAAGATAAGAGAAAGCAGTTTCCAAAATGCATTATAGATTTACGATAAAGAAAGCCAATTTCTTAGAAATATCATTCTAGTATAAGAGCCATCAAATAAGAGAAAGCATAGAGAAGTGATTTATAAATTATTATCCCTACTACGTAATGTGGTGCCTGTCACATAGTAGGTGTTTGATAAATATTTACAGAACTTTATTCCTGAAAGAGACCAGAGGAAAGCAAGTCCTCCCTCCTCCAGCTAGCAGGGAAGACATATTGTACACAACTTCTCATGACTTTTCAACACATGAAGCTGTTGTCAATAAATATATTATATTCCCTTGCCTCTCCCCACTGGGTTGATGTCAGAGACCTAGTGGAGAGTCAAAACTTTTACCAGTATCCACTGGGAATGAGGCCACTCAACCCCCGTGGTGACAGTGGAGGGCATGGGGGGACCAGTCACAAGGCCCACTTACTGTTCCCAGCCAGGGGAAGTCTAGTAGGAAGCTGGCTCTCCCACTTGTCCCAGTAGCATTGTGGGGCCCCTGCCCTCCTCAGGTGTCAACAGAGGCAAAGTGAGGAACCTGGCCTTCTACCTCCACCCGGCTGTCATGAAGCAACACCTTCTTTTCCCTTGACAGAGTCACATCAGAGAAAGCCAGCCAAAACCGAAAGCAGAAATAAAATCTGGAGTTCTTAACAAAAATACCAAAAATGTCTAGGTTTCAGCTGAAAATAAGTCATCACACCCAGAACCAGGAAAACTTCAACATGAGTGAATAAAGACAGTGAATGCTAACATTGAGATGATAGAGATGTTAGAATTTGGGAAGAATTCAGCCATTTTTTTTTTCAGCTTTGCCCTCCTTTTCCTTTTCTTTCCATATTCTGGTGTCACAAATTTTGGAAATTTTATTATAGTCATGCAGGTTCCTGAGTGTCTGTCTGTCTGTCTCTTTTCAGTTTACTCTCTCTGTTTTTCAGATTAAATAATTTTTATTGTTCTTTCTTCCAGTTCACTAATTCTTTTTTCTGTCCCATTCAGCTGGCAAAATTTTAAAGCAGTCATCATAAAAATGCTTCAATGAAAAAAAAAATGCTTCAATAAGCAATTACAAGCATGCCTGAAATAAATTAAAAAAATAAAACCTCAGCAAAGAATTAGAAGCTATAAGGAAACTTAAATTTTAGAACTTTAAAGTACGTGAACCAGAATAAAAAACTCTATGGACTCAACAGCCAAATGGGGGGATCAGAGGAAAGAAGCAGTGAACTGAAAAACAGAACAATGGCAATTACCCAGTGTTAACAACAAGAGATTCAGGAACCTGCATGACGACAACAAAAGACCTAACATTTGTGTCATTGGAAGAAGAGGAGAAAGAAGTTGAGAATGAAAAAGTGTTTGAAAAAATAGTGGCTGGAAACTTTCCAAATTTGACAAAAGACACAAATTTATGGATTTAAAAAGCTGATTGTGTATCAAACAGGAGGAACTCAAAAAATATCTGTGTCAAGACATGTTATAGTCATACATGTAAAAATTAAAGATGAAAATAAATCCCCAAAGCTGTGAGGAAAAAAAAAACCATTTTACCTATACAGGAAAAGCTATTCAAATGACAGTGAGTTTCTCATCCCAAATCACAGAGTCCAGAAAGGAAGTGGTACAACATTTATTAAGTGATGAAAATAAAGAATTATCAACCCAGAATTCTAGACCTGTAAACATATCCTTCAGGAATAAAAGGGAAATCCATGGAAAGGTAAAGGAACTAGGGTAGCTGAAACAAATGTGAAAAAAGGAAACATGTATGAGAAATCACTCTACCCAATTTCAACGCTTATGAAGCTCTTGTAATCGAGACTGGATATTATTGGTCAAGGGACAGACACATAGATTAAAACAGAGACTGAGTCCAGAAATAGATTACACAAATTTGCCCAACTGATTTTTGACAGAGTTGAGAAAGCAGTTCAGTGGAGGAATGATAACCTTTTGGACAAATGGTGCTAGAGCAATTGTAATCTATAGACAAAGAAATGAACCTTAACCGAAACTTCCCACATTATACAAAAATTAACTCAAAATGAATCATAGATTTAAATGTAAAACACACAACCACTAATCTTATAGAAGAGAACATAGAGAAGAACTTTTGTGTCCCAAGGTTCAGTGAAGAGTTCTTCAATATGACGCTAAAAGCACAATCCAAAAGTGGATAAATTGGACTTGATCAAAATTAGAAACTTTTGCTTTGACAATGACATCCTTAAGGTGGTGAAAACGCAAGGTACAGACTGGGAGAAAATATTTACAATTCACTTATCTGACAAAGTACTAATATCTAGAATATATAAAGACTTCTCAAAACTCAACAGCAAAGAAAAAAAAAAAACAACCCAATTATAAAATGGGCAAAAGTCATGAACAGACATTTTACTAAAGAGGATAAACATGTTGAAAATAATCACATGAAAATTTGTTCAACGTCATTAGCCATCATGAAAACGCAAATGGAGAAGACCACAATGAGATATCACTACACAAAATGGCTCAGATAAATAATGACAATACCAAATGCTGGCAAGAATGCAAAGAAACTGGATCTCGCATACATTTGTTGCTGGTGGGAGTGTAAAATGGTACAGCCACTCTTGGAAATGGTTTGGCAGGTTTTTATAACTGAAACATACAACTACCATATAAGCCAGCAATTCCACTCTGAGGTATTTGTCACAAGGAAATGAAAACTTATATTCACACAAAAGCCTGCATGTGAATGTTCAAAGAAAATGTATTTAAAACAGGCAAAACTAGAAACAGCCTAGATGCCCTTCAATAGGTGACTGGTTAAACAAACTGTGGTACACCCATCTACTGATTCACCATCTATTTGGTGGCAAGACTCTACCAGGTGCTTAAATACATTTGTGACTTACATCTTGGAAGGTAAATATTATTATCCCAATTTTGTAGATAAGAAACTTGAGGTTTAGAGAGATTAAATGGCTTACTCAAGGTTATTCAGGGCAAAGACTGAAATTTGCAAATGGGTTTTCGTATTCCAAAGCTCTTTACCTTTCCAGTGCCGAGGTTGTCATGAAAATTAGGTGAGGAGATTCTGTGCATTTGCTATTCTTTGTAACTAATGGTGTTATGTCCCGTCTAAGGAATGGTTCTGTCAGGAGACCTTTAGCCCAAAGTGATTTCCTAACAGACACCTTTTCAGTAGTTCACGTCCATTGCCTTTACCTGAGTATCTGCAAGGTCATGTCATAGCATCTGATGAGTCTTACTTCTTCAATAAAGAGGGCGAACCCAAATAAACTTTCCTCTGTTGACTCATTTCACATGTAGGAGAATTAATGCTTGTTCTTTGTCATAATTAAGTTTGCGGCTAGGGAGCCTAAAACACTCAATTACTCAGAAACTTCCTGAAATGACTTTGTTTTACAATGTGTATCCCTGCTCTTCAGAATCAACTAAACTGTAACCCTCGATGTCAACAATCATCCCACAGGAGTGGCTGAAAATGTTGACACGTCATCATGTTTTGGTGCCAGAAAGAATCAGCATTTGATTAGAATAATCACCTCATTTTGTAGAGAGTTAGAGTGCCTTGTCTGAGTCACATGTATGTGGTTAAAATTAAAGCATAAGCCTTAGATTTCTCATGAACCTCAGATCTGAGTGTTACCAACACTTCTTTCTACACTTCATACATTGAGCTCTAGTTGCTATTGGTTCCAGGTTTTACAAGAGTAGTTCACATTTTGTGAATCAACAAAATATCAAATAATTTCTTTAAAACAAAAACACAAAAACCCCAAGGTCCTCAAATTTAGAATGGAAGCTACTAAGTAAAGTGGTTACCTAAAATCTTGTGATTAGATGATTCTAAAAACTTTCAAACATAGTATAGCTGGAAAAGTCCAAGAATTGGCACTAGCAGTCTTGGGTTAGATGACCTGCTGTGTTGTCGAAGTGGCCTTTTATCATAAGCCGTGCCTCTTGATTGAGATTCCTCCAACAAACTCTCACTTGGTGCCTGCTTTATGTATACTTTGCATCTTGTTTGGCTCTGGAGATTCAGTGATGACCAAAATAATAATAATGCCCGCCTTTACCTAAATCACAGTGTTGGTGCATGAGAGAAAAGAGGTGGTAGATGTGAAAGCTCTTTGTAAACTGAACAATTTTACAAAAATTAGACATAACCGAATACCATTTTCAATTGCAAGTGTATGTGGTATCACAAGTGGAGCTTTGAAGGTAATGAACACTCCCTGAGCATAAACAGAAAATACATGTATGTTGTTGAGATTGTGAAGCCTAGAAATTGAAATTGGACAGAATGCTAAAGAATAAACAATTGTAATGTTTCAATTACTTGCTTATCATCTGTGTTCCCCACTCAAAGATAAAAACAGAAAAATTTTTTTCTCTTTTACTTCTAATATTCCAGCTCTTAATATAGGCACACAGTTTACATCAAAATATTTACTGAATACGAAGTAGAACTAGTGGACATAGGTTTTACACATTTAGTACTGATAGATATTGCTAGATACATCTTCTAATTGACTGTACCAGGTTATCTCTTAATTATCTAATTCATTAAAAAGATATTGTATGCCTGTATATTTTGACCTATTTGGCTAGCATATTTTACTTTTCAGAATAGCATTCCCTTCTTTTAGAAATTATTTCTACTCTTGTCCTTCTGGTGGGAGTTGCCAAGGAAATATATACTCATCTAGATTGGGTCAGGAGTGGGCCCAGATTCAAGGAATCCCATCTCTCTGGTCATCAGTTATTGGTTCTAATCAGGGCCAGTGAATCCCTTCCTTATGATTTTTGGATCTGGGGTACCTGAACCTTAAGTCAGTCATGTTCTGTTGGTTAGAACCATAAAACATAAAACTCAGAATTTGCTGGTTGCCATGTTTTCCACCAAAAGGATAATGCCAGTCAGCACCAAGTAGGAGGAATCTGAGAAATGTGAAGCCGATATGCAGAGAAGAGCAGAAGGAATGAGTCCAAATGTAGTTTGAATCTCTGCTTCTCAGTGTTTCTGCCATCAAACCACATGAGAATCAGGAAATATCCAAATCTTTTTATAATGATAATAGTAATTATTACCTTTTTTTTCTTAACTTAGTTCAAGCTGGTGGCTTTCCCCCATATTTGGAACCAAGAGTCACAGTAGTGAAGCCTACTACACAGCAGGTACCTTGACTCAGTCCTGTCTCAGACTATGTAGCAGGTTACAAAAGTATCCATTTCTCCTACATTTGCCTATAAGGGAATTTATCAATATTTAAATTTTTTTTTGTCAATATGGTGGGTGAAAACAATGGCATCACCTTATTTTTAAAATCTGTGTTCTCTAAGAACTAGCTAGGTTGAAAATCTTTTCAGGTCTTTTTTGACTACTTACAATTCTTCTGTGAATTGCTCATATACATACGATCACTTTTCTGTGGGATTGTATTTTTTTTATTAATTTTCAGGGATTCATTAAATTCTATGGCTATTAATCTTTGTTAGTTATACATACTGCAAGTATGTTTTTCCTTGTTTATTACATGCTTTTAAAAAATTTTGTTTATGCTATATGTTATACAGAGGTTAATTTTATGTATTCAAATCTATTACACTTTTTCTTTATGGTTCCTGGAGGACTTGTCCTACCTCCAAATTATTTTTAAAATTTAAATTTCCTTTTTGCACATGTATGTTTATCTTCTACATTTTATTTTACTTTGCTCTGATAACTAATTTTTGCCCTTTTGCATTTAAAATTTAACACATAAATTGCAAGATGCATTGTCTTTAGTTTTCAGATTACGATGAAGAAAATGAGGTTCAACAAGTTGTCTATGTCACATACATGGTCAACGCTGAGATTATGACACCAAGCTCACACTCTTTCAGACTCAAATGCCATTTCTGAAAATTAAAGCTGAGAAAGGTCATTTATGATTACTAGAGTTTACCTTCTTTATCCTTCTGTTCATTCCCAAAGTGATTTGAGTTGGCTAATACTACAAACTAATATAACATAATAGATAACTTATTGTGTAAGGGACCTAATGTTAGTGCAAACTGTGATCTAAATGCATTCTGTGCTTAATGTGTCCTTGATTAATACTGGATAGATGAATGAATGAATGATAGCTTCGCTCAGAGACTTGGTGTGGCAAGAATCACACTGTCCCTGTCTGTACTGCGAGAACCAAGGTTAAGCTAGAAGCCAGGGTTTGGAGTACAAAGATGAAAACACTGACTGTCAGGTGTGTGTAATAGCCTGTTAAGGCAGAGCTGGCTGTCTGGAGATCTCAGCTAATCACTGCTGTTCCCATAATCACTATCTGTGACTCCTCTGAATTCTCAAAGCACCACTAAACACCCCTTATAGCTCTTTTGTCCTTGTCTGTTTTACCCAATAGTTCATGTGCTCCCAGACTTGGTGCTGAGTCTTTGTGTTCTGTCTGCTTTGTGCCCTCACAGTGCGAGCACAGAGCAAAGAAGCAGTCAACACACAGATTGAGAGCCAGCTGGGCCTTCCCAGTTTTGGAATCTCATTCGTGATCTCAGAGGAGAAACTTAGGAAGTTGCCTTATTATCGATGCTTTTTCAAAGCAGTCTGGATATTATAACTTTGGCAGCGAAGAGCAATGCCAACTTTCCTAACGACACTCTTCTATTCAATAAAGTAGGAAATTGAAGTTCCAGGAATAGGTATATTTTCTGTGGAACTCACTTAGGCTATTTCATTTCAAATGAAAGAAAAATATCCTCTAAATATACCTGCCCGCCCCCCACCCAAGATGTGCATGCACACTCAGAGGCATACCCACACATACATACATACATACATACATACATACATACATACATATATACATATGTACATACATACATATTATTCCTGACTCTGCATTCACACTAAAGTGAGTAGCTCACCTCTGGAGTCCATGCTTAGCAAAGGGCTAATCCAGGAAGGGTTCAGTGCATTAATTCCCAGATACGTTCAACCAGCAAGGCATCAAAATTCCCTGTGGCTAGGTCCCATCCAAGGGCCACTTCTAGCTTCAACCGTCTCTTCCTGGCTGGTCCCTAAGGAATAACAAGGTATACCGTAATATCTGCTAGCTGCCTTGCGCTGTGGCCTGTGGCTCCCAGGCAAGCCTCTTTTCTCCCTTCCTTCTCTCACAGGTGTCTGACCTGCATCGTGGTCTAAATGCTCTTCCTGCCTTCTCCTGCTTCCCTCTACTTTATCCCCCAATAAGTCTTTTGTACATCTCATGCATTCTTGGCACCTGTCCACAGTTCATCTAAAGGGGTGGGGAGGGGGAGACAGAAAAGTGACCTAACTAGAGTAGGCACTTTTTTCTGCCATTTCCTTTTCTGCCATCTATTAAATGGGAACACACCAAGTGAGCAGGAGATGCAGACCTGCTCTTCCTGTTGTTCCCCAAAGTTCCTCGTTTTGTTGTAGCATAAATATTTTGTAACATTCATTCCACACCAGGCATAGTTCTAAGCATTTTGCATGTACTGAATCATTTAGTCTTCGCTTCAGCCCTGTGGCAAATTACTGTTTCCATTTTGCAGATGAGAACACTGTGGTACAGAGAGATTATATCAACTTGCTCTGCATCCCACATCTATTAAGTGGTGGGGCTGGGATTTACTTCTGCTACTCTCTGTTGTCTCTCATGTTAGGGGTCTTTTGCTGTGCTGAGAGCAGTATATAAAGATAAGTATTTTAAATAAAATATGTTCTCTAATCTTTAGTCAATTACCTTCTATGATACCTAGCTAAAGAAATAAGATTCCCATCCCCCTGCCCCGCAACACTATAGGGAAAACTGACTGCATTGAATTTGTTAAGAAAAAAAGTCTTCAACGCGACAACTTCTGACATTAGGTCATATACCCTTAACCCCTTTCTCTTAGCCTGCAACTCCACTGAAAGTCTTGCCTGAGTGAAACAAATCTGTGAATTTTCACTCTAAACAGCTGACTTCTCCAGACTACTGGGAGATAATCATCAAGCAAATGCTAAGTTCTAGGTAACATACTAGTTAATGTACAGACATCTAATAATTTAAACCTCACAGCCACCTGTGAAATCACTGCCCATTTTAGAAAGAAGGAACCTAAACTGAACATGTTAAATAAATTACTCCAAGTCAGAGCTCGTAAGTAGCTGAGTCAAATAAACTCCAAGCCTTACTGATTAGCCTATGGTTTTTGTTTGTTTTGTTTTTATCCTTTTAAACTGCCTTTGTCAACTAATTAGATTTTATCTTTCTGAGCCCCAAAACTTAAAGAAAAAAATAGCCTTGCTTTGATGGACCATGGCAACTTATGCCCATTTCAACCTTTTAATGGGGTCATAGGGACATCTTTATGAATCATAATTACTTTAATGCTAACATTTGCAATGTTATTTATGATTTTAGATGAGCACTTTCATTATTTTTTTAGTTTAACAATTATTGATAGAATGCCCTCTATGGTAGGCAGAATTCTCCAATGGGCCCCAAGTTTTCCTGGCCCGTGGTGTATTATATGTTTTATATAATCCCCAGGATTATGAATATGATGGATTTAGCTCCTATGATTATGTTATGTACTTGGCTAGTTGACCTTGAGATATGGAACTTATCCAGTCAATCACACGACTCCTTTGAAAATGGGGAGTTTTTACCTGGTTATTGAAGAGGAAGTCGGATATTCAAATCACAGAAGGAGTCGACAAGTTGACATGCCATTGCTGGCTAGAAGATGGAGGAGACCACATTGTTAGGATTGTGGGTGGTCACTTGGAGCTAAGAATGTCCTCTGGCTGACAGTCAGCTGGGAAATAAAGACTTCAGTCTTATATCCCCATGGAGCTGGGTTTTGCTCACAACCTGAAAGAGTTTGGAAGCTGTCTCCAGATAAGAACTCAGCCTGGACGACACCTTGATTTAAGCTCCTAATGCCCTGGCCAGTTTGTGCCTAGCCACCCTGTGCCTGGACTTCTGACCTCCAGGACTGTGAGCTAATAAATGAGAATTAGTGTAAGCCACTAGAATGATGGCAATTTGTTGTGCAGCAATAAAGAAACTAATACACCCTACAGGTACCAGGCACGGTTCTTGGTGCTGGGAATGTAACATGGCCTCTGCAGTCATAGTTTATATTCTGGAAGGAGGATGGGGATGAAGAAGATGCAATGAAGAAAATGCAATATGAAAACATGTAGCGAACGATCTGACCAGGGTTAGTTCTGTGGAGAGAATTAAAGAGATGTGAGATGATCAAGAAAGGTTGGGGTGGGGGTTCCTTCAGATCACTATGTCAGAGGAGATCTCTTTGAGACAACTGTATTTGAAAACATTTGCATGACAAGAAGCTTCCAGCCACGTGCAGTCTGGGGAAAAAGCTATCCAGGTAAAGGAGGGACCAAGGCAAAGGCCTTCTTCACGTGGGAAAGAACTTGTGTTTGACAGATGGGCAGAGGGCAGCATGACTGGAACCTAGATGATTAGATTGCCAACAGAGGAGTCTGGAGAGGAGGTTAGAGGCCAGACTGGGTAGGACTTTGGGTATCACGGCAAGGAACTGGAATTTGATTATAAATATATTGGGAAGGTATTGGAGAACTTTAAACAGGTTGTTATGGTATGCTTTTCAAGATTCGTGCAGCGTGAAGGCACATAGAAGCATTTCAATTAACATCAGAAATAGATAGAGCAAGACATTTTTTCACAAAATTGAAATAATTTACCAGCTGTTTATGCATAGAATATATTTAAATTTTTAATGCATTTTTCAGCTCAGGGATATTTTCTGTTTTTACTTATTTTGTTGCTCTTTATCTTCTTTTCTCTGTGTTTCTTTTCATTTTGAGAAAATTAGAAGAAATTCACTAAAAACAATTCCAAATGTCAATGCAGTAATTGACATTTTAACATACCGACATTCATTTCAAATTCTTATATTTTTTTAATAAAAGAAGAAAGTTCTATGTGTAAAAGTAAAATTTCTCCTTCATTTCTATCATATTTTCTTTCTAAAAAGGTAATTGTATCATAAATTGTGTGTGTATCATTCTAGGCCTTTGTTGAGTTCTGTTTTCTTACATACACTTGTATATTTTTGTTATTTGTCAGATTTTAAAATTGAAAATGCTATCTTTTATATATGCATCATTAATATGTCATTGAATTTATTAATTCATTAAAAGTTATGATAAGTATAAACAAAAAGTTAGCATAGGTGATAGGGGGAAAAGAGAAGCCTCAAGATAATCCTTAGATCTATTTTGGGTTGAGCAATTGAGTGGATGACATTACCTAAAATGTAGAAGATAAGGGTTGGATGATGGAGAATCAAGAGGTCTATTTTGGCCATATAAAGTTTGAGTTACTTATCAGACAGCAAGTGAGGATGTCAAGTTTACAATAGCATTTATATCTGGTGTTTAGAATTATATCTAAAGATATAATTCTGAGAATGATCAGCACAACAAATCATACTTGATGCTTTGAGATTACCTAGGGAGAGACTGTAGATAGAGAAAAGAAAAACGATGAGGATTGAACTCTAGGGTACTCAGAAATATGGAGATCAGACAGTAGAATCAGTGTAGGAAGCTGAGCAGGAAGAGCCAGTACATCAGAGGGAAACAGGACAGTGTGGGGACCTGGAAGCCAAGAGAAGAGAAAGGGCTGGTCCAGGTGTAAAATCAAGTCCGTGGCTTCACAGCGCTCTTTAAATTCTGGGCCCCATTACGACCCTGTGCAAAAGGCAGTGACACAATTATTTTCATTTTGGACTTAAAGGATGAGAGATTGAATGACTATTCCCAAGTGAGTGGCTAATCAGGGGACCCTTAGAGTATGTGCTTTCTGACCCCTGCCATCTGAGAAGCCCCTGAAGCTGCCTTTTCTTCTCTTACTAAGTTGAATGAACTATAGTAACACCTTGGGGCCTATGGTATATTTAACACTCTGTGGTTCTACAAAAACAAAACTAAACTAAAACTAATGCTGGGGTTTTATAGGCTTATGACCAATTTTTGTGGTTTTCCTGCTTGCTCATTTGTTTGTTGTAAGGATGTTAACTAGTATTTCTCTCTACCCTAAACGCCCCTGCCTGGAGCAACCCTGGCTTGCCTTCTCTTATTTTAAATTTGTTGAACACTTTATGATTTACACCTGAATTCTAATTGGGTGACAGGTTCCTGAATTCTCCATAGCTGATGCTAAGTATATATCAGTAGAGTTCTTTAATCTTTACAGCACGTTTGACCCTGCTCAACAATTATTAATACTGAGTCATATGAAGTGAAACAGAATGTTAAAGTGGAAGTTTAAAATTCTCTTAAAAGTGTTTAGGATTTGAAGTAAATAATAGTATTGAATTTTTTTCTCTATCCTTCCATGGCACACGAAGTTGGATCAAAGTAATCTCTCTATTGCTACTTCAGAAAAAGTACTCTGGTTTAAATTTGGCTTTAAATTGTTTTGTTTGTTTGTTTTTTTGTTTGTTTTTTAAGGTGAGGCAACCCTTGGTTAACCTCACAGATTGCAAAGATCTTGTCGGCTTACAATTCCTTATTTTTTATTTTTTATGTTTACAGCACCTGGTATTCCTAGGAAGTCTCCCGTCCAAGTACTACCAGGCTCAACCTGAACAAGCCCTATCAGATGAGATTGGGCTTGTTCAGGGTGGCATGGCCATAGACAGGTTTAATTTTTGAAAGCCAAAGGTCACTGGGATCGAACGACCTCAAACCCATAAATAAGAATGTTCTTCTTTTGGTCTTTTCTGCTTGTATGAGGGGAACTCACCTACTGAGAAGAAATTAAAAAAATTAAATGATGAAAATTATGTAGAGGAAGGCACTAGAAAAAAAGTACATTTACCAGATATGGAGGTTGACCTCATAAACGCAAACATTTGGTTGATTTGGTAGTTTATAATAAAATTAAAAACATTTGTTCCAAGTATAAAACTTAGCCAAAGTTCATATGTAAACTCAGTGGACTGGGATTGTGTTTTAATAGAAAATTTTAAGATATTAATTTGGATGTTTAGTTGATAATAATTATTTCCAAAATAAAATGGCACTTATTTGTTATCTCATTACTTAAACATCTCCTTGATTTTCTGCTTAATGCTAGATTGTAATATTAAAGGAAGAAAAGATTTTAAAATTGTAAAGTATTTAGAGGCCTACTTACTCCTTCTATGGGGGAAATAAATATTACATTATAGGGAGAATAAGAGCAAAGAAGGAGGCTCACATTTTTGTAGTCCTATTATGTTGCAGGCACTATATGAAGAGTTTCTATGTGCATTACTTTTTTTTTTCTTTTAATTTTTGGATTTTGTATTTGCTTTTACAAATATCACATGAATCAGTTATTTCCTCCATGGAGCCAATATGCATATAACTTGTTTATTTTATTTTATTGTTATTTTTAAAATTTTATTTTATTATTAGTTTTAAGTATACAGTAAATTGGTTAGACATTTATATAGTTTATAAAACCATCTCTCTAATTGCTCTTTTTCTCTTCTGGCTCTCTACCTAGCCATTACATTGATGCTGAATATATTCCCTCTGCCATGCTCCCCATCCCTGTGACCATATATCAACTACTAATTTGTACTTCTTTAACCCTTCATTCCATTCTCCCAGCTCCCCTACCCCTCTCCCCTCTGGCTGTCACCAGATTGTCTTCAATATTCGTGAGTCTGGTTTTGATTAGTTTGTTTTTTGTTACTTGTTTTTTAATTTAGGTCATTATTATAATTTCTTTCTTAAGATGAAGGGACAGAGAAAGGCTAATCAACTGGCCCCAAATCACACAGCTAGTTAACATCAGTACTCATAGGCAAGCAAGGTGGTATGGTAGAGTCTGTGTGACGTGGGGCCAGGGGGTAGGGGTGGGGAAAAGGAGGCCTTGTCCCTGGAGCATACCTCCAGCCTTTAGCACAGGCTTGGCCAAGGAGGAGGGCAATGTCATCCTCACTGTCCTTGCAAAGGACTTAATTTCATCAAATTCTCTTTTGGAAGCAACACTTTCATAGAGGGGGCCAATCCTGTGAAGGATCTGAAGGTCACCATTTGCTAGGGCTGCTGTTATATTGTCCTGTAAACAGAAATGTGTTGTCTCACAGCTTGAGAGGTCGGAAGTCCAAGATCAAGGATTGATTTCTTTTGAGAGCTGTGAGAGAGAATCTGCTTCTAGTTCTCTTTCCTTGACTCTGTCTTCACACCATCTTCTCTCTATACACATCTCTATGTCCACATTTCCGCTTTTTATGAGGACACCACTCACATTGGATTAGGGCCCATCATATTCACCTAATTTCATCTTGATTAACTCTGTAAAGACTATCTTCAAAGAAGTTCACGTTCTGAGATATTGGTGATTAGGACTTCAACATATGAATTTGTGGGAGAGATAGTACAACCCAAAGCAGCCAGACACCTTTAGTTCATTAACTTATTAGTTAATCCATTGACCCAGATGCTGTGCCAGGAATTAAAGCATCTAGGTAGCCAGTTTCTTATTCTCCATCAGATGACTGCAAGTTGGGCAGAAGGGGAAATGCAGGGAAGTGTTTTCACACTTCTCCCCAGGACAAATGCCTAGAGTTGAAGGTGTGATGTTGCCACTTAAGGGGTCTGAGCATGGAAACCCAAGGCTGTCCACAGAGTGAGACATTCCTGTCATTGAGGTTTCATATAAAATGCAAATATGCATTTTATATTCTGTTCTGGGTATATTCATGTTGGTTTAAGTACATAATTAATGTTTTAAATTCTTTACCACCAAGAAAGAAAGCTAAGCCAAAATGTTGTATTTCCTGAGGTCCTCATTTTATTCCAGCTTGAAAATCATGGCTCTGATCAGTTGAGATTTTACCCTTGGATTAATACAAGGCTTGGGAAAGTTGTCTTGATTTGGGCTAAATCTCTCAGAGAAACCTAAATTAAATTTGTGTTGGTGCTGACAGTTTTTTTTTTTTTAACTTGCTGTTATATATACTGTACAGATGCTATGGACAGTTTCATAATGTGGTTTAGTGATCCTTTTATGGAGATCCATGGCAGGGCAATAATTTCTCTGACGACTCTTCGTTCTTCCAAAGTAGACTGTGACTCTTTTAACTGATTATTCTTTCTTCTTTGCTTTGGCTGCTGGAAGCTCAAAACTAAGTTTCCACTTCATCTTTAATATTTGTTTGGAACATATATTTTTGGGAGTCTCGTAACTTTCTCATTGTTCTCATCTTACCATTTTACCTTTACTGTTACTTGACCTTTATTTTTATTTATAATATAATATCACTTATTGTTATCCACTATATATTATTATATACACTATGAAATAATAATGTAATGTGATTGTATTGCATCATAGTCTCTATCATTTGTTTGTTTTATTATTTTTTGAAAGTTTGGTTATACTTTTTAAATATTTTAAATTGGTTTAAGGTATAAATGGTTGGATATTCATATATTCATGAAAGGATGCCACCGATTACTTGGGCACCCATCTAGCACTACACACAGCCTTTCCAATAATACTGACTATGTTCCCTGTGTTGTGCTGTACATCCTCGTGACTGTTTTTTAACTGATTGTACTTCTTCATCCCTTCACCTTTTTCACCCAGCCTCCCAACCGCCCTCCCTCTGGCAATCACAGTTTGTTCTCTGTATCTGTGAGTCCGCTTTTGTTTAGTTTGTTCCTTTTGTTCCTTAGATTCTGCACATAAGTGAAATCATGTGGTATTTATCTTTCTCTGTCTGGTTTATTTCACCTGGAGTAATTCCCTCTTGGTCCATCGACATTGTAGCAAATGGTAAGATTTCATTTTTTTTGTATGGTTGAGTAATAGTCTATAGATCATACATGTACATATGTATGATCACTTTTTATTCAATCGTTTATTGGGTGGTGCAGGGTCTTAGGGAGATATGTGGTAGAGCGAGCCGATCCTATCAGGTCAATGCAGATTCAGGACTGCTGACAATGCTAAGCCCGTGGGTTCCCACAAAAGTCATAGATTTCAGTGAGGCCAGTTTCTGTGTGCCTCAGATCCTCAGACCTGCAGACCCCCGTGACCTGCCCAAGAGACAACGCAGCTCGGTGGGCACTGGTGGCCTGCCACCAAAAGCTTCCCCTTAAACATGCCGGCTGTGCAAGACTTGTGAGCCTGAGGGCTGCTGCCTGCTGATGAATACGTAGCCCAGGGAAAGGACAGGGTGGGTCTGGCTTCCTGGCAATGGGCCCTCATGGGTAATTGTGGGTTGGGTGGGGCGGGGCCTAGGGAGATGCATGTGGGGCAGGCCGATCTCACTGGCCAACGAGGCTTCAGAATTGGCCGCGTGGGGGGAGGGCTCACTCAGGCAAGATGGCACCCATCTGCAGAGGCACAGAGGGGGCCCTACACAGTAGCTTTGGTGGCTGTTCCTCCAGCCCTCACCTGACGCCACACAACTCAGTCTTCTCCCATATGTCTCTTGAGCCTCCCAAGCAACTGACCCTCCGCCAGAGCCCAGGGTAAGTGTCCGCGAGTGAGTGAGTCTGTGCATGGGTCATTTAAGAGGACTTCTGGGTTTTCCATCTCACCTGGATGGCTGAATTCCCCACTGATTTTTACCGTCAGATTTTGTGGGAACTCCTCTCCCTGGGACTGGAATCCCGGGCTGGGGAGGCATTGTGTGGGGTTACGGCCCCTCGCTCCTTCAGGAGGGCCTCTGCAGCCATGCTTTCTCTCCCTCCTGGTGCTCAGCCGCCACACCCAGTGCAGGGTCAGCCCACTTCATGTCCCTGCCCCTCCTACCTGTCTTGATGTGGCTTTTTCTTTATATCTTCAGATGTATATGTTATGATTAACTAGACATCAGGTGGTTCTCCACATAGATTGTTTTATAATTTGGTTGTAATTTTAATGTGGTTCTGGGAGGAGGTAAATCCCACTTTTACCTCACCGGCAATCTTGACCCTTCTTCTGTATCATTTTTTAAGGCATTCTAAGTTCAGTGGACATTGCTATTTATAGCTATTCATATTTATAGCTATTCACATCCATTTTTCTTTTCATTCTTTATAAACTCTCCAGTGTTGATTTATTGATACACTCCTTATCATCACAGCCTGCGGTTCAAGGATACTGACTCCATTCTCAGCTCCAGAGGTGGATGTGAGCTCTCTCCTCTGATAGTCCCTTCAGTGCTAGCACAGTGATTCAGGAATCCAGGCCTAAGACAGTTTGCACCTGGAAGGTTCCTGGACTCAAGGGCTGACTTGTGAATGGATTTGTGACCTAGCTCAGGCCAGAGAGACAAGAGGGGAAGTTTCTTGGGGTTCTGAGTCAGATACTTCCTATCTCCAAATAGGAAACCACTGGATGTTGGAGGGAAGTAAGTACATGGGGGAAGGATTGATCACAAAACTGCAGAGAAACTAAGTTAGAGTCTCTGGGTCAATAAATTCCCAAATCTAACTTGTCTCTAGGCTTCTCTTTTACCTGAGTCACATACATTTCTTTATTATTTCAGCCTGTCTGAATTGTTGTTTTGTTGTTGTTCTCATTTAAACGAACAACCTCACATTCTTTTGAAAGCAAGGCAGAACATAGATAAATATAACAAGACTCAAAAGCAATAGCCCATGTTAACAAGAGGAGTCATTTATGGTTGGATCTCAGCCTGCTTCTCCAACCTTATCTCTTGCTGCATATATTTCTCCTTCTAGTTCTGTCTGAACTCCAGAAAGACTGGCTATTCTTTAGATGTGCTGTGCCTCCTTGACTGTGTACCTGCTGTTACCTACTACCATGATGTCTTGTACCTGAACATTACCAGGAGTCAACTCAAACATCACTTCTAAAGGAAGGCAGACTTGAGATCGCTTTTGTTTAATGCTCCCTCGGCACCTTGTACATCATCTTTCCATTACTGTGGCCATGACACAGCTTTGTAGCTATTTATGTGCCTCCTCCAGGCAGTAAGTTCCTCTAGGGCAGGCACCATTCACCTTGGCCATCATTACTGCATAGTATAGTACCTGACAAATAACAGGTGCTCAGCCCATTTGTACAGTTTGTGTCTTTCAAAGTAAGCAATTGAAAATCAAGAAACAAAAATACATTGGGTTCTTTAGTGATACAAGTAGTTTAATCCCAGAGAATAACCTACCTTGTGTTGAACTATTGAAAGAGCTCAGAAAATCCAGATTAAATTCTGTAGTTTCAGGATATTTGAACCAGGAGAGTTCTCATTTTAACCTGCTCGTTTTTCAAACAAGGAATCTGTGACTGCGAATGATGAGGTGACTTGCCCAAGGTTGCATAGCTTATTAAACTCAGGGCCAGGAAGAGAACCAGGTCTCTTTTCCAGACTGCTGCACATCCAGCTACTTTCTGCCGTGCTATGTGCTCTCAATCCCCTCTGTGACCTGGACTTGAGTCACCTCACTGAGTCCTTGTTTTTCCATTGCAAGAATGGAGTTATTCTCACTGGATAGTTAGGTAGAACAAAATACTATAAACACATGAAAGCATTTTGAGAACTATAAGTATACTATCAAAATATGAGGTTTGATCATAGGATCTTCTCAACCCTGGGTATTATGCAGAAAAAGCCACTCATTCTCTTTGGTGACAGGAAACATTGTAGAATCCTGCAATTTGATGAGTCTACAAAGAGTAAAATTTAAGACATACAGAGAGCATTTTTTTTCCATTTATTTTAACAAGCATTGTTTCATGTTAATAATCTGTGACAAAATGTCTAGCTAATAAGAAAAACATGGTAAATGCATGAGGTAAAAATAAATACAGTTAGCACTGGAGGCTTTTTCTGAAACACTTTATTTATTAACCCTTTTGCAAAATGAGGGGTTGGTACTGCTGAATAGGCTCATGTGGAATTTGCCAGTCTTGGAAATTTGTGACAAGAGTTGGAGTCAAATTGGGTTGTTTATTTCAGCACTGCTCAATGTGCCTAGTTTATAAATAAGAAACTTCATAAGAAAATAAATAAAAGGCTGAATATGGAATATTTGGGGGCCTGTTAGGCCTTGAGCATAAAATGAAAAGCGCATCAAATCAGCTACTTTCTGTCCTCCCTATCACCTTGTTTGCTTTTTAAATGTTTATTTAAAAAATGGAGCAGTTTTCAGTATGAAAAACTATTGTGTGCTAGATACTATGCTAGGTACTGGGATATAGAGGAAAACCAGAGCCACTGGGTCGCTACAACTAACAGCTATAGTGTCTTGTGGAAAAGAGATGAACAGGTAATAAGATCTATTAAGATAAGTACAAGGCCCTGTAGGGGAAAATAATGGGGGACCTCACTTTTACAAGGGTTTGACTGGAACACAAAAGGGTACCTTTAGACCAGTTTTTAAGCCTTTGCAGTTTAAGTTCAACTTTCTATTTCTGATCTTTCAAAGTGTCTTCTTTGTCCTGCTCTTGCCACATGTAATAATAATGATAATAAAATAGCTACCACTTAATAAGTACCTGTGTGATAGGTTCCAAAGTAGCACCATACACAAATGCTCATGTTTAGTTTAATCTTTCAAATAGCTTCAGTTTCTGCCAGGAAACAGAATCCAATATAAGGCTTTCAGAACTTTATCGCAGATTCTTCATACAATTTTCTGCTCATCTAAATTATTGCTACCAGTCTTTTAGTCAGGTTTTTCACACCAATATGTATATGTGTAGGCAGATGACGATGATATTGATGATAATTTATGCTTACTTGGTGCTAACTCTTTACAAAGCATTACCTCATTTAAATGGCTTACTAAGTTATGAGGTAGGTCCAGCTATTCTTTATATTTGACAGATGAGGAAATGGAGGTCCAAAGAGGTAAAATTTTTTTTTGATAGATATACAGCAACTAAGGGAGAGACCAGGGATAAAGTCAGTGTTCTTCCAGATCGTGAGCTTGAAAATCAAATGTTATGCTACTTCACTGTCATTTCTGGAGCAGGCAGATCTTATTCATGGATGGATTATTTTTTATGTCTGCTGGAAGACCATCATGTAGAGCTCTGCCTGGACTGCTCTTTCTGTTTTCTTTACTTGGCTAACTCCAGTGTTCCTTTAAAACTGACATTAGGCTTCTGGTTAATCATAGCACATTGTCCTCAAGAGCTTATCTCTTCCCCCACCCCAAACCTTTAAAACGATGGCAGAAGAATAAACATACTGAACTGCAAGGACAAAAAGGAGAGACAATAATGAATGGAATGATTCAACTGTTTTGCTGAAGACAGGAAACAGATGCAAGTGTGGCAAATGAGTCCACAGGGCAAAGAAAGTTCCCACTTAGACTACCCGGCCATGGAGCATCTGAGAGGCTCTGAAAGGAGAGCACCAGAAGCAGTGCAAGTTTGAGAGGCACACACTAAAACTGGGTGGCTGGCAGACACTTAGCTCCCACCCTAATCTTTCACAGCTAGGAGTCGGTTTCTTCCTTGCCTTTGGAGAATTAAATGTAATTTCACTCTGGTCTCAGGGACACCAAGATCTTGGGAGACTAAGATAGTGTGGCGTTGGGTTACAGGAGAGAATTAAGGATGACCCGTGAAACAGGAGACCCCGTGAGAGCCCCTAAGCACCCTTCCCCTATTGCCTTAAAAGGCTAGCACCCAAACACATTCCTTTCCCGGACCTCTGCAGCAGCAGATTGGAAGATCATCTGTGGAGAAATGAAGTCGCTCCAGGGAAAAGATGTTTAGAGATGGACATATGGAGCTTTCCTTCAACAAGGATGGCATGCCCTTTTATTACCTCAAGTAAAACCCAGCAGTTAAGTCTCTGTCTGTGCTCACAGTGTTTCAGATAAACACATTTGGTACTTTACTCTTAAAGAAAATGGACAATACAGGATTAGTAGGTATTTGAGGAAGGCTTTCCACATGAAAGAGACAAAAACACACCAAAAAAGCAACAACCGATAAAATAAACTGAGAGAAAACAATGACGACAAGGAACTCAGTGAAAGAGAGACAGTGCTGGCAACAGAGGAAAACTTAAAAAAATTTTTCATCTAATATCTTCAGAACAATAAGAAAATTATTGCATCTATGGAATACCAATAGGATGCTTGAGGAAAAGAAGTGTCAGAACAGTAAAGAACTCTTGGGAGAAAATAATGTTTTTATTTCACACCTCAAGAAATGTAAAAGCCCATAACATTTTTTTGCAAAATAACTTTGTTGCCAACAAAAGGAAAGATGGTGGACAAAAGGAAGAAAAGATAAGAATAGAAGCTTAATCCAGGGGCTCTAACATTTATACATTAGGAGATTCAGAAACAGAAGATAGAGAAAATGGAAAGGACGTGTTATCAAAGGAATAATAAGGGAATGTCTTCCCTAACTGATTTATGTAAACTTCAACACTTACAGGTTCCTTGATTGTTCAACATAGCATGTGCAAGAAGACCCTAAAACAAAGTATGGCATTGTAAAGATTTTAGAGCACTTGGAATAGAGAGAGAGAGAGAGAGAGAGAGAGAGAGAGAGAGAGAGAGACAGACAGACAGACAGAGAGACAGAGAGAGGAGACAGAGAAATAAGATTCAGAATTCACAGTGGCTTCAAACAACCATATCAACACTGGATGTTACAACAGAAGGGCAATATTTTCAAAATTCAGAGGGATACTTATACTCAACACAGTCTTCTATGTTTAGCCAAAGTATTAATTGCAGGTGTAGTATATACATTTTCTAACATAAAAGGCTCAGTTTACCACTATACATCTTTTCTTAGGAAGCTGCTAAAAATGTACTTTATAAAATGAGGAGTTGGTCAAGAAAGATGAAGACATGGGACTAAAAACTCATTTAATGCCTGGTGTAGAGAATAGTGTAGAAAAGAAGGCTCAGCATGAAAGCTGTGTGGTAGGCCTAGAGATCAATGGGTCCAGATAGGAGCAGAAGACTGAGGGCAAAGGAAGAGAGGATGCAAGGTGATTCATATAGAGACATTTTTACATACATTCAGTGAAGATAAAATGTCGTGTAGTGATTTATTTACTCAGTATTTTGTCATGTGAAGTTTTCCTTGCTGGTACATAGTTTTCATAATGATTATTTTTAAACAGCTACATATTTCATCATGTTGTGTTTATTAACCATATCCTGATGAATGAAGATCAATTAAATTTGTCTTACAATACAATTAACGTCTCTCTACACATTTATATAAAAAAATTTCCTGGTAGGGGCTAACATGGTCATGAATTTTTAGAGTTTTAGAACTTAAAACTGGAAGAGAAGTTGCTATATTAAATTTCAAATTTAAGGCAGAAATGCCTTCTAGAGCAACATACCTCTTCTCAAATCCTTCCAGTAAAACTTACTTTCTCACGTGGAAGTTCACCCATTTTTTTTTAAAAAACAAGGATTTTTAAATTTTTACCTTTTTTTTTTGAGCCCAAAGTGGCACCATTTACTTCACTTGGTCATCATTCTGCCCCCAGGAGCTGCACACAAACACTGTGTTCCCTCCTTCCACATGGCAGCCCGTCAAATATTTGAGGATGATGATCATGGACAAGTGACCTTTATGTAGTCTTAACTAAAATATTCCCTGTCCATCACTGTGAGTCTTCCTACTCACTCACCTTTGCTATTTTCTGCCCCAATTACCCAAACCTCTTCTCTTTCTGCCAGTCTCCAACAGTTCCCCCAGCTTCCTTCATGGCGGCCTTTCCAGGCCTATGCCACTGTATTCTGTTGCATCAGAGATGCACCATTACTTTTATGTATCACTAGGGAATGAAAACCACTGCCAATTAAACTCTAACATGACATCAGCTATAAGGCACACTTCATTTTCAAAAATGTTAAAATGTGAAAAGGAAATGTGTGTCTTAGAATTTATGAAACATAGCAAGGCCATTGTTTCTTTCTAGGTCAGCTTCAGACTATCAGTATATATCATGCAGTATGGCTCCCAGACTTGGAAACAGTATTTCTGGGATGACTGACTTTCCCTGACAGTGGTAGCTGTTGCTACCCAGGCCTGTCACAGTTTTTACCATAGTAAATGGGCCAGTTGGTGGAGAGTAGGGTGGGGTGAGGTGGGGTGGTTCTAGTCATGCGTGATGTGGTTTGATATTCTGTGTATGTGGGGTGGGTGGGTGTGTGCATTGCAAAGGCATGTCCTTCTGTTATAAAGCTCACAATACAGTTTTAATTTAGTATCACTGATAATAAACATAACAGTAATAATAATATCAAACCACGTCATTGTCAAGTCAGAGTTCAGGAATGCAGAAACTTCAAAGTACTGGTGATGGGTGTTGAATCAGATTAAAAACAGCTCAAATCTGGTAACCTGTTGAATTTGTGGTTACAGTTCCAAATAAAAATGACATAGACTTTGACAATGCCACAGTAATAATTTAATAAATTCAGGGTGTGAGGTGGAGGGAAGATGTGTGTGTTAGAAAGTATAAGTATTCCAATATACTGGTATCAGAGAATTTGGAAATGGTAAAATTGAAAACACAATAACTCCAGCCTCTTAATAAATTCAGAATCATTTTCTTCCCTTTGGATTTAATAATCTGGAGAGATCTCTTAAAAATTGGTATTTCTTGTTGGGGAGAGAATTAAATAATTTCCAGCAAATATGTAAATTCTGAATGCTTTTATACTTTTACTGTTAATTCAAGTAAAATAAATTTAATAATTTTTATCATAATTTAATAATCAGACTATCACTTTAGTCTGATCCATTAAAAATTTTATTTCTAAGTTTTCTGAAACACATCCATTATTATTATTCATAGTAGTTAAGTTCCATAAAGTCATTGCAAAAACTGAATTGGCAAGTACCAAGCCACTGCTTCTAGGAGAAATACAGGTTAGGTTCCTGTGAGACTCTGATCATGGTATTTTCAGCAACTGATTGACACATAGCTTTGTCTCATCTGTGCTTCTGTTTAAAGACGCCTTATTAAATATGGAGCATTGCTGAATCATTAAGAGTGAACCTGTGGTTGGCAGCGCTGTGACTCACGCCTGAACACGCTTATCTAACACACGCGTTTTCTCTCAGGGCACATCACAGCCTGCTCGTACTTAGGGACGCTGGACTGCATCAGCTCTGTACTTTGGGGCCATTTAAATAGTGGAGTCACTAATAAAAAGCACCACAGTGCAAACAATCGGCACTAAATAGACTGAATAAAGGACTTATTTACGTTAAAATTGGAAGGCAGAGCATTGCCTTGTTTAACCTCAGCTGGACACATGTAGTTTGTGTGACTCATTTTCTGCCACTTTGTGCATGTCAGTAAATGACTACCTGAGCACTGCGAATATTGGTTTTGGGATTCAAGTAAATTATTAATTAAAAAAATTAATATAAAAATTTATCAATATATAATTAACATAAAATATTTCATTTGTATAACAATGATTAGATATTTGTATGTACTATGAAATGATCACCACAATACAGCATGTAGGCAAATTCACAAGCATGGAATCCACAATTAAAGGGGATTGACTGTATTTCTAATAAAACCTTATTTCACCATGCTTCTTTCTTTCCTTCCATATCTAACAACCTGCCTGTGCTGACACCTTCTATCTGTAGAGAGATATCTGGAATTGTACTCAGCAAAAGTTGACAATTATTATTATTGGATTGTGGAATTTAATATTTTTATTTTAAATAAAAAATTTAGTACACAAATACCATATGATTTTACTTATTTGTGGAATCCAAAGACCAAAATGAATGAACAAACAAGAAACAGACTCATTGGTACAGAGAACATTTTGACAGTTGCCATATGGGAGGTGGATTGAAGGGCTGAGTGAAAAAGGCGAAGGGATTAAGAAGTAGAAGTTAGTAGTTACGAAATAGTCACAGAAATGTAAAGTACAGCGTAAGGAATATAGTCAAGAATACTGCAATAACTACGTATGGTGCCAGGTGGGTACTAATAGAAATTTTAATTTATATTAAAATGTATCATTAAATATTATAAGAATAATATAATAATAAGACTTTTCTTTTTGTTTACCATGATGATGTTTGTGCTTTCCCCCCTACACTTAAATTCAATATTTCATGAGGATGTGAGGAAATAGGTAATTTTACTGGTTTCAGTGTAAATTAGTGCAATTTTTTTTGGAAAAAAATTTGGCAAAAGGCATCAAAAGCTTCAGCGAATTTAATTCTTTATTATCCAGTAATACCATCTGAGCATGTCACCCATGGAAATAACCACAAAATTTTTTACGAACAATGTTATTATAGTTGTTAAACATGTAAATCAACCTCATCAACCATCAACAGGAGCTCTGAAGAAAAAAATACAGCTTTTATAGCTCATGTTCTTTAAGAATTTGGATGACATGATTAACATAAGGGCAGGACAAAATCCACACATACAGATATATACGTTAAAAAGACTTGAAAAATACATAACCAAAATGTTAGCAGTGTTTATTGTGGGAGGTAGACTTCTAGGTAACTTTCATTTAAAAAATATATTCACGAACACTTCACAATTTCTACAGTAAGGATGTATGTATAATGAAAGGAAAGAAATTTTATGTAAAGGATAATACATTATGTTTAAAAATTACACTTGAGCCCTCATGAAAGTATATGATCAATGGCATAATTTACATAACTGCAGACCTCTGCATTTTTAGTCTTTTTTTTTTTTGAGGACCTTGTACTTGATTGACATGTTCATAAACATCGTATCATTTAAAGTAATTTGCATTATAACCTTGTGAGGCTGGTTTAATTATTGTCAATTTGTGAATGAGAGTACTTAGATTCAGAGAGGTGGTATAAGTAACCTAAGGTCCCCCAATTTATAATTGGAGACAGAGTCAGGACTTAAACACACACTTTCTGACTTCCACCTACAAATGCCAATGTCAAAGTCATCCTGCTGAGACCAGCAGAGCAATCTGCCATTTTACAGCAAAAAAAAAAAAATTTTTATATATACATATATATATGTATGTATGTATATATATATGTATATATTTTATATAATGTATCTTATTTAAATTTCCCAGGAACACAATAAGTAAATGATAGTACTACTAAAGATGGTCCTTTATATTATTATTAGAAATTTTTTCAATCAGGTGTATATGATGCTCACTATATCTATCATTCATTCATTGAACCAACATATTCCAGGTGCTTATCACATGCCAAGAACTGTTCTAGGAACTGATGATATAGCAATTATCAAAACAAAGCCCCTGCTCTTGTAAAGCTTTCATCATTTTATGATCCTCTCTGGGTTTTAGTCTTGGAGCAATGTGTGGTTACTTTGTCCCGAGGTGGAGAAGTTGAGAGAAGAGTAGTTTTGGGAAGTAGAGTGTGTATGGAAATTAAGGTTTTAATTTTGAGATGCCTATGAGATAGCTAATGGAGAAGTCAAGCAAGCAGGTACATGAGTCTGAAGATTAGGTGAGAGGTTAGAACTGGAGATGTAAACTTGGCAGGCACTGGCTACAGGTGGTACTTAAAATCATAGAATTAAATGCAATTATGTAGGGACAGTGTCCTGGAGCACGCACACCAAGATTTAAAGAAAGAGAGCAAGATTGGGTGGCATTTAAAGGAGACTGAAATGAAAAGAAAAGTAGAAGAATACCAGGGACAGCTGGTGTGTAGAAATCTAATGAAGGACCTGGATTAGAACGCACTTATTTTGACTCCTAGTGTTGTGCCATTCCCTGTTACTGAAGATTTTTATGATGCTTCTTCTCTTTTTATGCTTGTCATTTTTTTTTTTTGTTCCTAAAAGAGTTATTTAAATAATCATTGAAGTAGTAGATCTGCAAGGCGGTAATTGCTAAAATGACTTCCTTTACTCTTTAAGTCTTTTGGGCACTATTCCAGTTTTCTATAACCTTCAAACATATGTGTAAATAGTTCAGCGAGTTCATTATCTAACTCCCTGAACAGCAAAGCGTGATATCATCTGAAAGCCAATTCTCACTCCCATAAAGTGGAGCAATGAACCATTTACCTTAAAGGACCTTCATAAGACAGTCTGCATACCTATGGGGTTCTTCAATATTCATGCTTTGTTATTTATTTTTATTTTTTATATTTTTTTACCTTTCCATACAGGTATAAGCGTTGTATAATAAACTGAACTAATTTTAAGCTCAATGAATTTTTCCACCTCTATGCACCCATCTGCCTACTATCCAGATAAAAATTTAGAAACTTTCCAGCCCCCAGAAACCTTTATGCCCTTTCCCAGTCAATGCCCACACCCTTTTCTTCTCCCATCGCTATTCTGACTTTTATTTTCATTAGTAGTTTCGCTTGTCCTTGAACGCAGTATAAATGGAATTTAACGTATTTTCTTCTTTGCGCTTGACTTCTTTTATGTAACATGACATCTGCGAAGGCATTTACATCGTTGGAAGGAGTTTATTCTTTCTTAAATTTGTCTGTAATGTTACATTTTATGAATGTACCCCAACTGATTATGCATTCTATTGATAATGAACTTTGGAGCTGTTTCCAGTGCTTGGATGTTATGAACAAAACAACTACAGGAGATATGAATTCATTTCCCTTGAGTATTTCTCTATAGGACTGAATTAGTGCACATATGCATGCTTTTAGGAGTGAAATTACTGCATCATAATGTAGGCATATGCATTTTTTTATTCAGCTCCTAAGAAATACAAATTAATGAGATATCATTTATTGCTTATGAAATCAGTAAATATTTTAGCATATAGAATATCCACTATATTTTTTTCCTCACTTTTACACATTGATGGAGGGAGTATAAGTTGGTATATCCTTTTGGAAATCCTTTTGTCAGTGTATAGTAATAATAGCCTTTAAAATTTTTATACAAGGAGTGTTTTTTGACACTGGAGTCTTTTTTTAATTCTGTTTTGGAACTTATCGTAAGGCAACAATTGTAAATATTGTTAAAAGTTCATGAACCAACATATTTACTGGAGAACTATTTGGAGTAGAAAAAATAGCAAAAATGACCTATGACAAATAATAGGGAATACTTGCAATAAGTTATGTAACAACTTCTCAAGGAAAATATGTGATGTTTTGGGAGAAAAACATAATACAAAGGTAAAAAAACGTCCCAGGAAGAAATATCAACAAAAAGTGATTGATGACCAACTGAGTGGTAGATTACTGGAAAGTATTTTCTATATTTTGTAAATTTGCATCTTCTTAGTGGCAGGATGGGCTACTGGTTAAGAGGATGATTCCTAAAGTCATATTACCTGGTTTCCAGTCCTCTAATCCTGGTGTTCACTGCTTACTGTCTGTATTACATTGGGCAGGTCTGAGTTCCAATTAATTCACTGAGTATTTATTGAGTGTCTAGTATGTGCCAGACACTGTTCAGCAAACAGGTAGATACACTTCCCTGTGCTCGTGGAGCTTCCAATCCAGTGTGTGCCATCTGCAAAACAGGCTTCAGCAGAGGGTCTAACGCTGAGGGTAGTGGTGAGCCAACATTAGAGAAGTGTCTGAAACTTGTGAGCCTTCAAGAAGTGCTAAGAATACCTACTATTATTATTGTGTTTATGGATTTCTGAAGTTTCCAACTTCTCTTTCAGTTAAAAAAAAAGGGCTCTTTCTGAAAGAATAGGTTTGACATAGTATATAATTGACCATTTTTACTGTTCATTTGAGGGCAAACATTCATTATTCACCTAATTAGTTAGTATTTTTATGTTCTACACCACAAGGTGAGGGGACCTGGCAGTGGCTAAGGTAGAATCCAGTTTTCCTAATGCGTCCTAAGAATTCCTGCCTCCTCATACACATTCCAGTGATAAAGTTATTTCTTATTATTGAGTTTTGAAGTAATGTAATTTTTTTTTTACTATTTTTAACCAATGATGCAATTATTAGTTTGATGTTTTCGAAATCAACCAACAGTGTTTTAGTTTACTAAGGCTGCCAGAAGGAAGTATTACAAACTGGGTAGCTTAAAACAACAGAAATTTATTTTCTCACAGTTCTGGAGGCTGGATTCTGAAATCGAGGTGTCAACAGGGCCACCCTCCTTCCAAACTCTCCAGGGGAAGCTGTTTCTTTGCCCTTTCTGGCTTTCAATGGCTCCTGGGAGTGCCTAGTAGTCTCTGGCTGTGGCAGCACCACTTTGATCTCTGCCTTCATGTTTTCTTATGGACCCGTGCCTGAGTGTCCTTCTTTGTCCTCTGGATACTCTTTCATAAGGACATGAATTATTGAATTTAAGGCCCACCCTAAATCCAAGGTGATTTCATCTTGAGATCCTTAACTAATTACATTTCAAAGACCTTTTTTCCAAATAAGGTCACATTCTGAGGTTCTGGGTGGAGGTGAATTGTGGGGGGATACTAGTCAACCTACTTACTACAGATAACAGTAATTTCAACAATACTACTCGTGGTTTTTAAATCATTCAACTTAATATAGATGATAAATAGAATAATAGTTTCTTTAAATGAATGCTGTTTATTGCCTTCTGGTAAATGGTGATGCAATGCAGGTGTGATTTTGAGTCGCACGAGCCTGAAAAGGTGGAGGAACAATATATCCTAAGATGCTTCCGGCTCTGAATTTGTCAAGCTTTGGGAGGACTCATGTATCTCCACAAGAAGTGTGATCTGAAAGGTTAAGGGTTCAATCTAATGTGATATGGAAAAACAGAAAATGAATGAAGTGCTTGAACATTGGATAGAGATTTTGTTCTTGCCATTTTTCGTGATGATGTAGAAATGCTGACAATCCATTATTCACACTAACTCTTTTAGTATGCGAGTCTAGTAGAATGCTGTTCCTTCTAACTCTTCTGTTGGTAGTGGGAATTGTTTCCCAGTAGGTTGAAACCTCTAAATGCTGATACTTCAGTGGAGGCAAAAGCCCTTTCTGTACAATAAATGTGCAGGGATTAGTTTGTGATGGTTGTACATTTTACAGTGTTTTACAGTTATGTAAATTGGGTGTAATAAGGAAAGGTTTTAGACCACAAGTATCTTTACCATGTTCTGATCAAACAGTGACACCAGCATTTAATACAACAGCAAAGAAAAAAAGGCTGACATTCAGTTACTCATCTTGCAACTTATTTTTGTTGCAAGTTATATTTTTGATATTTAGCCATCTTAATACATTTATCACTCATTTTATTATTTATAATTTATTATATCATTTAATGTTTTCCTATTGAGGAACATTTATGTGATTTCTAACATTTTCTCATAACAAATAGGAATCGTTTTTGTAGAGATCTTCCTTTTGCACTTCCTTTTGCTAGAATATCATGTTGACTTTGATATGTGGCTCATATATCCTAAAACCTTGCTGAACTCTCTTTTGAATTCTAAATCATTTTTTTGTGAATTATCTTGGTATTTCCATGAGAAAATTTTACTGTGTGAAATAAAGATGGCTTATCATTTTCCAATTCTTATACTTCTTACTTCTTTATCTTACTACATTGTTTGAGGCCTCTTGTAAAATGTCTAATGGAAGCAGAGAAAAGTATTAATTTGAATACTTTTAAAGTGACATTATTAAATTAGCTATGCACAGTTATTTTAGTTAAAGAGAATTGACAGTTGCCCCCTTGCTCCCAGGCCCATATACGGGTCTCTGGGTCTCACCTACCCTTTTTCTAAGCATTTTGTCTTGTATAAATTTTGAGTTATGTTGTATCTATTCAGGTTTTTCTTTACATTATTAATACAGTATATTATATTTATGGATTTTTGTATTTTCTATTTTTAATTTGATTTATTTTAGTGTCATGTGAACACATTTTAAATGTCGAATAGTTTTACAATAGTGGATGCACTCTTAATTATCAATACCCAGGGGCAACCTCTTTCAAATCTTTAGTTTGATGTTTTCAAAACTAATAGTGTTTTAGTTTCCTAAGGCTGCCATAAAAAGTATCACAAACCAGAGCACAAAAAGTATCACAAAAAGTTCTTTTTTGTATTTACATCCATATTTCCAGGTAATGTGAATATACTACTATTTCTTGGTTTTCCATTTTTAGATATTAATATATTGCTATTTTTTTCAGTATTAGATATTTTTCATTTCTTTGGAAGATGGATAATTCACTCTGAAGTATTTTCATTGTTCTGTGTAAATATTATTCACCACTGAGCAATGTAGAATACTAGGATTAAATTTTCTTTCTTATTTATATGTGTACATATATAGTTTATATTTTTTTCGAGACCATACGTTCTTCATTTTTTCTTTGCTTAGTTGTCCATATGCCTATCATTGATTCATTCTAAAACTCACAAAAGTATAATATAATTTTTTTTACTATATTCAGACACATTGGGGAATATATCAAGTGTGTGTGTGTGTGTGTGTGTGTGTGTGTGTGTGTGTGTGTGTGAATGTGTCTGTGTAATAGAGAAAGAGAGAGAGAGAACCAGAAAGAAAAAAGTCAGGTGTGTCTTACCTGAAGCCTTATGTCTTTGTGCATTGATCCACTCTACCCTAGGGACCTGTGAAGTGGCTATTGCCTTGGGATGTCTTTTTAACAACACAAGAATTACCTTTGCATCCCTTCTGGGTCAAAGTCCCCATTGTTTTGGGATCCCTTTCTTTCTCTTTTTGAGTTTATTACTTTTGTAGAATGCACCCTTCATTATCTTTCTGAATTCATGGCAGGTGATTTTGAAAGGTGTTCCCAGTTTGAAAAACTCTTTGTTCTACCTCTGCATTTGATTGATGGTTTGTGCTGGTATAGACTTCTAAGTTTAAAATCACTCCCCTTACAATTTTCAAGATATTTCTCTTTTGTCTTCTAGAAGTGAACATTTTTAAAAGCAATTTAGTGCCCCTCTGATGCATGGCAATTTTCTCTTTTTTCCCTCTCTGGAGGTTTTTAGGATCCTTTATTCACTCTCATTATTCTAAAATTTTATAATACTATGCCTTAATTTGAGTCTTTTCATTTATTATACTTGGATTATACTATGCACCCAATGGGGCCTTTCCATGTTCTTCAATGCTGGGAAATTCTTGTACTATTTCTTTGTGTTTTCCCTGTGTTTTCTTTATTCTTTTTTTTTTTTTTTAGGGGGCACGAGGGATTACTCTTAATATTAAGCTCTTTTAAAAACAAGATCTCTTCTTTTTAAAATTTTCTTGTATTTAGCTCTTAGAATTTTTATTCTGGAGATTTCTTCAGCCCTATCTTTCAAATATTATTCTGAATTTAAAACTTTCATTGTCATATTTTTAATTTTGATGAGGTCTTTTTGTTGCTTCTTGTTTTGGGACTGTTCTTTTAAATAGTATTTGCTCTTATTTCACAGATGCAGTATCTTTTACCTCTCTGGGAATATATGTTTAATTTATTTTGCTCCCTGCATTTTATCTATTTCTTTTAAAATTGTGTTGGTCTGTTTGTCATATTAGAAATGTTGTTCAAAAAACTGGTGATTCTTTGTTTTTCATTTATATTAAAAAATAAAGCACATAAAATTAATTTAAAGTTCAATGCATGAGTTTAGGACTTGTTGAGTGGGGGGCTTGTAGCCTAGTAGCAATAGGCTAGAACATACAGCCCAGGTATGCAGTAGGCTAACCATCTAGGTATGTGTAAGTGCACTCTAGGATGTTTGCACAATGATAAAATCACCTAAAGACACACTTTTTAGATTGTGTACCCATCATTCAGTGGTATATAACTGTTCACTTTTAATCAGTCCCTGTATTGTTTGATCCATTATATCTCCAACTTCAGTGGTATGTAGTATTTCCAATTCCTGGTTTCTATCCTGTTAGACTTAGTCTAGGAAATAGAGCTAAGCTCAGGCTTAGAGTTAGAGAATTTTATTTTTACTGCCTTTCCATCTGGATTAACCCCACATTGCCTAGAGACTTGACAGTTGCCTCTCCTTGCTCCCAGGCCTATATATGAGTCTCTGGGTCTCACCTACCCTTTCGGGAATCCCATCCTATACACAATGATGCAGGGGATGTTGTAGATTCAGCCTCAGCGCATTGCTTGCTTCCGCTCCTGGCTGAGAGGTGGTGCTTGTGTCCTCCTGGCTCTTGCAGCCATAGCTAAGAATGGGGGAGGGAGGGATGGACTGCAGTTTTATTCTCATTTTTTTGTAAGTGGGAAACTCTAAAGTGAGAAAACTCTAGGCTATGAGTAGTGAGCCTAGTCCTGGCTCTCCATCTTGCAGGTGGCTTAAGTTTTTTTTCGGTCCTCCTGCAGAAGCTGGGTCCTTAGCCCCAGCCCAGAGTCATAGTTCTGAGGCTTTTAGCTCTAGCCCCTCTCACTCATTTGTGTCTTTGTTCCCTTATCATCCAAGAAAAATTGATCTTTTCTTCCCTCTTTATTCCTGGCCACATCCATTTTCTTTTTCTGTCACTTCTATTTGTTTGGAATAGAGGAACAAAGTGTGAACTCAGTACCCCATTTTCACAGACAGTCTAAATATTGGTTCCTTAAAAATTAACAAAAGAGCAGCAACATCAACAAAAGCCAACAGCCAGCTGAAAACCCATTCCCTTTCACTTGGTAAAAGTGGTAAGCTCTGATTCAGCTGGATTAACCAGAATGCTAGATTTGAGTATGCCTCGTGATATCTAAAGACCCTCACAAATCTTAATTATTTATTATACATTTCTGTGTCCCCGTCACCTCATTAGAAAAACCTAAGACCTTGCTCACAGAGGCTCCATTTTTTATTTATGTTCCAAACATAAAAGATGAGCTTTGAAGGATGTGGAATTTCTCTCTGTCTCCGAGGTATTCCCCAAACAGCAAAGCACTTTCCTGTCTCTTGAGTTCTTGAGCAATGTTTGGCAGAGAGACACAGGAGAAGACGGCTAGAAGGGCACTCCAGATGGGCCGGGTGAGCTAGAACGGCCTCCTCACTGCCCAGGCTCTGAGGCCTTGAGTCACCGCCAAGAACGCAGTTCACCAGAAAGGCAAACAGTGAGAAGTTCACCAAACACTTGGACTTTAATTGGCTTCTCGAAATGCCAGGCCATTTTCTTTTTTTTCTGGCAGAAATTGTTGCTCTTTCTCTAACTTCGCAGATTCTGAATCCAGTCTTCCTCTGATTAGGTTTTCCTCTGAAACTTAAACAATTCGATCCAACAAATATTGATTGAAGCGTGCCAGGCGACGTTAGGTACTGGGAGTGTCGCGATGAACACTGTACAGTTCCAGTCCTTAATGGCCTCGCAGTCTGACGTCAGGGGAGACAAACAGGCCTGTGAGCCGGGAGAGTTAGCACAGGTGGCATCCAGCTGTTTAGGGTCACAGCTACAGGAGCTGTTGTGCAACAGGAGGCAGTGAACAAGTGATTCATTTAGCCTCTTTGTGTTTGTTTCCTCATCTGTAAAAAGGACATTCTGATGGCATCATACATATATGCAGTATATAGTATGGATTATGATACATATATATGTGTGTGTGTCTACATGTATGTATGTATGCATGTATGTATAAATATACATGCCCATATTGTATATATGTTGTAGTCTCTATATGTATATAAACATAGATACAATATATATGTATGCATACATTATCTATTCTAAACCTATGCATGTATGCTATATATAGGTTAAATATATCAATACACGTTAAATGTATACAGTCAAGCCTGGCAAACAAGAAGCACTCCATAAATGTCAACTTCTATTATTTACGTACATTCTAGCTATGGGACATGAAGGAGAGATTGACCTAGTAATGAATGAGGGCATGGGCTCTCGAATCAGACAAGCCTGGGTTCAAAAGTTGCTCAACAACTTATAACCTTGAGTAATCTTGTATGTGAAATCCTCAGTCCATTTCAAAATCAATGCTCAGAAAGAGTTGCTGTATTCTTCCTTAATAATAGCTTCCTTAATATAGCTTTCTTAAAAATAGCTCTGAAACAAAGTTACCCCACCTCAAAAATAATGATTACTGTTATTTATATTGCAATGCTGCTCTCTGTCTTGGTGATAATAAATACGTCATTCCTAGTGGAAAAGGACCCATTATAGGTAATCAATAATTGGTGAACATTTTAAAGATTATTATCTTCACCCATATAGTTTTGTTGTAAAGTGTCCCCTGTGCCAGAGAGTGGCAAAGAAGACCAATTCTCCACCCCAAATCTCCACTCTTCCTTCTGTAGAGTAGAGCTGCCCCTGGGGAGGAGCCAGAGCCATAGTGCCCCACCCTTAGGCCCAGTGCCTGGTTCTCTCAGTAGAAGATGAGTGAATTTAAGTGATGTGTGTCCAGGTAAAGGTGATTAGGAAGTGTTTCTCTTCTTCCCTCTTTTTTCCTTTCTACCAGTTGGAAGCAAAGGGCCCAGAGATCTAAGGAAATACAGAATCACAAGATAGAAAGAGCCTAGAACTCTGAATCACTTCAGAAAGTGGCAGAAAGTTATCTACTGAGCAGGAACACCCATGTGGGATTCTTACCTGAGAAAGAAATGGTCTTTTATGGTGTTAAGCCTCCAAAATTTGGGGGCTTTTAAAGGAGATAATATCATCCTAACAAATAGAGTATGATAAATGCCAAAAGGTACCAGGCATGAAACATAGACAGGTACAATTTAAAAAACAATAGAAATTATGCCAATACAAAGGTCCAGTTAAAATATTGAAGGTAATTAAAAGAGAGAGAGTAAGAGACAAGGAGAGATATCATCAAAGAGAAGGGTTTTGTTTCGGCCTTGAAGGACTTGAACATGTAGAAAAGCTTGGGAGGCATTGCAGGTAGAAGAAGCCAGGGGAAATGAGGACAGAGTTCAGTGGAGAGTGGATGCCTCTTTTAAACTCGCATGCAGAGCGTATAAAGGGGAATAGTGAGAATTAAAGGAACGTTTACCTGGAAATCTTGTGAAAGGCAGTCAATATTGAAAAGAGAGTAAATGAAGTCAAGGAAGTGAATTAAAGAATAATATAACAGTCTAGTGGAGAGCTAGCAAGGATTTGAGCTTGAAAATGGTGGTGGAAATGGAAGAGATGAGATAAATGCAAAATATATTCTGGAGATAGGAAAATAGATACTGCCTACTTGTTGGATTTGTGGAGCAGAGAAATAGAAATGTAAAGAAAGTGTCAGGTTTGTCAAGAAGGGTGACTGGGAGGATGATGGGGACATTACTAGAAGCGAGGAAGAAAGGATGAATATGGAGAAGGAAATAAGGGATGGTTCATTTTATTTTGGATGTTAGTAATAGGTTATTTGTGTGGGATAGACTGTTGATGTTGACTAACAGGTGGTTCTCGTTTTTGGACTGGTGTTGAGAAAGCGTCAGTCAAATATGTAAGAGGCGCATTTTCAAGGCCTACTTGGATGGGGAGGTCAGAGACTAATGGATAAACGAATGGGACTAGAGACGCAGTATCTTAGTCAGCTCAGCTGCCATAACAGAAGGCTGTGGAATGGGTGACTTAAACAACACATTTATTTTTCACAGTTCTGGAGGTCAGAAGTCTATGATCAAGGTGCTCATCGATTTGGTTTGTGGTGGGAGCTCTCTCCTTGGGTTGTAGACAGCTTGCCTTCTTGCTGTACCCTCCCCTAGTGCAAAGCTCTGTGGCATCTTTCCTTACAAGGGCACTATTTTAATTCATTTATGAGGGCTGCACTCTCAGGATCTGACTACCCCTGAAGGGCCCATCTCCAAACACCATCACATCGGGGCAGAGAACTTGGTGTTGGGCAGACACAAACGTTTAGCCATTATGCAGACATCCCAGTCAGGAAAAGGTAGAGGAAGTCAGGGTAGAGAAAAATATTTTTTAGAGAAGCTTTGTTAGAAAAGATGGAAATGATTGAAATTGATCATCTTCAGGGGTTCCCATAATATTAAGAGAAAGTTTTAAGTTAATTGATCATTAGGAAAAATGAGGAATGTGGAATGCTCTCTCTCTAAACTTTTGAGGATAAAAGTATCTTCCACAAAAAGAATTGAATTTTAGCTTTACATTAACTTCCCATGCATGATAATAAACAATGTTGAGGCTTTTAGTATTCATTTAGTATTAGTAAAGTATTCATTTATCCAGTTTATAAAGTTTATTTGGCATGGCCTCCTTACTGAAGGTGGTTCACTGTTGATCTGAGTATATTTAAACTTTGTTTGAACATCCATCTATAGACGGTTGGAATTACAGATCTGGAAGAGCTCCTAGAGATGATATAGAGTCTTGTTTTACAAACTGTTTTCTTAGGGACCCCAGAGATGAAGAGGGGGTGCTCCTGGTTTACACTGGATGTTCAAGGGGTCAGAGTCTGGGTGAGAATAGACACCACCCATATTACTCCCACCCCACTCTTCAACCAGCCAGATTTGGGTTGATTCTTTGTTATATATAAGGCTTTCTTCATTCAGAGAAAGGTTTTCATGGCTCATTGTCTATATCTATGTGAAAACCAGTGGTCTAGGTCAAGGGTCTAAAACTTTCTCTATAAACGGCATGGCCTTCCTTGCTGTTTCCATACAGAACAGATATATGGCCCATGCTAGGACCTTGTCACTAGCTGTTCCCCTACCTGCATTCTGTCCCTCACCAACCCCATATCTACATAGTCACCCACTTTCTCACCTGCTTTCAGTCTCTGCTCACATGCCACCTTCCTGAGCAGGTCCGCCTTGACAACCTTATTTAATACTGCATTCTGAACGCCCCTTCCCCATCCTCCCAAGGCCTTTACCTATTCTATTTTTTTCTTTCTCCTACAGCACTTACCAGCTTCTAATCTACTATGTAATTTATTTGTTCTGTTTATTATTCATCGTCTCTCCCTCCTTTCCCAGCCCCCAACCAATTAATGTCCTTGAGGACAAGGATCCATATTTGCCTACCACTGTTCCCCTGGTGCAGTTAGTAGGCATCAAACAAATATTTCTCGAATGAGCCAATGACCCTGTTTCTCTTATTTCAAGACTGTGTTCTCAGTTGTTAAATTATATGGCCAAAGGAGTGAATGAATGAATGAATGAATGAATGAACAGAAGGAATGACTCCTCTCCTAGTCTGGGAGTTCACTGAGGGATGAGGTTGTCTCTTAACCATGTGAGTGTGCCTGGAACAATGCAGGTGCTTAGTAAGTGCTCGCCGACGTAAATCTCATCCTGCAGGCGCCGATTCTGACATTCTGTAGGCCCTGTCACCCCATAAAACACTTCCCCGTGTTTGGCCCATGCTGACCACAATTACTTCTCTTAGCCAAAAAAAAAAAAAAAAAAAGCCCTTTGTCCCCTTGGCTGAGGTTTGGATCCCGCTGCTTTCAGCCAGACTGGGCAACAGAGACGAGCTTCAGAGGGAAGGACAAGAATTACTTTTTTTCTGCAGGGTCTCCCCCGCCAATTAGACTGTTTAAGCCTCTCTCCATGTCCCCCGTTTTTAAACTTTTTTTTTTTTGCTTTTTTTTTTTTTGCTCTGCAGGATTCTAGCTTGACAGCCCAAAGAGGTGTCTCTGCCTGGGAACTGTAAGGAAAGTAGGGGATTCCTGGGAATCCTGCTCCCAGGAAACACAAAAATAGCATAGTTCTTTTCCTTGAATTTTGTAAGATATTGCAAAACTCAGATATTGGGGCAAAATCAAAGAAAACAGCAATTTGGTACTTTAACAAAGCAGTTCCATAGCTGTGTGTTTGTCTATGGTGAGTTCAGTCTGAAGGCAGCTCCCTGATAACTCTTTCTAATCCGATTGTACCCAAACTCTGATCTTCAGGTTTTTCACACCAATATGTGGCATGGGTCAGAAAATTATGGGTTCCAGCTCTGCCACTTAGGAATTATGTCATCTTAGGCAAGTCATTTTGCTTTTTCTGAGCTTCATTGTATTATCTGTGAAGTGAAAATATTAAATCCAGAACAACAGAAGAACAAGATACTGTGTTACCTTTGTAAAACCCTTTCTGATTTTCTTCAATAGTTAATCTCTGTATCAGTAACACACACAGAACGCATGTCACAACTAGCGAAATCTGAATAAGATCTGTGTTTGAAACTGACCAATATTAATTTTTTGTTTTCAATGATATACTGGGTTATATAAGATCTTACCGTTAGGAAGGGTACACAGGAACTCTGCATTATCTGGCAGTTTTTTATAAGTCTAAAGTTATTTCAAAACAAGAAGTTTTTTAGAAAGCTAATTTCTGCTGTTTCCCCTCCTGTAACACCTTCTGAAAGTGTCTAATAGAACACCCCACACTTAAAGCTGTGGGATCTGCTTTTCTCAAGGACTCTGTGTTCCTAAGGGTACACAGAGTCTTATCTATCCTTATCTGTCCTTACCGGCCCAGCACCGGGCCTGTCACGGACCTGGTGTTCACAGATGTTTATCGATCCTTCCGGCCCAGAATATCAAAACAAGCAACCTCTCTTTTTAGGTGCTGTCTTTAAAAATATTTTTTTAATTAATGTTTATTGAAAGCCTATTTTATTGCCAGGCACTTCATCTAAAGTTCTCTTAGTTAATCCCCATTAGCTAAAGTATATAAGGTTATATGCTTATAATCTTATGAGGTATATACGATGATCCCCATCTTACAGGTGAGAAAACTGAGCCTTGGAAAGCTTAACACACCTGTTCAAGATGGGCAGCATGGAGGTAGATTCAAGACTATGTCTATGTGACTCCAAGGTTCATTTCTTTCCTTCCTTCCTTCCTTCCTTCCTTCCTTCCTTCCTTCCTTCCTTCCTTCCTTCCTTCCTTCCTTCCTTCCTTCCTTCCTTCCTATCAATCATTCAACAAAGTTTTATAGAGCACTCCCTATTTGCCAGGGGCTTTTGCTCTGAGACTTAGATCATAACTATAACAAAACAGACAAGGATCACTGCTTTTGTGAGGCTGACATGCTAGTGATATAATACAGGTGATAAAGAGTAAACAAAATTAAAAAAAATATATGTGTACACAAGAAAGAAGAGCAGGGAAGGAAAACTGAGGCCATGGAGGCTGGAGTAATTTGCAGTAGGAAATTGGATGTGTAGGGCAGGCCTCATTGAGAGTCCGAGATTTGAGCAGGGTAGAGTATGAGGTGTGAACCATGGAGTTAACCAAGTAGATCTTTGGGGGGAAACAGTCCAGTTGGATCAAGAGCCAGTGTAAAGGCCCTCAACCCACAGACATGGTCCCAGTGTGTGTGTTGGCAGGCAAGGTGGCTGGTTTGGCAGGAGCAAGTAAGCCTGTGGGGATTCGTAGGAGAGGTCAGGGATAGGGGCAGGTCATAGTGAACCACAGAGGTCATTGCAAGACATTGTGAAAACTTCAGTTTAGCTCCAAGGTGGGAGCCACTGTGGGGTTTTGAGCAGAAGAGTGACACGTGCTGCCTTGTGCCTTTGTGGGCCGCCTTTGGCTGCTGTGTGGAGGGGAGGCTGAAGGGCCAGGAGGGAAGCAGGCAAAGCAGCTGAAAGGTGGCTACAGCAATCCCGGCCAGAGCAACAGTGGCTTCCACTCAGCAGTGGTGGCAGAGAGGCTGCCTTTCTCCCAACACAGCCTCTGTCACCGGATGACGGCTTGTCTTCCATGAGCATTCACGGGGCCCCAGATAGCTGGGTCCTCATGTGCATGATGGCCTTCTCTTTTTTCTGCCCTGCCTGTGTGGCTCAGACCCTCACTCCTTCTCCCGCAGGTTCTCACCCATCTACTCTGAGCCTGGATGTTCCGTCTTCTTCCTCCTCTGTGGCCCTTCTGGTGCCTGAGGCCTTACCACACTGACCCCAGGGCTGCCTGTGGCTGGCCTGTCCTGGTTGGTTGTCACTTTCTTGTTGAACACCCATTCGTTCTGACCTGTCATCTGCGGTCAAGCAAAAGGCCTGGGTATGCTTGTGGATGAACTAGCGGACAAAGCGCACCCTGCTCCTTCTCGCTCCAGGGCTGGGAGAGTGGCAAATTGATGCTCAGTGCCTCACTGCCAGCCAGAGGAAGACTGAAACCTGTGTCAGGGGGATGCTGTGTGGTCCAGGGGACAACACCTGGCATTATGTTGTGCTAAGGACATGTCATAGCTAATAAGGAGGAGGAAAGGGATTTGTTCAGTGCACACTGGTGTCAAGTGCTTCGGATCCAGTGTCACATGGAGTCCTCACGAGGACTTCATGGGTAGGTGCTACCCATCCTGCTTTCCAGATGAGGGCCCCAGGAATGAAGGAGCCTGCCCCGATCTGCTGCCAATTCTGTGGGGGCATGAGGCACCTCCAGAGCAGAAAGTCGCTTTGCATCCAGAGAAGACAGCAGATTCTCTGTTTAAAAAATATGTCAATCAAACAGTAAAAGGCAAGGCTTGACTTCTTTGTCCTGGGCATGATCGAGTTAAAGAGTCAAAGCAGCAGAGTCTGCAATGCTTCAGGCAGAGCCCGGCCATGGAGGCATGGACATCCACGCCCAAGGTTCCCACAGGTAGTTGGGGCGCTTCCCAGTGGCCCACAGAGGGAAGGGTTGCATGAGCATCTTCCCATAACACCAAAGTGCAGCTCAGCAGAACAGACTCCTGGCCCGGAGCCTGAAGGCGTGTAAGGCAACCTGGCAATGCAGTACACTTGGCTTAGTCCAGTTAGGTGTAGCAAGCCGGGGCAAGGGCCGCATCTAAGGATAAAAGAACTTTCCCTGTGTGTGCTTAGGTGTTCCCCACTTCCCACAAGTTGCAGGGCACAGGGGCAAGTGGATTGTGCTTGAGGGTGCAGGACCATGCCAGGAGGTGGTGCCCAGGGCGCCCTGCCCTGAATGTGTTCATCACCCGCTCAGAAGGCCACCTGTGGCTGCTTTCTACCTTGTCAGCATTTTAAAAACTGGTAATTCTCTCTCCCAGGATGTCTCATTTCCCCTTTGCCAGAATCTGAAAAGGAGGTCAATGAAGTTCATGCCTTTGAAGCCAGGGGCCTTTTCTCTCCTGCCACAGGAGCTTTCTGGAAGGTGATAGACATGTGGCAGTGATGCTTAATCATAGGAGTTGGCTCAGCCAGATCATAGCGTCCAGTGGCCTCAAGAGCAAAGCCTGAGTTTCCCCAAAGAAGGAATTTCTGCCTGCAAACTGCAGCATGGAACCCCCGCTTGAGTTTCCAGCCTTCGGAGCCGAGTGGCCTCTGAGGGGTGTCCGCTGCTTCACCCTAGACTTGAGAAAAGGGGTCTCATACCATTGCCTGCTCAAGGCCAGGCTGGCAGTGGGGGTGGGGGCTGAGCAGCAAGGTTGGGGGGTCTTCAGCTTCCCAGTCTTTTGCAGCGGGCTTCTCATTTTGTAGGACAGAACTGATCGAGTGCAAACAAGCAGGAATGTGGGAGTCAGGGAATGAGAGTTGGAGACAGGACATTCACCTTTTATTTACTGTTGCCACGTGAGATGTGCATCTTGGAAGATTTATTCATTGAACATATTAAGTGTATTTATTTAATTTATTTTTATTAAGTGATAGTGTTACACAAATTTACTTATTTAACTTTTATTTGAGAAAATCAAATACTTGAATGCTAATGAGAATGGCTGGTCAGGAGGAGATGGCCTACCTTAACACCTCATTGTACTGATACAATCCCAATCATAGCAAAGAGGTGACTTTATAATTAAACTGGGTGACCTGACATTAATAGTGCTATAACTGCTTTTTTTTATGTCAACTTTTGCATGTCATATCATTTTCTAATCTTTTAATTTTTAATTTTCTTGATATTTTTGTTTTAGGACTGTGTATTAGGATACACTAAGCTGTATTAAAAAAAAACCCTCAGATTTTATTTTTTAATAGAGGGATTGAACCCATTTGTATTTTCGTAGTGACCAGCATGTTTAGCCCACTCGAACTTAATTTAATCAAGGTAAATTTCTCGTAAGAATATCTGAACTCTTGTAATAGTGTGGGGACTTCTAAAGCTCCCTTCAGGACTCCTGAAGTCCTTTGGGATTCTAAAATTCCACGGCATTCCTTGTTTGTACACATGGATGCTAAAACCTCATCCTGAGTATTCTCTAGGGTGGCATCTGGTCAAAAAGCAGGGTGCAACTGGGGAGCAGGGTCACAGCCAGCGAGGCTGTCCATCATGCACCTGTCAGCCGCTTCCCTCTTTGCTTCTAGATCTGTCTTGCTTTCCTTCCAGATCTGTCCTTCCAGACTCCTGGCCGAGGCAATCACTGCCTTAGTGGCACTGTTTTTGTATTACTTTCTAACACACAATTATCTCTAAGTAACCTCTTGTAGCAATTCACTCACTCATTTCTCCATCCATCCATCCATCCATCCATCCATCCATCCATCCATCCATCCATCCATCCATCCATCCACGTACCCACCCAACAAATATTTACCCAGCATACTCTATCTACCAGCTCTTGCTTTGGGTGCTCTTAGGGCAGGATGCACAAGTTTGCAGGTAAACTAATTGGGAGGTGTGTGCTCTAGGGAAGGTCTACTCTTGAGGACCATGGGGACAGTTCTAATTCCCTCTTCTCAACAGCAGCATCAGCCTGCAGGCCATTGCCCCTTGTTCATCTCGGCCTCTTCCTTTGAACCCAGGAACGTGATCAGCCATGCTGTGGCTGGCTGCTGTCCTTTTCCGTGGCTTCATGCCTTCCTCTTTCATCTTGATAGTTCATGGATGCAGTGGTCCTGAGAGACCACCCACAGGGAGTTTTGGCCACCTCCTCCTTTCAGCCCCCCTGGAATCATGCCTGAGGCTGAGAGCTGACGTTGGCCCCTCTCCTCTCTGAGCCTTGGGCTTTTTGATTGCGACTGTTTTCCCCCAGTTGTTGAAGATCCCTTTTCTTTCACTGTGACCTTTTTAAGGACTGATGCAGCCTGAAAGCTCGTGGAGAGCTTTGGTCTCTAGGGTAGACACACCTGTGGCCTCTAGGGTGGCTTCGCCCCTGAGCTTCACTATTCATGCTCTGGTCTCGGGCCCAGGCTCTTGTGGCCCTCTGCACACCATGGGTGGCAGCACAAGCCAGGTACCTGGTCTCTATCTTCCTTTCTGGATGTGAGTCCACGTCTCTCCCTTGGGAAGGAGACCAATGTGAAAACCCAAATTAAAACAGAGTAGTGAGAGCCAGGAGTAGCTGCAGTGCTCAGAATCACCCAGAGGCCCAGGTGGTGGCTTGGGTCAGGTTCAGCAAAGGCTTCTCTAAGCGGAGGGCATGTCATACGAGGCCTGGTTCATCTAAAGGAGCTGGCTGGACACTGGAGGGGAGCCTCAGGGAGAGCGAACACCTCCTGGGGTGGTCAAAACCCTGTCATCGACTCACTGTGACAGGAACACAGAATCTGAGGGAGAGGGGAGAAAGGTAACCTTGGGCTGTGACAAAGGAGTCAGTCTTCATTTTCATTCCTGGAATGTCCCCACTCAAACAGGAGGGAAGACCCTCAACCCATAATCCTTTCCTTAAAGAAATGAGTCTCCTCAAAGGAGGACTTTCTGGTACCCCGGCAGGTGGCTGAGGCAGAAGGGACACACTTTAAGTCACCTCCCCCAGTTTCACTCCACCTCCCAGAATGCCATCCCAGTTCCTGAAAATTCACATTGCAAAGTCATGTAGATACTTTGACTTCAACTCTGGAAAAGCAACCATGTGCAAGGTAAAAGGCTAGAAAACACATACCCAAAAGGCAGCCATTGTGTCAGGACGATGTGTTTGGTGGTGGATTTTATTCTTGCCTCTACATTGTGCATTTTCTTTGGTTTCATTTTATTACTTTAACATTCAATGTAAAAATAATTATATTTGAATTATATTCCAAAAGATCTCTGACAGACAGCCTGGGTCTAATTTCTAGGACACAGCCCGAGAAACCCATCTCCCAGGTGGAATTGGTCTTGGTCTGTGATATATTAACAGAGGCTCTATTAGGAAATTATAAGGCCACATACAGAGGTCCATGGAAATATAGGTGATTTCTCTGCTGATGGCAAGGAGTGTTATCCTATATCCATCTAATGAATTTGCTCTTTTCGCATTTATGGTGCCCATTAGGGTGTCTCATTTCTGGTGGCTGCTATTGCAGAAGATGGAAGGAAATTCGGTGATGCTGTTGGTGATTTGGCCGCTGAATTCCCTGCTGGCCAAGGGTCCCAGGGAGCTGTGTGTCCAGCATACGATCTCCTTTGTTTGAGCATCTGCATCATCCCCTTGAGCAGGCTGTCAGTGAGGAAGTAATCAGGTCCCCCAACTCTCACTCAGCCCAGAAATCGAAGCACAATTTGGCCTCTTTGTCATTTTCAAAAAAAATCAAATCTGCCCGGGGACCAAGTTCCAGCAGCAGCTGTTTTGGCTTTATGTTTTATTTACAGACGTTTAATTTTGATCCTTGTGTGTTTCCAGTTTTTTTTTTTTTTCCTGTAGAGCAGACTGTGTACCAGTTTAAAATACCATTGATTCATGTGTGGCAGCGCTTCCATTAGCAGTCAGCACTTCTAGGACGAAGCCAGATTAATTAAAATCATTATTGCTATTTATTAATTTACTGTTTTACTTAAAATAATAGCAATTATACATCAACTGTATCAAATATTTACTCTGTGGCAAGCTTTGTGCCAAGTGGCTTGCATACATTTTCTCTTTAAACCCTACCAGAGTCTTATAAAGTAGATGGAGAAATTAATGTGCATTTTATGGATGAAATCTCAGAGTATCTCGCTCACGTTCTCACGAATAATGAGTGAGAAACAGATCTGAACCCAGGTATGTCTGATGCCACGTAATCTACATGAACTGAAGTTTAAATGATATTATGTATACATATGTGTGTTTATGTGTGTGCTGCTTATATACCATGTCACCTGTACATGACGACCATCCTTTCAAATCACATTTTCTATTTCTCTTTCTCCGTCTTCTCTCTCACATTGCCTCCCTCTTTGTTCCTTCTGATTGTTGACTAACCCTGCTTATCGTTTACAGAATGCGAGCCGGGTGAGCGGAGTGTCAGAGCATTGCACATCTTACGTGATCCTTACAGATCATCCGGGTCCAGGTAGACAGGGCTCCTGATCTTGGTGCCAGAGGGCCTGGGTGTGCCGCACTCTGCTGTCCCTTAGCTTCCTGTCTTTGGGCAAGTCCCATGGAACCTCTGAGTCTCAGCTTCCTTGTCCCATGCACTAGTTGGTGCCAACGAGAGGTGATCTGTGTGCCCACTAGTGTTGTGAGGATTAAACGTGAGGTTGGAAGTGACAGCCCTTTATGAGTTGCAGTGTCATGGTCATTCTGTAACAGTCCTTGGGCTGCCAGTCCTCTGTGATAAGAGTTTCCCTTCAAAGAAAGATGGGGAAGTAAGGAACACAAGAGTCACGGCAGAGCCAGCTTCACAGAAGAGCAGGATTTAGGACAGGTCACATGGGATCCAGCAAAACTCCAGGAAACAGGGTTAGTCACCGTCCCGAAGAGGAGGAGGCTTCTGTGTTTTCCTACTCCAGGAATTTGTCATCATAACAACCTCACCACTCCCTGCATCTGCTTACCCTGAACCTGCCATCACTGATTAACTTATTTCTATCCCCATCTCTCCGCCTTGTGGCCTTTGCTACCTCATAGCTTGTGCTGTCTCATGTCTCCTGCTCACAGCCTTCTCTTCCAAGTCATTATGCTTTTGTTTCTGCTAAGGATCACTGGCTCTTTAGGTCGTTCTCACACTCAAACTGCCAAAGGAGATTTGGTTTGTTAGCATCAGTGAGGTGCTGGTAAATGTTTAATAACCGGCTGTCTGTGGAGAGTTGGGGTGGATGAGAAGCCCTGATTTGTCATTTGCCAATTTCCATGGTGCACATACTCCCACAGAGGTTGACTTTATGCTGCCAAAATGTCCCCTGGCTCCTCAGATCCTGAAAACTGAACAATTACATCCTTAGAATCATATGAACCAGCTCCAGCAGGTCGCTTTCGTTCATGTCTGCCACTGCACGGTTTCTGGCCAGTCTAGGGACTGGCTGGTCTGGAACTGGATTCCTGTCCTGACCCATTCAGCTGTGGCCACAATATCGAGATTATGTGTAGAACCTCTCACACAAAGTCCTGTGGACATGGGAATTTTCAATTTGTGATAAAGTCTAAGAGGGATATTACTTAACTCTCATTTTACTGATACCTCTGAGAGCTTAATAAATTAAGAGGAAAGATATAGAAATATAAATTAGGAAATGATTAATGCTATAAGAGAGGTATAAAACACACACACACACACACACACACACAGACAAAAAAAAGTCACTTCTAGCTGGCAGCAAGCAAGGAAGGCTTTTTTGGGTCATATAGCATTTGAACTGAACCTTCAAGGATGGCAGGAGTGGAGATGTATAAATAGAGGAGAAAGTCTTCAAGATACAAAGAACAAGAACCAGAACAAAAATGCGGACTGGAGAAAGCATGGAATAGGTATGGAGTTAGTGAGCACTTCATTTACTTGAAGCCAAGGGTGTACGAAGGGGAGGAAAAGTTGATGATATTATTTAGAAAAGCTGTAGGGAGCTTGGGTCTCAAAATAAGGTAGCTGGAATATACTGCAGTACTTTGTTATTAGCAGATAAAAGTGAAATATTACACGAGTCTATTGAAGTGACAATAAGACTGAGTCACACAAATGAGTTCTTGACATTCTCCATCCTTTTAAATACATGATATTATCATTTTTATTATTATTATTTTTTGCACTGAATAGTATCAACAGTGTGAGACAGATCATTGGTGAGAATCAGAGAGTAATTTGGAGACCTGGGTCCTAGTCTCTGGTTTGTCGCCAACTTAAGAAGTGACCTGGGGAAAGTCATTTCTTTGCCAGCCTTGGTCCATACTCCCATCTGTAATCTTTCTGAGTGGTTATTTGATGGTTGTTTTCCTAGCCCTTCCAAGTCTATAATCACATACACATGACCTCTCTAACTTTATTTCAAATAAAGTCATTTGTTATTTGGGTACTGGCAAAGAGCAAAGAACTCCATGCCCTTGGCATGGATTATCTCCCTTTGGGAAATAGCTACTACTGACAGCACTGGCAAGGCTCATGTATGCTAGGGCATGAGGATTCTGGTTAAATGAATTTTCTTGTTAAAGCAGATATTAATTAGCAAAATATATTTAAACCTTTGCTGTTAGCGATATGTTTCAAGTGTTCCTGTTAACTTTTTTGACATAAAAGGAACAGTTTTTAAAATACAAAACCAGGTACCAAGGACTATACATGTGCCAACTTCTAACAGAATCACTATGAAATAATACTAATAATAGCTATCATTCACTGAAGACTGATTCTCTGCTAGGTACTGCTCCGAGAGCTTTGCAAGCATTATCTCACTCAACATTTCCAAAATATATGAGCTAGGCAAGCTGATACAGTACCTTGTAATGGAGTGAATGGTGGCCCCCAAAGATATGTTCATATCCTAATCCCTCGAATCTCTGAATGTGACCTTATTTGGAAAAAGGCCTTTGCAGATATAATTAAATTAAGGATCTTGAGATGAGGACATCTCCTGGATTATCAAGATGGGCCATAAATCCAATGACAAATGTTTTTATAAGAGATTCACAGAGGAGAGACATATAGAGAAGAGGAAAAGACCATTTAACAATGGAGACAGAGATTGCAGTGATGTGGCCACAAGTCAAGGAACGCCTTGACTCACCAGAAGCTGGAGGAGGCAAAGACAGGTCATCTCCTACAACCTTCAGAAGGAGCACAGCCCTGCTGATACTGTGATATCAGACACTGGGTTTTCTGAGCTGTGAGACAATAACATTATTTATTTATTTATTTATTTATTTATTTATTTATTTATTTATTATTATTATTAATTTTGTTTTGTTTTAAGCTGCAAAATTTGTTATAGCAGCCATAAGAAACCGATACACACTCTTTTATAAATATGAAGAAGTGGCATAGAAGGGTCAGTTAAACTCATCTAAGATTTCATAGTTGGTAAGTGGTATTGTAGGAGACCAACCCAGACAGCTTTATAACTTGCTTTTAACCTTAATAAAATATTGCACCTCTCTTTGTAACTATCTTTATCTTTATAGGGATATATAAACTGCCAGTTATTGTATACTCTGAAAATTGCTTTGAAAATGTGGGGCAAACATAAGGGGCTAGAGGGACACATAAGGGGGCATATAACCCAGCCTCTAGGGCATGAATATCAAGGGAGGGTATCCTGGAGGAGACAATGATACTGGACTGAGTTTTAATGATGAAAATACTTTTTCAGAAATTAAATGGAGAAAGTTTTCCAAGCAGAGAGACCAACATGGAAGGTGAGAAAGAACAAAGCACCTTTAGGGAGGTGCAAGAGGTAGACATGGCCAAGGGGGGTTCTGGAAGAAGGATGGGAGATGTGGCAGGAAATCAAGGTGGAGACCAGCTGGTGGTGGGTCTTATGTGCCAGGCTTATGTGTAAGGCAGTTGGAGAGACTGGATTCTGTGATCAGAACGATCTCTTCCAGACTTACAGTGGAAAGCATCTGGGAGGCTAGAATAGAGTGAGTTGGATGAGAGGCAGATTATTCTACAGCAATGACTGGGGTGTGCCTTAGAGCATTTGGGATGGTGATGGAAGAGAGAAAGCACATTTAGCAGGCATTTTTAAGAGGCAACATGAGTAGGATTCAATGACTAATGGGATGTCAACAACAAGGGGAGGAGCTGTCTTGCAGGTTTTAGGTTTGGAAAACTAGGTCAATGGTGCTACCATCTACTGATGTAAGAAGTAAAGGAGTTACACAATTGAAGTGGCAGCAGGAGTAGGGTAGGCTGAGGACCTTAAATGGGTTTTAGGCTGAATCTGTGAACACCTACATATTGACCGTGGCTTCGGAATTCTAGTTGTAGTACCTTCTGAATTTGTAATGTAAGGGAAGGAGAAAGAAGAAGGGAACTAGCACTGACTTCATACTGCAGTTGTGGTGTGCCTGGTTACACTGTCTTACTCAAATTCCAAAATAAGACTTTCAGGTACATCTCATCTGTATTTCAAAAATGAGGAAGCCAATTCAAGTGTCAAAATGATTTAGTAACTGGACTGGTGTCACAGGGTCAGTTCATGTCTGGAGAGCACTGATTTCATTTTCTTTCACGATACCTTCTGGCTTAGAGACAAAGTGTGCTTGAGTCACACCTTCTCCATTTATAAGCTGTCTGATCTTTGGAAATTGATTTAACCATTCCATTCTTTAATTGTAGCATCTGTCAGAAGGTGTTAAAAAGCAATAGTGCTTGTTCTTCCTAATTCAAGGAAGATCCTGGGAGTGAAATCCCTCTGTAAATGGTTAAAGCCTAGAAAGACATGAATAATTATTTGTGTGGTTAGATTAGACTTTTCAAATTTTATTTTATTTTATTTTATTTTTTTAGCTAATTCCTGATTTCAGCAAGTTTTCTTGTAATGTTCTGATTTCCCTTAAGAGTCTGGTGAAATGAGTTGTCTAGTTAACAGAGTTTTTAAAATTTGAGTTTATTTAAATATTTCTATCTAAATCACTCTAAGCAGTTTCTAAATGCTTCTCTAAAATTCTATTAAAAACTCTCTTCACTGATAATGGGTTTTTGTTAGCTGTGTGAACAGCAGACCTATCCGTTTATCTTGTGAAAGGTGTCCAGGGACAAATACACATGATACTAACCATGGAGGGGATATTTGAAGTAACTTCCAGCACCCCACTTGAGCAAGACAGGTCTGGTTCCTTTTAGAATGTGAATGCATAGTAGGCGTTGACTGATCGTTAGTCTTTCTACAGACTCTAGGATCTGCCACACCTGATGGTTTGTCTTCAATGCAGAAAATGTGGGTGTTCATTTGATGCAGTTTCCTCAGCTCTGCAATAAACGCTAGGGTGGTATTGGCTCATCCCTAACCTCTAGCTGATGCTGCAGATAATTTTTTGTGTTGAAAATCCCAGCATAGGAAAATAAAGAGAACTGTGAAAACAGCCAAATAGTCCCAGATAAAATTTAGTGGCACTTTCTAAAGGTGTGGAGGTGTGTGTGTGGGTATATTGTCAAGTAACATCATCTTCTATCATATTTTTAAAAATTGTGTGAAGGGGTAATAGCAGCAATGTAAGAGGACAGTTGTGTAATTAGCAGAATAAATTTTTTTTTTTCAGATGAGATTAACTGTCTATTACACAACGTTGTTGAAGTCTTTACAAGGGTGATGAAGATAGTAGGGGACAGTGGAAGGAAAATTAGGCTGGGAACCAGAATACATTTCTTTTTTTTTGTTTTAAGCTCTTAAGCTAGTTGGCAACAGCAAGTTTGTAGGATAGAGGAGTGGAAAAATTTACTTAAAGCACATTCACACTCCAGCTAGATAAAGAAATCTTTATTTTAATGCCTTTGAATAGGTCATCTCAATCTTGTAAGTAATTCTAATTGGATTCTTTTGGACTGGTTTTCCGAAATCGAGCCAATCTCTGAGGTCAGGGTGATAGAATCCTCACATTAGCTAGGCTTAGATGATTCATTCACTCTGGTAGCTCAGATAAAGTTGTGGACAGTTATTCCTGATTCATAATGATTTGGTCTCCACCAGAAAGATGGACTTCATTTTCAGGAGAGGATACGAGTGCTGGACAGACAAGAACAACAGATATTCACTGTACCTTTATGAGGTTTTCACCGTGTGCTTCGCTCTCATTCACTCCCACCTGGAATCCCATCAACTTATTCCCATACCTGCATGCGGATTCTTTGTTATTGAGGATTCAGCTCCTATTCCATCATCTTAATGGCACTTTCTCGGGATGCTTTCCTTATAAAGGCTGTTGGCCTGATGGTTTGCTGATCACCAGTTCACCATAGCTTGTGAATCCCGATCTCATTTAATCACTTTTCCAGGCCATTTGCCCCTCTAATGTAGCTCTCGTTTCTTCCTTCTTCTCTTTCCCTTTACCGCCTTATTTTGGACATTCATTTCTTCTCACTTGGACAACTGAATATCTTTTTAACTTTCTGCCTTCCAGTCTAATTTTTTTTTAATCTCATGTTTCCTTCAGAGTAATTTTCCCAAAGCACACAGCTCTGACTGTGTCGATAGCTCCTTTAAAAACTGATAGGGGAGAGTGGAAAGGCTGAGCTGAGTGAGACCGAAACCTAGCATATGCTAGAGGTTCCTCTTTGACAAGCTGAAAGCTCATCTCACACCTAGTCCAACTGGTCTAATGTGAAGAGTTGCTGCAAAGTTAGAATCAATTGGCAGGTGTTTCAATAGCTTTGCTGATAGCATGCAACATTTGGAAGGTGCCAGAGTGAGGAAGTAAGGAATAATAGCAACTACAACACGGAGCTAAGAGAAATCTAAAAGAAGGATGTTTCAATGGAAGGAAACGCCGGGTTTCATACTAATGGTCATGGTTTAGGTGGTTTGAGTTGCTTTTAAAGAAAGAGGCATGGCCCTGCCCACTAGTACTATGGGGGGCCTTGATTGTGTTTGGGTATTTAGGTAGATCTATTTGTTTATTCACTAAGCAAATATTTATTGAGTACCTATTAAATGCCAAGCACTGTGTATCAGAGAAGGTTGTGCATAGGAGCTTTGGAGGGTTACTATGGCTGATCCAGGTATTCAAAATAGGTTTTCTGAATTGAAAATCAATCACATCACAAAATAGCATTTTTTGTATTCATAGAAACCAGGGAAGGCATAATGAGTATCTTTAGTGAGCAAACAATGTGCCCATGCCCAAAATTAAAACTTTGAGTTTGTCCAACTTTGCTCTGTCTTGCTTATTAACTAGATCCTAGACTCCCTTGATGTCTTTATCGCCCTCTGCCTCTTTACTTTCTTTATTTTTCTCTCTGCAAAGTTCCCATGAATACACTTTGATGAGTGTAGACAAGAACCCTATGTCCCAAGAAGTAGAAAAGCCGAGCAGCATGAGCAGAGGAAGTGCAAGGAAAATGTGGAGAGTAGGCCACGAGCACTGCGGGCTTCTACATTTTAGGGCCACATCTATAGAAGATGCTCCTTACTGCACGAGAAAGATGTGATTGGTGATGAAAGCACAGATATAAATATAGATATGGTGTAGAGTGGATATCAATATAGATACAAGCATAGCACATATTTGGCACTTAGCATGTGCCAGGCATGGAGCCGAACATTTTATGGTGATTCTCTTATCTGATGTCAGCCCCATGGGGTGTGTGTCCTCTGATAAGCTCTCTTTTATAGATAGGAAAACTGAGCTTGTGAGATAGGTGATGTAATTTGCTCCAAGGCACACATCTCGGAAGGGGCAGAACACAAATTCAGGCTAGGCAGTCAGGCTTCAGAGCCAGTGTTCTTAACTACTGTTTAGATACTCATTTGAAAAAAGCAGGCGACACCTTTGTTTGATTGGCAGAGCCTGGTCAGAGACAATCGGACTGTCATGGGATGGATGAGATAATGTGTATAGAGAAATCACGCAATACAAATGTTATGCACAAGGATAATGAATGTCTTTCACTCTGACCCTCACTGCTTAAACTTTTTAAAAAGTTGTCTTTCTATGATTACTAAAGAGATTGAGGATCAACATGCCTGTCACCTTGAAACAGTGGCCTTGGTCACAGGCTGAACTGGCTGCAGTGAGTAGGATGGTGCTGTGACCCTTGGCACTGGCATTTTTGGTCCTGACGTCAGTAAACTGAGCCTCGGACAGCAGTGACAGTAGGAGGAGAGGGTCCTTTGGTGGACAAGAGGAACAGAGTTACCACTTTGGTGTCTTTGATGACCAGTAATAGCACCATGATCCAGAGAGAAAAAGAGGAAAAAAGTAACAGTTAGGAACTTCTCAGAGCACATGTTAGACACTCTCCCAGGGCTTGGAAAGATGGTTTTGGGGATTCTTGTGAGGGGTGAAAGCAAGAGGGGTAAAATTTGCACACAGTACACTTTCTCCCAGACTGATTTGGCCTGGGGCAAGGTCATTATAGTTGCAGTCATCCCTGAGGTTCCTGAGAACTTCCCTTTCCAGCCCTGCGGTGGCCAAGATGGCCTAGGGAGCTTTTTCACTGTGGAATATCTGTGTGTTGAATAAATTTCCAAATCAACAATGACAGCAAAAAGAAAAAGACCCACACTCGCCGGTGAATTGCTGAACCCTTAAGAAAGTAAGATACTTCCTAAAAAACAAAACTGCAAACTAACAAGCCATGAACTGAAACCAGAAAGATGGGTAATTGTGAAGGCAGAGGAATCCTGGGTAAAATGGCGCAACTGTGTACCTGGAGCTTTGAGGATTATTTATCACATAGACCATGAGAAAATGGATTTGGGGCTCATGCAACGGGGCTTGAGATCCCCCTGTAAGCCATGAGTCCTGTAGCCTCTACACAATCAGTGAAAAGCTACACTAAAAACAAAACAAACTTCCTGCAATTTACAATAAAATGACTTTGCATAGAATTTAATTAACAATAATACTGGTCTTCCCTGGCGTTTGGTAGCTAAGGTCCAGGTCTGTTCTCATGTGGACCTAGAGTTATTTGTACCATCTATGGCTTCAGGAAAAATAAAACCAAGACATTAAAGTAGCCCTATTCTAAAAGCAGTCTCCAGTGTCCAAAAACACCATATGCAGATTCTCTCGGGGGTCAGCATCTTCTGAGCCTTCGGGATGCCTACAGGTGAACTTCAGCCAAATATAAATTCCTAATGAAAAATGCCCAGATTTATGTGCAAGCAGGTCAACACGAGGGACAGCCAGCAGAAACAATTACCACAGGCTTTGACCCCAGAGGTCTTCATATGTTGGGATTATGAGATACAGAAGATATATTATTTAAGAATATCATTTTTAAAGAAGTGAAAAATGAAATAAAAATAGCAAGGAAAAAGAGACTATCAATCATGACCAAGCAGATTTGGTAAAGAATGGAGGGAACTTCTGGAGGTAAAAATATAGCTATTAAAATTAAAATCCAATGGATGGGTTAAAGAGAGGATGAATCGTGATGATGATCTGGTAGCTGACAGGTACATATTACTACCTTCTCAGCACTCTACTAAGCTCTTTGCAAACATACCCAAAGTAAGAAGGAGTGAATTAGAAGTTAGATCTAAATAAATTAAATTACCTGTAGAGAGACAAAAATAGAAATATGAATACGAGAGCTGGTGTAGTATTGTAGATATGTTCTAAAACCTATCTAACCCTCAGTTTCCTCAGTTATAAAAATAGAAACAGAGGGGGCCATTTATCAGAATGTCTGGAATTTGGTATATATCATCATAAGACTATTTCTGGAGTTTTAAGTTTATCAACACTAAAAGAATAAAATAAGAATTAAGGGAAAGACTGACTTGATCTAGCCTCAATATTTTCTAGATACGTTCTTTTGAGACATTTTCTTGGCTTTTGAAAATTTTTATTATCATGGAGATTTATAAATTATGTGTATATTTTCACAATTGTTATTCAGTGCTTCAAAATAATTTTTATAACAAATCATGCGAATTGCCAAGAATAAAGCTTACACAGAGTGTGCCATTGAGACATCACATGGCAGGTAATTTCTGTGCATTGGGCCACATTATCCATACGCATGGTGAGGCAAGATAAACTCATGCATCATTAGAAGGTGTTTTTACAAGTGGATGGTCATTAAAAATCCTGTTAGAACAACTCTGTTGTTTAGGCACTTCTACCATTTAAAATCTTAGCAAAAACAGTTCGATACTTGAATGATGCCCATTTATAGTATCATTCTGACAATTTAATAGAATAGAAATAAGAGTTGATTGTACGTAGTAGGTACCTATCCTCAGTGTTTCTGGTTTGCAACAACAAAAAGAAACTGGCTTATTTAAGCAGAAAATAATTCAATGGAAAGCTAGGTAGAAAGACTCAGAGAAAATGAGACAAGGCCCAGATGCCAGCCCTCTACAGATACAGTTGGCCAGGATGTCCACTCTGGCATCTCTGAACTGGACACTGATCACCATACCACTGGATTCTTGAATCAGCCTCTTTAATAGATAATCTCAATTGCCTCCATGCCTCTGAGTCAGTCCTTCAAGGCTCCAAGTCCTGGAGAGGTGAGGAATATGAGCATCACCTGGTCAAGTGTAGGTCTTATGCAGGGATCCTTGACACATGGAAGTGGAGCAAGCATCCGTCATCCTTTGACTTCCATACCTGGAGATGCTGCCCTGCTCTCCACTCTTCATGGCACTTCCAGGAAAGGAAGGGTGTTCCTGTGTTGGGGAAAGGGCAAATATCTCCAGAGCTCCCCAAACCTTCACACTCTCAAATCAATAACTGGTGGGTGTACTGGAGTTTAATAGATGTAAAAATTGAAAGTATCTAATCTTAATAAATTAAGTCTTTGTTTTCTGGCACCAGTAATCTCTTAAATTTGTTTCTGAGAATTGTATTTTTTTTTATTTGCAAAAATAAAGCATTCACAGTAGGAGGGATCCTTGTAGCGAAGGAAATGTTCCATATCCTGGCTGTGTCATTATCAATATCGTACTTCTGATATTGTGCTGTCGTTCTGCAGGCTGTGATCGACTGTTGGCGGAAACTGGGTGAAGGACAGGATCTCTCTATTATTTCTTATAACTCCATGTGAATCTACAATTATCTCAAAATAGAAAGTTTATTTTTTTAGAAAAAGACATTTTTGTTGTTCAAAAAATCAAACACTACAGAAAAGTTTTCTTTTCATCTGAGAGCCTCCAATCCAACTCTCCTGAAGTAGAACTAACATTTTGATATGCACACGCGCGCTGCATGCACACGCACACAAACACATACACTCACACACAGTCTTATACTGTGATTTTCCATACAAAAAGAACATATAAACAAACAAAAAATGTTTATTTCAAGAAACTTTCTAGCAACATGCAGTTTTCATCTAATAGCCTATACAAGCAGCTTTCCATGCACAGTGACTTCTATTCTTGTTATGAGTCTGTGGCTGTCTGACTTACCCAGACCTCTCTTGCCCTCTCTCCCTCTTTAGGCTGTGACCTCCTTGGCAGACAGGGACCATCCTTCACTGCCGCATCTTTAGTACTTAGCTACATGTGCGACACATGGGAGTCCCAATGCACATGCATAGTGTCAGGAAGACCACACTGTTCACAGAGAATGAGGCTGATGGTGAGCACTGCAGTATATAATGGTACCTCGCTGAAGGCAAACCCTAAGATACCCTGGAAGTGGGGTTTCAATTCTACCTTAGAGGGCATCTGGAAATCTCCTTGCTCTCTCTACTTAGCATTCTCTGTCCACTTCCAGTGGAGTTCCCTGGCTCATTACTGCATTGGCCTTCAGGAACATACTACTTGCTTGTCCCTCTGGCTCAACGAATGGCAAACCCCCATCTACCTTACCTTGAGTTGCATTGCTGCTGGTTCTTGAAGTTTGATTTTAGAAAGCAAGAGGCCAGTGCCAAATATATCTCTTCATTTTGGCACAATTTCACAAGCACTGACTCTAAAGCCTACTATGTTGCAGTAGATGCTGCTGACACAGAAATGACTTCAACCACTGGTAACACATCAATCGGTATTTTCTGAGCATCTACTAAATGAATAGAAGGTGGCAAAGCACTTTGGGCCATTCTCAGGTGAGGGAGATGTGGTCCCTGCCCTTTAATACATTATAATTTCCTGGAGAATATACAAGTAGATTGCTAAAAACATTGAAATAGAATGACATGAATGTTATATCAAAAGTGCAAATACTATGTTTTGGGGGAATGTTGAGGTGGTAACAATTTTGATTGCCATGGTCCCTGTGCAGAAACAAATGACTTAAAGTGTTGTGGAATAATGAAAAAAATATATATATTTATATACTGAAGAAGAGCAATATATCCTATTATCTATTTATCTATCTATCTATCTATCTATCTATCTATCATCTATCTATCTATCATCATCTATCATCTATCTATCATCTGTCTATCTCATTATAGCACAGAGGAAAAGGAGGTTAATTTCTCTTGGTTGTCTAGGAGCAGAAGGAACAATTGGCTTCAGGGTGAAGGTAGCATTTGCAAAGAATTGTAATCAATGACTAGAATTCACTAGAGAGACGAGATGATGAAAGAACAGGATGTGCAAAAGCAAATAGGGGACACAATACAAATGGTATTTGATATTTGGGAAGATCAAGCATCTAATGTTATTAAAGCATGGATATGAACTTCAGATTAAATAGCAGACTCCAAAAATATGCTCCTGGGAAAAAATTAGCCATTTCTCCATTCTATTTTATTGAGTGCCTCCTCTAGTCAGAATAGCAAACATTCATGTAGAGTCCCCAGCACTGTTCTGTTTTCTGTCTATGAAATAATCTTATCCTTGCAGCACCTGACAATATCCTATTACACTATAAACAGTCATGCCAATTTTATATGCACAGAGACAAGGACACAAAGGGGTTAAATGGTTCTGTCACACAGATGGTAAGCAGTGGAGGGATCGGAATTCAGGTGGTCTGACAGTGATGACCAGTCTTAACCAGGATGCCATGCCACTCCATGACAGAGCAGGTGCCATGCTCTCAAGACTATATCTTGAGGAAGGTATTAAATAAGCACAAAATTAAGTATAAACCAGGGAATTCTGATATAGTCTGGAGTGGAAGTGGGGCTGGAAATCAGGGCAGTTGTAACTAAGCAGATGATAATTGTGCTGTGGCCTGTAGGATGAGTAGGAGCTACCCAGGTGAAGAAGATGAAGGATGTGAAGGGAAGTCTATTCCCAGACCAAGAATCATCTGATGTGCAAACCCTTAGGCAAGAAGGAGCAGGTCTGTTTTCCATTTCCATAGGTAAGCAGAAAGAAGGCTGGTGTGACCCAAGGACAGTGTTGGAAGAATATCCCTTAAGCCCAAGGTGGTGAAGAGGTGGGTAGCCAACTCTGCAGTGTCTCTGCAGGATTTTGATTTTTATTCTAAGAGTGCTGAAAATCCTCTGAGTGGTTCTCAGCAGAGAGTTGACATGAGTAGCATTTTAAAAAGCTCACTCAGGCTGCTATTTGAAGAGTAATATGTGGGGGGGGGGAGAGAAAGAAACCTCGAAAGACAGAGAGAGAGAGAGAGAAAGACAGACAGGGAGAGAGAGAGAGAGAGAGAGAGAGAGAGAGAGAGAGAGAGAGAGAGCATGCAAGAGAGATAGGTTTAGTAGATGGGAAGGAGAACGAGAGAGGCTGTTGGGAGCTGTCTTAGGAGACTAATGTCTTCATAGTGGTGGCCTTGGATGGGGTGCTGGCTGAGAAGATGGAGAGGCACACAGATTCAAGATTCAAGGGATATTTTTGAGAAAGAATCCATGTGACATGGAGACTGAATACAATGAGTTTGCCCAAGATGACTCTCAAATCTCATGACTATCTAGAGCAACGGTTGGCAAACCTTTTCAGCAACCAGCCAGATAATAAATATTCTAGGCTTCATGGACCATGTGGTCTCTGTTTTCCTACAAAAGCATAGACAGTCAACAAATGGGCATGGCTCCATTTCAACAAAAACTTATTTAAACACAGGAAGAAGCCATGTGGAGCCTTGGGGCTATAGTTACCAACTCCTGGCCTAGAGCATGTGAAGGTCACCAAGGTGTGGGGGTCATAGAGGATGGGTGAGACAAATAATTGCTTATGTCATTTCATTTCCTTTTCATGACAGCACCGTGGAATAGCTTTTATTATTTCTCTTATTAGAGACAATAACCTACACTCTGTCACTGTTTATTTACTTACCCAATGTCACAAGGCTGGTAGGGGGCAGAGGGCAGAGTCACCATTCAAACCCAGATCTTTTACTTGCAAGCCCATGGGAGACCTTTCTTTGACCCCATGCTATGTCCTATACCTTTTCCTCAGCAACTGTTCCATGCTGGTGGTGAAACTTTGTTTTGCAGGCTTTCTCACTTTCCCCCAAGGGCACTTTTCTTCTCTGAGTGATTTTTTAAAAAGCCATATTAAAAGGGACAGCGAGTCTCTAAATGTACCATCGTTGCTTTTGTTCAGTACAATAGACTTTATATTGCTTTGTCCAGTCTCTACAAAGTGGGACGTAGGAGGTTTGTTTTCAAGAAATTAGCATCGCATTTTCCTCTATTTTTGCTCCCGACACAATTTTATCTTGAGGATAAACAGTGTTATTTTCATTCCCTCAATTTGAGCCCCACATCGAACATTTTCTATTAAAATTTAAATAAGCCACTTCAGAGACTGATGAAGATGGGAGGCTAAAATGAGCTGATTCACTAGAATTTGTTCCTGAGAATATAACTTATTTTCTCTTACAGCTTATGCAACTGAGTTTCATAATACAAGTTTTAAGTGGGCCAGCATTGTGCCATTATAATCATTTCCTGCAACTTTTCCTCCAAGAATAGCCAACTGCAAAGGGGAAAATGAGGGACACAAACTCTGTCTCCCTCTACTCTATGGAGAACCAATTATTATTCCAGGAAATTACTAGAAGCTAAAATTTTTTTTTTGAAGATACACTGGATTCTCTTTGCATGATCCTCAATCAGTATACCATGCAGCAGTGAATGTTGGCTGATTGTTCAGATTTATCTTTTTACTTTGACTGAAGTTGGAGGCAGGGCTTGCCAAGGTGAAGATGTATGCCCTGGGTGGGGTAGGAGGTGGAGAGGAGAAAGTGTGGATGGGCCCAGGAAGTAGGGTGAGTGCAGAGGTGGAACAGAGGCAAGGTTGAAAACTCATTGGTGGTCAAAGACCCAAAGTGCCAAGAGGAGGGGCTAGATGGCTTCTAAATCACCAATCTAAAGACCAGACACAGAGCAAAACAATTCAGGACCAGGTGGCTGAGATACGTCTACACAATGCTGGAGGGTGGGGCAGTGCAGGAGTTGTTGTTATCAGCATCCTTTGAGCTGTGCTCCTTATCGATTGTTGTTCTAAGAGAAATGGGTTCTTTGGTTGAGTAATTTTGAAAATATGTAATTTGATTCTTGGAGAAACATTCTGAAAGAATGAATCCTCTCTACTATTGAAGTTAGGTGCCAGCACATAACTTGCTTGAGCCAGTGAAACATGAGTACAAGTGCCACAAGTGACAAACATGTAGGATAAATAAGAAATAACTGTTTTTGTTCTCAGCTATTGAGATTTTAGAGTTGTTTGTTATAGAAGCGAACCTGGCCTATTCTGAAAAATAAAATAGCTAACAATTAACATTTATCATGTGCTAGAAACCAGTCACAGCATCTAATATGCGTTAACATATTACTTTATTCTTAGAGGTTTTGTTTTGTCTAGAGATCAATAAATATGGAAGTAAAGAAACCTGTAAGAGGTTTTTCAAGTATATTTCTACTTCCCTTATTCAGGTTTTGGAACACCTACTGATGGCTTGTGGAGCAAGCCAGATACCACATATCGCTAACTCGGGCCTGAAACAGGCTCCACTATATAACTTGAGAAGAAGATCTTGGGCCACAGGGAGAATAAAAGCCTAACATAGTGGGCAAACAGAGATAAAAATTTGAACTTGCTGACAGTTTCTTCTATCCTTTTTTCCACAGAACACGAGGTAATTAGTTATTCTTCATTAAAGCAAGACTTGTAGCACCCAAGAGGTTGGGAGTAGAGTAATGAGGAAGACGAAGCCTTGTTATTTTGATGGGTTGGTCTTCCTAAAAAAATACTGTCAGGAGACCAACTTCTCCTCCCTAAATCAAAACCCCAAGGAAAGATAAAATTCCTCACCTGTTGAATTAGTTAGGGAAGCAACTTACTTAACTCTAATGAGAGTTAAGTAAGTATGATCTTGGAAAGGTGATGGTTTTGTGGCTCATGCATACACAACCAGTATCCATATGATTAGTATTCATAATAATATGACTAAAATGGTCACATGGTGGAGAATATATGACAAAGATGGGCGTCACAGCTAATTTTATGTGTCGATCACTGGGTGTGTCGGTGAGGCTATTTCTTCTCAGCTATCATTTTTTTCAGGAAAGAGAATCTCCCACTAGGTTTCCAAAGATTTCCCATTATGCCTCACTGGTCAGGGTCCTACCTATCACGTGGCCACACCTAAATCAATCCCCGTCAAAAGGATAGAATTGCCTCTATTGGCTTGGACGATCAATGTTCTTTTGTTGGGCCTGGCCTGGAGCCATCGTTCTTAAGCACATGGGATGATTTACATGAACAAAATCAGGGATTTCCCACAAAGAAGGGAGGAAGCAGAGTCTGAGGGGTTAGTCATGCAACAAAGGAATACCTTCTACAACCCACATTTTTATCTCACACTACAGCAGACTGCCATTCACTTAGTAGGTCCTTTCACATAGTCATGGCAAAACAAAACAAAACAAACAAACAAAAAAAAAACCATTTCTTTTTGTGCTTCCAACTGCCTACCAATTACCTTCACTCAGATTGCCATCAAACTAGCAGAAGCTAAGAGAGAGGCCTGGCACAGATACTTGCTCACAGCCCTCAGAAGGCACAAACCCTGGGAACACCTAAACCCAGTACTGCCAAGCTCCAAAGCCATGAGAGAGTCACCTTCCACTGGTGAAGCACCCCTGTCTGTGCTGTTTGTTCCAGAAACCCTGGAAAACTAATGCAGTTCGGATGGCCTGCTAGGTAACATCCCTGTTCCTTATTATACTGTTCAAGATTGTCCGGGATCTGTCTCCAGTCTGTCTTCTAGCATCTTCCACCATTGTGTCATATAGAGACAGAATCTATAGGACCCTTCTTGGGGTTCTTGGAACATGACTTCGTTACTCATATTCCTTTTGTTGTCTTGTCATATCATGTTCTTCTTTTGAGAGTCAGCCAAAGTGTCATCTCTTCAGAGAGGCTTCTCCAGCCTGGTCTTCCCAGAGGGTCTTTGCTTGGTTCAGTGGTCTCCTAGCACCTTGTGTGAGCCTCCACTGGAGTGCCCATTCTACTGGATTGCTTTCATCTTTTTTTTTTTTTTTTTTTATGACTGCGTCTCCCTGTCTAGACTGAGCAAACATTCAGAGTGGAAATTACTTCCGACTCACTTCTTTCCCTTCAGTGTCAAGTCCTGGGAGGTGGCTTATGAAAGCCAAACATCTTCACTGGGGTGTTACTAGCAGCTGGAGAGTTGAGCATGGCCTAGTGGAAAGTGGGCTGGACCAGTAAGAACTTGGTTTTGTGTTTATTCAGCTGCTAACTTGCTGGACAACCTTGGGCAAGCTCCTTAACCAATCTGCTCCTTTCTGCTTTCCTATCTGAAAAGTGAGGCAGTTGGTCAGATGACCTTGACAGTTTTTCGTGGGAATCTGGGCCCAAAGATATTTCTTTGTGGGATACTCAAAGGAAGCCAAACTGAAATTGTGAATATAGAACGAAAAAATTTCAGGCAGACTTAAGTCAAAGGGCAATGCGTTCTAACCAACAGGGCTGCTCATGTCCCCTACTTGTCCCTATGAAGGCAACCACTTCTCTTACTTCCTGGCAAGGCTGACTGCAACCCAGGGCTGTGATGGCTCGGAGTTTCTAAATGAATGGCCATGAAGCAGGGTGGCTGGACTAGTTAGGACCACCCTGACTTTGGCTGGCAGGGATTTTAGGGTCAGTCAGGAAGAGGTTGCAGGAGGAAGTAGAACAGCTTCCAACAAGACACCTGCAAAACCTGACTACCCCAGGGAACAGGACCCAGGGTGGACGGCAGAGTGTCCCACTGTGCCAGTGGCCTCCTCCTCCCTTCTCATCACTTATAGTCTCTCCCCCGAGCAGTGAAAGCCTCATTTGGTGAGATGGAGGATTTCTCCATGTGGACCCACCTGACCCCTGGGTCTCCAGTGGAGGGATGGGTCTGTACTGCTGGTGAACTTGATTTTGTGATTGAAAAAGACAAACATGTTCCCTTCTGCAATGGTGCCAAATTGTGATGATTACTGATAAGTTTTCACATGGGAACTTCTTGGCTGGTTTTGCCCTTAGTGAAAGCTTCCTTTACTTCAACACTATTCTTTGAGAGATCCATATCTGGACAGCCTGGAGCAGTCAGGGAAAGTGTTCCCAGGACCTGAGTAACTAAATACAGCTTTGTGTGTGTATGTAATATAGATACATTTTTCTTCCCTCCTGAGATATTTCGTATAATATCTGATTCACAACTTGTTAGTTTATGTAAATCACTTAGCTTCCATGGTTCAGAGTGGTCTTTGTTTTAAAATGCATATAATGATGACTTATAACCTCTTATATTTCACTTCAAACAAAGACATTCATTTAACTAACATCTTTATCTCTATTTTCATTTTTAAAAAGTCTTTCTCAATGACATTACTTCTAGTGTTAAGATCTAGAATATGTTGAAATAAAATGCGCTTTAACTTAATCTTACAAAAGAATGCTAACTTCAGTGAGGAGAACACCCTGTTCAACTTTGCATTATCATAGGTCTGGTGGTGACAGCCTTGGGTTCTTCAAAGGTTCTGCTTCAAATAACAGTGACATTTCTTTCTGCATCATTTTCCTTTCGATTTGCAATTTCATTTTTCTTCAAAATAACCAGGGAAGTTGCTATTATCATTTTCATCTACCAGACAAGAATACTGATATTTGGGAAGAATAAACAACAGTCCCGAGGCCACCCAGCAGCAAGAAGCAAAGTCAATACCTAAAACTAGGTTTTCTGACTCTATATCCAGTGCTTGTTTTTATTGCAGAGATGAATACATTAAACATGTCTTCAGGCTTTAGGGCTGTTAAATGCTTTATCTCAGTACTAAGTCAAAAACAGCTGAACTTCTTTCTGTGAGCCAGGATCTCTGATAAACGCTAGATAACTCCAATTCCTGTCTTGAAGCACCTTAACTGAGTTGTCAAGACAAGATTTCTGCAGATATAGCTGTTCAGGGGTAAAGCAGAGCAGAATGTAGATGTTCAGAGGTTAGAAAGTGCTCAGATCATTGAGGGCTTTTGAACATCTAGGTAAAGAATGTGGAATTTATTGGCAGACCATGAGGAGCCAGTGAAAGTCTTTATTGAGTGTCTTGTATTCAATAATTTCTTTCTTCTTAAATAAAACTAAACTAAATTGAGCAAAACATGGGAAGGGCTCAGAGCAAAGATTTGCATTGCTACCTCTTTCCACTGGAAGAAAACTGGAGGAGGACAAGCAAGATGCAATGGCCTGTTCAAATCACAATGAATGAGAAAGCAGAAATAGGACTCTCAACCATGTCACAGGCTTCCTCTTCCATGCCCTTTTCTTAATTTCTATTGTGCAGGCAAGGTAGAACTTGGCTGGGCAAAAAGATGGAAGCTGGCCAGCCACAGGGGCTGCACTAGCTCTCATCTCCTTCTTCTCTGGAGGCATTGCATGCAAGTCTGCTGGCTCTTAGAAGCTATTTCAATTCTACCACTTTTCTGCCTGGCCCTTTGAGAGTAGACTTTACTGCGTGACTTACTTTGGCCAATGAGTATTTAGCAGATGTGACACAAGTAGTGTTTTGAAACAGCCTTGTTTTCTGGTCTTTGCTCTCTTCTACCTCTAGACTCAACACAGGAGTATGTCCACACTAGCTCAGAGTGAGACAGCAATGCAAAGGTGCGTGGGACAGGGCAAGAACAGGGCTATCATTGCTGTTTAATGGCAGCCATCTATTCTGATGCCCAGTTTTCACACAACAACGTGCATTTTGTCTGCAATATCTGTGCTGAATCCCTTCGATGTTGCTAGGCTAAATGTGTGAGTCAAGCAACCCCATAATCCTAGTGGTACTCCTCTTTTAAATGCAGCTCAAATATCATCTTTTTCAGGAGGTGCTAAATACTTTGAAATCCCACTAATGCTTCTTTTTGCTGGGTACATAGAGTAAGTAAAAAATAGGGACTCATTTATATACTGTCTTTGATATACTGTTTTATTTGAATGTCTTCTTTAAGAAAATGTGTAGCAGAGAGGGATCCTAGAGAAGACACAGAAAGAATGTGTAGGAGCCCCAAGTAACCAGGAACCCTTAGGGTAGAGAAGTACCCACCACAGACTCCTCCAGAAATGGGTCCATAAGAATTCTAGGAAAAGGTCTTGTCACTATTACTTGTTCCTTCCTCCAGACAGTATGGAATTCAAGTCTCAGAGCCTCATCTGCAGGGCAGATAGTGAGAGATGCAACTGTGGGTAGATATTTGGTGTGACAGGGAAGTTGAATTTGTGGGCAAAAAGGACGCTGTGTCTTTGTCAAAAATGACAGTATGTGAGAGGTCCCCTTTACTGCTCACCTACTTTGTGCCTTCCAGGTAGGTTCTATAACTCCCACTGAACAGACGAGAAAACCAAGAATCGGGAAACAAAAGTGATTGACTCAAGATTGAAGAGCTAGGAAGCAAAAGAAGTATAATCCAGTCCTAAACCTGCTTAACCCAGAGCCCAGCACCTATCTACTATGCTTCTTCCAAGCTGTATTAGTGCCATTGTGATGCCCAGATGTACAAGTGCTTCATCGGGCTTCTGGTGGGGACGACAGTTGCGTCTAATCCCAGGGACAAACATGTGTTCTTGGTTTCTCATGTTTCACTGTCTACCTGTCCCATATATCCCAGCTGGCCATGGAATTGGCTGGTGGAATACGGTGGCACTTGTTGTGGGAGAAGGAACAGAGTTTCTGGTTCTGCTGTGTGACTCTAGGCAAGTCACAAACCTGCCTTAGTTCAAGTTCCTTTAACTATAAAATGAGGAATCTGAGCATTACTCAATTCAGCAGATAATGGTTTGGCACCACTAGTGCTAGCGAATGAATCAGAGTGAAGAGAGACACAGGGAGGGGTCAATCTCTGACCCCAAGGAGCACACGATCCACTGGGGGCAAACACACACCCAGCTTTGTCTGGCACTATTCGAGCAGTAGTAGAGCTATGGGGGAACGGGGATGGAGACTGTGGGGGCAACAAAAAAGGAAACAAAGAAAATAGCAGAAATGCTATTATCCATTGTTTAAAGGCTCATTAGGACATCAGGAAAATAGTTTTATTGTGTTTTATATTTTATAATCGGGTCAAGATCCTGACATACATGGGAATATATCATATTCTATCTTTCCTTTGAGTGTAAGAATAATTCTTATTATAAACTCTTTGGAACATGGGGGACATTATAAAGATATGGCTAATATTACCACCCAAAGATAATCAGTCTTAACGTTCTTCTAATCCTTTCCTTGTATGTGTGTGCATGCATGTGCACACATAAATACTTTTTAAAAAAACAATACATAGAATCAAAATATGTTCAGATAGGAAACAAAATTGAGAGAATGTAGATCAAATAGTTTCATTTGACTTTTTATATGAAAATGGAACCCACAGTAAAATTTTAACAAACAGCTTAAGGTAGCATCTTAGGCTATAGGTGTTTAAAATATAAAAATCATTTTCCCCCACATATAGTTTTATTTTCTTTGCAAAAACAATGATGACATTAATAGCAATTACAATAATTACAACATTTACCCCCCTACACACACACCACCACCACCACCTTCTACCAGGCAGTGTACAGAACACTTCACACATAGTAACCTTTTTTAAATCTCACTATGACTTTGTAAGTTGGATAAATGCTATCTCCATTTTAAAGAAGAGGTTTAGGAAGTTTTCAGATCTACTCAGCTGGGAAACCAAGCTTGTCCAACTCAAAGACAAGTACTCGAAGAGCTCCAGGGACGTCAGAAGTGATGTGTCAGGGGTCTCCACACATAACCGAGATGCAGATCCCTAAATGTCATAGGATCCTTCCATGAGTATAAAGGGCTTCCAGTGACGTGTCATCACGCTGAAGCGGATATAACGGAGTTGACAATGGACTGCTCCAGCCAGTTGTTGGCTGTTTTTGCCTATTTAAGTCTTTGGGCTTACCTTGCTGATAGCAGTGACTCTCTGACTTGCAAAGAGTGTCCTGGTCAACAAGCCCCACTGGCCTGGCTGCCAATAATCTACATCAGTTGCCAGCCGTGTGAGCGAGCCTTCTCGGGCTTGCAACCCAGGCTAGTCTTTAGAGAAACACAGGTTGCCTGTCAGTTGATGGCAGTCTCCTGAGAGACCCATCCCGGGATTCAACCTGCTGATCCCAGTCCACCCACAGGAAGATGATAGTAAATCATTTTTTTTTAATTTGAAGTATGTTTTGTCACACAGCAATAGGTAATCATAATAGTGATATTGAACGGGGTTAACTTGAATGTTAGACCTAAACAAATTTTTTCCAGGAAATTTTTTTCCAGTAAGTGGATTTTAGGCTTTAACATTCATGTATAGAAGAAAATGCTTTTGGATATCGTAGAACTGGCCACCTCCATTAAATGTTGGCAGTGAAGGTTTTTCTGCATCTATATTGATAAGAGGCTCTATGTAGACAGACCTTTCAATATATTGAGGTTTGGCAACCTTATTTTAAAAAGGGAAAAGCATGCTGTATAGAGCCAAGAAACTTATAAAGATTCCTAAAAAAACATTTATAAACATCGAGAGTCGATTAGCCTGCTGAGTAACATGCAATGTGGAGTTTGACAGGTAAACCACGTCGGCCTTGTCTAACTTTCCTGTGTGATAACATTCTGGGCCAGTCAATTGAGAGGAAGTAGACTTGCATTTATAAACTAATTTACACTTGGTTCTGATATATTATTCTTTTGAACAGCCATGGATTAAGTAGACTAATGTCTTAATTAGAGTTTAGATGGATATTCTTTATGGAGATTCTGTGATTTTCTTTATTATTTGTTTTCAGGTTCTGATAACTTCTGATAATTTGCTAACTTCATGAAGGAATTTGCAAATTTAAGTTTTAATGGTTTGAAATAATTTAAATAGTACTGGCATTATTTGTCTTCAAAGGCACATTAGAATGCTCTTGTAAAATTCCAGCTTCGAGCTGTGTGTGTGTGTGTGTGTGTGTGTGTGTGTGTGTGTGTGTGTGTGTGTCTGTGTCTGTGTCTGTGATTGGGTGGGGCACAAAGGAGTCAATGACAACTTTCAAACTTCCAGCAGGTACATTTTTTTGTATAGTTGTGCCATTGCCTCAAATAACGAGCTCTGGAAGAAGGCCAGGATTGGGTGAAAATCTCATGAATTTGGTCTTAGAGAAATGTTGAGTTTTAGATTTTGGCTGAGGAGAAGACTTTAGGAAGGCAATGTGCTTGTCAGGGAGAAGACTCTTGTATAGAAGCCATGTTTAAATATCTTGTTGGTTTACTGGTGCTGCTATAACACACCAGATGGATTAAACAACAGAACTTTATTATCTCACTGCTCTAGACACTAGAAGCCCGAAATCAAGGTGTTGCAAGGTTGGTTCACTCTGAGAACTCTGTGGAAGGATCTTTTCCAGGCCTTTCTCTTGGCTTGCAGTAGTCCCTTGGTTTGTGGTATCATAACCCATCCTTCCTGTATCATTCTCCCCGTGTGCATACCTGCTTTCAGCTTTCCCCTTCTTCTGAGGACACCAGTTATACTGGATTAGAACCTGTTTTAATAACCTCATTTTAATTTTATTAGCTCTGTAATGATCCTGTCTCCCAATGAACTCACTTTCTGAGGTGCTGTGGTTTAGACTTGTAACAGATAAATTTGGAGGGTGGGGGAAGCCCAATTCAACTCATAACAAATATCAAACACGCTGTTATAACCTAGATTTTATGTTCATTTTGGGGTAGCTTATGGGGCGGGGCTAATGAAGACTGCATAAGGAAATGTGTTCTGCCCCCACCATTGCTTGTCGCTGCCTCTAATTTGCTGCCATGTATGAATCCAATGTGACTTTGAGATACTCAGAAGCAGATGCTTTGCTAAGTGAAAGAAGCCAGTCACCAAGGACTGCATATTATATGACTGAATTTATATTAAATGTTCCAAATAGGCAAATCTATAGAGACAAGTTAGTCATTGCCTGGGACTGCCGGGGCTGGGGTGCAATGTGGACCTTCTGCCAATGGGTACAGCATTTCCTTTTGGGGTGACAAAAATGTTATAAAAATTGATTTGGTGATTGACACACATTCTGTGAATTTTTTAAACCCACTGAATTGCAACTTCAAATGGGTAAATTGTGTGGTTTGTGAATCATCTCTCGCAAAAAGCTGTTGAAAGAGATGTCAAGTCAGAAATTAGATATAAGGGTGTTTGGGTGAATTTTGAAGTCTATTTCAGTCATGAGATTCTAAGACCCTATATTTATTAATTTCTGTGGATCTCAGTTTTCTCTCTGAACATGAGGAGATGAGTCTGTTTGGTAGATGGTCCCATCTATACTTCAACTGCAAGCATCGCCTGACATCATCATTTTAGGCTTTGGGAACAACAGCTGGATTTGAATTCAGCTCTTCTGTCTACCAGCTCTACCAGTTCAGGCAAATTATTGCTCCTCTCTGAATTTTAATATCCAAATGGGCATATGGGGTGGGAATAATAATAGTAATTCTTTCTCCATTCAGCTATCAAGAGAATTTAATGTGATGATATTCTAAAGGGCTGAGCAAACATCTGGCACATGGTGAATCACTAAAGGGTGATAGCTATTCTTATTGTCAACATTAATTTTCTAGAGTCAAGACTAGTGACTCTACTTTACCCAAATGGGACAGATGATTCTTTTGCAATAGGAGTAGAGTTGTCCTTTCACGTTTGATGCTCATCAGTTACACATCATACACTATTTTTAATTTTTAAATAATTTGACACAGTAGCATCTGCATTAGTCCAGGACATGTTGTTCCTTACACTCTCCTTTCAGTCAGGTAAGATCCCAGTGTTATTAATTAGTTTGCCTGTTTTCAAGAGGTACGAAGTGTCATTTAGAATGTGACAAATTTGTGATCATTAATAGCAATCTTGACGGATGAAAATATATCTATTTAATAGTTACTGAGCACCTACTTTGTTGAAAACAACATGCCAAGGACAGAGAGGTGCAAAACTGAGCGATATAAGGCTGTTCTTCTCATGGATACTACGGTTCGGTGGGGAAGATACTCCCATGTATCCCTTCAACCATGCGCCAAATGTTTTCTGAGCTCATGAGGGGGTGGGAAGATTTGTAATGCTGTGTATCACGTTGAGCCTTACATAATAGTTCTTAGATAATAGGTGTAAGAACTAAGTACTGATGACATTCGGAGAAGGGAGCAGTTAAGTCAGTGAGGAGACGACATGCATGCCAGATGGTGAGGTGGAAGGGGGCATTCTGGCCTGAAATGCAGGAACACAGTGACCTTCCCACCACTCTGCAGATGGGTCATGCCCTTTTCTGCCCTGCGTTACTGATGGAGAGGTCAGGGGAGATAGCTGCTTCTGAAGCAATGAGTAGGATTTGGATGCTCAGTAAAGGACTAGGGAGGGCTATCACAGGGTGGAAACTGGGGTTGGGTTATGAAAGGCCCTAATGCTAAGAAAAGAAATTTAAAAAAACTCTAGAAGGGAAATGACAAGCTCAGAGTTATACCTAGGAACAAGTCTGTGTTTGTGTGTGTGTGTGCACACATGTGTGCATGTGTGTCTCCACTGGAGATATAAGACACAGGCTGCTTTATTTCTACTGTTTTTACATGGTGTTTTCAAACCCAAATTTTGTGTGCATCGATCAAGAAATTTCTTTGTTTCAGTATCTATTTGAGTCACAACAGACAGCATGTAGTTTCGATATCAAGCCCACCGCTGACTCATTTGTCTCTCATGAATTTTTGTTGTCCATGACATTAATTACATCAATCCCTCATTCTAATATTACCTTTGTTATTCTTTCCCAAGTGTAACACTCTCTCCACACGGGCTCACATCTGGATGGCTGGCAATGATCGCCATTAGGCCCGAGTTTCCACTGACTGGAAGTTCTGGAAGCTCAGGCCTGAACTGGTGATCCATTCTCAGTTATTAGGATGCAGAATGGCACATTTCTTGTTCACCAAACCATTCCTTATTATCAAGAATCAGGGCAAGATTTGCAGACAAGAAGAGAGTTGGAAGGAGCAGATATTTATTAGGACATCACGGAAAGGGTGTGGAAATTGGGGTCCAAAGACTGGTATTTGAATCCTGGATTTGCTGTTTATTCACTAGGCAACTTAAACAAATTTCTCCCCTGCTCTGAGCTTCAGCTTCCACCTCTTCTAGAAATTGAAGATGGTAGTGTTTACCTTACAGTGTTTCCTGAGGGTTGAATGAAGTTCTGTATGTAAAGAAGGCAGTCTACACAGACTCAGGATTGGTCCCTTATTCTAGAAGTCCCAGGAGAAATGACAGCTACAGATGCTCATATCCTCAGGCTTTGAAAGCCAGTGTGTAAAGGGAAAATGGAGTAAAATTTACCCTTAAAATGCCCTTAAATTAAAGGACAACCTATATGGTTTTATGTAGACAGAAGGATTGCAATGTAAATAAAAAACAGGTAAACAAACATGTATTTCTACCCTGGGGTCTTATTTACCATAGAACTGTTGTTTTCCATGTTAGAAATATACAGGTACCAAAAGCCACTGAGAGAGTAGAAGTGAGCAAGATGCATCCAGGGATGCCTTCAACCCTGTGTGCATGCTGGGACCTCATTCTCAGAAGGTCTCCATGTTTGGCACAATGCTCCTCTGTTAACATCTTGGAAGTCTTAATACTTTCTGAACAAGGGCCCTCTCAATTCCATTTTTCTCTAGGCGCCACCAATTACATAGTCAGTCCTGGTCATGTCTTTAAATTATTATTTCTCTCTACTCGCCCTCATCCTCATTTGGCGTTGTTGAATTCATGTAAGATACAGGTCTATACGATACGTTCTATAGTAGAATAACTACGGCCCACAGTATCTTAGTGCATTTTCAAGAGAAACCTGGGAGATTGATAGGATGGTCTCCACTGGACAGCTGTGTAATTTGCTCAGGGTCACACGTTAGTAAGGGTTCAGATCAGGATTGGTATTTCTGCGTATGCTTGCTACTGTGCCATGGTGAATGAGAAGAAAATGAAGAGTGATTCTAGTTCAAAAACATACAGCGGCAGATACTTAAGTGGAGGATATTTGAATTAAGCTGACATGCAGGCCAAGCTAGACCCGGTGACAGGTAGTTTGTTTAGAACAAATCCCTCTAGTTACGTGCTTGCTTCCTGCCCCGGAATCTGTATTCCTAGCCCCTGGCACTGTGCTTGGCATATAGAAGATGCTAAGTAAATAGTTTTGAATGAATAGTATTTCTACTAAGTCCTTCTTTCGGCATTAGTTTGACCTTCCTTTGTGTAGATTTTCCCTTGTTCCTTTTCTTTTTCGAAGACCCATCTGTTTGACATGAGGACATCTTTAACAACTTCATGTCTGACTGTATCAAGTGAAAAGCCCCAGGATTATAACAAACAACCAGGAACTCTGGTGATGACTCTTTTCATATAAAACTTTAGTGATTTATTATGTATTTTAATGCTGCTGGAACATTCCAGTTACCATTTTTATTCTCTGTGAACTGGGAGTGCCGTGGAAATGGTCTTAGAAGAAAAATCCCTCTTCCAGGTTGCGGCACATATTTTTAAAAACCACTTTATCGAAGTATAATTGACAGACACAAAGCCGTACATATTGAACTTACACAACTGAACGAGTCTGCAGATAACTGTATACCTGTGAAAACATAACTGCGACCTGTGCAGTAAACATCTGTCCTCTCCAAAGTGTTGCTTATCTCCTCTTTGTTGATCATTGTTTTTGTGATGAGTACACTTAACATAAGATCTATCCTCTTAGCAAATTTTTAAACATATAATAATACCACATTGTTAACGGTAGATGTTATTTTTAACCCGAGTTGGCAGCATTCCCCCACCCCCAACCTGGGACTTACCCAACTCCCCAGTGTGGTCATTCACTCATCACTTACCCCTAGACAGTGTGTCACGAGGGGCTATAGATTTTTCCTTCTCAATGCCACTGTTTCACCCTGACTCATCACTTCTATAGCTTGGACCTCACTTTTCTCCTTCCTGGACTGAGCTAATCACCTCTGGGCAGGACTCTGCCTCCATCCTTTGTAGCTACCAGAGGGCCGCTGGGGATGTCCTTCCGACACAGGCCTCTGAGTGACTTCAGTGCCCGCTGCTCAGGGCCTTCCTGCTTCTCACTGTGCGTAAGAAGTTAACACCTCTTGGCAGGTAACAACGCATCATCAGAGGTCCTCCCCATCTAGGGACGAGCTCCTTTCTATTTTGTCCCCCTGCCTACGCTCACTCTCAGAGCCTCACACAGGTAGACTCAGATAGCTCAGAGCTCAGGTAGGATCAGCAGCTGTGGGATGGAGGTGGAGAACTCTTCAGCTGTGATGATGCAGGCCCCACGGTGGCCTCCACCAGCCCTGTGGGGGAGTGGTGGTGGCCTCTGCTGGCTCTACTGGGAGCGCTGGATCTAGAAAGCTGCCATAATTGTCCCCTGTTTATCCAAAATGGCTGGCCTCTATTCCCCAATCTCAGCCGGTCCTGGGGAGCGAACTGCTCTTAGAATGAGTCACCTTGGGCCAGGTGGCTCTCTGTAGCAGAGGTCACCCGTAAGGATGTGACATCTGGCAGTATCTGTCCTCAGTGCAGCGAGCAGCTGGGGCAAAAGTCCCCCCTCCTAGGAGGAGGATTGGGACTTGCCCTTTTTCTCATTCTCATAATTTTCACTTCTTTTCTGTGGCTTCACGCCTGCCTTCGCCTTCGTTCTTGTTTCTTCTGCGGGGAATGCCTTTTGCCTGCTGTTCCCTCCCTCCAGCATCTGATACCTCAGGTTCCCTTAATGACTAGTGTGTGAGTTCATGACTCCCCTGAAAGCCCCCACTCACTTTCCTGAACACAGCCAGTTGCTTTTTCATGTCAATGTGCATGGCTCACACACATTGTGTGATTATCCTGGACTAGACCCCAAAGATAAATGAGACTCAGTCTCTGATCCACGAGCTTCTTGGGGAACAGTCCCCCCTCTTGTGCCCCACAGTACTTAGTGCTTTATTTTTAATGGCATCTACCACATTGCTTGTTTATTCACCCCCTCGATCATTCATGTGTTCATTCACTGGGCATTCATCGAGCCTTGGCCTTCCCTGTGCCTAGCATCTCTCAAAGGGAATACAATGAACCAAGAGCCAGGTTTGCTGAGGAACAGATATTAATCAATGGGTACACAAAGCCTGCGTAATTCCAGCTTGGACAAAGGCTACGAAGAAGTTCATGGAGCCATGAGGTTTTACAATGGGGTGTTTGACCTGGTCAGGGAGGTCAGGGGAAGCAGCCAGGAGAAGCAGTCCTTACGATAGCACTTGGAGAGGAAGAGAGGGTGAAGATTACAGAGTGCACCCAAGCCCAGTGACGGGGGAAGCCGCTGGAGAATGTGAAGATGTAAAAGAACTCTGATGAGGCGGGCACTCACACAGGCAGAAAATAGCACAGGGCACTGCTGTGTGATTGCTAACCATCAAGTGCAAGTTTATTGCTTGCCATTGATGCTCAGTGGGAAGTCATTAAAAGGATTTAAGCCAAGGATTGAAATGATCAGATTAGAGATCCGAAAATATGCACTGGCCTTTGTTTGGAGAACAGACTGGAGAAGGGCGAGGAGAGCTTGTTAGGGGGTGAACAAGGAGAAGGCAATTTTCAGTTAACCATTGAGATAAGGGCAGCTTGGAATAAGGTGGGACAGGGAGAGAAGGGGGTTAGAGGTAAAGCAATTTAAGAGAAAGAGTGACAATGCTTGGTGATTAGTGTGTGTGTATGCCTGGGATGCAGGAAAGAGATGACAAAGCTGCCTTTAGGTTCTCGTTGATCCCTAACATTTTTGGATTCAGGATCCAGGGAGAATTATAGATTACTTTTTGGAGACATAGACACATATGTACACATACACAGAGCCTCCTGTCTCTCACTGCAGTGGGCACATACATAGAACTGCTGGGGCCCAGGTAGGAAGAGAGAGCATATCTTACCCCTTGCTGCCCCTCCAGATTCTGTTGTAGAAATCAGCATAGTCTGGTTCACGGTCCACGTTTGTTGAAACAACTAATAAAGGTGAGAGGAGATGGAGGGTGCTGAGAGGATCTGGGTGGTTAATTCTCTTCCCTTTCTGCTGTGATATGGACGGAGGAGTTTTAATAGAAGAGTTACAATGTACATGTCTATGAACCAACTGCTCATTAGTGTGCAAGGCAGCATTAGGTGGAAAAGTCCACAAATGGACTCATGAGCCTCCAGGTGGTGAAGTGGAATAAATTTTAAAGTATTAAGGCTCCAAAGACCCAAGATTTGTCTGCAGCAGATGTCTCTCTGTAATGCTAAGTGCATTAGACTGAAGAATAAAACCGTCTGCTTTTATTTTATGTGGGGGATTGCATCATTTGGAGATGAAGTCAGTCTGCCTATGGCTGGGTGGATAAGTTAAATTAATGTCTTGAATCTCATGATTCACTTTTACCTTGTGGAAGAAGCAGAAATGATAATTGCGTTCATAGACAGAGATTTAGAACAGAATCATGCCTCTGCAGATAAGGCGTTTCAGGAGGCCGATAAAGATAAGAGGGCAAAAGAAACGCATAGGAGGAAGTTTTAAGGAAGATTTAGTTCTTGCGTATTAACCTAGGCTGGGTTGGATTTTTCTCTGTGTGCTTTGAGCAGCTGGATGCTTGTGACAGGGAGAACAACACCCACTGAACCTCACTTGTCCATGGGCCTAAGTGATCACCTGGTCCAGCCCCCTTCTAAGCAGGAATTCCCTCTGCAATGCCCTTTGCAGATTTAGTGTAGGGTCCCCCTGAAGCTGCCCAAAGAAGATGACCAGCTGAGATAAAGTCTCATCCTGACCCTTCGGTCCTGACCCTTTGGTCCATACCAGGAGTGTCAAACAGGCTTAAATGCTCATGACAATTCCAGTTACTGGACAGCGCCCACCTGAAGCCGCAGAGTTCCAAGGCTCAGTTTGGGGGGGTGGGTGGGCATGGAAGGAGTAATTGATAATCAATCAATGTCTGTCACAAAGGGAGAAGGATGAGGAGCAGTGTACCCTTAAAGCCAAAAAATGTTCTGTATTTGTCATTCCTGGGTTAAGTTTTTCAGTTACTTAATTCAAATTAAACTTACTGAATGTCTATCACGTGCAAGTTGTGATCCTAGGGGCTGGGAATATAAATCCAATGATGACTTCTTGGTCCTCATTTACTTGCCCTCTCTGCCAAGTTAGAGAGCTGGACACATTTTCCTTCCTGAGATGTACCCCAACTGCACCTCTGCCCTGCTTCAAGGCTGATTTTCTCTATATTAAAATGTTAGAGGGCTCCAAGATTTGGTTTTGAATCTTCTCTTCTTCCCTGTCTCACTCTAGATAATCACATCCAGTCCCATGTCTTCCAATGCCATCTATATGCTAATGACACCCGAGTTTGTGTCTCTAACCACAAAAGGATGCTATGTAACCATCTGCGACCTGACATCTCCTCTTAGAGATCTGATCTGCGCCTCACATGTGACATGTTCCAGAGAGCTCTTGATTTGCCTCCATCCACCTGGAAACGTGACCTCGTTCATGTCAATCTTCCCACCTTAGCAAATGGCAGGCACCACTGTCCACTAAGTCGCCCTTGCCAATGAGTCGGGGTTTCTTGCTTTCCTTTACCACCCCTCAGCTAAAATGGCAGGTGTTTCCATCGATTCTGCCTCCAACACCTCTCCCCACTGTGTCTAAGTCACCCTACACCTTGACCAGCATCCTAATCCCGGGCCACCCTCATTCTTACCTGCAATATATCAGCACACTCCTATCTTCTCTCTTTGCTCCCATTCTTGTCCCCTTTAGGTCCAATGCCTGCACTTTAAGGAGGGAAATTTTAAAAACAAATGTTCTAAGACCATGTAAATTGATTGTTTAAACTTCTCCAAAGCCTTTCCTGTGAAGAAAATCCAAGCGCCTCTTTCTGGTTTCACAGGGTCCTCCTCGGTCTCTGCCCATCTCTCAGACCTCACGGACACCTCCTAGCCTGCTTCCTAGCCTCTTAATGAGCCATGCATATTTCCTCCTTGAGGACTTCATATTGTTGGTTTCTCTTTCTAGAATATTCTTCTCTCTGATCTTCCTGGGATTGGTTGGTTTCTCCGGTCTTTTAGGTCTTAGCTTCAATTGTACCTTGTAGCATATCCCTTTCATCTCTGGTCTAGATGACTATAATCACCTACCTGCCGGCCTCCTGCTTCCCAGTCTCCGACACCCATTCCCCCTCCCTGCTTAGCAGATTTAAGCCTGGTTAGCTCAGCCTCACCTGGTCTGGCCTCTGCCTGGCCCTTCAGCCTTATCTTTCCTGGACTCTTTGCCTCACACATAATCCCCTCCTTTGCTTTACTGTGAAATGTTTCGGAGCCTTTTCACATGCCATTCTCCCGTCTGGTACTTCCTTCCACCCTTCTCTGGGATAACTTCTACTCCTCTAAGACACAATTCAGGAAGGTGTGACCTCCTGAGGAATTACTTTTCTGACTCCTTACCTGAGCGGTTCATCCACTGCTTTCTGTACTGAGCTTCTGGAAGCCCTTGGGAACTGTTTTATGTTCTTACCTATTTTTAATAGTTCTCTGTTGATGGACCCTTTGGAAGTATAGATTATGTACATATGGGTTTATCTTTATCCCCAGCACCCCACCACACTGTTTTGCATTATAATAATGATCGCTTAAGGTTTACTTACAGGGTTTTTGGAAGATAACAGTGGGATGACATTCTGCTGGGGGAGACCACAGCGTTCTACCCAACTCCAGGACTCATGAGCTCTGAGTGTGGGATGACCCCTGGGGACAGAGTCAATGACATATCCTGAGGAAGAAGCCGTGCTTGCTTGTGCTCTGTGGAGGACTGCGGGTGGTGGTTCTGTGAGCATAGCGCAGCAATGACGTCTGCATCCTGGTGCGGCTCAGCATCCCGTATTTGATGTGTGGGCCTAGCAAAGGACAGAGCCTCAGCTGAAGCTGAAAATGAATGAAAATGGCAGAAAAGGTTCAGATCTTCGGGAATTATCATGCTCAGCCCTGATTCGACTGTCCCCTTGTTTGAGAACTGTCCCTCACATGAAAATTTATTTAATTGGCCTTGTTTCTATTCAGTGATGCTGAGCCACACCTGAGCCAGGAGGAGGCATCCCATCCAACCTGGGGCAGTGGGATTTTCTCTCTCCTAGAATTGAATAATTAAAGTAGAAAACACAGAGCCTGCAAAGTGGTGATACTGACTTAAGCTAATGGCTGTGTCCTAGAGAGAAAAGCTACAAACTCTTGCTGTTGAAATATGTTCATTTCCTTTCCTTTCCTGAGTCAAATCTTGATTCTACGACACAGGCCAGTAACCTTGCAAAGAGGAGGGAGTGGGGATGAGAAAGAGTCAGACTCAGATGCTTTCCAGGCACAGGAGTGGACCAGTCTTCCAGGGTAAGGGACAGGATGAGAGAAAGAGCCAGGGGTGCTTTTAAAGCATGCTATTTTGAGCCAAGCAAGCGCCTTTTCCCTATAGCAAAATTAATGACTTTCTGAGCACCAGAACTGAAACCATTTTACTCAAGAGGACACCGACCGCAGTGGGGTTGTGACTTGCTGAGGCTCCCAGGCTTCCCAATGCTATTTCCTACTATCCCAGTTGTCCCCAGTCTACTGAGCTGGGCTCAGCTCATCTGTCAACATAGGTTCATTATGCTCCCTTTCCGTGTCCAACTTGCTGTCTGCAGGTGATTACCTCTAGGGTCCAGGACTACAGAGTTATTAACCCAGCTCTGAGGTTATTAGGGGAGTGTGTTTATCTAGGGCATCTGCGTACCTAAGGACTCTCAGATTGTTGGGTTGAGAACCATAACACGATAATCACATGGTGGGACACCAGCATGGAGGAACACCAACTACAATAACATGACCTGATGTGAGAGGCATGGGGGTGGTACTGGGGAGGTGCCCAGCCCACACACACCCTGCTAGCTTCACAGCATTCTAGCGTGGCTGCATTCCTGGCCCCAGACGTAACACTTGCTACATTGCTTCCAAATTTGGTTGGATGCACTAATTGCATTCTTCTTTCTAAGCAGCTCAGTCTCTGAAGTAGGGTGGTGGTGGTGGGGGGGGATGTCTGCTCTCTTTGTCCCAAGCTGGTTCCCAAGGAAGCCTTAGATGGGTAGTGCTCCTATCCAGCCTCTGCAGCTGGTCTGAAGTCATCCTTCTCAGAATACGATCTGACATTTGTTTAAATCAGATTTCCTTGGCATGATTGTGAAAATTGCAGATGACTGAGCCCCTTACAGACCTACTGAGTCATTATCTCTGCAGTAGTAACAGGTTCCCCAGATGGTGAGGGCTACTGGTCTCAAGACTTCACTAGGGCTGGGAAAGTTGATGAGTTTGGGCTGGGGAGATAGTGGTTTGCTGCCCCCCACCCCTGGCAGCACTTCCTAAATGGGCAGTTTTGATATGTCACTCACCTTCTCTGAGCATTCCCTTTGAGAGGAAGAAATGTGTCTTATTTATATTTATCTCTGCTCAGTGTTTAGAACATAGGTGACCCTTAACTAGTGTTGAATGAATGAATGAGTGTGAGCATGAAGGAAGATCTTCATCCTCACTGCATACATTGGATGAAAGAATGCAGGGAAACCACCTGTGCAATTTCTTATATGTGGTAGGCGCTCATCAGGTGCTGTTCTCTTCCATTCCCCTGAGGAATGTGTCTTGTCATCTATGAATAGCTTGAGTAGGAACACAGAAGAAGTATGGAGAAGACGACAGGTGCTCAGAGAACTTGCTGACACCCAGAGGCAATAGGCACTTCTGGAAAAAATCCATACTTCCCTCTTTATTCTGTTTCCTGTGGTCCTATGTTCATTGTCCTTGGAGTCACCAAACCCATGAAGGTCAACTGGGGCCAATCACAGGAGAGGGGTCTATGGCTGCCAGTGTGCCATCCTAGGTCTTGTGAGGTCAACTGGGAATGTCACGTCTGTTTCCAAAGATAGAAGAGCGCTATGGCTATGATCAGCAGCTAAGGGTGAGGAATGTAGATGGTTAATTGGGCATTTAGGGCCCTAAATATCAACATTTGCATCCTAGTCTTAACACATAATAATCTCATTGGGAAAAATAGCTGACTTCTCCTAGATTCAATGTTTTTAATCTATGAAAAGGCCATAAAGTACTTCCTCTACCTGCTCTCAGCATTCCTGTAGGAATCAAATGAGGTAATGATTATATAATTATTGTCTCTCTTTGCAGACCATATCGTGATGCTTTCTCTTCACAGGGTGGTCCCCAGACCAGTGGTGTTGGAGTCATCCAAGAGCTTGTTTGAAATGCAGAATCTCAGGCTCCATATCCAGAGTTACTGAAACATTTTAACATGATCCCTAGGTGATTTCAAATACACATTAAAGTTTGTGAAGCACACGCTTATCAATTATAAGAAAAATTAAGTTCTTCAAACACTTTGTTTTTCTAGAGAGCTCCCTCCAGAGAAAGGAAATGTGTCTTATTTATCTCTGTTTAGTACCTAGAATATAATCGACACTCAACTAGTGTTGAATGAATGAATGACTGAATGAGTGAATGAAGGTCTCGCTCCCACCCACTACTTATCCTGCTGCAATAGCAGAATGTGTATACAGTGACTGCAGCTGCCTCACAGCCGGCTGATGGCAACCGCAGATGCAGGCATTTAGAATGTGATTAAGGACAGACTAATCCACTTAATGTGGGTTGTGGGAGATATTTGGCAAGAACCAAGGGACAGGGGTTAGATTTTAGTTTCCAAAGATAATGTCTTTCCCAATTATTTAAAGCCCTCCGTCACTTGGATCACACCCAGACGGAAATGAATATTCTTAAGACAGAACTCTGTAAATAGGATTCATGCTCCCTTCTGCCACGGAATCTTGACTCTGATAGTCTGTTCAGGTGTTTCTGTAACATGGCGTGGAGGGCTTGCCCCGCTGGGCCTTTGTTGGGCTGACACCAGCTGAACTTGACACCTCGCAAAGGAGAAATGGTATTTGTTTACTAAATTTTTATCACCAGCTAAGTTAATTAAAGAATTAATCTATCTCATCATTCAACAAATACTACAGCATTTGCCTTGGGGTTCATAGCAAGAGAGCCAGCATTCCCTGCTTCTATGAAGTAATTGGTGAGTGGTGAGGATGGAATATGAATCAAGCAATTACAAGGACGTTTAAGGAGGAAGTACAGACTCATATGGGAGAGCGTGGATGGCAAACTCAGTCAGGGACTGAGAGACACTTCCTTCAGGAAGTAACCTTTAGGCTGACACCCAACAGGTGAGTAGGTGTTAAGCAATTAGGACAGGAAGGAAGCAATGAAGCTGGTACAAAGAATAACATGGGTCAAGGCTCAGAAGCAAGAGAGGATGTGTTCTAGCGATGGAAGTAAAGCAGTAAATGTGCTGGGTCGCTGGAGCGACTGCGTGTGGGCTGCTTGTGGATCTATCTATATGTGAAGTATGGAGTGTAATGAGAGGTGAGGCTGAAGAATTAAGCAAGGGGGGGACCTCACAGGACATTGTGAATCCTTTTTAAATGCTTTCATTTTATCTCCAGGTCAACTGACAAAATCTTTGAAAGTGGGTCTGGTATAGTCTCCAGTTCTCCTCTAATGGACCAGTGGGCCTCTTTATCAACTGGGTGATGGGACCATTTGCCTCTGGCCCACATGCCTCATCCTTTCCTCTTGTGGCTCTTGGCCCATGCTAGGTGCCTGCCTCTTGCTTTACGTTCTCACATGCTCTCTGCAGGAGGGTTCCCAGAGGTTACCCTTCATCAGAGAACAGTGTTTCTCTACCACGACTACATCAGTTGAACTTTCCCGCTTGCTCGCCTTCCTGTCTGACCAATGCGAGGACCTTCTCTCTATGGTCTTTTTATTCTAGGTTCCCCCTGCCTGGAGGGTCAAGTCAGGCACTGGCGGCTTCAGGCTTGAGCTGAAAACAGCTGCCCTGCTGGCCCTCAGCGATAGCATCACCATGCCCACTCCCTTGGCAGCAGTGAGCCAGGTCATTTCCGTGAGATCATTTTATGTCCATTAGTGTACCAGCTACATTTCCACACGCCTCCACTGCCAAGGCTGTCAGTATTGGAAGGTGTTTGAGAGGCAAGGCAGCAAGAAGACAGGATTGAGGGCCGGAAGAGATGGCCTGACTTGGGGAGCCTTCTTGCCATCATTCTGTGACTTCGAGTGAGTCACCTGAATCTTGGTTTCCACAGCTGTAAAAGGGGACAAACAACAGCACTTGTCCTGTTTTCTCTTAGGGTGGTTATGAGATCAAATGAGATTCTGGAAAGCACTTTGTAAATTCTGTGGAAGAGCGGGCTTGCATTGGCACTGGACATTGCTGGCTTAGTCCCTGGTCACTCCACCCCTTTCTGGCATAGCTAAAGGTAGCTAGGACCCAGAAATTGTGCATTTCTCACCCTCCACAACTAATCACTTCCTTCCTCCCTGAGGCTTTCAAATTAGGTTTCATTTTATCAGAACTCTTGCATTCAATCACTTAATGAACAACCCGATTAGAAAACATTCATCCAAATGTAAACATTATTTTAGTTCATGATTTTGGAGACCAAATAATTTTTGGTGACACAACCAGCTTTGAAACATTTTCCTTCAGGTGGGCCTATGTCATGTATCCCTCATTTGCTCCCTTGGTGTGTAATTATCTCCTCAAGCTTCTGGCTGGCATTTTTTGAAATGTTAATGGAACAACATTAAATTCTAGTTCATTTCAGATCTGTTTTCCTCTAATTTTTTTTTCTCGGGGATCTTTAAAAATACATAGGTAGGTAGATAGATAAAACAAAAGCAAGCGATTGTCCTTCAAATAATTGCCCTCAGAAGTCCCAAACACTGACATTACAGCACAAAGGGAAGATGAAAGTTCAAAACAGAGTGATGAAAATGGAATTTAAAGATATTTAAAAACTCACGGTATCTCATCTTTGAAACAGACCGGCACCATGTCCTTTTCCTGTCCGTTTCACACGGTGGGGAATCTCCTGGAGACCATGAGCCGTAGAATACCTAGATGTCACCATGGGGGTCAACCTAAGTCAGTATAAAGGATCCCTCAGGAATGCCAGAACCCTCACAGGTCACACCTTTCTTAAGCTCCCTTTCCTGTCCTCTGCGGACGGAGCTTCTTTCTGTTTGCAGCACTCAGTTCTTTTCCATTTACTATAGATTTTTATTTTTATTTTTATTTATTTATTTATTTATTTTTTAATCTGTCTCCCTTAAGTAGACCATGGAATCCCCAAAGTCAGGGCTAGGTCTCATTCACCATGGCACTTCACAACTAGCTTTTAGGTAGAAGGTGCTGTTTCATCAGTGACAGAGGGCCATCATCTCAGAGACTCAGTGGCCCTCACCATGGTCACTGGAACAGCTTCCGCCCTTGTTTTTTGACTTTAATTTACCCTGTCTCTACACTATGCTCACAATCTGACCCAGGGAAGTTGTTAAGGGGCACCTCGGACCAATGTCCCCTGCTTAGCACCCTTTAATGATGACTCCAGTCCTCTGGGTAAATCTGAGCTCCTGCACATAGCTCATGGGGCCTTTCATCACCTGGCCCTGACTTACCTCTCCAGTCTCGTCTCCATGCACTCTTCCTGGCAACCAGAGGTCATTTCCCCAATGCACCCTGCCCTCTCACGTGATAACAGGGACTGAGTTACTGAGAACTTGCTCTGCCAGGTGCTTTCTGGTCACTCAATCTGCAATTTTTTTTTTTAATATTTACTTATTAATTAAAAATTTTTTTTTTCAATTAGAGTTGGCATCCACTATTGTATTAGTTTCAGGTGTACAACATGAAGATTAGACATTTATATACCTTATGAAGTGATCACCCTGATAAATCTAGTGCTCATTTGTCAGTCTGCCTTCTTAATAAACCTCATGACAACCCCATGTGATGGCTTTTATTATCCCTCTTTTACAGATGAGAAAACTGAGAGTGGAAAGGAAAGAAAAGTAGCTTTAGGCCAGATACTTAATTAAAGGCAGTTCAGGGTTATAACCAGGCCTGTGACTCCAGCACCTGGGGTTCTGGGGTTCTTCATGTTGAAGAAGATGTTACAGATACAGATTGATATACATAAACCTCATGGTAACTGCAAACCCAAAACCTACTAAAGACACACACACACACACACACACACACACACACACACACACACACACACACACACACACACACACACACACACACACACACAGCCCGACCCTCCAAGCAGAAAAGAGCCCAGCACTTTCAACTACAAAGGTCCAAGCAGAATTTACCAGGCAGGTAGAGCTAGAACTAATTTTCAGAGGAAGAAAAGGGCTTGCAGAGAGAGAGAGAGAGAGAGAGAGACTTTTGTGCAGGGTAAATGCCAGAGCAGGGCTGGCAGTGGAAGCCCAGGAGTGTTAGGAATGGGGTGGGGTGAGGGGGGCCGGTCCGAAGATACTGGGTCTCTGATACTGGGCTGGGAAGCTGGGGCTGCATCTGATAGATGGTCTGAGATGAGGATCACCCTCTGGCAAAGAGGTGGCCTAATTCCAGGGTCATCAGGGTGGGATGGACAGGAGGAGGGGGCGAGTTTGAAAGACCCAGTGAAACTGCTCCCGTAATGGTCCTGACAGGAGCCGAGAGCGTAGCTGAGCAAGGGCAGAGCAAAGGGCCGATCCCGCAGGCATTTAAAGCCACCTTGGGCTATAATTTGCTTTTTAATGACACTGCCGATCCTGCTGTTATTGAAGTCTGCGGCCCTCAGAGGTGCTTTAGAGTCCCCCCCTGGGTGGCCAGAGCCCTGTGTGTGGCTCTTAAAGACCCCTCTGTTGGGGTCAGGCCCATCCCTGCCCCACTGGTGAGACAGCCTCAGGCATCTCTCGAGGCTTTCTAGGCTCCTTTTCTACTGTCAGTTGTCACATGTGACTCCTGACTCATCTTGCCTGCCCAATCAAACAGGAGTTTTAGCACAGACATTCTGCTAGGACACTGAGAGGCCTACCGCGTGCCAAGCCAAGTGCCGTGGGTAATGCCGGGGTCGGATCGTGCTCGTCACCCCCTGATGAAATACCCATGCACGGCCACCACGGGTCCCTGCTCCTGCTGGTATGAAACAGCGTGCATGGGTACTGAAGCCCTTACTCGAAAGGAAGAGGGAGACTGGGGAGCTGAACCCTGGCCAAAGCAGAGGCGAGTCATTTTACACAGGAGCTCCTGCAAGAGCTCTCTCTGAGCTCCACCTGCTCTTCAGGTCCTGTGTGCTGGGATGCTTGACCTGTTCCAAACAAGCTGGGGCCTCCAGAGACCTTAGCCAGGAAGAAAGGAAATTAGAACCTCCTGTGTGAGGGTTCAATCAGGGCAGACCTTAGTCAGAACACAAAGCAAGCACACAGGGGTACTTCACAGGATCCAATTAAAACCAGTCTGGGAAAACTCATCTAGGTTTTTAATATTCATTCCTTTCTTCATTCATTCACTTACTCATTTACTCAGCATCTTATAAGCACCCACTCACTATATGGTTTTACTTGATTGTTGAACTGAACAGATTTTCAGCTACCAGTCATGGGATGTATCTTATTCCTCTAGGAATCACCAGGGGCCTCTAAAATCTTTCTTAAATTTTCCTATGTAGATATTTTCACCTAATCATATTAGAATATATGCGCATGGAGACATGTGTGGGTGTTATACATAAACTGGAAGAATTCATATCAAACTGATCGGTGATGAGAAGTGGGTGGGGGCCATTTCAGAACCACTGAATAGGGTTGTCCATGTTGTGCACCGCACGATTCTAGGGGATGATTCATTTAGATGTGAATCTGTACATCATAAATTTAAGCAAAGAGGAATGAAACACATAGGAATTATGACACCGTAGGTGATTTCAACTTCATTTACCAGGTTTTTCTGTATTTTTCAAAACTGTCCAGAATGAATGGGCATGGCTTTCACATTCAAAATTTGTTTCAACTAATGAGTTGTGGACAATTTAAGAAATATTGCAAGTATAAAGAAGAAAATAAAAATGGGCCATGTTTTACCAACCAGAGAAAACTAATTAAAAGTAATATTTTACTTCATAAAGTTTCTTTTACTGTTTTTTAAATTTTAGAATGACATTTGGTCTTTGAATAATTTTGAGTAATGCAGAAATGTACGAGGAAGAAAGTCAAATTATTTTTAATATACCACCCAGAGGTAACCCACTGTTAACATTTTGTGCATTTTCTTCCAGCATTTTTCTATGAAGTACAGTCATAGCTCCCAGTGGGTGAGGGCTTATTTTGAGCCAAGCAATGTGCTAAATGCTTGCCAGACATATCACATTTAATTTGCACATAAGCCTGAGTTGGAAATTGTCAGCCCCATCTCACAGAAGATACAAATCGAAGGTTAGGAAACTTGGATCAATTGTGATTCAAACCTAGCATTGCTCAACTTCAAAGCATTCTTAGGTGCTCCTTCAAGTCGTGTGTGCAGTTCCACACATGCACGTGTGTGCATGCACGTACACACACACCTCTGTGTACACAGGTTGCACGCACAGACGCATGCACCCAGGTACGCACAAGCTGTGATGACATTGTGTCCTCCCTTTTGCCTTCTGTTTTATTTTTTTACTTAACATTATATAGAGAGCATTTTCTGGTTGTCATGTAAACACGCGTTTAGAAAGTGTTTTTGATAAACTTCGATTCTTTTAAGTTAAATTTTAAGCAAATCAGTCTTGGAAGTCTATTTCCCACAGTCTATCGGCCTTTGTCATCAGGCCTCCAGACATACTGCACATCCAGCCCTTACGACACCCCTTCCTGGGCTCGTCTCCCTCCTCGAGGTGGGAGGAGGGGACTGGGGTCACTGGACTCCGCAGCTGCCAGGGGAAACCAGTTGCTGAAGTGCCCGCATGTCATGGCCACGCCTGACATGAACATGGCTTTGCGGGCTCAAAGCCTTTCTCACTCGTGTGGGTGTTTCACATGTCTCATCACCCTGTGTGGCTGAGCAGGCGTTTTTCAAATCAATAAATCTGTGGACAGGTTAAGTAATCAGGATAATATAAACTTCAACAAGGGTTGCAACAAAAATCAGGGCACAGAGCATCGGGGTTTTGCTCTAATGCGAACTGTTCACATCTAAAGTGGAGCAGATCACTGTAGGTCCCCTCAGTTCTAATAGGCTGATGACGTGGGCTGGGAATTCCCAGGGGAGCACAGACTGTGCCATGAATCTCAAATTTATGCGACTGAACCTGTTGGGATGAAGGCAGTTTTCTTAAGCCGACTTGTGTTCTGTAATACACAGTTTGAGAAATACTATTTTCTAGGTTATCTGTGTAATGTTAATTATGCAATTTAATTTCTTTCTTTCAGTAACTTAACTCCTTTCTTGCTACTCAAAGCATGGTCTGTAGACCAGTGGCATCAGCAATCTTCTAGAAGCTCCTTAGAAATACAGAATCCACACTGCACCTGCCCCCCACCCCTTCCCGCAGCCCACAGATTGGGGATCTGCACTGTAAGATTTTGGGGTCTTTCACAGACGTTCAAGTTTGAGATAGGTGCACTGGCATTAAGGACACAGAAGTTTTTAATGAAAGGGAAATCACCCTACATTTTATTTAATGTCATTAAGTGCATTTCTTACACATGTTTAATCTAACTTAGGCACAGGAAATGGAAAATGTACTTGAATATTGCTGGCTCTGGAGCAGGGTCCCTGTGGGCACATTCTGGTGTCCCTGTAACAATGACCCCAAACCACTGTGATCCCCCAGGTTTCTTCTGCTTCCTTTTTCTTTTCTTTATTTATATTCCTTTTTTTCTTTCTTTCTTTTTTTTTTTTTTTTAAAAGGAGAGCATGCAGTTACCTAGCATGTTCACATTTGGGGCTGGAGCAATATGCAGCCACATCCCATTAGCTAATAGCGAGGCCCCTGGAGAGGGGTTTCAGCTGGAAGCACACAGCTAAAGCCCCTTTAATGGCCTAGTCAGCTGTCAGGGCTGTAAACACATTTCTTCCTATTCAGAGCCATTTGCCCCTCTCTGTGACCTCTCGTGGCTCTCCAGACCCAGGCCACGTGGCCCAGATGGCATAATTTGTCAGGCCAAAGCAGGTGACACTGGGGCTTGCTGTTAGGTAATCAGTGACTATAATTAGCTGGGGTGGAAGCAATAATGGAACCAACTGCAGGGCTGGGGCCAGGGGTGCACTCGAAGGGTGGAGTCACAATGAGAGAGAAGGGTATACTTTCTCTCCCCCTTTCGCCTTCCCCTTCCAGGCCGATGTTTCTAGCACATGGAGCGTGTGTGTGTGCTTAGTGGGGAGGGCAAGGGCTCCCCTGTGATGGGGAAGGTCAGGGCTGAGTGCTGGCAATTTAGTAAGTGAGTTGTTTGGCAGCCGATCAATTTCATTTCACAGGAGCAGTTCCAGAAATCTGTGGTTTGGTTTGGTAATTAGTTGGCTACAGACACTTTGTATGACCAAGGATGGGGAGGGCTGTAGAGGGTTAGAACGTGACTCCTAGGGGCCTGACACAGAGGCGTTCCGACCCTGGATCTGCCATTCAGCAGCCAGGCGGCCTTGGCCTGGACAGCCGGCTTCTCCCTGTGTCCAACGGTGGGGATCACACGGCTCCCTCGTGGGCCATTGCTGGGGTTAAGTAAATATCGCCATAAAAACTGCCTGAAACACAGCAGATATGTAGGAGGTACTCTAAAACCACTGTGTTCTCCTCTCCTTCTCGATAGGTATGACTTTGTGTGTGATACCAAGACAACAGAACCCACCAGCCTAAAAACTGATCAGAACAGACCGAATAAGATCTCTCTGATAATAGGGGAAATGCAGTAATCTTTATCAAAACGTGGTTGAAAAGAGAAGTTGGCTGTGCCTGTAGCTTATATCGGGGGTAGGCGGCGGGGGAGGGGGCGGATAAAATGGTCTCTGCATCTGCGATAACAAAATGAAAGAGATGGGGGAGGGCAGGCAGCTATGAGACATGGAAGCTTTGTTTGTTGTTTGTCGCTGTGTCGCCGGCAGTTGGTGGCTGGCTTATAACACAGCATGCATTGTGGAGTTCGCCGGACGCATCGTTGAAGCTCGTTCAGTTTGCGTTAGGTAAAGGTCAAAAGTAAAACTTCTCCATCTCTCATCTATCTTCCCCTCAAACCAGAACTTATTCTCTTTATTTAAAAAAAAAATATATATATATATCATCTATCTATCTATCTATCATCTATCTATCTATCTATCTATCTATCTATCTATCTATCTATCATCTATCTATCTATCTATCTATCTATCTATCTATCTATCTATCATCTATCTATCTATCTATCTATCTATCTATCTATCTATCTATCTATCTATCATCTCCATCCATCCCTGGGGAGGCAAAAAGAAAATAAAAACCATCTAGAGTCACAGGAATAACCACTTAATGATTTGGAACATATTCCTTTAGATCCATCTGACACAGCTATTTTTTATTTATTTTTCTCATCCAAACAGGTCTTATTTGGTCACTTAGAATACGACTTTTGTTCTCATTTAATATGTTGAATCTTATTCTATGACAATAGGTAACATCATATCTTTTCAGATTTTCTACCATAGTTTATTGGCTCAATTTACCGAGAATTCTACCAATCTTTTACCCTACCTCTTTTTTTTTTTTTTTATTGAGATAATTCACATGCTATATTCCATGATTTTTAGTATTGTCACAAGGTTGGGTAACTATAACTATTTTCTGATTCGAGGACATTTCCATCACTCCCTAAAGAAATCTCGTATTCATTTGTGGTCATTCCCTGTTACCACCTTCCTATAGTCCCCAGCTAATCATAAAGATAGTGCTGTTGAGATGCCAACAGTTACTGACCAGTTCGTCACCATTGGACATAAACTGCTTACAATTATGTATGGTTTCAAACAGTACTGTAATGGTCGGTCTGTGAAATTTGGTCCAACTACATTTTTGGGCTATGTTAAGAGTTAATGCACACGCCCTGTTTTAATTGGAAAAGACGTGTTACATTTTTGGATGATGCGATTTGGGGGAAATCTAGAATTACCACGCATCTCCAAGTCTGCAGAATTATAAACATTCTTTAGGGATTTCTCGAGTGCGGTCATCGCCAAGCTGCTTCTGCAAATACAGCCCATGGCGTTCTCCAAACAACGTGAGTCGTGAGTCGTGCAGTCTCCCAGTGCAAGTAAATTCTTGATTCCCACATTCTGAAAGACAGTCGAACTTGTGTTTTGTGTCTCTCTGAGCAACATTAGTGCCTGGTGGAGGGAGAGGAGGGCAGGTGGATGGAAGTGAGGAGAACCAGTTCTGTTTATAGTTTCTAGGAGTGATTTTTTTTTTTAATTTAACTTGAAAAAATAGACCTTAATCTGATATAAAAGGAATCTGTAACCATACTTTAAAAGCCTTGCATGCATTTTTATACAGAGATTGTATTTAAAAATTCATCACAATATTATTATTATAAGGCCTATGAATTAGGAAGCGATAGAATTCTGAGGACCAGGCCCAGTGCTATGTGTGTCACGTGTGTTTCTGCATTCGACAAGCTTGTGAAATCATCTATGGGATGGTTTAAGAAATGAAGGTTGGAAGTAGTACACAACCCATATGGCGGTCAAGCCATAAGCTTTTCTGTAGTCAACTTGGCACATCCATTGTCCCTCAGTAACTTCCCCTTTCCCAGTGCCTGACTCAGCCCTGCACCTGTCCCACCCTGTCTCAATGACAAAGCCAGGTTCTTCAGACCTCCCCTGAGGTTCTACACCCAGAAACATCTAGGGGGATGTTGGGCCTTAGTAGAGAGTATGATTTGAGTTTTGGTTCTGCCACTTACCATGGTCATGTTACTTAACCACTCTGTGACTCAGTTTCCCTATCTGTGTAATGGGGTCAGAGTATCGACTGCATGCATTTGTGGCGATAGTTACGTCACTGCATGAAATGAAACTGCTAAGTGCTCAAGCACTTTATGATTGCCATGGCAAAGCTGGTCTGGCCTTGAGGTGACTAGGTGGCAAGGAGCCCATCCCTGAGGTCGTGTCAGGTGAAGACCAGGTGATGTGCAAGCTCTGCCTCATCATTTTACATTTGAAAGGATGAATGGCTGGGGGAGGAAAGGCTGTGTGGTCACACTGCTTGCCCGCTGTAGGGCCTTTGCAGGGATTCTGTAGCATCTGTAGGTGCCTGCGTGTCTGTCCGAGGCAAAGACTGGGAGGCTTAGTAGGCATGAGTCAGAGGGCAGTGCTCTATGTCTATCATCCATGCTCATGGGTCCCCTCATTTAGTCTTTGGTCTCGTCCACAGCATCAGGGTCACTGGACTCCTTTGTCGTGTCCAATGCTGGGATCTGACCTGTATTTAACCCCAGCATGAGTCAGGCATGTCCTGTCAGCATAGGCCAGCAACCATGCTGTGAGGGAAGATACTTTTTCTCCTTAGGTATGAACGCTAAGACTTAAGAGGCCACGTCCCCAGTTACACAGATACGAAGGGTCAGGGTTTAGGACAATGGTACCGTGATCAAGAGCTCTGTCACTCGTTCATTGCATGGCCTCAGGCAGATTACTTAGTCTCCCTCTGTCTCCACTCGTTCATCTGTAAAATGGAGTAATAATACTGCCTGCCTTAAAAGGATGTGGTGAGGGTTATTAACGCTTGTAAAATGCTTGGAGGAACGCCTGGCACATAGTATGAGCTCAATAAATGTCAGCCTGACATACAACAAAGCAACATATGGCTTTTGTCGGCTTCCAAGGCTTGAATTCTCTCTGCAGTTGAATTCCTACTAAGAAACTGAGCAAGATTCAAGATTGCAAGGCATTCAAAAGCGTGGCCTAGTTAGAAAGCACACCCATACTCGTGCATGCACGCACACACACACAGGCACGGCGACTTTTAATAGCTGGTAAGGGCTAGAGAAAATCCAATTACAGATGAATCAATCGATTAAAGACAAAGGGAACAGAAGAAAGGAAAGACTGTTGGAGAGACACCGCCAAATTACAGCTGGATAATAGAATTAAGGGTCTGTAGGAGGACCCGAGAGAAACAGCAAAGGGATACCGGCTGGGACAGTTCGCAGCTCTGCAATGATTTGATTCTTCCTTGGCCCCTTGACTCCAAAGAGTAGCCAGTGGACCCACGCCCCAAATTACTGATCACATTGGAAAGAGCCAGAATTGTATTTGGCAAATTATATTTTCACAGAGAAATGAATTGCTTGCGGCTGCTGGCACAAGGGGATTATGTTTGGGTTGAACAGATGCTCACAGTTCGGGATGAAAGAGGATGGCTGGGATATCACTGCCACCGGCGGGGGAAAGGTGAAAGCTAGACACAGCTTTATTTAGTTCATAATTTTCTGTTCCCTAACAAATCTTGGCTTTGCTCTCAATAAAATATTTCATTATTAAGTAGAATTTCTGTCTTCAAGATGAGCACTTAAGAGGAAAAAAAACACACATGCATTTTTAACTTTATTTTCTATTTTGGGGGTGGGGTTGGGGGAGGGAGATGGGACTGTTAATCCAGCAACCATCTCTCCAGCTGTGTCTATTATTGGTGGGTTCTAGAATAACATCCGTTTCTATGTATTTATGGAAAGACGTCCTTAACTAGGCCACATAAAGAGGCAGCGCATCTATAAATAAATTAAGGAGGCTGCGAGGCGCAGGCGATGGTCCCTCGGGCTGCTGCCTCCCTGGCCTGCCACGCAGCTGTCGTGTTTGTGCCTGGCTGGCCCGCGGCAGTGTGGGTGGGTGCGATTACCCTGGGGTGGGTGGGTGGCGGCGGAGCAGGTGGCACACCTTCATCGGCAGGCCTCTGGGATTGACACCCACCTGTTCCAAGGGTGGGATTTTCCACGGCTTGGAGCTGGCCTCGCAGGTCCAGGAGCCTCTGGCCTCTGCTTTGGCCACCACAGGTGACCAGGCCACAGTCACTTCATAGGAGCCAGCCGCACCTAGCCCGGCCTCAGGCTGGGCTGAGTTAGCAGATGGTGGTGCTGGGATGGGAGAAGAGGGAGGCTGGGACAGTATGACACAGCAAGAGGAATAAAGTAACCCTGAGTATGTGAGCATAAACAGAAGAAATGCTCAAAAGCCGGGAGGGAGAGTGAAGAAAGGAGGGAAGATTGTTCCCAAGTTTGGAAGCTCAGTCCTTCCTTCCATTCCAGGCTGCTCCCTCTGGAATACGCATGCAAGATCCAGAGTTCTATGGGCAGCTTTTTATTCCCTGTGCACTCACTTAGAGATTACAATAATAATTAATAAATAATAATAATAATAATAATAATAATAATAATAAACCAAAAAACAACCCTTTCCCCTGGGGAAATGGGGCAAAGAGCTTCTATCTGCTTGGTAATGGTTTCTGGATTCTGTGGGAGACTTGTCACTCCTCCGAGTGCCATCCCCTGGACTGACCAGTGACCTCAGCGTCTCCCCTTCGAAAAGCAGAGACTCAGGCCCCCAAGATCCGCTGAACCACAATCTGCAGTCAGACGAGAGTCCCAGGGGGCTGTACGCACACTTCATCTGAAAAGCTCTTGTTTATAATATTGATTCGTAATTCTAGCTGCATGTTAGAATTGCCCGGAGTTATGGGTCAACTCACGTCCTCCAAAAAGATGTGGAGGTTCTAACCCCAGTACTGAAGAACAAGACCTGGTTTGGAAATAGGGTCTTTGCAGATGATTAGCATCATCGGGGTAAACCCTCATCCAATATAAAGTATAAAAAGGGTGAATAGAAGCAGACATAGCCACACGGAGAACACCACCTGAAGGTGCAGGCCGAGCAAAGGGAAACCAAAGATAAGAGGCGGTCACCAGAAGCTAGGCGAGAGGCATGGAACAGTCTCCCTCACAGCTTCGGTAGAAACCAGCCCTGCAGAAACCCCGTTTTTGGACTTGCGTGGTGCTTTCTTATAGTAACCCTAGCAAACTGATGCACCCAGGTATTTCAGAGAAAAATCTGTTTTTGATCTCCAACTGATGTGATTGAAATCAGAGTACCCCAGGTGGTGGGGCCAAAAGACTTATATTTTCTAACTGTCCTGTGGTTGATTCTAATGTGACGGGTAGCCTGGGAACTGGTGGTCCTGTCCACCTGTCATCTAGTGTCACTTCACCCTTACAGCATCCCCCTAAGAGCAGATGCTTGCATGTGCCAATCTGCTTGTAAATGTCTCGCAGTGGGAAACTCAGTACCCGATGGGACAGCCCAGTCCTTCATGGGAAGGTCTAACTGTTCAGAGAAATCTGTAAATAGAGCTGAAGTCTCCTCTATGGTTTTATCTATTATAAAGATGATGACACTGAGACCCTGAAAGGTCGAATGACTTGCCCAAGGCCATGCAGTCAGTATGCAGCCAGCTATGGGTTTGAACACCATCTGTGGTCTGGGGACGTCCTCCTGACCACTCAAACTACCCAAATGGCCCAGTAGTTTGCATACAGCCATTCCAGCTGTGGTCAAATCACGACTCCCTCCAACCCTGGGATGCAGAGACCCGGTCCCTCCCTGATCCCCATGGCTGGACGGTGGCGTGGAGGGTATGAATGAGGTCAGGAGAAGGGACCCTATGGTCCCAGCAAACCCTTGGCTCTGAGCATTGCCATAAGTGCATCCAGAACGTGGATGAGTCAGGTGAGGAGGCCAAGGTGTGGATTTGGTTCAGACATCAGGAGCTGTGTCTGACCCTAATTCCCTGAGTGCCCCCGGGCAGGTCCTGCCTGCTCTCTGGCCCTCGGTGTTCACACTCATGAAAGGCGGATAACAGATGCTGCCTTTACGGTCTTGTAGGGGCTCCACTGAGATCACAGTCAGGACGAAGCTCACACATGATGACGACTGCAACTAGGCAGGAGAAGAGCACTTAGGTGTTTATGTGAAGAACTTCTCCCTAGGGAAAATTTGGCAGTTGCTCTTTCTGGCCAACCCTTTGACTTCCACTTCATTTCTACCAAACCATTTCCAGGCTTAAGAAAAAGGGGGTTGGGGAGGACTAGTCAGGGGTGAGGTTTTGCAGAGAGCTGTAAGTTCAGCCATGTACTCTCCCTGTCCCTGGACACACCTGGTTAATGGACTCAAACTCTAAAGTCAAGGGCGGTATTTTCTTCTCTTTCCAATAGGTCATACCTGAGCTGCATTTTCTTGGGGGCAGGACAGCCTGTCCCTCTTCCCCTGGAAATCTAGATGCCCCCATTCCCTTACTCACTCATCAGGATTCAAGACTTCTTGATGCTGTTATTATTCCTGTGCCCAATTTTCTCAGTGATTTCTATATTAATTCACTCCATAAATATTCCCTTAGTGCTTGCTTTGGTCAGACACTCTGCTGGGCCCTGGGAACATGAAATGGATTAATTATGTGTTCCTGTGCTCCAGGAGCTCACAAACAATGCGATCCAAGAGCTGCCTGTAGTTCCACCTGGGTTCCCACGGCTGTCTGTGCTCACAGGCCTCACAGTGGACTTTTGTCTCCTTCCCCCACCCCCTTGCAGTGTGGTGGATGAGAAAGAGATCACAGCTGAGGCAGAAGATGTAAACTCTGCTCTCACTCCCGGCTGTGTGATCTTGGGCAAATTGCAGTCTCTGGGAGCCTCTTTATTCCTTTGCAAAATTAGGTCAACATTAGAGATTTAAAATATGATTCAGTGAATCTTTACTATGAGCCAGACACTATTCTAAGTGCTTTATTGGTGTCAACCAATAACAACTTTAGGAGATAAATGTTATTAGCACCTTCATTTTACAGATTAGGCAACTGAGGCACTGAGACATTTATGACTTATCAGGTCACAAAACTAATTGTTTTCAGAACCATGAGTCAAGCCCAGGCTCTCTGGCTTCAGAGCCCAGGTCATTAACCACTGTCATATCCTGTCTCCCTAAGCTGTCCATCATTACTACTTACCTTAGGGGACATGTGAACAGACAAAGCACTCTGTAAATTGCTGCTCAGATGAGTGCAGGATGATGAAGATGATGATGATGGAAATGATGATGATGAAGAAGATGATGAAGAACAAATTTCTTCTTTGGTAAAGGAATGAACTTTCTCATAGGGTCTTAAGTTATGGATGGATGGATGGATGGATGGATGGATGGATGGATGGATGGATGGATGGAGAGATGGATGAAGGGTGAGAGAGAGAGAAGAGAGCAAGAGAGAATTACATACAGATGATGGAGGCTCAGAGAGGTGGTGGGCCTCGATCAAGGTAGTGGTAGGACTTGGATTTTACCCAAGAACTGTCTGAATTGGAGCTGGGGCTCATCTCGCATCCTTGTTAGCTCCTGGGCAGCTGGGAATCAGCGATTCTGTGCACAGCTGAAATTCAGTCTCCTTCCCTGTTCTCTTCATGGAGCAATTTATGTACATTATTTATCATAGAGAATTCAACAAAAACAAACCCACAATCCCTGCTTTTAGGGAGCTGTACTTTTAAATTATTATACAATTTCGTCTCCTGTAAGAAACAAAACTTACCTAATGAATCCCCATTTGTTAGAATGGAGACTCTCTCTCTCCCATTTGTTAGCACCTGGGTTTAAGACCTGCCTCCAATGCCAAATGAACTTGATTTTTACGACCTGAAGGGCAGTGTAGCAAAGCCAGATGAGCTGTCTCTTTAATGTCAAAGTCTCCCAGGAATAGGTACATGAAAAACAGCGTAATTCCCAATCTCTTTGTCGCTTCAACAGATCGGCTCTACACTCTAATGTCCCAGGATGACTCTAAGACATCACGTGGCACAAATCAGAATCAGTTATGAAACCGTGCGTAAAGTTAAGGTTGGTGGAAAAAATGCCAGTTAAGTGGTACAGTATGAGAATGATTAAAATAAAAGGCGTGTATTTGTTTTCTCCAAGGAGACATGTACATATTTAACTAAACTCAGTAAACGTGCCTAGAGAAAACCAAAGGCTCAAGGTAGTGATGCTTCCTTAGATGTCCAAAGGGCAACCATATCTATTTAGTCTCTTCCATGTGCCAGGCAGTGAGTTAGACCCTATCACTACGTTATCTCATTTAACCCTCCCAGAAACCCTAAAATAAATATATTGTTGTAAAACAGGCTTGGGAATTAGTTGAGTTGATGTCAGGAAGACACCAGTTCCACTGCCTGGCACATCAGTTGTCCAGTAGTGGTGGCCATTATCACTGCTGCTCAAATCCAGTTGACAGTTAAGAGATCGAAGGCTCAGAGAGATTCAACAACTTACCTATAAAATTCCACAGCTGAGGTGGTAGAACAGGAGTCCAACACAGATCTACCAGCCCCAAAGATCACTCATACGCTGCCTGCAATGCCATGGTGTTCCCAAGTTGCATTTTTTGTTTGTTTGTTTTAGAGAAAAGGCAAAACATGAGTTTTTATGTATTAATTTTTCTAACATGATTTGGAGTTTTGGTTTCCCTAGCTTAGCTCTAATTCAAGCCTGTGTTTTCTTTTTTTCTCTAATTATCTAGGCTTATTAATAAGAGGCCACCATGCAGTTCCTTTTGTAGCCCCTGGCTTAGCTCAAAATCTTATAGGGAACATGCGAGAAACCAGAAGATGCCATCACCAGTGCCGTCTGCACAGGCCTTTCTCAAGGGCCTTGCAACAAGTCCTTCTCTGCACTGTGACTCACACTCCAGTGCCTGCCACCCCTCCCAGACCAAGTGGGATCATGACTCATTCTGTCTTCTGACGGTCTCAAAAGAACCATATATTTAAGCCCGATCCTTCAAGGTCAAAGAGCACCATAGTCCTAGAAGCCACACCATTGTGGTTAGCACACGCCTTCTCCGGCAGCCAAGGGGAACTCCATGCCTCTGTGGGTGTTTCCCTTTCAGCTAATTGCTCCCTCTTTGCCCACCCTGAGAGGGCTGTGAGTCAAGGAGGCCCTCCTGGGTCAGAGGTCATGTCATAGAAGTGCAAGGGCTGAGACCTCAGGTAAATTCTGGGGTTTTGCAAAAGTATCAGAGAGTGGCAAAGGCAAGCCCTCCATCAAGTGAAGCTTTTAAGGAATCCCAGCAAAAGCAAAGACGTCTCAGTGCTGTGTCATCACAGGCCATGGGGCCTGTGGCTTCATGGACAGGCTATAATCAGCAGACAGTTCATCTCAGAAGGAAGCAGAGGGCAAGCCTTGGAACCAGTCCTCCTGCCTCCATCTGGCCTCCCTCCAGCCGGCCTGCCATCCTGTCACTCTGGCTTCAGATTGTCCATGACTTCCCTTTAACCTCTACTCAGCAAGAGGAAGATCATTTTTATAGTTAAAATGAAGAGAGAAAAAACACATAGCTTCTCTTTCCTCTGCCTCCCTGCTTAACTTGACCAGCTTCTGGGGTCTAAGACTCAGCTTTGCTGTTGCCTCTTCTGACTTGCCAGGCTGGGCGAGGCACCTCCTCTATGCATCCGTCACATACGTAGGACTTTCTTCCAGCCCAGCCCTCACTGGACTTCACTATACTCTGGTCTTTTATTTAATCGCCGGTCATCTCAACCATACAATGAGCTCCTTAAGGAACAAGACCCTGTTATCACAAGCCTCATAGTAGGTGTTAAAAATAATGGATGACACAGCTTAGAGTCCCAGGCTGACACTGAATCTGCCATTTTTAACACATGGTTTCTAAAACTGTCTGGCCATTGTCATCAAGCCAGCAGAGTAGGGAAGGAAATGGAGAAGGCTTTAGAGACAGCTTTTAAGGATTTGGTAACAGAATGGGTACATCACTTTCATGCATATTCCACTGTCCAGAACTCAACACTCTCAGTCACAGGGTGGCAGCTAATAGCAAGGCAGCTGAAGAAATGTCACCAACCTGTCACCCAGTTTGGTAAATGACTGGTCCATCTCTGCTCCAAAGCATCTTTGTGGATCAGCATAAAACCAATTTAAAGGACACAAGACAAAGGGACTGTTGCAGTAGCCCATGTTAGAGGTGAGGAGAGGTGGTAGGAATAGGAATTAGGGGAGTGAAATAAGAACCTATCAACATGCAGCAGTGTTAGGCTTTTAGAGATGTGTGAGGGAGCATGAGACAGAGGAAAGAGATGACACTAAGTTTTCTGACCTTGTAGATGATCCATTCAAGAAAGACCAGAATTCACAGGAGGAGAAATGAGTCTGGGAGACGTGGAAATGGGTGGAGATGCTTTTAGGCATGTTGAGTTTGTCCTGCTCATGGGACATGAAAGTGGCCATATGAATGACAGGCTGGGCTCAGAGAAAAGACCAGATTAGGGAGAGGGCTGAAAGGTTAAAGGTAACATAAAAAGCCAAATACATGTGGGTCTCTTCTCTGAGGAGGAGAAGGAGAAAGAAAAGAGATGGCAGGAAGAGAAGAGAAAAAGTGACTCCGCAAATGATCAAAACCATAGAACTCTGCTGGAGAATACCCCACGTTTTTCTCCTGTGGAGTATCCCAAGTTTAATGTAGGTATGTTAGTGCTTCTCAAGTGGCAGAAGTCATGCTTTGTGCTGGAGAACACCTCTCCACACTCAAGGAGCCCAAAGTTTAGTGGGGGACATGGCAGGGTCAAACAGATATGGGTCCTCCCTGCAGCCAGGAAAATATTTTTTATTCCAGGTTAGTTATGGGTCACCAGGGGGAACGATTTCTTTAATTCCCTTGGAATTCCACCATTGCTAGCTCACAAGTTTTGACTAAGGTGGTCAACAATGTCATGTCGTGGGAGGAAGGTGAGCTTTAGAGGAAATCAGTGGAATGTGCCATAGTAGTGATGGGTCGTGGGAGGATAACTTATATTACTCGGAGCTTCATTTCTTTAATTATTAAATGAGAACAGTGATGGTAGCATGGGGTGCACTGAGGGTGACCTACGACAATGGGAAGTTCTTGGTCTGAAATACGCAGTGCTCTGTACCAGGAATAATGGTGAGATGATGATGATGACAGCAGCTAACAGGTTGTGTCTGCTATATGCCAGGACTACTGTCAGTGCTTTACAAATATTTCTGTTAATCTTCCAAACAACATTATGAAGTAGAACTATTTTTTATCAATTGCCTTTGACAGTAAGGAAATTGAGGCAGAAGGGACTCGGGTTTGCTGACGTTACTAATTCTGGATGGGCATCGCCAGGCTAGTTCTACAGACATTCCTGAGAATGATCAACTCTAGGGGATGTGGGATTGGGCAGGTAGGAAAATACTCTTGGAAGGGGCCTGGAAATGGAGAAAATGGCCTGGGGTGTTAAAGTGTGGAAACTGGTGGGAGAGAAATGGGAGACAAATGCCACTTCCCTGTGTTTGTCAAGCACTCCGCAGATACCAAATAGGCCATAGTGTGGCAGGCTGTGGCATAGGCTCAAAGATGCACTTCTCCCTGGCTTCCAGAAGCTCTTGGCTGATTCCAGGAAAGGCAGGGTGATGGATGTGCAAAAATCCAAAAGAGCTATCCTTTAGTTTCCACCTATCCTGTGATGTGCACGAGTAGCTTTCTGCCTGTCCAGCATCCATTTATTTTAATTTTTTTTTTAATTTTCCTTTTGGGAAGTCCTTATCAACTATGTTATACAACACTCAGGTTTGGCCTGTGATCCAAACTAGAGTGGTTAGACATTCTCTCTCTCCAATTTACATTTTTTATTATTAGTTTCAAGTATACAGTACATTGGTTAGACATTTACTTAGTTTACAAAACAATCCCCCTGATCACGCTTTCTTCCTTCTGGCTCTACATGGAGCCATTACCTTACTGCTGTCTGCATTCCCTGTGCCGTGCTTCCCATTCCTGTGACCCTTTATCAACTACTAATTTGTACCACTTTAAACCTTTACTGCTTTCTTCTAGCACCCCCACCCCCCACACCATCCCTTCTGAATAGAGTGATACAGTACTGAGAAATGGCTGCACCCTCTTCATCCAGACAATGACATCCTGGAGAAAGCCTTTTCCTTGGGAGCCTGGGGCCCTGGAATTGTTGGCTTCCCTTACTCATAGTCATGTGTTTTCACAGGCGCGCACCCACCACACACACCCACACACACAAACACACTCACACACACACATTTGCTTATGGTGGTCAACTGTTTTCTGTTGCTCACAACCAAAAAAATGTAACGATTACGTACCCTTCTCTGGTATCTTTCTCTCCTGATTTTTCTACCTGTAAAATGGGAATAGTGAAACTTGCGACCTACTCTCAGGACGTCGTATAAATTAAAAGTGCGTGGTGTCAATAAAACACGTTCAGATGCATGGTCGAAAGTTTCTGTCGAACTACAAAGTCTCCTTCTGACTTTCAGCCACACTTTCAAAGAGGAACTTTCTTTATATACCATAAAACAGCTTTTATCCTGAAAGGATGTGCTCCTCCTTTTATTGTCTCCGTAAACAGTTCAAGGATTGCTCCATACTCGCTGTATTTCCAAAGCTACCATTTGAGATGAAAGCTCAGCTTCATTTAGTGTGAGAAGTCGCCCCACGGTTCAGGGAGATGTGTTCATGATCGCTAGTATGTATTAGTGACAAGGAAGCTGGCTGAAAATTTCAGGTGGTTTCTTCATTAGCTTTTTAGGATTAATACATTCTTAACCTCAAATCAAAACAAAATATAAAATCCCCACCAATTTTATGGCAGAAGGAACATCATCATATTAGTGTATTTGATGATTTTTAAAGTATGTACCGTAATAAAAACTGTAAACTTATGGGCTCTACGATATGTTATAGTTTTCAAAACACTTATACTTTTCCTTGGATTAGTCTAGATTCCAGAATATCTGGCAGATGCCAAATGCGCATGAGAACCCTGAGTTATTATTTTTAACTGAACCATTTTTATAATAAATGAACATGATGATAGTAATACATATTCATGGGAGAAAATTTAGAAATGCACAAAGGTAGAAAGAAAAGAAAAATATATTATTATTTCTATGGGACTTCTGTCCTAAAAGAATCATTTATTATATTTTCACGCATACCATTTTTCTGTCATAATTATTTGATAATTATTTCATATTAGTTGAAATTTTATGTCCTATAATTTTTTCTTTTTTATATTACATTATCTATTGCCACCCTAAAACTCAGTGGATTGAAATAAAACCCATTCACAATTGCTAGTGAGTCCAGGGCTTAGCCGGAAGGTTCTTCATGTCTGGTCTCTCCTGGGCTTGCTCAAGGATCTGCCATCAGGTAACCTCAGCAAACCCTCTTGTTCGTGGCTTTCACATACTTGGTCTCCAGTCCTCCTGGATGCTACCCAGGCTTCTGTGCATGGTGGTAGCAGAGTCTCGAGGGAGAGCAGAGGCATGAGGCTTAGGTATGCAAGTGGCCCTTCCTTCTTGCCACTATGGTGAATGCCAGTGCAAGTCACAAAGTCAGCTTGGATCTGAGGCCTGGGGAGTAGCTTCCGCGGCTTTGTGTGAAGGGGTTCCCTAGTCACACACAACAGCCAGAGCCGGAGGGAGCGGTGAAGAATTGCTTGTAGAGTTGGCAGTCAACCCCCTGTAATAATATAAGCGCATTTTCTGTACCATTTCATGGACATCTTTAATCTAGACAGACTTTACAGTGTTGCATTGAGTGGCTCCCTCATAGATACTTTAATCAGTCTCATATTTGAAGACATTTCAGAGTTTATGTTCTGTATACTAGGGCACAACACACAACTTTTTTGGCGGGGGAGAGACTGGGAGAAAACTTTCTATTTGGAGTTTATAAATATTTCTTTTGTTTTTCCTTCATTCTTTCAAAGCACTTTGCAGGAGGCTCATACCAATTTAAATCCACATCAGTAATATGCAACTGTCTATTTCAGGGACCATCCACTGATATTTAATATTAAAAAAAAATTCTGCTGAAACAAATAAGGCATCTTCCCACTTCCAGCATTTTTTTTGGTGTAGTTAGCACTTATTTAATTGCTAATAAAAAAGTGAGAATGGGATACAGAGAGAAAAAGAGAAACAGAGAGCTTTCTACAGCCAAACGAGGTTAGGAAATGCTGTGTCCTGCCCCCATTTGGTTAATCATAAAGCAAACGCTCTGAAGATTCCTCAGCAAAGTAACATGTTCGACTTTATTGTTGAGTCAGTGTTTCTCTAATTAATTTGGTCACAGACCACTCATTTTTTTTTTTTTGTATAGCATCAATTAACACCTTGGAACAACTGTTTAGAGCAGGACATTCTTGAGGAAAAACTGTCTTGATAAAAATACAGTAGTTTTTCCTCACGGTAGAAATTTCAAACACTATGGAAAGGCAAGATGGTACTAGCCACAGCTGAGGTTTCTTGTCCTTTCTAAAATCATACTAAAACTTCATGAAAAAGAAATGGAGCCTGCCAACAAAAATATTCAGCCTCTCTCTCTTCTCAATCATTCTCTTTGCAGTGATAACCCTGAGAACTTTCAGGCTTTGTTTTGCGGGAAGCATTCTTCCATGGAAGCAGTGTGCTGGCATTCTTCTCCTCTTCACATTTTCACATTAAAACATACCTGACTAGTGGCCCAGAGCCTAAGGGATGGGCCCTTTGCTAAGACTTGGTGTTCCAGGTGTGGTCTGCGGACCAGCGGCATCTGCAGCATCTGTACCACCCAGGAGCTTGGGAACGATGCAGGCTCTTGGGCCCCTCCTAGATCTGAATCAGGGTCTGAATTTTAAGATGCCTGGATATGCACTGAAGGTGCAGAAGCACCATCCAGGGGTTGCCCAGTGAATTTAAGGACCTGCCTCTTTCTCCCGACCACCGCTTTCTAATTCTGCCACCACCACCATGAGCTGCTGAATTATCAGGCATGTATTGCTCCCAGCCCTTTTAAACTCTGGCCCATGCATGGTCACAAGCTCATTCTCCAAATTCCTTTAAGTGTAATTGACCTCACTAGCATTAAAACAAACAAACAACAACAACAACAAAAACATACCAAAGGCAGAGGCAAAGCAAAGACACACAGAAAAAAGGAAAAACAAAACAACCCAAAAGGATTAAATCATATCTGAAACACATGAATGACACAGCTCTCAGCTCCTGAGACAGCCCTGTGCTCCCCCCGTGGGTTTCGGATTCAAAAGCCCTGATCCATTCCCAGTTCTGCCTTGGGAGATGTATCCTGTAGTCCCACATGGATGATGAAGTTGCTCAAGTCCCCTTTGTGTCCTGGCCACCTCTTTGATCCTGGCCATCATCTCCCAGCACATAGGCACCCCCACCACCACTACCTTTGCCTGAGATAGGGAAGCAAGCCGAGATGTCTTGATTACTCTATGGTCAAGAACCAGAGTAGGAACTCAGGATAAGAGACTATCCCAGGCTCTGTCCACTTTACAATTTCTTGTCCCTTTTCCAGTGCATTCACGTCAGGTATTCCCTCGTCACTGCTTCTCTTTAAGGAGACTCGGCCTCTCAACCCAACTGACAGCGCTGTGACTTCACTGCAGCAGGCCCCTCAGTCTAATCATAGCATGACACAAGGCCGCACGTTCCAGAATCATATGCATTTTCAATATGGGTCACTTCTTAATAGCTTCTGGGCTAAGGGTCATTAGCATGAGGATAATGACTAATTGGAGCTAGAAGCCACTCAGAGTTATAAAGCACCAGACTAATGGCTGTTCACTGAGTTCTCTCACTAAGGCCCTATCCAGCAGCAGTTAAAAGCAGGTGGCAGGAGACTCCCTTGTTCTGCCACTTACTAACTGTGTGACCTTGGACAAGTTACTAAACCTTTCTGTGTCACGCTGTATTCATCTGTAAAAGGAGGACAGGGGTTATCTCTGTCTTGTAGAGCCAGATTGGCTGCAGAATTCGCAGGGCCTCGTACTAATTGAAAACCCTGGATTCCTTGTTCAAACGTTATTGGGAATTTCAAAATAGCCCTTCTGAGCTCACGGCCCTGGACAACAAAAACTCTTCCTCCTAGATCTGTTAAGATAATCACTTTGCTTGGGACATGATGAAAATTCTGTAGATTCTAGTTATTTATAAAGCTTTGGGAAGTATATGCTATTTATTCTTTTTTACAAATGAAAGAACTGAGGATCTGGAAGGTACAAGAACTTATTCAACAGGTCAGACAGCTGAGTGGCTAAGCCAGGACTCTACTTGGGCCTACTTCCAACATGAATGAGCAGATATCCCAGGGGGAGTGAGCCCAGGAGGGAGGAAATAAACTTGTCCTTGCCTCCTGGACGTGCTAAGGATCAGGGCCTAGGAATCCACCCACTCCCCACCCATTGTCATGAGGACAGCAAAGACAGCAATGCATTTCCTATTTCTGTGGCACCTGGGGATGTTTTCAAGGTCAGATGCCAGACTGAGAGCCTTTGACTCAGGTTGGGCTGTTTGGGAGATCCCAGCAGAACTTTTAGCTTATTCTGATCAGAAACTTAAGGCTGAGCCTCATTCCTCAGGCCTGAGGTTTGCTAAGTCCTTGAATGACTCCATCCTAAGTAGAGAAACGGGCTCCTTCCCTGCCCTCCCATCTGATAGGCATCTTTCCTTTCTTTGGGCTGCAATGTTTCTTGGCCCCCAAAGAGTAAAGAGCAAATTTTAAAAAGCTCTCTTCATCTTGAGGCCCTGGAAATCTGGCTGATTACCCTGGTCACCGTAATTGCACGGCCAGCTGGGAACCCCAGAGAAAGTGCAGTGTGACAAGACAGCACATGGGGGAGGCCAGCACAGCTCCCTTCTGCGTGGTGAGCGTGCACTTGGCACTCATCCTCGTTTGCTCTGGTCTAGAAAATGTGTCAGGCACTTTGCACACGAGCTCTTTTATATCTCCCAATAGCACCAAGGGACAGGAATGGTTAGCCTTGCCTTACACACATGGAAACAAAGGTCAGAGAGCAGTCACATGCCTGGAGTTGCACAATCTAGGAATGGGTGGAGTCAGGTTTAAAGCAGGTTCCTCCTGCCATACAGTTTGATACCTTAACATACCATACTGTACCCTACCATGCCATGCCATGCCATACCATAGCATGTCATTCCATACCGTACCTTACTTTATACCTAAACTTTTAGCCACTGTACAGTGAGCTTTTATAACTGGGATGCTTCACTTTCTGTGTCAACTGAATCAGGCCATGGGGTTGCCCAGCTGTTTGATCAAGCATCATCGTTGAGGCTTCTGTGAGGTGTTTCTGGGTGAGAGTAACATTTAAGCTAGTAGCCTGAGTAAAACAGGTCACCCTCCCTGATGTGAGCAGGCCTCATCAATGCACTGAAGGCCTGAATAGGACAATGAAGCAGTTCCTCCCTCAAATAAAATATAATTGTTCCTGCCTTCAGGTCTGAACGGAGGCCTGGGCTCCTCTTCAGTACTGAGCCTGTGGGCGCTGGGACTGCACCTGCAGCTGCGGCCCTCTGGGGTCTCTGGCGTGCCAAGCTGCCCTGCTGGTGTTGGACCTGGCCGGCCTCCATAAATGCTAAGCAAATTCCTTATTTTATGTACGCCTCTAACCTACACCATACTCATTCTATTTCTCTGTTCCTTTAAGACACTGATATTCTAAGAGTTGTGCTCAGCGCTTTGGGAACACAGGGACACAGCCAAGACAAAGAGTCTCCACTTTCAAGGGGCTCACGGTGCAGGGAATCAGAGAACAGCAGGGCAGAGTCACTGCAAGGGACACCTGACAAGGGAGTGATGAGGCTCAGGATGGAGGGGGTGGCATCGTATGCAGAAGGACCAGTGAGTTGAAAGGCATTGAGGCCAACAGCTGAATGTGGTTGGGGGAACTGATAAAACATCCTGGAAGGATGAACTTGACAGAGTATCCATCAGGTTCTAGTTGGGAAAACAGAAATTATGTGAATCATTTTAATGACAAGCATCTACTCTGGAGGGCTGGTGAAAGCAGACAAGGGAGCAAAAAGTGGATACACACCAAGGTGGTAAGAGCAGGAAGCAGTGATCATGCCCAGGACTGGGGAGCATAGAACAGAAATTGGGATAATTAGAGATTAGAAGCTTAAAGACCTTCCTGAAAAGCTAAGACTTAGATACTGACCAGGGTGTTGCCTGGGACCTCTCGGACCTCTGAGGGGAAATAGAGAGTCTGGCTATGCCAGGGTGTGTCAGAGCTGGCTGGCAGGGGCTTAGAAGAATCAACTGTTATCCTTCCTGGAAGTTTTCTGAGCTTGTTGCTAAAGCTTGAGTAGCTTGAGGTCATGCATGGTGGGTTGCTATGAAAGTTGAGGTTGCTCATGTGGCGTAGGGTGGGCATTCCATCCGCATGAGACATTATTACTATTAACATTCACCCACCCCCAAAAGTGGCAAAGCCCGTTTTTAACTCCCACTATTTGAAAGTGAACTCAAAGTTACCTGGATGCCTCCAGCGAAGGTCAAGAATGCAGGGCAGGAGCAAATTCAGCATCCATGCAAACGGTCCATCCTTTCTTAGTTCCAGACTTAGGATCCACCCTGCTCAGGTGGTCCACACTGGGAGTGTCAAAATGTGCCCTAGCATCAGGGTATGTTTAACCTTGACTCTGTAGCCCACATATGTCAAGATGCTTCCATACTGACCACACTGAGAGAAGAAATAGGCACACTCACTCAGTACAAGGTAGGGAGGTAGTTGGCTTCCTCTTTATGACAATAAAAAAATTCGTTTAATTTATCAAGGTAAATTCTTAAAGAATTACTAGTTAGTGGCATTAAAAAAATTACCTGTGCTATATAATAAGGTACCGTGATGTCTTTCTGGAATGCTGAGTTTAATCTTCTACCCGGTAGTTGTTAGAGGGACAACGGAGGAAGTTTCCTCTGGGGGCTTCAGTGTGTTATTTGTGTCTTTCTGGAATGTTCCAGGCATGAAAACTCTTTTTCTGCTTCTTTTACCTCATGAATGAAAGTAAAATGGGCCGTGAGGATATTTCAGTGTAGTCACATATAAAGAGTAAATCCATTAGCCAGCTTTGAAAGATATCTAATTATATGTCAAAAAACTACAAATGTCAAGCTATTATTGAAGGCCTGAAATCGCAGCTAGGTTAGCTCACTTAAGAGACTTTAAAATAGATTCTATCTCATTTCTCAGACCAAGTCTAGTTCTGTGGTGGCAATAAGTTTCTGGAAGATCAAAACACTAATAAAATCATTTTTATCTTATTAATGACAGCTGACATTTCTTCATGCATGCTATTTGTTAGACAGGATTTTTACTCGTGCAATAAATGTTTGTTGAATAGCAATTATGTGCTTAGACAACAAAACAGAACAAATGTTCATGAAATTGAATCATGTTAACTGTTCTACTTTGTCCTTCTCCTTCAATATAGTTTTGGCTGTTCTGAGTCTCTTGCCTCTCCATATAAACATTAGAAATGGTTTGTCAGTATTCATAATATAATTTGCTAGAACTGATTTCTGAAATCTTTTGATACAGAAGTCTTTTTTTTTAACTAAGCAATTATTAACATTCTTTGGAATATACTTTGAAAATGGTATCTTTTTTTAATTTTCTAATTTTTTGTCCATCATATATACTTTCCTAATTTTTTTGTGAATTTTATGTAATTTTCTAATTCTTTGCATGTGGGCCTCTTCAACTAATGATCCCGACCATATCATCTATGTCTCGATATCTAGCATAACACTAGATACATAGCAGGTATTTAGCAAAACCCATGCTGTCCAACCAATCCATTGGGTTATGTGTTCCGTGTCACAGAAAGAGCATGTCAGCTCAGACTAGTGTGAAATGACCCCACCTTCAGGCAGGCAGGGTAAGGTCATGGGAGGAACATTGCATTGAAAGTCTCTGTGACGTGCTTTCCTTATTTACAACCATAGTGTCTCAAATTAAAGAGTCCCTGAGTAATTCTGGTTGGTGCGAAGTTGGAAATATGGACACAAATGAGGAAAGTGTAGGTTTTCAATGAAATCCTGACCATTATGGGTCCATTATTAGAGATTCTTGTTTGGCTTTCTGGATTGTAATGAGAGAGAGCTGGCTGACTTCCTACAAGTCTGACTTAGAGACAGCAGCCTGGCTTCCTGGGCTGGTTTCTGTACATAGGAGTCGGTTTCCATCCATAGGAGTTGGTTTCCTGGGCTGCTTGCAGCAGGTTGTGAGTCAGTTATATTTTTCTGTATGATCTGGCCATTGTCTGTCTATATCTAGTTCTCACTCTCATTGACTATGGGGTAAAATTTTCAATTCAGCTCATCTCAAAAGTTCTCCAAGTCAGGGGAGTATGTCCAGGATTGCGTTTTGTGTTTTTGTAGACAATTGATGAAACCACAGCTACTTCCAGAATTATTTTTTTTGTAATTCACCAGTGTTGAGAATCGCTTATTGAATGCAGCAGTTAGCCTTTTCTGATTATGGGAAAGCAGCCTCTTAAACCTTAAAGAGTCTTAAGTTCCAGAACATATAAAGAACATTTTCATACCACGGTCACGGAACCCCTGGGCTCTCACTGTTGCTCCTATGGAACCTGGAGGCACCATTGCAGAGTGTTTACCTTTCTGTCCCAATTATTTCTCAGGATGAATCAAGACTGGACCTAATCTTGCTAGTCTTGTAATAGTTCTTGGCACATTTGGAACAGTTCTCGAGATCTCTATTTATTTTGTTTTATTTTCTAATAAAAAAGAAAAGAAACCCCTGGCCAAGGGTCCATACACTCTGGGCTCTTGCCTGGTTTTCTGGAGCCTGCATTAAGAAGGGTTTTATTTTTTCCCTTTTATTTTTAAATGGTCTTTAAACAAAAGACAAAGAAAATATGACAGCCATATGTGGCCAGCAAAGCCTCGAATACTCCTTCTGTGGTGCTTAACAGAAAACATTTGCCAAACCCTGCTTGGTCAGCCTGACACCTCCTACGATGGCTGTGAAGGAAATACCAGTCCTACTTGTCAAGCTGGACAAAGACGAGGGACCGCTGCAGGTGCTCTCAGGGGATCTGACACGCTGGCCCTGGAGACCTGAGGGTTTTGCTCTGTTTTCTAAGCCATCATGCCTCACCTCATGGGACTGCTCCCAGGCTGGTCCCACTGTTTATTCCAGGGTCATCTATGCTGGGGATGGAGAGGCGTTGATAGTCTTGAGGCTTCAAGGCATCCTGGCCTCATGGCCTGCTCCTGAGTAAAGAAAGCTTCCAGCTTGCTTGCCTTCACCTCTTCACCAAACCAGCTGAATTTCCCTCTGAGAAAATGATGTGGTACAGTCATCAGACATGTGAGGACAATGTATAATAACATCCTCAGAAATGCTTGCAGCATTACATTAAGTGGAAATGCTGAATACGATGCATATAAAGAGCACATTCTTAGCTCTTCAAAATATGTGAATAGACAGACAGCAAATTGCACATCGAGAGAAAGCATCAGAAAGGAAGTATTCCAAACTCATTGTGGTCGCCAATGAATTGGAGTTCTGGGTTATGTTTTTCCTCTTTAGGGTTTTCTATACTTTCAGATTCTCTTACCAAAAGCCTGTGTAGTTTTAAAATCAGATTAAAAATAGTTTGACTGAACATCACTTTGGTATTTTCCAGTTAGAAAAGACACATATACATTTGCACTTGGGAGTAGCTGGAAAGTGATCTCTAAAGATTTAATTTAGATCAAATCATCACAGTTACCAGTAACTGGCAGAAAACAGAGAAAAAATGGATAGTAGGGATCCTTAAATTATTCTGATAACTACTTCCATTCTCACTTTCTTTCATGAGAAAGACCTTCTCTCTCTCTCTTGTTTTTTTCTTTGCTTTAAATGTTTTGATGCTGGAGCTACTAAAAGTTATAGTTGTCCTAACAATATGCTTAATTTTCAAGACATAAAACTCCAAGAAGAAATAAAAGCCTTGAAATATTTGAAACTTGCTGATGCTTTCTTTCTTTTTTCTTTTTTTTAACATAGGACAAGTCCATCACCTCCCATGTTTATTTTTATTGTGTCTATAAATTGATTGGGAAAAATAAAAAACCAGAAGAAGCCTGAATATCAGGAAGGAAAAGAGACTAGGTCACGCCTTGCTGGGAACCCTTTGAAGCATATTCATTCCCAGCCACAGAAGGGCTGAGCATCAGCATCTTTTCCTCTTTAATGGTGGAGAGCAGGTCCTCTCAGACAGGCCACCGAGGGGCTGGTAGGAAGACAGGCCTGCGCCTTTACAGGGGACCATCACAGCTTTATTTCCACCATTCTCATTTTTGATGTTACTTATACTTTTTCCTTCCTGGGCTATCTTTAGAAGTATGAGCAATCAGGACACGTCATTCTGAATTTATCATCTGTATTTCTGTCCCCAACCTATTTTCCTTTCTAGTGTCTTACGGGGCTCCCACAAGGCTTCTCTCTGCCACAGCCACTATAACTGTCCCATCTGTGTCCACACCCTCTCTGGTGTCTGCAGTAGACTGTCCGCTCTCTGAGTGCAGGGATCTTTACATCTTTACATCTGAGTTGCTGACTCAGAGCCCAGAACATAGACTTCAATAATTTTTTTTAAGTGAGCAAGTGAAACCAAATTAAGTAATAATAGTCTTTTTTTTTGTTTGTTTCAATCATCATTTTAGTACCTTACCTAGATTAATTCATGGAATCCTCATTAAAAAAAAAAGAAAAACTTAGCAGCGCTATTCTCATCTCCATTTACATGGAAATGAGATGGGGGCTCAGTGGCCTGGTGATTGCAGACCTTCTGGCTCAAGGGCGGAGGCTGTTGAAAGCTGTGTTTCTCCTGACACCCTCATCCTAGCTCCTCCTTCTGCCCACCTCACAGAGACCCTCATTTCTTGGCCTATTAGTGCATAAAGATGCCCAGGATCCATCCTGACCCTTGGCCCTCGGTCCAGGCTGGCCCACCCGCACACCATGTGATCAGGCCCATGCCAACGTGCTATTGGCATCTGGGTATCCTTCAGGCATTTGTCTTGAACCCTGTTGCTTCTTCTCTACTCTCCTTGCACTCTATCTTTTTCCCTGGTGTCTGTCTGGCCACCCTCTGGCCCCCTTGGCTTTGTTTTCAGCTCTTCCAGCTTTGCAGCGGCCCTTGGCTTCCCTGGCTGAGTCTGACCGCATGCAGCCAAAACTTGCCCTGGACTCTTTTGCTTCTGGGAACTTCTGACCAAAATCCTGCTTGACCAAAGTCCAACTTGAGTCCCAACTCCCAGTGCCGACTTGGTTCCTAAGGCAGGGATGGAATTCCTCCAGAATTTTTCACGTAGCTAAGCAGATCGATTGTGTGATGGGTTATACATCTCTAGTTCCAGAGTGGGAGAGGGGGCTGTAAGACCTTTGTGTTCAGACTTGGGCTTGTCCCCAGCCTCACCTGTTAGTGATCTTTGTGTCTCCTCCAAATCTCCCATTGGCCTTGGTCTTGGGGCTTTTACACACTTGAGTCCAACTGCCCAGGATAATTCTCATACACAAGAGCCGCCATTCTGAATCCTGTTCATCCAATGGGCCTTAGGTTTGATGTCACTTCCGTTGGGAAGGCTTTCACTGCTTATGTCCCCCCACCCCTGGCCTGGATCATGCAGGTGCCTTTTCTTTTCTCTCCTTCATCATCCAGTAACTCTCCATCATCATCATCATTGCTGACAAGGTAGTGCTTCATCCATGCAGGCACAGTTGGAGAGAACCGGAGAGAAAGAGCTCAGCTGCTTCTTCACATCTACCCAGAGACAGACACCATTTTTATCTCGATTTCACAGATGATTACAACTGCCTTGGGGAAGTTATACAGTTTGTCTAAAATGAGCCAGGCAGTGAGGTGTGGTTAGATTTCACACTGGGGGTGGTCTGGAACCACAGGACGTTGGTAGTGCCTCAAGGGTACAGCATCACTCGTGCTCTATGCCCTGTCTGGCCTCTCCTGTTTGCCCATAGCCACGTCCTAGCATTCAACACATCTCTTGGCAAAAATCTTGCCTAATTTTTTTTTTTTTTTTTTTTTTTTGTGGAATGAATGCCTGAATTCTAGCTATAGGTATTTTCTGTCTCAGAAATTCAAATAAGACATTCCTGGTTCTTGATATGGTGGGTTCAAGTCTGACTAAGAAAAGACAACCAGTCACCTGGGGCATTGTGTTCGGGTGCCCAAACGATTTCTGTGCTCATCGATCTCATTCAGTAGGAACAACCTGAGCCAAAAGTGATATCTATCTATCCAGGTCCCTGCATTTTGTACAGTTGGAGTTGGGGCCAGAATGTTTGAGTGACTCGTCCAAGGTCACACATGGAGCCAGTGACAAACAGGATGCCAGGTCAGCTGATTGCCAGTCCTCTGTCCTTTCTCTATACCTGGTCAAACAGAAACTCCAGTCACATGAGGGCTTGCAGTTCAAATAAACACCAAGTCCACAGCTGCTTTGATTATGACTCCAAACAATGCGAAGGAACTCTAGCTTCAGGGCACCCTGGGGGGTGGTAATCAGCCCAGAGTGAGCAGCACAGGGCACCCAAAAAGGAGGTCTGTTTGGCCCGGAATGGGCCAGGCTCTGCAAAGGCCGTAAGAGTGTTTTACTGACAGCTGGGCCTTTATCGCTGTGTGATCCTGAGTGTACTGCTTTGCTTCTCTATCCTCCTCCTCTGTAGTATAGATGTATATGTCATCTGAAAATTTGTTATATTGGAGCCCTCACCCTGAATGTGATGGTATTTGGAGGCAGACCTTTAGGAGATCATTAGTCTTAGATGAGGTCATGAGGACCCTGATGGGATTAGGGTTTATAAGGAAAGAAAAGAGACCAGAGCAGGCTCTCTCTCCCCCTTACCCTGCCCTCCAAGTGAAGAAACAGCAAGGAGGCAGCCATGTGTAAGCTGGGAAGAGAGTTCTCAGCAGGAACCAAAGCTGCCACCTGACCTTGGACTTCCCCTCCTCCAGAACTGTGAGGAAGAAACGTCTGTGGTTTAAGCCACACATCTGCAGCATTTCGTTACAGCAGCCTGAGCCGGTTGAGACACAGGGTTTTATAAGCTTGATCTTGAAGGCTTCTTCTGGCTCTGTGATGCTAACATTCTTTTTCAGGGTCTCCTCTGTTACTGTCTGCTTTCATTCCTGCCACATCGCTGTCACCCAGGCCATTCCTCCTCCCTGGTATGTTTCCCCCAACTCCTCCATTAATCAAAATCTTCTGCTAACTTAGTTGGTGAGCATGAGTCTCAGCTCACAGGTGTGAAGAAAAAGCAGCACCTTTGAGTCAAATCCAGATACTTCTTTTTATTTCTATGTATCCGGGAGCCATGACTTAACTTCTCTATGCCTCCATATGGTAAGAGGAGTTAAAAATATTTATAGGATAAGAGTTGTGACAATTAAATGCAATTAAGTCTGTTAAATACCCAGATAACTGGGGGTCGGCAACATTTTCCTGTAAAGCACCAGATGGTAAATCATTCAGGCTTGCAGTGCATGTCGTCTCTTAGCTTTGCAGTTGTGGGGTGGAAATGGTCATGGACAATGTGCAAACCCTTGAGTGCGGCTGGGTTCCAATAAAACTTTATTTATAAAAATAGGTGGCAGACTGGATTTCGCTCCTCACCCCACAGCACGGTGCCTTGCTGTCCCACATAGTAGAGTGTGATTCTCATTATTTTTTCATTTAAACATGCTTTAGGCTGTTTCGTTTTGTCTTTGTCTTTCAATAGGACCCTTCTTTCCCTCTCTGCCTTTCTTTTCCTTTCTCAAATAACACATACCTTAAGAGCAGGAATGTCACTATTTTAACTGAGGTACCTTCACCCAGAGCTTTAAGCATGGGCACTAGTAGATGTGCCATAGTGTTTGTTTAAATGAAATGAAAGGGTGTCCCCACTCATTGCAAGTCCAGGGTCCAGGGTCTGAAGGCCCCCAAGTGCAGCGGTGTGGGCCCAGTGCCAAAGGGGAAGAAAGCCTCTCTCAGAATGCGGGGGCCTGCAGACAGGGCAGGGCTTTGCCTTATAAAGAGATGCTGTGCTCTGACATTAGTGAAAGGCCCGGCTGGCACACTGGGGAGGTGGCCAGCTGTGAGAGCTGCTGTGTGGGTCTACGACAGAGGTTTCCTCATCCTGCCAGGCGCACAGCAGGCTCTGTTGATAGCAGGCCACTGTCCCTTGTCCATTATGTGGAGGCGGGGTGTGTGGGGTGATCGGCAGAGCTGGGAGCAGCTACTCATTTCACAGGGCTCAGCTCAATGGAAACAGAAAGATAAAGGGCCAGAAGAGGAAGAAAGAGCTTGCGATGTAATGTGCCAGCTCGGAAATTAAAGTGACCCGCCAGGCGAGCGTTCCTCAGAGCGAGGATGACATTTGCTGCAAGTCGCTGTGGGCTCGGGTTGAGAGCTGTGCTTTTAGATGGTGGTAATTGGAATGCACAGAAATTCAGTAACCCATCTGGCAGTTATTCTGCTAATCTCAGTATCCTGGCCAGGGGCCAGGCAGGAACAAAATCACATTCTCTTAATCCCCTGTGCAGTTCCAACGGGACTCAGCAGACTCCAGCCCACGGGATTTGTCAGTGTCACTCTGCTTGGCTCAATGGCTCAGGAAAGACTCTAGAAATGCTACTGGCTGCCCACTAGGCCTCAGACATGGCCAGACACCAGAAGGGGCCAGGCATGTGTGTGGGGCGATAAAAAAGCCAGGCTTTCAGAGTTCTTTGGGCTTGGATTGACCTGGCTCCACACAGGCAAGGTGAAGGACTTCATCCTCCTTCAGATGAGAGATGGTCTCTGTTACTTTCCAGCTCTGTGAGTTTACATGTTGCTTAATATTCTGTGCCTCAGTTTCCTCAGATGAAACTGTATTGGGACTCCTCCAAGTGTGTTATGAGCATCAATGAACAAATGAGTGCATACGTGCACATATATACACACATGTGCACACACATGCTCACTTGTGTACCCCACACACACACATGCACAATGCACATACACTCACGTGTACACAGTGCACATGCACACTCACACACATGTGTGTACACATGTGCACACGCAGACACAAGCACACACATGCACACGTGCATATACTCTCTCACACACACACGCAAACATGTTGGAGGAGACCCTTGCCCATTGTGCACATCTGCATGTGTTTAAGATTTTAGTGATTATTTCCTCTCCTGTAAATGATGAAAACAATGTCCACCTCTTAGGGTTGTTGTGAGGATGGGATGAGATCGTGGACATAAAGTCCCCGTCCCTGGGCCTGGTGCATAGTCGGTCCTCAGGAAACACTGATGGCTGTGGGTCCCTTCACCACAGACTTGGTGCTTAGTTTGAGGTTGATGGTCCAGAGTCCTGGATTATAGACCTGACCTGGCTTTGACCTCTCGCTGTGTGACCTTGGGTCGGTGACTGCCCTTCTCTGGCCTTGGCTATTGCTCTAAGATTAGGAAGTCAGACTGGATTCACCCTTTCTGCTCCAGCATTTCAGGCTTCCCAGAAGGTCAGGAAAGCTTACCATGATGAATGTTTTGTGGAGTTTCATCTTTTGTATTAGACCAACTTCAGATGTTGGAGGTCATAGGCAGAATGTTCTAGAGCATGTACACTGTGACGCATGACAAAGCACAGGCCCCATGCAACCCACTGAACTATCTTCCAAAGAAGGAGAATGAGGCTTCCTCAACCCTTAGCAGCCCCCAGATTCTTCATCATCATCATCAGCAGCAGCAGCATCTCATCATCGTTAATAATAGTAAACATATATTAAACGCTTTACACATACTAATTCATTTGGACCCCTCACAAGCACCCCATGAGGCAGATGCCATTATTCTCTCCATATTGTAGATAAAGAAAGAGGACACAGAAATGGTAACCTGGTTGGGCGTCAAGACCATCATTCGAAGGGGTGTCTGGGCAGCACGTGGCCTCAGCAGGCTACTTGAAGAAGACTCATCTAACCCTAATGTTTAAGAAAGGCGTGAGGGAGGAGGAGAAAGTACTGAAAACAAAATGGTCAACCATAGGGAGATTGTGAGACTCTGGGAATGAGGTGATAAGGGTCAGAATGAAAAGAGAAGAAAAGTAAAGATCTGGATTTGTGATCACAATTTAAAAAGGTAATTTCTTTGCAAAATGAATATGGGCAGTGAGGTCATCAAAACCGGACTTCCTACCTGTATCTTGAGTGCACCCTTGACTCTAACTTTCTTGACTGGAAAATTTTCCCAGAACCGATATAACCAATGAGTATGACACACTGAATGTATTTCCTTTTAATCAGTTGTTTTCTCAATCAGCATTTAAGGCAATCTTATATAATTGCAGAGTGGTGGCAAGAATTGATTTCAAATTTTGGCACTGACGAGTCCTTGGCATTTGACTCTGGTAAGGTTTTTAATCTTTCTGACTGCCTGGCTGCCTTATTTGTAGAATGAGAACAGTGCTTCCTACCTAAGGTTCTTACAAGGTCGGGAAGGAGAAAGCATCCATGGACAGTACTTAGTACAGGGCCTACTACATAATAGTCCACGAAAGTCAGTTTTCTTCCCATGAAAAAGGAGGATGAATCGAACATTCAAGATGGCTCAGTTGGACCCAACTTTGCAAGACAATCTTCTGGAAAAGACTATTTCTGCCCAGTTTTTGGAAATATAAAAATCTTCCTGAATTCAAGTGAAATAAATGCACAAAACCTTTTTTTTTTTTTTTCAGCCCAGACCTCGCATGATGAAATCTGCCTGGAGCAAAATTTCATGGCTGAGCTACAGCCCTAGACAGTAACATTCTATGATTGAGGTTCTGCATCGACCTTCAGATTCCAGCCCTATATAAGGGAACATTTTAAGTCTACCATGAAGTGGCATTTGAGTTGATGAGGGTCTTTTTTGAAAAAGCAGAGAAAGGCAGGCAGCAAGACTTGGGTCGTTTTATTTTAGCTTCCCATCTGGTAGAAAGCAAAAATGATCTCTGGTAGGAAATGTAGTGGAGATGGACAGTTTGGGTGGACCTCAGCTCTGTGCCAGTGCCCTGGGGCACTGTGTAGAGGCTCCCTGCACACAGAGATGTTGCGTGGATACCAGGGGGCCCTGTTCTGACAGATCTGTGCCTCTGGGGGAGACCTCCATGAAAAGCCAGTTTCTCCAACATGCCAAGGAGGAGGGGCTCTGGTCTGACCCGGGTTACCCATTAGCTGCTCTAAGTGGAGAGTCTGGGGCTTGCGAGTTTTTCATGGGCTTGAAAGCAAATGTCTGATATCTGAAAAAATAAAAGAAAAATTAGTAGCAGCTCCAAAGGGCAAAAAGAAAACTGCAAAGTCAAAAATGAATAAATGTTAACTTAAATGTTTATAACAGTTCATATAAAGTCTGGCCTACTTCAACTCAACACACACATACCATATATATATATATATGTATATATATAATTTTATATTTTTAAATACTACAAATGTATATTAAACCACAAGGGGAAAAGTCAATAATTTATACCAAAACAAATTTAAAATTATTTTATAATCCTTACCATTTTCTTAAATGAAACAACGGAGCTACCATGAGATGTAGATTTATTTCATTTTAATAAAATATGCAGGGACTTCTGAAAATAAGAGTATCAAGATGCTCCAAAGCTTTAAAAATGGGCCCTTGCTATAGGATAATGCCCCACTTCCAAGGAAACCATCCAGGGAAGGTCAAGTTAGAACTGAACATGGAGTACAAAGCAAATGTGGTGACTAGTCACCAACTTCACAACCAATGAGAGTTCTGAAGCCACATCATCACATTCATCTGCATCCGGCAGCCTTCTGAAATTCATGGCACATTTATTTATGTTTATCATTTCGCTTTTCATTCTTTTCCCAGATAATTTCTCAGAACTTTTCAAAGATGTGAGGTAAAGTTCACCTGCTAGAGAAAAAAAAAAAAAAAAAACAGACCATGTGCAGAAGCACAGGTATGGGTGCATGTATACACACGTGTGTCCCTTCATCATTTTTTATCACCAGCTTGCACTGTGACTAGAAGAGATTCTGTAATCACTGCCCTCCCAATCCCACCAAACCAGTGGCACTTAAGAGACCTTAAGAGATGGCTGTGGGAATCTGACAAAGCTGTGTTCCCATTCCGATCTCCACCCTCACACACAGGCGCACCTCTGTGCATGCATTTCTCAGGGGATGTGTGTCCCATCAAGCCTGCCCCTGAATCTCTCTTTCATTCTCAGTGTGCTTTTGGCCTCTCCTAGCCTCACTCCTTGATCTTTACTTTGAATGTCAGCTCTGTCTCAGGGATTTCAACAAACATGGCCACTGCAAGGAACGGTGGTTCGAGGACAGAAACGTTGCTTGTGTATCTTGCCCAAGCTACTTATTAGCTCTGCGACCTTGCACAGACCACCTGTTCTTTCTGAGCATATTACTTTTATCTTTAGGATCTTACCTATTGCTCAGATTTTTTTTTTTTGGTACAGATTAAATGAATTCAAGCATCACAGCGACTGACATGTGGATGGAACAGTCGATTATTAGCGAATGCCTCTGGGTCTCACACTCACTATTTATAAACTGAAGATATTAGATGAGATGATCATTAGTGCTTTTCAGGTCACAAGGTCTCCAATTCATGAACACCCCCACCCACCACACCGATCTCTTGGGTTCTCCATTTACTTAGCCTCCCTCTAACTCCATTCCTGCCCCTTTTGAATGCAACAGGCTTAGCTCAAGGCATTTTGAGGAACACCTCGGTTTATAGACTTTGATGAGTGCTGATAGTGCTTTCTCAGCATCGAGACTGAAATGACCCGTAGCAAGGAAAAACCATGGATTCTGAAATCACAAGAGCTAAGTCCCCAAGGGAGAGCATGTCTTTCTGAATCATAAAGCTGGGAAAGAGGTGACCTTTCAGGAGTTGGAACAGGCAGATAGACTGTAGCAGTATTTGAGAATATTGAACACCCCTTTGGGATTTGCTCCCAAATCCCCCCACTGGCCTGCTGGACTATTTTCAGCCTAGGATTCAGGTTTCATTAGCGTCACTGTGGACACCTTTGGGCCTCCTTTTCACTGTGTAAAGAAATGAGCATCTCATAGGAATGAGCCCAAGGATACAAAGTGAATGAGCCACAGAGCCAGGTAATTGTCTACCCCAGCTCTGCCACGTACCTGCTTTGTGGGCTTTGGCAGATGACTGAACCTTTGTCGTTATCATTTTTCTAATTTATATGTTTGAAAATAATACATATTTCTTAGGGTTGCTTTGAATGATACGTGATACAGTGGCACCAAAATGCGTTCATGACAATCACACAGATAGAGATTTTGTATAAATCGTTGTGATTTTAACTGCATTCAGAATTAAATACTTACTGAACAGGAGAAAGAAGTATGGTGTGATGGTTACATACATAGCTTGCATTCAAATCTGACTTCTACCATTTACTCATTGTCACCTTGGGCAAGTCTTATTATTTTCTGTGTCTTGTTATTTTCATCTGTGAAATAGATATAGTAATACCTGTAGTTCTGAGGATTAAATGAGTTAATTTACATAGAACAGTACATGATATATGGAAAGTACTATATGTGGTAGCCATTTTTTATAGGTTTCATAGAGTAAGAAGATAAAAGTGGGTAGATTCTAAAATTGAATGATCAGCCCCAACAATTTCAAAAGTATGGGTCAGTGTTGTTAAAATTACTTGTCTTTTTCTTCATTGTTATAAAACAGCTGCTGCTATAGCTACAAGTATCAGTACTTCATAGAATGCCACCCAAAGCAGGAAGGGAAGGGGGTGGTAGCTCAGGGACTCTTTCCTCAGTCAGATGTTTTTTTATCCTCAAAAATCTCAGGCGTCCCTTACTTCTCATTGGCCAGAACTGAGTCACTGGCGAATTTGAATGTGATTCTATATCATAAACAATCATAATTTACCCTCTGGCAAATTGTTTCTGAAATCAGATGAAAACACTGTTAGCAAGGGAAATGGAGAATGTAATCAACTAACAGTATTAGATTCACCTTTCTTTTAGAAATAATTACATGGGATTTAGAGAGGTAAGTGACTTAGCCACATGGCCCGAGAATGTTGGATTCTAGCCCAGAACATAGATTCTCTGATCCCAACTTGCTTCATTCATTACCACTAATTTCTCTGTTGTTGTTGACCAGAAAGATCTATGAAGATGCAGTGTATTATTTTGGGATTAAGGCATTATGGGCCCCTGTTGTAAAACATAAATGTGATCTTATGAAAGAGAAATAGAAACTTGGGACTAGAATCTTCAAATCTTGCAGTTCTTTGTATGTTTTAAAACTCCAGGAACCTTTTGTGAAGCATTCTCCCTTAAATATCTAAAATCATGTTTTATTTAAGGGAAATGACTTTCATCAATTTCTGACCCATTTGAGCTTTATATCATTGTAATATTCTTGAAGAGCCAATTCATGTCCAATAAGGCTTTTCACCTTGTTTAATGACTTCTTAAAATTCTCTTTTCTTGCAGTCGAAATCGTATAAGCCAATTCAAATGCCAAAGGGTTCAAGTTCAGTTCAGAGTGCTCAAATCAAAGTTCCGAGAGAATTTGAAGTTGGTGAAATGGGTTCTGCTCATTTGTATTCAACCCCATATCTCCAGCAATTAGGTCAGTCTAGGATCATTGCAGATGCCGTTAAAGGTTTGAATAACTGAGATTTTACTGAATATTTAAAAAACAATGTAGACACATCTTGATTTCTTATACATATTCAACTTGTCCTAAGCAAAGAAACTGGGCTTATGTTGCTAATTCTAAGCAACTGAGAAGGTACAAACGAGCACCAATTGCACTAGTCTTCACTAGGCTGTGTTTCAACCTGGTCTCTCATTTAATACCTAAAACAGTCCAAGGAGAAAGATGTTATCTCCATTTTACTGAGAAAACTCAGGCTCAGACAGTTAAGTTGACCGAATTCACACGGGTAGGAAATGGCAGAGAAGGCTGTCAGGTCTTCTGAAACTAAGTTCATGACCTTCTGATGTTCAGGTCTTTCTGTGGCTTCTGTGCTCCATAAACTCCCACTGAAGTGTGGCAGAGAGCTCTTTCCCAGGCCGTGTGACAAGGACTAGGTGTGGGCATGCTTCATTCATCTCTGTGATGACCCTTTTACAGTTCAGATAAGGAAGTCTCCGAAATGTAAATAACTTGACCCAAGTTATAGCGCCCAGCCGGGCAGACTTGGGTTTGAATTCAGTCTTGGACAATGTAAGATTCCTTAGGCTGCTGAAATCGCTGACCACACACTTGGTGGCTTAAAACAACAAGAATTTTTTCTCTAACAGTTCTAGCAGCCAGAAGTCTGAAATCTAGGTGTAATTAGGGCTGTGCTTCCTCTGGAGGTTCTAGGTGAGGGTCTTTTCCTTGTCCCTTCCTGCCTCTGGCTGCTATTGGCATTCCTTGGCTCGTGGCCACTTCTCTTGCTACTCCGTCTTCACATTGTCTTCTCCTCTGTTTATCTTCTCTTCTGTGTGTCTCTAATTAGGTCACTTGTCATTTGACTTAAGGCCCACCCAAATCGTTCCAGAGGTCTCATCTCAAGGTCCTTGACTCGATCACACTGCCAAGACCCTTTTCCAGATAGGATCACATCCATAGATCCTGGTGATTAGGTCTGGACATATCTTTTTGTGGGGACCACTTAACAACTGATGACTTTGGAAACTAAATCCATCAACTGTCCCAGTTTCCTCCTCTGTGGAATAATCTGTCAGCAGTCCTTATGCCACAGTGCTGCAGTGACAGATAAATTATAGGTATTCGACCTTTGAGGTGTTTCAGCACCCAGCATCTACTCAGTTGCCAGGATCCTTGTCACCTGTCACATTCACAGACACAATAACAGGCTTTCACAGCAGCACAGACACACAGGGAGGTAATAGGTGTTTTTTATTATGCAAATGCAGTGAACTAATATTTTAAAGATAAAAATTTACTCCCTCGTTTTGACCCAGAGAGCGCTTCTGTCTCCTGTTCTTCTCCACCTCCTCCACCAGGGTGATTAGGGAGCCCTCCTAGAAGCTCAGTTGCTATTCAGAAGGTCTTTGCTCCCAGAAACAGTCTCCTGCCTGGTGACCTGAGAGATGACAGAGGCATTTTTCAGATCCAGTCGAGCTGATTCGCAAAGAAATGCTCCTGACTTACATCACCACCTGCAAACCTGCAAACAAAGCCTCACTTGTGTGGGAGAATATTTGGGCTCAGATCAAACAACAAGGAACATCTTGTTTTACAAACTTTTGGAAATGAAGCCTATTTCTAAGAAGAGTGGATCTATGTGTTAGTGGGTCAGTGTGTGTCACCTCTGTAGTCCAAGTAACCAGGTTCACAGCCGCACAACTTACTTCACCCTCTTCTCTCCCCTTTTGCCGCTCTTCTCATTTCTTCCTTTTTCCCTGTTTTCTTTATATTGCCTCAAACACCTACAAATACTCTATCACATGCCAGGACCTGGATTAAACCCCAGGGTCACATGATATGGACTCATATCCTAAAGGAGAGGAGGGGCATGGACTAACGACTCCCCTCTGATATTCCATAATGGGAGATAGAGAGAGTTCTGGGGCAATGTAGTCTTTTTGGAACATAGGTTATAGCTGGGTGGAGAGGGGGAGAATTGGGACTGGCTTATGGAGGATGCAGCATTTGCATTTAGTCTTAAAGAATCAAGAGGTATAGGTCGGGCAGAGGTAACACTGTATAAAAGTCTGAAAGGCATAAGAGGGTAAATGCCAGCTTTAGGAAATGGTGGGTCCTTCGGTGTGATAAAAGCATAAGACAATAGCAAAGACCAGGACCTGGAGCAAATACCAAGCATGTCACACTCAAGTCAAAGGCTGTCACCAAAGGATCTGAAGCCAGGGACTGGTAGGGACAAGTCTGGGTCCAAGAAATAACTCTGTGGCCTTAATGGAGAGGATGGATCTGAGGGGAATCGGCCTAAAGTCAAGGAGACCAGTGATGATGCTCTTCACTCGCTTATGTGCTTTCTTAATGCCAGGTGTTACTCTGAGCACCTTAAATACATATTCACCAGTTTAGCCCTCACCAATCTTAGGAGAAATGTGTTCCTTCACCTGGAAAAGGGAAAATAAATAATTTTCTCAAGGTCAGTCAGCTAATAAATAAGTGGCAGAGCTGGGATTTGCACCTGGAGAGCTGGCTCCAGAAATTCAAGATCCAGAGTGGTCCATGACTCGGTTGGTGGGAAGGGGTGAGATAAGCAAGGGGGGCTACATTCCACCCAGGTTTCAGGTGTGGATGTATGAGCTCCTCTTCCCTCATGCCCATCCTCCCCAGTGTCCCCAGGCTTGACCTCTTTTCTCAGGCCCCTTAAATAGGCTTTAAAGAAGGGCCAGGAAGGAGCATGTCAGAGCCCTAGTTTTTATAGTGTTTGAACATCCAGACTCTGGAGGTGGATTGCTGGATTTTCATCCCTGCTTCCCATTATTTAGTTTTCTGCTATTTAAGACATGATTGGTGGACCAGCAATCGCCAGCCCAGACTTTCTTAAGCAGAATCTGCATTTTGCTGGTTGATTGTGACATAAGTTGATCCTGAGGTGCAACAATATTTGAGTGGCACTGTTCTTCCTGCATAACTTTGAGCAAAGTAGTAACGTGCTCAATCTTCATTTGTAAAATGGGGGCATAATAGCATCTTACTCATATGATTATTGAAAGAATACATATTAAGTGTTCAGGAGTAGTAGAGCAAACTTCAAAAAATGTTACCTCTCATTGTTGTTATTTAGTTCTGATGAGAAGGGCCAATGCTTGCATGCCTGATTTACAAGTTACAAAGCACCCATCTGTCATTTTAGTTGGTCATGACAGTGATCTCTTGAAGCAGATGAGGAAACCAAGGCTTTGAGGAATGACATGATGGGACCAGAGCCAGACTTCAAAACCTAGCATGACAGCTCCACTTTCAGGGTGAAATAGAACCAGTTACATAGTATTGTTTATTGTCCTTGGGCAGAGCCATTTTTATAGTGGGGAGGAAAGGAGAAAAATTTATCAAATTCATGTTATAAGTCAGCAAACTTTTGGAGTCTTTTTGTATAGGCAGCCCATTGGCCTGTCAGACCCAAAGTGACCCAGAAATCATAACTGGTGTCTTTGCAACTCTACCCTTGACCATCTCCACCCTTTTCTCTCTCCTCTCTGTGCCACAGAAGGCTGACCAACATGGACAACATCGATGGGGCCCTGCGAGTTCTGGGTTGTTTTCTCTAACAAGGAGAAGGGGCAGGTTGTGGTAGGTGAGAGGCTAATGAGGATGGGGTATTTAGGTATTTATTCACTCAAAGCGCTTCTTTCAGGTTGCTCAATGTTAGCTACATCTTTGAGTCTACCATTGGGAGGCCTTCTCACACCGTTACTCTTCCCATGGTCCAGTCTTTGCTCTCTAATCTGTCCTTTCAGACCTACCACTGGGGACAGTTTTCTATTGTGTGAACTTGGGGTACTCTCTCAACATTCATTACACTCTTCACCCTGCCAAGCTCTCCCCTGCTAAATCCTCTGCTATGACCTATTTTGAATGAGGTATGTTTCTCGCCATGGCCATAACTGATGGAGTAGTGGTGCAAGGCACCTTCATTTTCCAGAAAGAAAACTGAGTCTCAGAGAAGAAAGTGATGCATCCACTGTCACATGACTGGTTCATGACAGTGCCAAGTCTAGCATCCAATCACATGAGACCCAGTGAATATTTTTTCGTCATCTGGTCTTCTCTTTACCTATTTTCCCCCTCAACTCATTTGTACAAGCCTCTTTTAAGGCTTCATAATTAAATTGATGATCCTAAGTTATATTCTATTTCTCAGAGAAGGCTTTCCAAATTGTATAGCCCTCAGGCACCACACAACCGAGACTCTTCCCTCTGCCTTGGAAAAGAAGTATAGACATGCATTGACTTGACCATGAATCTTAGCCTTAGCTAAGGAGGAAGGTTGAAGATTTACTCAGGAGGATCCAGTACTAGAAAACCCACCAGTCACTCTTATAAATTTACTATTATTTGGCTTCTGGAACCAACCTGTCTGCTTCTACCCATTGCTTTCTCTTCCCACATGCCCTACATGGCTCTCTCTCTCTATTCCTCAACCCTGAGATAGTGACATAACTGCTCCTTCTACTATCATGTTGTTAAGAAACTCTTCTGAAGTCTTCTGATGTTTTTGATGAATTTAAGTATGAAAGAAAAATAATATAAATCTGAGAATTTTCAGGATATGAGACTTTATAAAAACATCTACTGCATAATCTTGGCCTTTGCTGATTTGCAAATAGAGTTAGATCTCTTTTTTGTATCCTTTCCTATATCCTTCACTGATGCATATTTTAAATCTTTTTCTGGTGCAGGCTCTAGAGTCACCCTCAGGAGTCACTACAACCTCAGCCATTTAGTTCCCTTCTTTCTTGCAGACTGACCCCTCATGCAAGACAATGGTGACGAGGGTGGTTAGAGCCACTATATTGTACATGACCATAATGTGACCATGAGAATGAAGGTCACTCATAGTACAGATATATAATTGCAAAGTTAACTGTCCTTCACCAAAGATTCATGAAAGTTCATTCTCCATTTATTTTTTACTCTTCTTCAAATACTACGCCCTTTCCAAAAACATGACCTTATATAATGGGTGCCTTAGAGAATCTTTCACTTCTTTCCCTGACTGCCAAATCAATAAAAAAGCCATTGCTTCCATGAAGCCTTTAGAGATTGACCCAAGCAGAAATGGGTGCTTCTGGGTTATTTTATGTAAATAACCCATTTACATAAAATAACATACCTGAGGCCTTATTTAAAAAACAAAATATGTTAACATCTGGTTGTAGTGTTCTGTTTGTATATTAGTTTGTACACATGTCGAATCCCCAGAATTTGACTTCAGTAGGCAGGTATTATTATACTCATTTTATAGATAGCAGACTTGGGAGCAATGAGATTCTATGACTTTCTCCAAGGTCATTTAGCTACTTCGTGGTATCACTGGCAACAGAACAATAATTCCTAATCGTAAACCTTGCTGCAGAGCAAAGGAAGGAGGAGGCACAGAATTTGGGAAAGGGCATTTCCGGAACTTCATGACACTAACCTACTCATTAATAATATAACCTATGGTCTCGATTGCCCTAGAAATAATGGAGTGTTGGCAATACAATTTAGTGGGAAAAGCAGCTGTAGAAACTCACCCAGTTCTGGGCTCAAATCTGGGTTAACCATTTACCAGCTAATCAAGGGACATCTCTGAGGCTCTTTCCTTCTCTGAGAGTAGGGATTTTAATATCAATGTCATAGACTACAAATTCTCTCCAATATCCATTCACCTCTTTCTCCTTGGAAATGGATAATCATCTCTCAGAATACAGACATTTTCTGGCTAGTCATACAGCAGTTGATTAAGTATTAGCTGATGTATACATGCTAACATTCCATAGGTCCCCACTTGGAATTTTTTAAAAAGACAACTAAGTACACATCCTTTGCCCTTATTCTTTGTCCTTTCATCTACTTGCTGGGTATAATGCAAGTATAATAACTGGAACTAAAACAGGCATTTTAGACCATAAGGAAACCTTAAGAATGGAGGTCACACACAGAGGAGTCTTCATTCTTGAAAATTTTTTGGAGCAAAGTCAACATATGTGCCCACTTTCTGTCTTGGAATTTATAATAAGGAATAAACTTTTGTCTTAAGCCACTATTATATTTTGGTTATCCCTTATTTTTAGCCAAACATTTTCTTAACTGTACAGTATTTTCCATGTAGGGTCATTTTAAGTACTGAATATATTTTGTTCTATATGCATGACATGTGGTAGATGCCAAAAAAGTACTTGTTGTTAATATTGTAATATCACCTAGCTTTGCACATATTACATATTTAGTAAATTATTGAGAATTACAGTAAATAAAATTCATGTTTCAGAGTAAACCTTGACTGAAAAATTCTCCTAGGTTGATCTTCATGGGAAAACCAAAAGATAGCCTCGCAGCCTTAGTTAGTGTAAGCTCTGACTAAGGGCCAGACCTGGGGTAGGACAGCTTCCAGGACTGGTCTGCATTAGAGGGGCTTTGATTGGCCAGATATGGGGCAGAAGGCTAGCATTCAGAACCTCAAGTGTTTTATCATGCTTCAAACTGACTACCTGGGTCAGCCTAGAGGCGAAGAACTGAGGCCCCCATCCTAGAACAGGGACAAAAGGGTTGAGACTTGGAGATAGCATTTACGTTATCTGGTTCTTTGAAGCCTCAGGTCAGATCACTCTCTCCTTTAACACCCCTTGTTAGTGCACAGATCCTACTAACTAAGAAATAAAGTATGCAAAATTCACTATTCAGAGACCTCACTTTTGTTTATTCCCACTCAGTTTTTGAGAGCCCGCTAGAAAAATAAAACATGGGCTGAGTATTTATTGAAAACCCACCTCGTATCCAGCCCTATAGCTTTGGTATTTATGTAACCTAGTCCTCATAGCATGACCATAAATTAAGTACTGTTTTCCCCTATATTAGAGACTGAAAGAAGAAAAGCTAGGAATGGTACACAGGTCACCCAAAAAGTGAGTAAGGATCAGACCATGTTCTGGTTTTAAATCCTATAGTTTTTCAAATTAAAGTCTTTTAAAAGCCTTGAAAATGAGACTAGATTTTAAGAACCATCTTCTCTACCCCTGGAGTAAGCTGGAATTTCTACCTTTTCTATGACTAAGAAAAAAAATCATCTTTTTGATCCTTCCCACTCCCTGAAGGTACTGGCTTTATCCTTTCTTGAGCCTCAACAAGTTCTGAATGTTTAGAGAAGCTACTGCCCTGCATTTCATGGTCTGATGGGCCAGTGACAAAGCTGGCATTCAGGAGCTGCATCCCACTCACTGTCCTGTACTCACTTTAGCAAGAGCAAGAGTATGGCAGCCGCCACGTGATGGTGACATATAGCACTGCCTCCACCTACTCTGGGGCTACAGGCATGAGGAGGTACAATCAAAGAGTGGAATATCTTACTGATGGCATGTGAGTGAAGCCAGGTTCATTCTACCAAGGGCATATTCAGACAACCTGCTTAACAAGTTTTTCAAAAGGAAACTCTTGGAATCAATTGCTTCCGAAAAGACTGAAAGTCTGTTTCTGTGCCTATGCCTGAAATAGAGCATATGCGTTCTCATGATGAACTTACAAAATGTCTACTAAAATTTATTTCAGGGCTATGTAGTAGATTGCAAAACATGAACGTACTTTCTACCCTCGTGTTATGCTCTTCGGCATGTAAGGTTACAGCACCTTCCAGCAAGAGGCGCAGTCTTTCTCTCTAGCCTTTGGATCTGGGCCGACCTAATGATGTGTCTTGGCCAATGAAAGTGACAGAAGTCATGAAGTGTCAGTTCCAAGCTTTTGCTTGCTCTCTTTTGGGACCTTGCCCGGCCCCAAGGTAAACAAGCTGGGGCTGGCCCACCAGAGGATGAGAAAATGTGCAGAAGAGAGACAAAGTATTGCCACCGAGGCCATTCTAGAGCAGAACTGCCAGCACACAGCTTGAAATGTAGACTCATGAGCCATATTAACTGTTTAAGCCTGAGCTTAAACATTGATAAGATGTTTACAGTCATCAAACCCATCATTGAACTTCGGGGTTATTGATTATGAAGCAACAGCTGATACAGATGTGCTGATGAAAATATTTTTATAATAGATCATGCTTGGCCTTGCACATTTTTCTCATTTTATCTTTTTATCCCCTGAATTAATACAATTTTTATTTCACTTTTTCTTATTTCATCTTCATATACATAAAAGCTACCATTTTGTGAATACCCAGTACCAGATACTGTGACTTATATGCCATAACAATTTAATTCTTATACCTATCATGTGAGATATATATTGTTTCTTATGTATAGGTAAAAAAACAAAAACAAACAAACAAAAAAAATTGATTTTCAGGGAAGTTGGGTGAATTGACTAAGCCTACAGTTACCAGCTGAAAATTGGCAGAGCTAAGATTTAACTTTAGCATGACCTGAATCCCACACTAGCATATTCTACTCCCTCATGCCCCGGGTACTTCTACTTCCCTGCCCAGCTTTCAAGGGAATAGTTTTATGCCTTATTTTTAGAGAAGAGTTTCAAGGAGCTTAAATAACTTGTCTGGGAGTACCCAAATAATAAACAGAAGAGCTGGGTTTTCAACCTAGAACCCACGGAGTCCAAACCTGAATTCACCGAGGTTTACTATTAAGATATATACCCTTAATGGAGCACATGTGTATAACCGTGTTAGGACCATGTTATTTCTTTGTTTTAGAAATATGTTCTGTGCTGTTTAAATGTGTTTTATAAGTCATGTTTTTCAAACCCCAAATTGTAATAGAAAGCAGGTTGTAAAGGAACTAGTGAGAGTTATTGCCCAGAAAAACCAGCTGGGAAGCATTTCAGTGTCAATCTTATTATTGCTTTTAAATTAGCAGTGACTTCAAAAGCCTTTGAAGTAGCTGGCAAGGAATGCCTGCATCGGGGAACGCAGTCACTAGAGGGTATTCTCAGCAGGCATGTGCTTTATAAAGTTTCTTTCTCTTTATGCTTTGGCACCGAGAAATTTTGGAAGGGAGGTAGAAGCATCCTAGCAGGAAACTTCTAGTGACATGGATTGCCAGGAAGACCCAATTAGCCTGTCCCTCTCAGTAGCACAAGGCCAAGCAGAGGGAATAAATTATTTGCGGCAGTAGCCAAGGCTGCTGACAACTTCAGAGACCACCCAGGAGGCCTTTCCATGTCAAACTGACTGGAAGGCCCTGTGCAGCTCTAAGCCCAGGGCCTGATGAATTCCACCCTGAGAATAGAACTTAGTTAAATTATGTGATGGTTCATGACTTCTGAAAAATGGAGGTCACGACATCCCTGTCTCCCAGTCTTAACCTCCATCTAAAGACCTCCACTGGCCATCCTCTAAGACTGGGTTCAGAGCTCACCTCTTTGAGACTTCTGACATGTCCTGGGACTTCACTCTATTCAAATAGAACTCACCCATCTGTTCATATACCCATCCATCCATCTATCCATCCATCCATCCATCCATCCATCCATCCATCCATCCATCCATCCATCCATTCGTCTGTTCATCCATCCATGTGTCCATCCATCTACCCGTCCATTCGGCATTTGATGAATTCCTACTTCGTACCTGCTATTCTAGGCCTTGAGTATAACACTTATTCTAAAGCAGACAAGGTTGCCCTCCTCTTCATGATACTTAAGTTTTGGGGACAGTGTTGATACCACCCAATAGGCAGGCCAAGTGGGTGCCTAAGGCACCAATAAAGCAGGGACACCAAGAAATTGGAAATAATTTGATAGTTTTACACACACAACTATGCAACATGGAGGAGGGATCACAACTGGTTTGATTTTTTTTAACATGTGTTTATGCTTTGAGAGTGTTTTTGTATTAAATTACATATTGGAAGAAAAGGCACCACTGTCTATCCAAGGTCTGAGGTCCCAAAAAGTTCTTCATCCTTGTAAAGAGAAGAACATAAGCAGTTACGCTCTGTGCTCTGATAAGAAATGCTGGTGAGCTGTTAAATGGACCAGAAGGGGTGTTTAACCAGTTTTAAGGCTAGTGTGTATGTGTGTACACATGTATGGATGCATGTGTGTTGGTGAGTGGTCAGGGAAGCCTGATAGAGAAAGAAGTAGTCATTTCCTCCTGTCTGCTGTCATAGCTCCCCCCGCCCCCGCCCCCTGTTCTAGCTCCTGCCTTAATGAATTATCTACATGTCCATTTGTGGCAGAGGCTGTAGGGACCCACCTGTAATCCCTTTGGCACCTCTAGGCCATGCCTATAGTGTTCTATCACCCTAGCAAGGAAACCAGAAGGGCAAGAGGAACAGGGGCCTTGGGAACAGCCTTTACCGCAGCCCACGATGGGAGTGAGTTGGGTGATCAACAGCCAAGCTTTATCCCAGCTCTCAGGCAGAGTTGCCCAGAGATGAGCTCTGCTGCTCTGTGTTGAGATGCCAAGCAGGGTCCAGCCTCAGCAGTCACCAGCATGGCGACACAGCCTCACTACTTTCCTCTCTGCCCAGTCTCACCCCTACTCCTGTAACAGGCCTGGTGTTGCCTTCAAATAAAACCCTTGTGCATGTGCCATTCTCGTCTCAGAGTGCTTCTAGGGGAATCACAGCAAAGACAGGGACCGTGCTCAGTGCAGGCTGGGTCCACACAGCGCCTGGCATGTAGATGGGCTTGATCTATGCTGAACAAATAAATTAATGAATAAATGAATGAATTATGAGGTGTGGATAGCTGATAGCATACTTTCACCCTATGTTTTCTTTTCTAATCAACCCAAGTGAACCTCTAAATAATAGCATATTGAGGAGAAAATTATAATCCGTTTGAGAAGTAACTGACAGGGGACTTGGCTTCTGGGGAATGAGAGGCATAAAGGCTGCGCGCAATGAAGGCTGAGGGAACAATGAAGCTTTGTTAACGGCCTTACTTCTCCCTTTCCTGGGCTGCATCCTCCTCTCCTGGTGGACCTCAAAGACACTAATAACAGTTTGCCTTCCATTTGTGACAATTTTGATTAGATTCAAAGATTTCTTGGAGAATGCATCATCGAGATCTGACAAATCTTAGGTAGTTCTCAAAAAAGCAGTGGCAGCCATTTATTCATGTACTCACTTTTTTTTTAAATTTATTTATTCAGTAGTTTACTTATTTATTAATTTAGCCATTCATTACCTGATTCATTCCCTCCCTACCTTGCTGACTCTAACACTTTATTAAAGAGGAAATGGTAATTAAGCACATGGTCCTCAGAGGCCTAATACCTGCATTGGCATCCTGGCTGTCTGCTCTTGGGCAAGTTACTTAACCTGAGTTTCAATCACTTCTTGTGTAAAATTGGGATAAGTGGTATCCCCTTGCTGAGTGAGACGCTTAAGTGGTAAGCAGTGTATGTAAAGTGATTAGAACAAGGACAGCACATGATGGGGGTCATAGCAGTCATCACCACCATCCTGCTTTGTGGATTGTCAGTATGTTCTACATGATGTTCACTCCTTCTACACTTTGTTCCACTTTCTTTTTCCTATTTGTAGCTTTCCTCTCCATGGCAGGTAGGTTGTATCAACCAGGGGGAGCTGAGTTCACCAATCTCTTAATTAGTCCTGAAATGTCAACCTCATCCAACTCTCTTCCGACTGTGCTTGAAGACAGAAAACACTGCAAAGTGGGCAACTGTGTCTCTTTTACCTTTCTAACTCCCTTTGGGAGTTGCTGGCCCAGGAGTTTGGGGCTGCATTTGAACTGATTCAGGGCCCCCTTTGCTCCTCGGATTTCCAACGGTTCTTGCTTCACTTCTGTTTCTCCTGTTAACACTAGGCCCTTCCTGCTGGGTGTGAGGGGATTAACTAAGAAAAACAGTTGACACAAAGGTGTGACTGAGGCAGCAGCTCCCAAGGAGGAGTTGTCTTGGAGCCTGTTCCCTTCGGATTGCTTTCCTCCCCTTCCCCTCTTCCAATGACCCTAGCTTGGCCCAGACATCTAATCAGATCAGTGGTAGTTCACCAGCCACTCCCTTGTCCTCTTCCCTGGCTTGGGAATAGGCCAGGGTCAGAGACAGGGAGGAGAGAAGAGAGGTCAGTTTCCCACAGCCAGCTCTAGGTTGCTTGGAAGTAGGGATGGGACCCTGGTTTGCTGGAAATGGAAAACAGAATGTGTGTGAAAGGGTGTCCTCCTCAGTGGCAAGAACCACATTCCTAATGATTTACATTTTGTTAACTCTTTATAGTTCAACCAATAGGTTAAAAAGAGCCCCCAAGTATAAATTTGCATCATTGCTATCTATAGAAAGCATAGGAGGAACTAGATTCTCAGGAGGCTGAGAGCTCCTCTTTATCGAGAAGCATTTTGATGGTCATGCTTGAGAACATGGATTCTCGGGACAAAACACCTGAGGTGAGTTGCTCACTACTCTGTTACTAGTTGACTGAAGCTGGGTAAGTTAATGTGCCACAGGATTTACATATGCAAAATGAAGACAGTAATAAAATACATGAGCCCTCTGGTTGTCGGGTGGGTCACACGGCTCCACCCAGGTATGGCATCAGATGAGTCACAATGCCTTGAGCTATTAATAACTTATTGTGTGCCAGGCACTGTCTTAAGAACTCTGCTCATAGGACTGGGCAGGAACCAAGTGCTGGTATCAGTCTGGCACTAAGTTCCTAAAATAACAGCATCTCAGAGAGGGCAGAAGTTTATTTCATTCTTATATGAAAGAAGTTCAGAGGTTGGAAGCCCAAAGATTGTGTGGCTACTCTGTGGTCATCAGGGACCAAGTCTCCTAGTTCCATCCTCTAAGTCGCCTCATGTTCCATGAGGCTCTAGCCATCATGTCCGGATCTTAGGCAGCAGGAGGAGGATGAAGTGTTTGGGGGAAAAGGTTGTTTTTCCTTCCAGGTAAATCAGCTCTCCTCATAGACTTTTCCCAGAAGTCCCCCACACCCCTTAAGCTTATATGTCCTTGAGTGAAACTTAGTCACCCTTTCCCACCTATGTGCAAGCCAGGAAATGTAGCCTTTTATCTGGCGTATCACCACCTTGAATAAGTGGGGGTTCTGCCACTAAGGCAAAAGGGGACAACAAAATTTTTTTGCCAATTTATCTCGTTGGCTCCCCAACATCCAAATGTACATTTCCCCATGTGCAGGCCATAATCCCGGTATAAAGGAGAGGATCCCTACATCTCATCCAGGTACCGTATTTCATTGAAAGTCTAGAATCTCAGAAGATGTACACTTTTCTCCACTAGATCTAACTGTGTGACTGTGTCCCCTTGGACTTCGGTGATGTAAAAACTAAGATGACCAATCTGCATCTTAATCCCTATACATGTGGCCACCTGCGGTGAAGGAGAAACAGCACATCTTCAGAAAGATCCCATCAGAAAAGGAAAGGATGAGGCATACACAACAGCCACTGCTCCACAGAAAAATGAGAATGCCACAGGACAGGCCCTCGTTTCACAGCTTAGGAGGTTTCTGTTCTATGTACTCTGGGAAGTTCAATGTACAAGGGACCACAGCCAGAAATCTTGTCCAGCTCAGGGTTTTAAACCTGCAGGCTCCTGGATTTAACTTAAAGACATCTGCGTTCTGTCCATTCTTCTCTCCCAAGTTGATGGACATCTGAAACAATAGGTTTTGTTCAGGAAGCAATACACTTATTTCCATTTTACCAGTATGTCCTTTTAATGCCAAAAGTTTAACTATTGCAGCTGCTGCTAATGGATTCAGGTTAGCTAATAATATTGCAAGGCCTCCAACTATGAATTCTCAGTCTAAAATAACAGTCTGCAGGCAAAGCAAAACTGCATTTCCTGTGATTCCTTCTTGTAAATGAGTAGATGTTGTTTGACTTTGTTTCCCATAAAACTTTGCCAAAAGCGTCAGACCATGTTGCAAAACAACTGTGGTAGACGGCCTCTCAGATGGTCCCTAATTATCCCCACCTCCTTGTATTAACTTACATAACTACTCCCCTTGTTGTGGGCTGGCTTAGTGACTCACCCTTTGTTAATAGAGTATAGTAGAGGTAATGGATGCTACATGTGAGCTTAGGGTTTGAATGCCTCCTCGCTTTCATACCATCACTTTCTCTTTCTGAGGGGAACCAGCTGCCATGCTGTGATCTAACTTCTGGACAGGTCAACATGTCAAGAATCTGAGGGGGTCCTTTGACCCACACCCAGTGAGGAGCTGAGGGTCTTAGTCCAGCAGGTTTTGCAGAACTAATTCCTGCCAACAACTACCAGTGAGCTTGTAGGCGGGTTTCACTTGACCCTTTAACTGAGACTGAAGCCCCAGGCAGTGCCTTGATTGCAACCTCAAAGAAACTTTGATTAAGAAAGACCCAGCTATGCTGTGCTTGGAGTCCTATTTTCCCAAAAACAGAAAATAAATATTTGCTGCTGTTTTGGAGAAAATTGTCATGAAGAAAGAGAGAATTAATACACTAATATCTTGCATTTCCCTTTTGTCTAAATCTTGTAGCCTCAGGGAGTGTGTGTTCCAACTTCCCACAGGGAATAGGCTGACTAACATTGTGCCAGGACATATAGCATGGGGCATCAGATTTCTTGCCTGCAATGCCCTAGTCCTTAATATTTACCTCTAGTACATTATCCAATAAGGAATTTCATGTTTTAGATTGTATTTTTTTTGTAGTACATCTCTTGCAAAAATTAAATTCTACATTATTTAAACTAGATTCAGCTGCATATAACAGAAACACCAGTATCACAGTAGAATAGACTGAAAAAATTTTACTGCAGTCTCGTACACAGAAAATCTAGCAGTAGATAGTCCAGGACTTAGCAGTTCTGCATTTGTCACTGTTGCAGCCTCCTTTCTTTTTATTCTTAGAGTTCAGTATCCATTATCAAGACCACATCATGGTCCAAAATGGCTGCTTTATCTGCATTAGCCATCATATCCTCATTCTAGGGCCAGAAAAAAGACAGTAAGTAAGTTATATTAGCTGAATCAGCTCCCTTTAAGGACTCATCCAAGAAGTGTTTTTCATACAGTTTATGAAAATGGAAAAATAGATATTTTAAAATGGGAGACCTTACAAGTCATCTACGCCAATGTCTCCCAAACTAGAAACTTTCATTCATGAAATTTTTATATTGGCCTTCCATTCACCTTCATGATTTTTCTATATTTGCATGCCATCCAAGATTACTTCATTTTGAATCATGTAATGAAAAGTGATTTTCTTATATTACATGCGGTCTGTACTGTTTTTACATAATGTGCTTTTTATTGACTTTTATTTTTGAAAACAAATATGTTTCAAAATAAAATTTTCAATTAGAAAATAGTACTTTCCATAAAAGCTGTAGAAAATAAAATAAAATAAAATAAAATAAAATAAAATAAAATAAAATAAAATAAAATAAAATAAAATGAAACAAAGCTGTACCATTATACTTGACCATCACACCAGCCAATAAAAGCCCTGGGATATTGGTCCGACCTCTTTTTTTTTTAATTTTTAATTTATATTAATTATTGGAGTGACATAGATTAACAAAATGAAATAAGTATAGCTTTTCTTGATTAAAAATGAAGAGTAGCAAGCCTAAGATTATAGCTCATCTTAAGATGAACCAGAAGGATTGTAAAGAGAGTCACTTTTTCACTACACTATTCAACATAATTTAATGTCCTGTCTTTGTACCACCTAAATTGCCTCAGTTACACCAGAGGTCTTTGTTCTGTACTTTGGGACACACTGGTGTTCTTTTGACCAATAGGAAAGCCCATTTCCCAGAAGCCCTATGGTAATCTCTGTTTGCTCATTGGCTCCCTGAAATACTTGTAAAGAATTTATTGCCTGATGCCACAGTCAGATGTTTCGGGGTCCACATACTAGACTGAGCACTCTCAGCAGGCTGAGTCAGGTTGGTCCACAGGGTCTACCTAGAGTCTGTGCCGTTAGTGGCCTAGAGCAAATAGAATTGCCCAGGGACACTCAACTTGTATGCAAGGATGAAACTGAGTCCCTTACTGTCTGGGTCCTCACTTATGGTGCTTTTAAAATCAGGTTTCTAGAGAAAGGGATCAATTCCATTCCAGGAACAGAGATCAAAGAGATTTAAAATAAAGTGCTGCTACTTTATTTTAAAAACTCAAGGTTATTCTTGATATTTTTCATGATAAACTGCTGTGTACCTAATAATAGGTTAAAAACCAGCAAGGATTCAAAATAGAAATCTCAGGGAAAGTTTGCTCAATTATACTGTCATTGTTGGTGATCGTACTTGTAACAATAAGAATAGCTGCCATTTAAAGAGCATTTTCTAGACACCAGACACCACCCAAAGCACCTGAATGTTCTCATGAGTTAGATAATTCTCATTTCCATCACAGGAAACTGAGGTACAAGAGGTCTTCTACAAGTACAAGGAGTACAACAGCCAGGGGGTGATGGGAGGAGAGTCTGCACTTGACTCCCATACCTTGTCAGGCCCTCTCTCTCAGCCTCACCTGGTTGTTCATCCAGGAGCCGCTATGGCAACAAGCTCAGCATGAGTTCTGCCAGCTTTAAGCAGGTGAGGTCTGCCAGCAACTCAACCTGGGCACCCTCAAATCCACAGACCCGCTTAGTCACCTATGCATACCTAACCTGGGAGAACCCAGGAATTACTGCCTCATGGGGCACACCTTTGATCAGTGGGAGATGGAATCAGTGGGTGGATTCTCCCTACTCAGTCTCATGGAAGGCTGGGCAGAGATGCATTTTATATATTTTCTTGAACCACAGTCCCACAGGATCAGGCAACCAGTCATACCTTGTGGCAGCCGACTTGACACAAACTCTTCTATTGGCTCCCACCTGCATCCTCCCTTTTTCCTCACTCCTGCTCTCTGAGATCACAAAAAGGAAATATCATACAGGCCATTTTAACTCTTTATTGCAAGGAATCCAGTCGGCAATAGTCCAGGTCTGTCTGACTCTAAAGACCACGCCCGCAAGCTAAGTTCTATTGCTTCTGTGTCTGCATCTTCAGGACCAGCTGACTTCCCGAGGAGATATCTGCCCATGGCCTTTGGCATCTTGATGATCCAGCCCTTTTCCCCTCCCTGCTCCCTGCCTTGGTGTTGACATTCTTTGGCTTCATTTACCAACTATGCTCAGTTGTTTTTAGCCTTTCTGCACTTGTCTTCTCTTTGGAGAATGTTCTCTCTCTCTCTTTTTTTCTATTTCTTTTGCTTTCTTTCCTGGCTAAATCCTACACACCTTTCAGAATTTAGCTGCTGTGGCTGTTTTTGATTCCTCTTGCCCAGACTAGGTCTCTATTTCCTGAACCTGACTCTGATGTGCTTGCCTAGTATCATCATCTGCTCTCCTTGAGTCCCCAGCCCTTTGAAGGTTGGGATGGTGTCCCATTGACATCTCTATCTCTGTCCCTAATGTGAGCCTGGGGCCTGCTGCAGAGTCTCAGCGAAGCTGAGATGATGAAAGGGTGGCCAAGGGCCAAGGGCAGTGTTGTCAGACATCCCTGGGCTTCACTCCTGATCTGACACCCACAGCCATGGACTTTTGAGTAAATCAATAACAACTCTTTAGCTTCCAAATCTGTAAAAACAGGGAAAACATAGTAGCTATGACATAGAGTTTCTATGAGGATTAAGTGACTTAAAGCATGTATTGAATTTAGTGAGACATAAATAAATGTAAGCTACAATTATCAACAATAAAGTGATTTATTATTTCTTCCGAAAAGATAGGAGAGTAATTATATATAAAAAAAGCTAGATTAATGACCGCATAGGTCTACTCACAGATTTAATGAGTGCCCTCAAGTTCTAGGGGCTTCCAGGGCTCTCCCAGATTCCAAAAGCTGACTGGCCAAGTCCACCTATCACATACTTTATGGGGCACCCACCCTGCCCTAGGCACTGTGTGCAGAAGCTGGAGCATTAGAAATGATTTATTCTCTCCCATCTTGAGCATAAATACATTCATTTTTTCCTCAACGCATTCATTGTGCATATGCTATGTTCCCAGTCTTGTCTAGATAGTGGGGAAACAGCAATGAATTTACACTTTGATCTTTTGATGTTTACCCACACTGGAAAAGACAGACAAAAAGCTTATAAAGAAACAGAAAAACAAGAGAGAAAAAAAAGTGGATGTTCAACCAGTGGACAAGACAATTCCAGGAAGAGACATCAGATTGTGTGAAGATGTGGAGGTGTGGAGAGCATGGCGCAATCTGAGACCAGGAGTCCACCAGCAATGTGACAGCATAGAGCACAAGGAGGGAAAAGGGTGAGGCGGAGGGACAGAGTGCCAAGCCTGTCCTGCTAGTCAAGATTCTTTGCTACCACAGAAACCCAACTGGAGAGGTAAAATGGAAGTGGGCTTGTGTGCCAAAGTCTGGGTGTGGGCAGAAGATGACCTGGCTCTAGAGAAACTGAACCCAAGATTAAAGACATCTTACTGCAAAGACAGAGTTTCCCTATGTGGTGAGGAACACAGTCATCGATAAGTCTAGGATTATTTATTTACAACTGGATGACTTGAAATAAAAGGAACTCTGTTAAAAAGAATAAATTCCAGGGAACACCTGATTGGTTTTACTCAGGTCATGTGATCTTCCTGGATCACCAACAGTGACCAAGCGATGAGGAAATCTGATAGGCTCAACTTGGGTTACTTACCATCTCCATGGTGGAATCAGGACCTGTTTGCAGGAGATGAAAGGATCCCATGCAGACAAATAACAGTCCCCAAACCCTGAGTGCTATGTTAAGGAGTTGGATTGCATCCAAGGGGGGCAGAAATCATTTTCAGATTTCAAGCAGAGACATGAAGTGATCAGATGCTAGTTTGGAAAGTGCACCCCAGGCACAGGGAGGAGAGATGGTTGAGCTGGTGGAGTAGACAGGAAGCTGGAAGACCGTAACAGGCTGTACTCAGGGATGCTGGGGTATGGGGTGCTGAAGGAGAGAACACAGCGGGTCCATGTTTCATTCCAGGTCCAACTGGCTGCAGGCCGGAAAGCAATAGCCCCTGCTGAACTGTTTGTCTATCTGTCAGGGAATCACTCTGGCTCAGCAAGAATCCAGTATCTTAGACTTCCTTACGCTTTTGCCAATGCCAAATTAGGCAAGGTGCAAGATGCTTTTCTGATTGAAATATCGAACAACTTCCATGTGCCATTCCCAAGGGTTTTCATATTTCTAAAGATGAATAAAACACATGTCTGTTAGACAAAAAGCAGCGTTATAACCCCATGTGTGTAAAGAACCCATTGTGTTTATACTCCTCATGTCCTTCAGTCTTTCCCATGGGCCTATGCAATAGCGTAGAAGACATGCTGACCACCGTCGATGCCTAAGGGAGAGGCCTGCCAAGTTCTGCCCACTCTGCTCTCTTGAAATCCACGTGTGTTGCATCCTTTCTGTCTCATAGGAAGTAAGAGACTCCCTTAGGCAGCTGTGGGCTGGTAAATGTTGAAAAATAGGCTGAGCAGTGCTTGCTGATTGTCACAGTGTGACTATTCCCACCACAGCTGATTTCAGACTATTGGTGTGATGTCATCAAATGCAGAATTAGAAAGTGTTCTCTTGAGTCTGGAGGTTCACTGGTCTCATCAGCCAGACTGTAGTCTGGGTCCTGGATGGGGACAGTTAGAGAGCCATCCTCCTGAAATTTGATCTATGTGGTCTGTTACGGGTTGACTTGTGTCTGCCACAAAAGATGTATTGAACTCCTCACCCCCATGACCTGAGAACATGACCTTGCTTGGAAACAAGGTCATCGAATGTGTGATTTGTTAAGATGAGGTCATATGAGAGTAGGAGGGGCCTTTAATTCATTTTGACTGGTGACCTTAAAATAAGACAGCTGTGTGAAGACAGAGACACAGGGAGAAGGTTGCGCAAAGATGAAAGTGGAGATTGGAGTGACATGTTTATAGACCGAGGCACTCCTGAGGCTACCAGAAGCTGAAAGAAGCAAGGATGGATTATTCTCTAGGGGTTTCAGTGGGCACGTGGCCCTGCCAACACCTTGATTGTATATCTAGCCTCAAGAACTGTGAGACAATATGTTTCTGTTGCTTCTAACTCATCAGGTTTATGGTACTTTGTTACCTTGCTGCCCTGGGAAACTAATGGTCCCTGAGTTTTCTCCCACCCCACACCACCTGGTTTGAAGTATGGCTGCCCTTGGGCAAAGTCTCATTGTGTTTATGTTTTATGGTCCCAGTGTTCTTTTGTTCCTCTCTGCATTTGAATCAGATTACAGAAAGCAAGGACAATGAGCTAAAATGTGGGAGAGCCCATTGCCTCCTTGAGGCAAGAAAGTTATCAGAGCAGCTAGCATTAGTTGAACACATACTAGGTGTCAGGGGCTATACCAGGTGTTTTTTTCATGTTTTGCTACATTCAATTTAATCTTCACAACAATCCTGTGACGGGGCATAATTACCCTCATTTTACAGATGAGGAAGCACATTACATATTAGGTAACTCCCCTGAGGTCACAGAGCTGGTTAAGGATTAAAGAATAGTCAGCTAAGGTGGTCAACTCATACTCTCCACAGCATCTTTGCATTCCACCCTGTGGCCAATTTGGAGGAGTCTTAATGGGCTACAGCTGCAAGAACATCTCAGGGATTGCCCCAGAGATAAAATGGGATTGGAGCATAGGGGAGGAAGGTGGAGGATGGTTAGAGAAATTAAGTCAATTGAATTAGTAACCCTGGGTCCCCTTGGTGAGCTTATCCACATCTAGGGGTTGCCGTTTCCATGTGGCAATAATAATGACAGGCCCACAATGATATCGTAATAAACAATCTTAATTCCTTATGTGTGTACAATAGTGAACAGCTGTGATACATTTTCCCATAAGTGGTTTTCATCAGTTCTCAGACTCTCGAGCCAGAAGGAGCTGGGTTCGCATTCCAGCCCTGAAATTTCCTCTAGAGCAAGCTACTTAATCATTCACGAGTGCGATTCAGCTCCCTCACTCATATCTTCATACAGGGCATTAGAAGTATCAAATGAGGTGGCGAGCCGTAGGCCCAGTACACGGTAGGTGTTGGAGGAGAAAGTTTGCTCCTGTCCTTATGAGAAAGGCATTTTCGTCAGTATTTCTGGCCCCCTGGTCCACTGTGATTTTCCCTGCAGAATGCATTGGTGTTGATTACTATTTCCTGATTGAGAGAAGCAAATCTACCACAGGTTCCAAGGATATGCCCGTTCTCTTTTTTCCCTGAACCAATATGACACTACTATGTGTTTTTGCCATTTTACACCCCTCTTTTCTGTCACCCTCCTAAAGATATGTTGAATTCCTGCTCCTGGTACTCGTAAATGTGACTTTAATTGGAAATAGGGGCTTTGCAGATGTAATCAAGATGAGGTTATTAGAGTGGCCCCTCATCCAGCATGACCGGGGGCCTTCTAAGAAGAGAGAAATACCATGTGAAGATAGAGGCACCATGGAGATTGCAATACCACAGTGGTAAGCCAAGGAATGTCTAGGGCTGTTGAAGTATAAGAAGGTGGTTTTTTATGATCATCCTTCAATTCTGAGGTGAATAAGAGTAGACAGGGACTATGAAAAATGAGGAGCTAACGTAAGGGAGGGAATCAATAGAAACTGGGCACTTTCAATGTGTGTATCTTACTACTGGTTGCATTGCAAATATTTCATTCACCTCATTCATGCCTCACACCCTGTAAGGTAAGCATTCTTGTTCTGACTGTCCAGATGAGGAAACTTTAGTCAGAGGTGATAAATACCCAACCCACGGGCTCTCAGTGAGCAAGTGACTAAGCCAGTCCCAAACAGAGATCTTTCTAATTCGCATACATGACTGTGATCTTTCCACATTATGCAAAGCAATTGAGGCAATAGGTAACATTTCAAACACAGACAATCGTTATCAGTGGCCATTGTGCTTGCTGGCATGGGTGGAGGGAAGGGTTGATGAAGGCACCCGGTGAAATCACAGAGAGGTGCTCAGGACTGCTCAGGAGCCTCCCTTCTGAGCTCCAGCGTCACTCCACCTGCACACCAACTAGCTGGGTACCTTTGTCACATGGCTCCATCTCTCAGTGCCTCAGCTTCTTGCCTGGACATGTAGCAAAAACAGGAAGAGGAATTATGGAACTGTTTTGAGGATTAAATGAACATCACGTAAAAGCACTCAGAACAGTCTGTCATGTCATGTGCAGGACATAAGTGCTCATTGCTGCCATTATTTTTTATTATTCAAAATGCGACCCCTGGCAGTGCCCTCTCTCGCCCCCAGAAAAACGTAATGACAGTGCACAGATGACTCGCTCCTATTCATGGCTCTCAGGACGTGCCGTGATCTACCCTCTGCTACTGTGACTTCCCAAATCTTGGCTGAGCTGGTGTATTGTGTTTCTCATTAGACAGCTATCTGCTGGGTTGGCTAATAGTACCTTTCACGAGGCTTTTTTTTTTTTTTTTTTTTTTTGCTGAAGTGGGGTGACTTCTACAGCATTTTGTAGCCACTAATAAGAATATAACCTGGAAGGAAAGGGCTAACATGTAATTTGCAGTCATGACTTTCAGCACTAATTCAGAAAGGGGTCTGTGGTCCCTGGGGTCTGAGTGTCTGTCTGCTGCTCGTCTGAAGGGGATCGAAATGCTGCAGGTGTATGGGAGCCATGCCCAGCAGCCTCCTCTCTCTGGTACAATGCTCTATCTCTGAGGAACCCCCTATAGTCTGAACTAAGTGTTCTGGGGGGCCCCGGGTAAATGTTGTGAACTGGGAAACTTATGTAAACCTGGGAGGCAGAGTGGAAGCAGAGAAAAAATGAATGGGATGTGATATTTTAAGGGCATTTCAGGATGTTTTACCTGTTTATAAATTCTTTTGACTATTTTTCTAGAACCACAGTGACCAACACTCATCTGAGCAACCAACTATATGGCCTTTCTCTTCTGGGACATGCTTATCAGAAATATGGATATGACACAGTAGAGAGAACCAGCCCAGCTCTGAGAATTTTGCTCACCTAGTATCATGGGCAAGGACAGTGTGGTGATTAGGGGACAAGGAGTTGAGTTCTCTTACTCAAAGGAGCAGTTGGCCCTGGGGGAAGACCCAAGTATAACTTTATGTTACTCTCCATCAGGGGCCCCAGCTCTTGGAGTTAATTTCAAACACAAATTTCTCTTATTTAAGTGGTAAAAAAAAAAAAATGAATCATGCAAAATTTGCTGGATATGGGAAGATTAAAAGGAGATCTCCCTTAGATGTGTAGTATGTTTGAGAAGTGGATTAAAATGTGAGGTGATGGTTAAAATACGGAATAATAATAAAAAATAATTTGGAGTTCAAGAGAAAGCAAAATAGTCTACAAGAATGTGGTAATTCAAAACCAGATTAATTTGGTAAAAATTTATAGATTATAAGACATGAACTTCCCTAAGAGATAGAGAATATGTAAAATGAAACAGAAACGATCACACATAACTTATGCAAATAGATTGGAACGCACATACTCTGTTACACACGCACCACTATCTTCACATCTCATATGCTCACACAAATAAAAGGGTTGTACCCTGTTCTACAAACACTGTTCCATAAACACCATCTGTGCCTTTTATTTTTTTTTTTTACTTAATACATACTGTGGAAACTTTAGCATTGATACATACCAATTTTTTATATCATTCTAGGACAAGCTTCTTTTTAAAGTATTTCCTAATATAAATGCATCATAATTTATATCCACAATCAGCTATTGATGAATGTGTAGATTGTTCCCAGTTGGGAGCATTTTATTTTATTTTTTATTACTTTTTCAAGCAATATTGCAATTAATACCCTTAGCTATATACTGTTGAGTGCACATGTGGGTATATCTGTGGGAAAAAAATATTCTTTGCAGTAGAATTTCTGAGTTAAAAGGTATTTGAATACCCTTTTGACTTTTGCCAAATTGACCTTGGAAGGGGTTAAGCCATTACCACTGTGTGAATATCCGTTTCCCCCAAACCTTCCCCAAACCATGTTTTGTAATCCTTTTTAATCATTGCCAATCTGATAGGTAAAAATAAAAACAATATCTTGCTGCTTTAGTTTGCATTTATTAAATCACTGAGCGAGGTTAGGCTTCTGTTTATATCATGCTAAGCAATTTGTATTTCTTCCTATGAACCCAGTACATAATAGGTACATGATAAATATTTGCTGCGCAATTAAATATACTGTCTGTGCAATTGTTCCTTTTATTATTATTAGTCTGAATTAACTCTTTATGCAGTAAAAACTAGCAACCTTTGATATAGTTGTCACAAGTACTCATTTCCCTATTTGCTATTTGTCTTTTAATTTGGATTTTTGGGGGAGGAGGCATTCAGAAATTTGTTTTTCTCTTTTTAATATAGTCACATTTCTGATTATTTTCAAAGCAATTTATAACTCTTAAATCCTGTTAGAAGATTCCTCTTATCCCTCTAGGTAAACACAACACTCTTAGTAGGCTTTCTTTCTGCCACTGAGTGTTCCTGTGTGATCCCCCATATTGGACTACAGGGCTATCTTCTTGTTCAAGGGAGCCTCGCCTTTGCTGAGTACTTCCAGGTATCTGTACCTACCACTGAAATGCACATGGGGCAGAGTTGAATCCACGTGCAAGCCCAGGATATAAGCCAGGGGACATTCTGGAATGTATCCAGAAGTGGAAAGTTGCTGCTGTGGAGAGCCTTCAATGCCAGACTAAGCAAACTGTTCTTTCTCCTGTCAGAGTTAGAACAGTCTCCCTGGTCTTAGCACTTTGTGGAGGCTCTAGATTTAGATGGAAGAGCAGGGATGTTGAAGTCCTTGCTCTTGCTGGGTAGGATTTCCTATTTAAAAATCTTTCTCTTCAGGTCACTTCTCCATCTGGCACCCATTGTCCATGGTCTGTGTGCATGACCCAGGTGCATCAAGGCAGACCCAGGTGCATCACGCAGACCCAGGTGTATCAGATGCATCAGGTGCTTGTGGGCCTGCAGACTGCCTGGGAAGCCACAGCACCACCCTCAGAATGCTTGTTGCCCTAGACGTGCCTTCGGCCCAGATCCAGAGTTCCCTTCACACACGTACCTCAGTCTCCCCAGGGAGCCGCTGCTGCTGCCCTTTCAGCACACTACCCTTCCTCCTTCCAACAATGACACTCCTTTATTTGAAGAGCACCTACCCCATACTATTCTTTACCCATGAGGACAGGTGACTCCATCTAAGTTAGGAATAGGAATCTTGCATGGAAGCCCACATGCAGCCAGGATCCTGCCTCCACGAGCTGTTGTAATGCAAGCTCTCTTTCTGCTTAGGTGCCCAGTATGTTTGCTGTCCTGGCCCCCAAAGCCTGAGATCGGTCAGTCTTCCTACGGTCCCAGAGGCCGCCCCTGCACTTATCTAAGAAGCACATTTCACCCTACATTTAAATTCAATTCTGTTGCCTACACTCCAAAGACTCTAGCAGAAAAAATGCTCTCCAGTGACCATGGATTACACTGCAGCATGGAGCCCATACCCTGGCTTTGGCTAGCTCACCATCCCTTGGGCATCTCATTCTTGGCGACCCAAAGCTTTGGTGGGCCTTTCATAGATTCTCAGTGACAAGGCTGGGAAGCCTGAGTCTCCCTCACCAAATCAGAAAATTGAGTCCCCAGGAGAATCGGAAACTTGCTAGCACCAAGGAGTCCATGGCAAGCTTTGATGATTTTTGTAAGCTAACCCGTGTTGAGTCTGCCCAGGCTGGCTGTGAGTTGGTGCTGAGGAACCTCGCTCGTGTCTTGGAGGCAGAGCCAGGAAGCCCTGTCATCTGTTGGTGATTACAAGGCTCAGCACGCCCCAGAAAGAGCCCTCTGGCACCTTTCCTCTCTGCAAACACATTCAGCACATTTTTAGAAACCGCACTGAGGAGCGCTCCCTGAGAAAGTGAGTAAACACTGCTTAATATTCTGAAAACATAAACAGCCGCCGAGGAGGCAGTCATAAGCTGTTGAGGGAAAGCTGACTTGGCACTGGGCGGGGTGTGGGGGGGAGCCAGCTGTTGCTGGCATTTGATTAGCAGAGGTTGTAAAATTCCTTGCAATTTAAGTATTGTCAATGAGTATATATTAAGCTGGTTCTCCATGTTGCTTGCTGGAGCATGCTTGCTGGTTGGATTTGTGTCCTTCTGGACATCTTGGAGAAAGAAAGTCTGCTAGAACCGATGTCTTTCTATGTTCCTCTCCTCATACCTGTGTTATGGGGTTAATCGTGCTTCTTCGGAAGACGTTTTCAAATCCCAACCCCCAGAACCTCAGAATGTGACCATATTTGACATAGGGTCATTGCAGATAGAATTAGTTAAGATTAGGCCACACTGGAGTAGGATGGCTCCTTAATCTCATGGGACCTGTGTACTTACTTAATCCTATGGGAACTGTGTGCTTATGAAAAGAGGAGAGGGAGACAGGAAGAATGCCACAAAACGTGATGACAAAAGCAGAGATGGATCGATCCAGGCCTAAGCCATGGAATGCCAAGGAGTGACATGAGCAATTAGGATGAGGTGAGGAAAGACTCACCCTTCCACAAGTTACAGAGAGAGCACAGCCCTGCAGACACTAGAATTTTGAACTTTCAGCCTCTAGAACTGTGAGACAATCAGTTTCTACCCTTTTAAGTCACCCAGGTTGTGGTGTTTTGTTACAGCAGCTGTTGGAAGCTGATACACTCTTGTTCTAAACATCTCTTTATCCTATGTCGAACTTATAACCAACTCCCATTCTTTCATGTATTTGGTTGGTTACTGAGCATCGACCATGTTCTGAATCCAATGTTGGGTTCTGGGAATACAGTGATCTCAGGACACAGTTCCTACTCTCATGGAGCGAAATGGGAGTGGGGCAGATATGTGCCTGCCAACATGTAAATCCTACTCTGACTCAGGTTCTTAGAATTAATCTCCATTACTGACTGGTGTCTCTGTGTGTGTTGGATCTTTAATCATATTGTGAACTCCTCAGAAACTAATGTCTTCTTGACCATTTTATCATGAAAAATTCTGAATATACACACAACTGTTGAAAAAGCCATCACATTGACCACCCATAAAATCACTGCCTAGATTTAATGATTGTTAACATTTACCATGTTCGGTTTTAAAGAATGGATTGTTACTTCTTCACATCTATCAGTTGAATATCATGCTACATAAGAGTAAGAGCTCTGGAACTAACCTCCATTAGTGGAACCCTGGCTTCACCATCTACTTTTGTTTCCTTCATATGTTCCTACCCTCGTCTTTGCCCCAGTTCCGTCATCTGTAAAATGAGAATAATAACAGTACCCTGTGAGTGACACATGCATTTATATGTAAAAACTACTTAAAACAATGCCTTTCGAGATGTAAACATTCAGTAAATATTATCTCTTTTAATAATTATTTCTTACAGTTTTTGAAAAAGAATGAATGTCTTATTCCTCTGGTGAGGCTGGGACATGCCCCATGGGGGACCTCACCCTCCTTTGATGCATCTACCAACTTATTTTTTTCTTTTAGGTCATGTGCTTTATTAATGACAACTAAAAACTAGTCACAGCCCAACGTTGGTTAAGTGGTGAATGGAGAAACAAATCATGCTATATTTATTCAATCAGATAATACTGGGGGGGAAAAAGGGAAAAAAAAAAGAGAAGATATTAGTGATATATGTAATAAGACGGATAAATTCCCAAACATTATACTAATGTTTTAAAGAAGCTAGACACAAATAACTACACATTATATGATTCTGTTTATGTAAATTACAAAAGGAGGCAAAACTACAGTGACAGAAAGTGGCTGACTGGTTACCCATGGCTGGAGTAGGAGACTGACATCAAAGGGACATGAGGTTGATTTCTGGAATGACGGAAATGTTCTAAATCATGAGGGTGATGGTAGTTACATAACTACATTAATTTGTCAAAATTCATCTAATTTTAAGCTTAATATTTGTGTATTTTAGTGTATTTAAATTATGCCAAAAACTGATTAAAATAATTAGTACAGTATTAATGTTTTGGCTTATTGTGTATCTCCTCCACAAGAATCTAAAATATAAGCTTCTTAAGAGCAATGTATAGAACCAGTATGCTTGGCACTTAATAGACTACAAAGATTTATTGAAAGAATACATATTTCATGCTACTGACAATAGGTTTAAACTCAAATATTTCTATAATAAATCTAATATTCATCATTTACAACATGGACAATACATTTAGTATCTCTGAGCTTTGATGTTCTCATTTATAATGTTGGACTTAAAAAAAGAATTTATTTCATAGCATTATAATGAGAACAAAATAATACACTATCTGGCATCTGATGAGTACACAGTAAGTCAAACAAATTTGTTAAATGAGTTTGCTTCATCTTTATTGTCTCTGTTAATTGTTTTTATTATCATACATCTCAAGATCAGAGACTTGGTATTTATTTTTGCATTATTATATTTTGCATTATTATGGCACACAATAAGTACTCACTAATGTCTGATGAATACCGGAAGTCCTCACTTAACATCGCTGATAGATTCTTCAACTTTAAGTGAAACAAGTTATAACGCATAATGAAACCAATGTTATTAACTGATATAGTTGATATCACATAGTTTATGTAAACATGAGTTAGGTTCCCAGGTATCTCAACAATTTTACAATAAAAGGACACTAAATGAAATGACGTTTTTGGGGACCTGCTTCCTTATGGGTTCAAGAACCACCTTTCCTCATGCCCGGGGTATTTATATGCATGATCACCTTTTCCAGGAATTTCAGCCGCCTCCCCATACGCATGCACACCCATGCACACACACAAGTGATGTTTATACTTATTGTTGAGGTTTAAGCAACCCTTTCACAGTAAAAAAATGTCCCTGACTTCTGAGAAGAGACTAGATGACCTCCTTACGTGCTTTCATAGTACTCAATATTTGTCCTTCATAGCACTCATCAACTTTACAGTGAAACATTTGTATTATTATTTGGGTTGTATCAGCTCCACAAAGGCTGGGTCTCTATTGCTTAATCTTAACATTTTTTAACAGAGAAGGAAGAGGGACAAGAAGAAGGTAGTAGGCTGGTATTGTCAGATAGGTAAAGATTCTTTCTTTCTTTCTTTCTTTCTTTCTTTCTTTCTTTCTTTCTTTCTTTCTTTCTTTCTTTCTTTCATCTTTCTTTTTTATTTAGAGGATGGTGGTTTATTTTATTTCATTTTGTTTAGTTCTAATTTATTTTATGTTTAAGTATGAATTCTGGCCTGAATTTCAGGTGGTTCAAGAGTGTCCACCAGGTGAGATGAGAATATAGGTCAGCTTATCCATAAAGAAAAGAGAAACCAAAGAGATATTCCAACAGAATCATCAGCTGCCAAGTTACGTAAGGGGCTGTCTTAAGCAATAGTTGTGGTGAGAGTATGTACCTGGCAAGGACCTATGAACTATGCTTTCTCAACTCTGTTATTCTGTTGCTCAGGAATTTGCAGTTGCTCCTCTTTAAGCACAGAATACAGCCCCAATCCCTTAGATTGGTGTTTAAGGCCTTTTCTGATGTAGCTCAAAAGCATTTTTTTTTTTTTTGGCTTTTGTTCATAACATTCTCATTCTCTCTTTCCAATGAGGTCCTTGTTCCATTTCTTTACTATGTAGGCTCATGGCTGCATTGCTTTTTGATATGCCCAATTCCTGAGGTTTAACTACTCTTTTTAAAACATATAGTCTGATTTTCATTCGTCATAAAATTCCTTCCCATTGTTTATGGAGCTCACTTTGAAATACAGTTTAGAATCTACCAAGATGTCTGATACACAGTAGGAATCAAATGAAGTTGGTTGAAATAAGTGTACGCTCACACATTTTGATTATCTGGTTATCTCTTATAGTCTACATGGAACCACAAGAATCTTAACATATTTCTTTCATTTTATCTTTAGTCAACAATATTTGCGAATGTGTGTTAGACAATGTGGATGGTCCTAAAGAGACAGTAGTGAGGACAATAGTCATTTTCTTTAAAGAACTTTTAGTCCAGGTAAGGAGATGACCTAATAAACAGTAGGATACAGCACAATATAAGCAGTTCTACACTAAGACAATCTCCTAATCAGGAAGGCTGCTTTCGGTCCCAACAGAGGGGTCACGTGGAACCCCTTCATGGAGGCAATTTTACAGATGACGAGGAGCTCAGAAATATTCAGCAGACCATGCAGGAGCAGAGCAGGATGCTCATGGAAGCCCCTTGGTCCCTGGGTTAGTGCTTGTTCCTCTAAGTAGCAGGAACTTTAGTTCAAAATTAATATCCTAATTACTCTTTATCACTATTTTTTCCATTTGTACAACAGAGCAGTATTTTAATTGTATGGTAAATGTAGACAGATTAACACAACTAAACATTGTTTTGTATCTCACTTGGCTTGCTGGGCACATTATCTGGAAGGATGCTGGTTCAACATCCAGTTTTTATAGAACTTGAAGAGTAGATGTAGATAACATGTAAGGGCTATTTTTTTTACTAGAAACTGAATTGGTATACAGGAACTGATTAATAACCCCGAGAATGAAAATGTCAGGTCTATCACATAGATATTAGCCAGCAGACCTCAATTTGTTTTGGATAAGGATCAGCAGTCACGCATAAGGCAGAAGAAAGACACCTCTGACACTGAAAAGCTCCTCTAAATATCAAGATCTATTTAAACAAGACATTCAGAAATACAGGCAATCTAATTAATAATCCATTATATAAGTAATATTTGCTCATTTTAACTACTGGGAACTTCAATGAGGTCTCTTCATAGTAAAGAACACAAACCAGTTTCTCAGGTAATGGTTTGTGGTTGATGTTCTTAGAAATCTTGGTGCCTGGTCATGACTCAGGCCTCAGGAACAGGCAGCAAGGGAGGAGATCAGAATCTGGCATCATACCCATTAAGAGAGGCCTGATGGGCATTGTCTCTGCAAGCCCTAGCTCTAAAATGAAATCCTAAAAGCCAAACTCCATTTTTATCCTCTTTAAACCTTCCATTCCTTTGCTTTTGCTTTTGAAGAAGTGTTTAGACTTATGATTCTGAGTCACTAGGTTATTGATGTTATTTACGGCTTCAGACACATCTGCTGCCACGCCTTTCTTCTGCCTCATGCTTTGGCTGTGTGAAATCCCTAAGTTCTTTGGGATTTCATGCTCTCACGTGCCTTCAGAAATTTTGCCCAATTGATTCTGTTGAAATTCTCTTTTCCCTTCCTTGCCTTGAAACTACTCACTATTTAGGGTTGGCTCCAGGATCACCTACCTGGGAAACCTTTGCTCTCTCACTCCCATTTCCACCACATCCAACTGTCACTCATAGGTTGTGTCGGTGGTCTGCCCTCCAAGCAGCCAAAGCACTCAGTATTTACCACTGTCACCTGTACCTGGAAGAACAACTCTCTAGGGAAATTACCCTTCTCCTTAACTTGGACAGAGGGATTCTCACACAGCCTTTTGTATCCAGAAATAACAAGAGACAATCTACCAAAGAATGACCTGGATCAGATAATAAAAGAAGAAAAATAAAAACCACTAAAATGGTTTAGCGCTGTTTCCCATTTTTTTCTACTGATCTATCACTAGTTGAAAGGTGGTCAAGGGCAGCAGATGGCTCTGTGCTGAGTCTTGTTTCCAATAAATCACCAAGTACCCAGGACATGGTTTGAAGACATGTGGCCTTTGCTCTCCATAAAATTGGAAGATGCTATAACCAATGACAGTAACGACTGTGCAGGTATCACGGATGTTAGGAAAATGTCCTCCATACTTAACATGTATTTATAAGACACTGTGTTTGAGAATTGATGCTTATCCCTGGAAAATTTGTGTATTTACTTCTTTCCCTGATCATTATCTTTCATTTGATGATTAAGAAGAATAAAAGGGCATTTCTGCACCTTACTCAAGAGAAGAGAATTTGAAGAGGTTGAGCTGTTATGATGAATATTGGGTGCCAGAGCTGATCTTGGAATAACCTGCTGAAACTCTACATTGAAAAATCTAGACTTTGAAAAACAATGTGCTACTGGGAGATGGCCATGTGTCCTCGAGTGGCTGGTGGGTAGGTTAAAGGGGTCAGGCAGTGGCAGGGCACAAATTTCATGTGCAGACCTGTTCTTGTGTTTCAAGGGCTGGGGATTGGCACAGAAGGCTCAGAAACGGTGCTATTCTAAACTGTAGACTGGTGTGCTGTGTTAGAAAAATTTTTTATATTTTTTCTTTATATTATGAGGCTATTCATGCATTTACTGAGCCATTTAGCAGGTTCTAGGTGCTGGAGATACAGAGGAAAAGGGCGGCAAGATGCTTTTTCTATGGGGCTTATACGGTTGGTGGGGCAACACATAATAAATAAAAGAGCAAAGAAATGTATTCAGGTAATGAGAATAATAATGCAAGAAATAAAAGTGGGCATTTTGTCAGAGAGCACCTCCAGGGGTGGGGGATGACTTGGAGAGTTAGTGGAGAGGGGAAACTTGAGCTGAAATATGATTTAAAGACACCAGCCAAGTGCAGACCCGGAGGCAGTGGATTCCAGACAGAATGAAAACTCAAATACATAGACCCAAGGTGGGAGCATCTTCAAGGCATGGAAAAAACTTGAGGTTTCACTCTAGAAGGTGAGACAGAGAGAACACAGAAATCAGAAGGGGTGAGCAGGGGCCGGATCTTGAAGACCATGGCCGAGTTTTTGGGTTTGAAGTGTTATTGGCAAATTCATGCAATAATGAATGTGATATAATTTATATTTTTAAGAGTTCTGATTGTTGAAGGAAAATAGGTTTTGGGAGTCAGATGACAAAGTAGAATCTGAAAAATCAGGTAAGAGCCTATATTACATGAGTCAAATTACACATAACTGTGAGTTGCTGGGATTAGGGTCCTCTTAATAGAAGTGAAGAGAAGTGTTGATTGGGGCATTTTGGAGGTAAACTTGGAAGGATTTGCTACTTTAGTGAATGGTTTTATATTCTTGCTTCCCACGCATGGCACCTGTCAGTGATGTTAGCTACATCCATATAACTGTGTGCAGTGATAAGGCAATGTTGGAGCAACACACCTGCCCTCCATTCACTCACTTTCCAAGCCCACTAACAGCACAAGTAAGGAGTCCGCAACAGTGCTAGAGCTCTAGCCACAGAGTGAGAACTGGGGCGCAGGTACCAGGTGCAGAAACAGTTGCCAAGTGTACCCCTCGAAGGAAGGCGTAAGACACACCGCCTCTTTCTCAGATATCATAGAGCAAGGTGACACTTCAGGGGTTGCAGGAGCAGAGGGATGCAAGAAAAACTTTGTGCCACAGACCTTACTGCCCAAGCTGCTGCTATTCATTTGTCAGGTCCTTCACTAAAATACGACCACCGTGAAGGAGCTGAGCTGTATTCACTTTTATGTCCCAGTACGTGGCGCGGTTTCTGGCCTTCGATTCACAGTAAATGTCAAATGAATGGATGGATGGTGGTATCATTTATTAAAAGCTATTTGGTTTGAAGAGTTAGGCTTTTTGTGACTTTTTAAGCAAGGGTGGCAGGAACGCAATCTAAAATTAGGCATCCTGCCTTCGTCCTCATATTATGAAGCATGTCACTGCTCCATATTTATCACTGTGAAATAGCTGAACTTTCTCCAACAGAGGCCTCTTTCTGCCCCTGGCATTGCATGATGCAGTTTGTATTGGCCAGAGGAAAGGCATATACATTGGCATGAAATGTGAATACGCCTATTAACATTTCTCCTCAAGAATGCGGGAAGCCTCGGGAATCAGCTGAGAGATTCCGCTGGGGCCCCTGGTCAGCACATTCTTCGTGCTCGTGGAAAAGGGCAAGCACGGAATATTTACAGCCCCCGAGAAATGGCCTCATAAAAATGCATAAGGCTGTGTGCACAGAGTGATGACTTGGATGAAAACAGCGGTGTTTACACTAAAAATATTCACACCTCATCAAATTGTCAGTCTTGTTTGCTGGCAACAATGGGATTTTTCCCCATGTAAGGTGGTAATAGCTCTCGGCAGAGCATCGAGCGTTATGTCTCATTAATCCTTCCCAGATCCCAGCGAGGTGGGTGGTGAGGGTTAGGTTTCCTGTTGTATCAGAAGAAAATAGATTAAGATGCGTTTTTTTTCCCCCTTCTCTCTGCCATCACATGATAGAGGATATTTGCCATCTCATGTTTGAAGCTGTGTTAGTCCATTGTGGCTCTTGGGACTTGGCCTTTCCTAATGTCACCTTGTCTAACAACCTAGTACCCATGAGAAAATGGAGCCTAGGGCTGGAAACTCAATTCACCAAGGCCCCTCCACTATTCAGTGGAAAATCCACACCAAGCTCACTAGTTTTGTCCCTAGAGAAAGGCAGGACGGCTAGGAGAGCAAACCTCTGTAAATGCGTACTAGATGCCAAGCATTCACAGATGAGAGTTTTGTAACTGTTATGACAATCTTGGATGGTTGCTTTTATTATTATTTCATTATTATTATTGTTAGTTATTTAGTTTTCCAGGTGACAATTGTAAAGATCAAAGGACATGTAAATTACATATTCAAAACAAACCCAAACGTATCATTTGATACCAAAGCTGATATACCATGAGGTGTCACGGGACCCTTCACTTTTAACCCGCTGGTCATATTGACCCACAGCTCAGTAGTTTTTTCCCTCTTGATGTGGTCTCACAGAGGAATAGAGGTTTAGGATGTGTAGAAGTAGGAATTCAGACAGACCTTCATTCACCTGCTGATCTCTTCCTTGCTAGATGGGTGCCTTTGGATGAGGCAGGAAGTCTGCCTAAACCTCAGTTTTCTCATCTACCAAAGAAATGAAATATGTAAATATGGTGATGAACGTAAAGATAAAGTGAGAGAGCACAAAGAGAGTGATTGTCACCCAGAAGGACTACTCCAGTACTTGTGAATTCCTTCTGCTCCTTCCCCAACAGCAGGCTTGGTATTTTTTTTTTTTTTCAATAATTTTATGAGAAAAAAACAAAAAACAAAAAAAACCCCAAAAACACAGGAAACACCATGCCTGTCTGTATTGTTTTGAATTCATTCCCTTGATTTGACTTATCGATAGTGTCTAAAAGAGTTAACATATTCTTGATGCTTTTCAATAGCTGTCGGCCTCTGCTCGCAGGGGTCATACTCTCAAGCCTCACATCAGAAGATTGTTGCGTCTGATTATTCAAGCTTCTTGACAGTAGGAACCATACTGCTTGTCTATTCATCCCTGAATATGTATTAAGTCTCTAGATATTGTATAGGATTTTGAAATCTAAGAGTTGGTGAGCTCAAGGGAGCCCGCAGGGGCCAATTTAACACCTGTGAAACCTTGTAAATATACTTGATTTCTTTATATAATGGACATAAAGATGAAAACATTTGAGATGATTATATGAGAGAATACATATAAAGTACTTACTCAGTGCCTGGCACACTGTGAGGGTTTAATAAGTCTTAGTTATTAATATCATTGGCTAAAATATTTAGTAAAAGGAAACTCATGAATGATTTTCTGAGCAAGATCATATAATAATTTTAAAATATGCATGTATTACATGAAATAGCAATAAAAGAAACACCTACATACCATTACCCATTTCTTTTGAAACCTCCATATGTACCTGCTCATCACCCTCATCACGTCTGTCCTTCCTTCACAAGGAACCATGGTCCTGAATTGTGCATTGAACCTTCCCCTGATTTAAAAAAAATAATTATACCATTTATGTTTGCATTTCATAAGAATAGAACATTGTAATTTTGAATGATTTGACATCTGTGTAAATGGAATCACATTGCTATCAATCCTTTATTTGCTTTGTTTGCCTAACACTGTATTCTGCAAGGTATCCAGGTTGTTTGTGCAGCTGTAGTTACACTTTTCAGCACTGCAGAGCATATGAGCAAGGTGAAATTCACTTATCCATTTTACTCCTAACAGACAGTTTGGTTGCTTCCTTCCCCATCCCCTGTCATTATCAGTGCTTCTATCAATGTTGTTATATAAACTCACAGGTGATGAGTAAGATTTTCTGTAGGACAGATATTTGGGAATAACCATGATGGGTTATAAGATTGAGCATAATCAACAGTACTTTATAATGTTATTGTCTAGTTTTACAAAGTAATTATAACCATTTACAATTCCTGTCAACAATATATGTATATGGAATATGGTTGCCTCTCAAACTTGCCATTACTTGATATTCTCAACTTTTATTTTTTGGCAATCTGTCGAATAAAAAAAAGGTAACTTCTTATGGTTTTAGTTTTCTTTGAATACTAGTAAATTAAATAATATCTTTAAATGGTAATTGACTATTAGAATTTCTGCTTTTGTGAAGTGTCTATTAAAGGCTTTCCATATTTTTTATTGAGTTGTCTTTAACTTATTGATTATTATAAATTCTGTTTGCTATCTGAATACCAATTTCATCATTATATATTCCCAAACATCTTCTCTGACTTTATGGTTTGTCATTTAGATTTTTGTATTATGTCTGTGGATGAACAGATGTTCTTAATATTGCTGAATACATCATTCATTTCCTTGAGAATTGTACTTTCTATTCTTGTTTAGAAACCCTTCCCTCTCCAAAACTCATAAAGATATTCTGGTGTTCTCCTATATTATATTCTAAAAATTTTATAGTTTTATTTTTCGCATTGAAATATTTAATTCACCTGGAATTGATTTTGTGTATAGTGTAAAATACAGGTCAAATTCTATTTTTATCTATACAAATAACCAGTTGCTCCAAGATCATTTATTAAATAGTTCATTTTTTGCCAGTGATGTGCAGTGTTAGAACTGTAATAAATCAGATTTCTATACATGTGTGGGCCTATTTCTGGGCTCTTTTATCTTCTCATGTACTTATATGTCCACTTTCACACTAACAAAAGCCTGCTTTGATTACCATCACCTAATAATAACAGTGCTTGGCATTTTGAAGGCCAAATCCTACTGTTTTTTGTTCTCAGGAGTGTTTCAGCTCTCACCAGCCACTTGCTATTCTGTATAAAATGGTTGAATTAACTTGTTACGTTTCTTGAAAATAACCTGTTGGAACATTCTTAGAATTACATTGACTTTATAGACTTATATATCAATTTGGAAAGGAATGACATAAATATAGAGTCTTACTATCTATGAGCATGATATATAGCCCTTCTTTAATTTTGTTCTTCTTTAACATTTTTCAATATAATTTTATAAACTTTCTCATCTCTGTTAGTTTTATGTCTACATACTTGATATTTTATGCTCTTATAAATTGTTTATATTTTAAAAATATTTTGTTTCTTCATTTTTTTGTATTAATTTGTATCAATAATCCCTAATAACATATCTATTGAGTCAGATGATCAACCTGTAAATTTGGGTTTTTCTGTGTAATCCTGTCATCCACAAATAATGAGAATTTTAATATTCTATTTTTATAAATTTATACCATCTGTTACTTTTTTTTGACTTCCTGTTCTGCTAGGACTTCCAATAAGCTTTGAGTGAAAGAAGTGACAGTAACTCTATTTTCTTATTTCTGATCTAAAGAATTATTTGAGGACTGATTTGAAACTGGATTCTGCAGACAAGATTTATTCTGCCAACCTGGGGCTACTTTAAACCAAACTGTCAGTTAGGCATTTTCAGGCCACTTGGTTACTGAGGATTGTGTCTCCAATGACAACTGGAGACCAACTTGTGAAAAAAAAAATTTTTTTTTCCAAGGAACTTTTTCTATTTTCCCTGGTGTAGGTGTTGAAAAGAGATTGGTATGAGATCATTTTGTGTCCACTCTTAAATTAGGAATGTAGCCTTTTGGGCTCCCAACTTTATGCCTGTGGAGAATCTCTTATCAGACTCCCCCCCTTTGGGTGGGGCTTGCTAACTAGGACTCAGGGTCATGTGGGCTCAACCATGGCCCTGAATAAGAGCTGATGCCAGGACTCTGCTTAGCTTTCTGGAGTCCCCTTTTGCACTTAGGTTTTGACCTGTACATATTCTCACTTTCCTGTCAACCCATCGATGGATTAAGAAAATAAGATTTTATTTATGGCATCCAGCATTTTCTGTGTTTTTGGCATTAGAATGTTTTATCACATTTCTGGCATCCCAAGTCTCCACTGTACCTTTTCAACACACCTCCTTTGGGCTTTGCAATGATGCCAAGATACCATCTCTGCCCTCGTGAAGTTGACAATAGCGTTGGAAGATGGGCACCCAAGATGGGTATTACAATACAGAATCACACACGTTACCATGGAGTTAGCCGTGTGAAAAGTGACTGTATGGTGCAAGACATTCAGGAAAAAGAGAGACATTCAGGTGAAAGGATGAACTTGGGGTATGAGGAAAGCTATGTTTCTTACGTGCACTATTTATTGATGCTTATTCTTATTCTAGGAGGTAAGAGAGGTAGCTGTCACCATTAAGAGATAAAGAAGCAATTCTCACAGAGACTGATTCATTTGCTAATGAGGTCGTGGTTAGCAAACTGAAGATCTGAGCTTTTGACTCTAAGTCCAGTGTTCTTTCCAATACTGATATTGCTGGGAGTCTTACAATGAGACACTGAATCTCTTCTGACATATTCTTAGGGTTCCTAATCCAATGATCAAACTATGGAAATATCATGATCAGTGTTCACCTATCACCCCCAAACTGCTGTCTTTGAATAATTTATTTGTAATTTTACTTTGTTTTTCTCTGTGCAAAAGTTGGTCAGGTGCTTTGGGAAAACAAGCTCCATCACAGTTGCCAGTGAGCCTCAAGCAGGGCTGCTGACAGCAAGCAAGGCTGAGGAAGCTGCTGGGATCACATCATAGGGTTTCTAATCCTCTCTCTGCGTGCTGAGCTCTCCCACTACACCGGTCCAACAAGGTTCCACCAATGAATGTCTTTTTTCATTCCTGCTCTTCTCTATTTCACTGACTTATCTTTGGGACTGGTTTGCATAACTTGAGTGTCTGGTATTTAACTAAAGCTTTGAACTTTGGCACCTGTTTCTCTGGACTTGGCCAGTTGCCTTCTCTGAGTTATTGAGACTTGGTGTATTGAGTGGCCCATGTTTAATTCCTTCCAAGAGATGGCTCTGCATGGAGGCAGCTTTAGAATTTATATACGTACAGGGTCTACAAAAGAGCAGTCTGGTAAAAAGGCAAAGGAAGGGGATGGTTCTTCATTTGAATTTGAACTTAGGTTATTTGACTCTTATTTGCATTACTTTTCTCACATGAAAGTGAGACCATTAGCACTACTTAATTCATTGAGCTCTTATAAGGATGAAATGAATGAATATGTATAAAAAACATTTGCTTGGGAACAATTGCTTGACAAACACAGGCTATAATAATACTAACAATAGTAATGCTTACTATTAAACCATTTATTCAGGGTGATATGTTGAGCTGATACTGTTTGCATTACTGGAAGGGAGGGCTAGGCTTCTCTTGTTAGATTCTTTCCAAGGCATCTGGGGTTTCCACATATTTGCCTGACACTACAGTATAATATGAGGTAAGAAGAAAATTTTCACTTGTCCTAAGTCTTTTCTAAGCATTCACAGTCCCCCAAATTTTGTCAATATTTGAGAATCTCTCTTTTGTACATTTATAGTTTCCCATTTAAATACAGATACTTTTTGAGGTAGCTGACAAAGCAATAAAATAGGAACTTGAAATCCAAAGACTTAGGAGGGGGTTCTTTGCTACTGTCTTCTCCCTGAGTGGCCTTAGGAAAGTCTGTCTTAGGGTTTACCAATGTCTCATTCTTCTGTCCTTGTGGGTAACTTCAGCTGAGTGGAGACTTGTTCTTGCCCATGGGCTATAAATGGATGTGACAGATGCCCTTTCTGGGCTGAAGCATTTGTCAGTGTGAAGTCTTCCACATCTTCTTTCCTCCTGACACAATATTTATCAAGAGGGCCTCACATTAAGATGACAGATGAAAAAGGATGGGTGTTTAATTCAAAGTGTCAATTCAGTGTATGGAGGAAAGTCATGTTAAGAGGGCACCCTGATTCAGAACAGAAGGGATTTTGTGTGAGATATAAACCTTTGTTACGTTAGACTACTGAGATTTAAGTGTCATTTATTAATTCAGCATGTTTTAACCTGTCTTTGATTAATAAAATCCCTACCTTTCTGAGCCTTAATTTTCTCTTCCTAAAAGTGGGACTAATGATGTCTACATAGTTGTGAGATTTTTTTAAAGGATAGAATCCAACAAGGTAACATGTACAAAGCATTGAAGTTACATCTGCATAAAGTCATTGTTCCTAAGTGATAATTATTAGTAGTAGGTGTAAAATACAGTGGATGGCCTCAGGGATTCTAGACAGAGATACCATGAAAAGTTTCCTGCCTTCCAGGAGCATGGGAAATGTTGAGATGTTAAGATTTCATTTCAAATTTTGCTTTTATGACCATTGAAATAAAAGAAACATGCTTATTTCCTGTAATCCTTAGATACTGATTGTAGATAAGCTGGACTTCAGCACAGGCGGAAATTAGTTTGGTCACCCACCTGCCTATCACTCTTTCTTTCAATGACCTCTTTCTGTTTCTTCTAAGACTATATCCCATTCATCCACCTGTGCCTATTTTCTTCTTTTGGAATCAGAAATAAACTATCAAATGAACTCTCATATACTGGTTGTTTTCCCTGAGACTCAGAGAGATATATGCTTTGCCCTCATTTATGCTTTTTGCCATTAAGCTTTATTTGACTTTTCTGAGTTCCCACCTTGTCAACCTATTTTGCAGTGTTGTTGTGAGGATTGAAGACATGCTAGTTTAATAGGGATTCACGGAACTTTATGTGTCGGTTGAATGTTTATTTCTTAAAGGATTCCTCACTGAAATAGGACATTTTGGAAATTCGGTGCTTACACATTTTCTTAACTTGTGCAACTCCAGCATCTTTGATTTTAGGGCTATAAAAAAACTTATTTCCCATGTGTGACAGAAAGAAGGAGCTAACATTTATCTATCACACATTAGGCTATTTATGTGTGCTGTTTCATGCCGTGCTCCCTTCATTATGCCACACTGCCTTCTCAGGTTTTAAAGAATAAGGAATCCAAAAGTAAAACCAACAATATCACACACACACACACACACACACACACACACACACACACACACACATAAAATAAAACTCAAGTCCAAAGTTCTTGACAGAAGCAAAGCAGAACGATTATAATTTTGTTGAATGTTGTTTTTATTTGGGGAAAAAAAACACATAAAATTAATTTGTACTTTTAGTTAGAAAATACATTTAGTACATTTAAGTCAAAAAAAGGGAAATGATATCAATGTCCAAAATGTTGGGGGGGGGCCGAGGGGAGTAATCAGCCCTTATATTGTGCACAATGGTAAGTTAAATTCAAATCATTATTCCTGCAGCAATTGAGCTATGATTTTAATTATCCTCAAATCTGGGGATTCTAAGTTAAAGTTTTCATGATTGTAATTTTTGTCTCATTGTCCATCTAACAGAATCAACTTTATGTTATAGAATTTTTCAGATTTTAGATGACCTGAGGCTATTGGGTGGGAATTGTGGTGAGAATTCAAGTTACAAAGCTCCTCTTAGGTGTTTAAATGTTCAACTATGAGGTTTTTGTTTTAAGATATTTAAAAAAAATCTTGCTCCTTATTGGAATATATCAGTTAACCAATAAAATATTTAATGGGTATTTATTATGTGTCAATCATAGTGATAAATGCTAAGGAGGAAGAGAGGAAAAAATAGAGGAAGAAAAGAAGAAGATATAATTCATATAAAATTTATACTTTAATAATATAAGAATTCACAAAGAACATAAGAAGTATAGAATGTGCGCGTGTATGCAAATGTGCATAGATAGGCATGATCACATAGAAACCTGCTTTGATGAAGAAGAAACAATAAATGAGAACTGAATTTACTACTTATCGAACATGGTAGTGGAGAAAGTCTGTCATTTCCAGTGGCAGATGCCAGCAAACAGCCTTTGTTGTAAGCAAAACATCAGGTAAAGCCATGAGGGGGATCCCAAATTTAACCAGCTATGATTTCAATAAGACATAGCTGCACATGAAGAGAATGCAGGAACCAAAGTCAAGGTCTACTGAGTTAGCAGGAAAATGCATTTTATTATTTTAAGAGTCCCCAAATGCAAATGACAACCACAAGATTAGCCTGATGGCAAGTGAGTAGATCAGGGAGTGGCACTCTGTTAAGAACAAGGGCCGTGAGAATGGCCAGCTTCTAGAATTGCCACAATGTGCCATGTACGTGATGGAGAATGTCTCAGACATGTTTGGGACAATTCAGTTTCTAAATTTACACTCTGAACTAATATCTTCTGTGTTTAAAAGCCTAAACATATTTGGTAGTTTAAATACAGGTCACGTTTAAGAAAATTTAATGACATTTATAAATACATAATTAAGAACATGCTCCTTACTAAGAAATACTTGAGGAAAGAGGAGAGCCTTGGGAAGCTTAGCAGGCTCCATCCTCTGTAGCCCAATGTTGACCATGGCAGATGTTGCCATGGACCTATAGTGTCAAATGAAATGATGAGTTTCTGGGTTAGCAAAAGCCAGACATTAGCACTTAACCATTGAAGCAAAGTGGACATACTTGCCACATGTGCAGCAAAGTCAGAGAGGCTGTCGGACACCCTGACCCACACAGTAGCATGTAGTAGATTCAATGGCTGATAGATTGTGTTGTTGTGAGTAGCCAAATAAATGGAAAATTAGTGTTCTCCCTCCATCTCCCCTCCCTCTCTCCCTTCCTCTCTTCTTTCCTTCTTTCACTAATGTAATAAGCAAAAATTGTGGTTGATTCAGTTTAAAAATGAGAGTGTATTCAAGACTTAGATTCCATTTATTGAACTGAATTACACTATGCCAAGAACATTAGGATGGGTTATAGATGGCAATGAATTTCAGTTATTGCCTTGGAACTTGAATAGTGGGAACTGTAGCATGTTCCTCTTGTATTAAGTTCTCATAGAGTTGTCAGCCATCTCTTGGAAGGGATTCTGTGAGAGTCTACTCCCAGTTGCCAATTGTGGTTACTAAGTACTTGAAATACAGCTAGTCCTATTTGAGATATGCCATGAGTAAAATGCAAAGTCAGTATGAGTAGAGGAATGTAAAATATCTCATTATTTTATACTGATTACATTTTGAAATTATAATATTTTGGCTATATTAGGTTAATATTCATATATATATTACTTCAATTGATTTTTCCTATTTCTTTTTACTGTTTTTAATGTGATTACTAGAAAATTTTAAAACACATGTGTGGCTTGAATTATATTTCTGTCTGGATTATAACAAAGGAAAAGGAAGGCAGGAATGGCTATATGCCAAAACTCTGCCCTATCATTTCTTATTTAAACCAGGAAATTTGGAAACTGGAAGTGGGCATCATAGATAATGATGCCGGGGCAAGGAGCAGGAACTGGGGCTGCTCTAGGCAACTGACACTAGGAGGCCACCGTGTCGATGAATAAGGTAAGTGTGAAAGCCACGGAAAAAGGCAAATACAGACTTCAAAAGAAGGCTTTATTTTAGGGGAATTTTTTTTTCTTGCATCAAACAAACAACTAACAGTTTAGGCTGTTCAATTCATATTCTTTCTGCTCTTGGAAAAAAAAACCCGTCAGCTTCCAATTTCTAAGGGAAAAACTTAAGACTAAAAATCCAGGCTCTAAGAATTTGAACAGCAGAAATGATCACAAGGCACTTGGATGTATCCAACCTAAGTGCATCGGAGATATGCGGATTGTGTTTCCTTGAAAAGATGCTCAAGCAAAAAATTTTGTGGAGAAAGCCCTTGGCAGGGGGCCACCTTGGCTTTTCCAAGTCCCATGTGTTTGCATAGTGTTCTCCAAGCCATAAACCAACCCAGCCTCCTCTGCCCCAAGAACTGTACTGTCTCTCTTGACGGCTCCCTGGGTCCCTCACTTAGGGGCAGGCTCCTGAAGACCCTCACTTTCCTTAATCTGAAGCCTGGAAAGAGACCTCAAAAGAAGGTGAAAGAATCTGAAACATAAGAGGGAGTGTGGCGGTCCCTTATATTTCCTCTCAGTAGAGCCATGAAGCTGGGGCCTGGGTCCAGGTTGATGTGGAAGCAGAGTAAGGGAACTTTCTCAGCGGCCGCCCTCCGCCTTGTTGTAGGGAAGAGTGTGAGGAGAGACTGAGAAGGGACTCGCTGGAAAATCTCTCCCTCCTCAGTCCCTTTTCTCTGGCCCTGAATTGTCCTTTCTGTTTTTAGTCAAAACTCCCAGTGACACAGTAAGAACCTGTGCCCACATGATGAGACACTCAGCAATTATCATCATACCTTTCCTCTTCGATTTTGAACTTGATGATTCCTTTGACTGAAATATCTCATGTCTCTTTTTCCAGGCAGCTAATCTGACTGGCCTTGGAGCTTCAGCTCAGATATTTCTCTCCCTCGAGAAGTCTTTTTTGATCCTCTCAGAGGGATGAATTCTTCCCCTTTGAGGTCTCATAAGCCTTTATTGGAAGACTTTATTGCAATGGGCTGTGGTGGTTGATTTCTTGGTCCTTCTCCTTACCCCGTGTAAGTTCCTTTTGGAAAAGAAGGACCTGTGTCCCCTTACCTCAGCATCTCTGGTGTCTGCCTTAGCATCACTGCTCACCAACCTTCCATAGTTATATAACCTTTTCGATCACTGGAAAAACACTTGGACACACAAGAAAGGTAACCTGACAAAAACCTGAGGAGGTTGCCAGGTGACTAATAAATCCCCAGTTTATTCATTAAGATGCTGAGACTCCAAAAGGTTAAGTGACTCTCCCAGCGTCACCCAGCTTGGGAATGTTGGAACTGGGAGCAGAACCCAGTATCTATTCTGAGGACTAGTTTCTTCTTCACTAAACTTGTCTGCTTTGTTGAATGAAACACAAACACGTCACACCACAGACAAGCATGTTTTGACGTTTGGATCTGATCTTAGTTTAAAAAGAGTGTTTTGACTCCAGGGAAGCCTGCCATGAAGAAGCATGTAAAAAAAAACAGTAGGACTTTTAGCAAAAACAAACAAACAAACAAAAAAACTTGTGAAGTTTTAAGGCAGGGGTTCAGGGTTGTGAGGGGGAGACATGAGGCACTTCAGTCCCCTTGGGTTCTTGGTGGAATCATGTACATGTATTTTTCTGAAAGGAAGTGAAGCTTTATTACATTCTCGAAGGATGGGTGTAACTAAGGCCTCATCTCACCCCTGGGCAGAGGGGCTGTTTCGCACTTCCTTGGGGATCTCGCTGGCCTCACAGCCTCACGTTCCTGTTTCCTCCTGGAGCCCCACCCTCAAGGCCAGGGCACCCCACCCTTACGGGCATCCTGGGGATTAACGCTTCTGTGTGGCAGGAGAGCCAATCTGTCTTGCAAGCAGCCCCTTAGCCAGACCTGGTAGGAGGATTTAGCCTTTCCCATTTCCCTCTTGGCACTCACTCAGTGGAATCCAAATAAAGAATTAAAAAGACTTGAAAGGGACTTTCCATTACCAAACAATTCAGTTTAAATTCCAACCTTTCCTCTACCTTTTTTTTTTTTTTCCATTCCTTCTTTTCTTCCTCTCCAATATTTGGGATTCGAGGCTGGCATAAAAGCCTCTGGGGACATGTGCAGAGCCAGAGGCCAGGAACGTGAGTGGAATTTTCCAAATTAAGGCGGCTTATTGGCCTAGTTGCCGAGCGAAACAGGGAGGCCTGGCTTTGGGGTTACGCCTACAAAGCCAGAGAGCTTTGCATCTGGAAGAGAGTTTGGGCAACTTTAGGCTTTCCTAGCTAGAGCAACATGTTCACCATTTCCCAAAACCTACCCCGCACATTTGTCCCCTGCTGCTTAAAATATAAATTTAAGAGGACTTAACAGAAATAGCTGTGGGGGCAGAAATTGTCCTGAGGTCTCAGGGTCATCACAGTAGCTGGAATTTCTTGGAAGCTTATATGTGCAAAGTGTTAGGCAGGCTTGATCACACGAAGGGGTTGGCCCAACGTTTCTCCCCATTTGGTAGATGAAAATACTGAGACACAGAAAGACAGTTCAGGACATTCTCCAAGTTCTCACAGACGGGATGTGGAAGAACCAGGAGAGAGTAGCATAGTGCCCAGAATATACGAAAGAATCGACAAATTTTACCTGTGATGATAAGGAGGAGTCAGGATAAGAAAACTAATGCATGTTTTAAATCTTAGTTTAAAAGATAATGTTTGTTTCTTCTTATCCTGATAAAACAGCAATCCATGTTATAATGATGACTCTGGAACTAATTCCTCAGTGAATATGGAAGGCGGTATAAGATAGTTCTTTCACATACACTGAGAAAAGTTAATTCATGTGCTGTACAAAGAGTACAGAGAGAAATATTTAATACTTTCTATAATGACGATGGCTAGCACTTATTGAAGGCTTAACAAATGTCAGTTGCTGTTCTACACTCTTTACTCATGACAGCTCCTGTTATTCTTCCAATCTATGAGATAACAGCTATTACTACTTTTCTCCTTCGACGGATAAGGTTAGGAAACCTTATCTTAAGGTTAGAGGGCAAGTAGCTGGCCTGGGAAGATGCGCAGCTATTGTGTGGCAGAGCCAGCTTTTATTTCCAAGTGGCCGCAGAGTCCATCTTCTCAGTCACTTATCTACATGGCTGTCTTTTTATGCTAGCAACTCAAGAGTCACTAGCATGTGCTTCTGCATCTTCACGCCTGTTCAGTTACTCAGGGCAGCCATAAAAGTCCATCTCCAGCCAAGATCTAGAAATAGCAGAACATTTTTGCTAGGAGGCTGCAGTAGAAATTAGAAGAGACTTACAGCAAATACTGAGGATGGGAGACGGAGGGGAACCCACACAGCAGAAAGGAAGTGACTGAGAAACATTCTTGGCTAGTGGAAATCAAGGCCGTCCCGACTGTGCCCTCCAAGAGGACGTTATCTATCCACGTTTGTCAAATAAATGAATGAATGGTCAGTTTCTTATAAGTGCTGACAGGAGAATATGGCAAAGACCTTGAAATAAGTGGTGTGAGATTTTCGTTGTTGTTTGGTCCCAGTGCATATATAAATATATAAATATACTTGTAAGAAGTTTATTTACTTCAGGCTTCAGAGCAGAGTCCGCAGTAGACTGATACGATGACAAACAGAAATCTCAGCATGGATAACTGGTCAGGATGAATTTGAATATTGTTGAATGGTGCCTCCCTGTTAGGCTGTCTTGGATGACCCAGTGCCAAATACTAGGGTCGGAGCAGGCCTCTGTGCAGCCCCAATGATGATTTCAGTCCTAGGCAGACTACTTCAGAATAATAGATACCACCTGTCTTTAGGAGCTAATTCTTACCGAATCTTGCTCCTCTCAAAGTTGCATCTTACATCGTTCTGAGAGAAACAAGTTAAGGGCTATTGTGGCCAGAGAACATGTCAGGAGTTCCCAACAGACCTGAGCCGTGACTGAGAGAAGTAGCTCTTTTGCTTTCCACATGTGTAATGTTGGTCAAGTCACTACACTTCTTTAGATTTCCCTGAGCTTACTATTGCTGGCATATTATAGACATTCAACAATGAATGCATTTATTGAAAGAATAGATAATATCATTTACAAAGTTCTCTTCTTCTTTTAGGGTTGATATAACTTAAAAAATGCTAGGGCAGGTATGGGGAGGTTATGTAAATAGAGTCCTCATTCAGTATTTTGGCCAAGCAGAACTCTGTTCGTGGCAAGACAGAGACTCCCAGTAGGTCTGTCATTAGGGGATTCTGTTAATGTGCTCATTGTCATGTCATCAGCTTCTCTAAGGATGTCTGTGGTCAGCAGAGAAAGCCCCCAACTATTGACAACCTTAGAAAAGGGGCAATCTTTATTCCGAAAGCATTCCATTTTCACTCATTGAGTAATTACTAGATAAATCCAGTCTTATTCTTTAATAACCCACTAAGCAGGTTATACAATCCATGTTTATGAATTTGTCTTAGGCTGAATTCCAACCAGCTGTTAGAGAGATTTTTAAAAGCATGTGCATATTGTGTCATGGTTGTTAAACTAAATGTTTGCTACTATTATTCAATCTGCCATAAGTTGTCACTTAATTTAATAATACGATGAAAACCAAAAAAGAAATAACATGGCTTATTATATATAGTCTGTTCCCACCCACCCACTCCTTCTTTATTAGGAGGCTCTTAATATTTTAGGTATAGTTGAATCTTATATACCCACAGTCTCTATTAAAATGTATAACTTTATTTAATCCTCACAAGACATATTCTACAAGACATATTCTATTACTGTTATTAGCATCCAGAGACAAGGAAGCCAGGCAATGCTCACAGCCAAGATAACCCGCAAACTAAAATGTCAGAGCAAGCATTTGAACCCTTGTATTTGGCTGTAAAACCTGAGACTTTAACCACCTGCATTCAAACCGTGTTTGTTTCTCTGCTTTCAATAACAGAGTAAGGACCTGTCATTTGCTATATGCTAGACTCCGTTCCAGTACATTTTCTCCTTTGATCTGACATCATCCCCAATAGGGAGCTGTTATAATCCCTGTTTGACAGGAGAGAAAGCACTTAGAAAGTTATCCCTTCGTGATTTGGGACGAGTTCCCTACCCCTCTGAGCATCATTGTAGTCATCGTTAAAGGGAAAACGAGAAAACCGATTTTGTGGGGTTGCTGTGGAGACCATGTGAGGCCTCACAAGCAGAGCGTTTAGCGAAGTGTCTGACCCAGGTTGTCAGCTCAGCAGATGCTGGTTAGTATTGTTTCCAAGACTGGTAAATTTGCCCGTCTCTATTTTTAAAGGTGTACAATTTAACGGTGTGAGAGTAGAACAAGTTATTTTTAAGAACCGATGCTGCTTCTGCTTCTAGTGGGTTCTCCTGCTGATTCCCAGAAAACTCTCCACCCGCCCTTCTGCTCCTGCTGACTTTTTATTCAGGCCGACACTTCTCACCCTCATGTCCCATGGGCCTCTCTCTGAGGTGGACCAAAACCCAAGTGGGTTTATGATCATCATATGTCCTGAGTGTTCCACAGGGAAAGGCTGGGGCTGTCTGTCCCCATCCTCAGCTTCTCTCCCTTCCCACTCTCCTCTCCCCATCCGCCTTCCCAGCTGAGGCTCAGGGATGAGACTATAGGTCTTCATCTCTGTTTTCGGCTTCCCTTTCCAAAGGGTGTAGGTTAACTGGAGAACTGAGTCCCTAAGTCTCAGGGATCCCATGGATGCACTCTCTGTTGCCGCCTCTTTACAGGGCTCTGTGGAGGTGGAGAGGAATGAGAACTGGCCTCTGTCAGGACTAAAGGGGGTGAAACTAGGAAACCTTTTCTATACATGCCATATTTTGTCAGGAGGTTTCCTGAGGTTAGCAGGGGATGGAGATCAGGAACTGGTGCCAACAAGGATTCTGGAGGAGGCATTAGTTTTGCCGGCTACCCAGCTCTGCTTCTTGCTAGCTGTGTGACGTTAATCAAGAAATTGCTTCGTCTCTGGGCCTCAGTTTCCTTACCTGTAAAAGAGAAATAATAGCAGTTTCTTCCTCAGATATTTTCATGATGCTCAAATAATGAAATCATTCAATATAAGTGCATTGTGAACTGAAAAACTGTCTGCAAACAGGAATTAAGACAGAAGACTGAGATAAATTGCAGAAAAACAAACAATTGAGGAAATCTTAACCTTGGAAAAATCCGTGGCATTTACATTTTATCCCAAAGCAATTATCACCTCATCATTTTTCCTTTTCCAATGCAAATCTTTTAAAAACTACAATCATACCATGTGCATATGGTTTCTATGAAAAAAAATTTGCTTTGGAACCACAACCCATCTTATTATTATTATTGTTCAGATTAGGAGGCAGGAGAATGTTGTCCTGTGATGGGAAACACACCCCACATCTGGAGACATAATTTACACTTCCCATTTACAGCTTCAGCTGTGGTTATTCAAATCGGAGTCTGTGTTAGAAGAGTCATTAGGATTCTAAGAAAACAGAAAACATTTTAAGCACCTCCATTAAACCAGTTGCAACAGCCCACTCTAGAATATGTACCCTCAGAGGGAACACCCTGGTGGGTAATTACCTAAAATAAGGGAAAATAGTAATGCAATTTGTGCAAATATTCAATGTGGCAAACTCTTGCTTGATTTTGGAGACAAAGTTAAATTACTTTTGCTCATTTTGTCATTGTGTCAAAAAATTGAATTTGAGGAACCTAGACACTATGTGCTATGGACCAGTGACTGATGGGCAAATTCATGTTTTGCTTTGTTTTGCTTCAGTTCTGTTCAAAAAAAATTTTTCTTATCAGTTTCTGTAGTTGTTGGTTCTGGTTTTGTAGAGCTTTTCATTCCATTTTTTATTGTTTATTTTACCAACAGAATGTAATTCTTCTTCTATCTTTGATGTCCACGCCCCAAATTTTCCAAATTTTATTTCCCCTTTAACCATCTTATGGAAAAAGAAAAAGCAAAACAACTCAAATTTAAGTAGAGAAAATGAAGATTCATAATGCTAATCACTGAAAAAAAAACATAGACATGCTCGAAAAGAAGACTATTTTGTTTTGTTCTAATTTATATTTAACTCATGAGTTGTTTGATGTATTAATGTGGTTTGTTATGAGCTTGATTTGGGGGCAGAAAGAAGTCACTCAAGGAAAGCAGGGCATGACTAAACATTGGGGACTGGCTGGGGGCAGGGATGGAGATTCTTTGGGCTTTGGGTATAAAAGACAATTCAGAGTTGGTCAGGAGAATTTGGAGTAACCCTAATGACATATATTGGGGGAGAGTTGGGTTTCTTCCATACGTAGGCAGAGAATAAGAATGGACTTAATAACCTCCTTTGTTTTAGAAATTTCCTTGACAAACTCTCTTCCACAAAGGAGTCCTAAACTGACAACTTTTTAATTTTTGAAGAAAATATGGCAAGGGCCAGCAGAAGATTGATGAGGATGAGGCAGATGCACTGATAATGGCTACCATGCATTGGGTACATACTCTGTGCCAAGTGTGTTTGTAAATCACTTTAAGAACATATTTTATATCCTCCTCAAAATTACTTTATTTGACTTGTAGCAGGAAGAAGGCATCTTGTGTCTCAATTTTAATGACTAGGAGACACAGACCAGGGAAGTAAGCATGCAAATTACAGGGATAGCAAGCAACAGTGTTTAACCCCTACCCTTCTGGGCTCCAGAGACCTGCCCTTAACCAATATGGTCTATGTCATCCTAGTGGTTTAAGCCTGCTTTGCCTCACTCAGGGGGAGAACTAGATTCTGCTCTACTCTCTTTTATGTAGATTGTTCTGTCATGTATACACATGGCTTATGTCATAGAAACATCTTATTTTTCCAAAGTTCGGTATCTTCCACTTGGCTCTGTTTCTACTGGCTACTAAAGATATCTCAAGGATATGAAATTAATGTTTCTTTCCATAGCTCCCATTTACATTTTGCTTATTCAGCTGCTCTTCTGCAGGCTCTCACTGTTATTAAAGAATATTTTGTTCTCCCCTAACAACAACGAGCATCTCAGTTATTAGGAAACAAAGATGATTATATTTATCTCATATTAAGCTATCTCTAGCAACATCTCAACACCAAACCCACCCTTCTATACTCTTCCTTTTAAGGCCGAACTGGGAGACTGCAAACTGTATTTCTGCTCTGCCCACTGTTAGGATCCACCTAGAAATTGTGCTAGAACAAGAGCCGAAGACAGAACAGGAAAGAGGAAATGGCTTTTACTGTTTGCTCATCATCCTTTTTGTGTGGCCCAAGCAATGGATCTCAACTTCTCTAACAGCAATGAACAGTGTCCCCTACCCTTGATGACAGCAGTTGCTAACCACATTTGCCAACTGTCTAAGCTCCTTGTTATCTGTTACCATGCTTTTTAATCTCTAGCACCTATTTAACTAATTCCTAGTACTAAATTCACTCCACTGAAATACAAAGGGTGGCTTCAGTTTTCCTGAATGGACCCTGTCTGATTCCTCTCTGAGACTATTTCTCCCATTGTCCCTCAGAGACCACAGACTCTCCCATTCGGAATGACCTTACAGGTTGTCAGGTCCTAATTCTGACACAGTAGGGAGGTGCTGTATGAGGACTAGATGTCCATTCACAGGCAACTCCTGTTGGAGAGTTTCCAAAGCACTGTGTTTTAGAGAAATCTGAGGCATTGTGAGATTTTATGGGAGAGTGGTTTGTGTTTACACCATGGTGTCTGCTGTTGAAGTAGTCAGGTGGGAGCTGTGCATCTCATCCTGGAACACAGACTCCTTGTGTGAACTTAGGAGAATGAGTTCCTCCTCCCATTGCGATTCTCATTGCTGGATCACTTGTACATGTAATGACATCTTTGAGATTTAGTTTACTAAACAATGAGCTGTGGCCAGACATAGGCATCCTTATTCCCAACACAGTTTAGAGGAATTTTCAAGGGCTTGATTCACTTACTTAATTTCTTTATTTATTCATTCATTCATTTCATCTATCCATGCCCATCTGGATATTTCACCTGCCCACCATCTTTCCATGCATCTATTCTTTATTTCATTTTATTTACATTATTTACTCATTTTTTTTCCCCTGAGATTCTCACATGTCCTGAACACTACACTATACTGGGAAATATAAAATGAGAAAAAAATGGTCTTCCATTTCTATGAGCTCTATAAAGAAGTGAGGAAGTTTGAGTTGTATTAAGTCTAAAAGCTAAAAAAAATCTGATATAATTTAGGAGAAGAAATTTCAGGGAGAGAGAAAAGCTGGTGGAAAGATGTAAAGTTGCTGACAGATGAAAGGGTAGGAAGTGGTCAGGAAACCAAACAGTTTATTCAAAGCTGGGAGTCCTGAGAAATGAGAATGCTAAGGTAAAGCAGACAGATTGCGATAGGCCTTTTTGAAGAAAAGAGAGGGATATATCATTATCTTTATGTGTAGGTGTATTTTTAATGTTCATTTCAAATTCCATGAAGAAAATAGAAATGATTAATATTCAGCAATAGATACCATCTAGCAAAGATGTTAGGGAGTGTGACTCATGTTCAATACTAATGTAAATCTAAGTAAAATTTCTACCATTCCTATTAAGAGCCCTTGGCATCCAATTATTCCCATTAACCATCTAAAATAGTGGGTAGCTTAATCAGTTGATGAGTAGCCATCATTCACTCATTCATTCCTTTATTTTATAAACACTTTTCTTAGTGTTTATTTTATTTTAAAGCACTTAAAATAATCTAGAGGTTCAGGGAAGCTTCCTGAAAAAGGTGCTATTAACTTAAAGATTTAGTAAGAGTTTGTCAAAGAGAGGTGATGAGAGATGGCATTTGAGGCAAAAGTAGCAGCAAATGTGAGATTTGGAGTTTGGCAAGAGTTTAGTGTTTTGAGGACCTAAAAGAGGTCTGTGATGACTGGATTGTGGGTCATGAGAAGCTATAATGAGATGCAAAAAACAAATTATAGGGATTTTTTTTATGTCAAATGAGGCATAGACTCATTGAGTGTATTACTCAATTTATAAAATTAGTATTTGAAAGTCTTTGGGTGATGCAAACAGCAGAGACATGCACATTTGTAATCTGGTTGCATTATAGACAATTAGTCAGATAGAGAACCATGAAAACCAGTGGGCTTTTGAGGGGCTGTTGTGACAGTGATCTAGACTGAGGCCACTTCACTGGAGAGGAAAGAAGTGAAACCATTTCAGAGTTGTGCTCCTCTGGGGAGACCTTGGGCTGGAGATATAGGTGTTCATGGGTAGGTACATAGATATCTGTACATAGATTGCTGAATGGTCAGTAAAATGAACAGAAAATGTCTATTAATTTCAAAATGCATTCATATGTTGTCATGTATGACATAAGACAGGGTAATAAATATGAGACATTTAAGGCAGACAACTATTTTAAAACTTTGGATACAAAGAGACAGGGTGTGGGTAGAAAAAGTAGTTGAAAAGAGATAAGAAGCATTGGACACTTTTTGTTTTAAGTGGGCAAATTGAGAATATTTACAACGTGATGGGGAGAAATAAATAGAGGAGGAGTTTGAAAAATATCTTACAGAAGGGGAGGGGTAATTGATGAGCTAAGCCTCTAAGAAAGGTAAAGGTAAAGAGATTAAACTTTAGATGGACGAGAAATGCCAATCCCAATGCAACAAAAAGGAAGAAGAGTTGGCAGGTAAAGAAAATTGGTTGCCAGGTTTTTGATTGTTGGTTTGGTGGTTTTTATTTGTTTGATTGCTGATATTGTCTTCATGAGATAGGAGGTGAGGTAATATGCCTAGAAAAGGGAAGGATTTGGTGGGCTGACCAGTTGAAAATAGTGGATTGAACATAAGTTAGGTTGAACCTTATGAAATTTATATGTGTATGGATGAGAGAAAAGATGAAGATTCTAAAGTATGTCTCCATAAATAAACACTTCTGAGACCATCGACTTTTCCTTCCATAGAATTTACTAAGCTTTCCTTATTTCTTTGTCCTATATATTCCTTCCTATTACTTAAAAAGCATAGTTTAACACATTTTTAGAGTTTTAAATAGACTCTATTCTCCTCTAGTGAAAATAATATTTACTGATGTATTATGTCAGAGAATTGGAAAACTAATTTTATGCCTTTTTATTACTATTGGTAACTACTCAGAGAAAGCTAAATCTGCCCCATTTATAGAACTAGAAAGGTATTAAAGTGACTATTTTTACTCTATTGCTATGACTTACTCTCCATTTTACATAAAAAACCAATGAGCCAGATTACATATACTTAAGAAAACTTGATCTTATGTATTTTAAATTATATATTCATTCACTCATTCATCCATCATTTAATAACCTCTCTCTATAACAAGGACTGTCCAAGCGCTAAGAAGACAACATATATAAGTCACTGTCCCTATTCCAAGGACTTTATGTGGGAAAACAGACTAAATGGGAAAACATTACAGCCAACTATAATACAATGTGCTATATATGTTGCATATGCAGCAAATCCACATGCAGAGGTCTTTGTGCAAAGGGGCTGCAGTAAGCGCCTCACTGGGGGTTGCGAGATGCTCTCCTGGGTCTGGGGTGGTGAATAAATAGGCATCTCCTGGCTCCAACTCTGTTTCATCCCCTTAGAACACAGCAACCATGTGAGAAACTGTGCCTACCATATAAGAAGTCCCCTGCAGGGGCCCAGTATTGTAGTAGGCAGCAGCGACCACCCGGGTTGGAAGCTGGAGGACTGACGAGTGAGAATTCAAGATGATCAAAAGTAATGGGAATGGATAATAACAGTAGCCATATATTGAGAACTAACCTTATGATTAGGTGATTTAGGTGCATTACGTTTTTTTTGACACCAACAGGCTCATGAGGGAGACCCTTTTATCATCAGCACTGTTCAGATAAAGAAACTGATATATAAATATATTTAGCATACTCTTCCAAGGGTCAAAAGGGTAATGGCAAGTTGTGTCAGAGTTAAAACCTCAGCACCTGTTATCTTCTCCATGAGCCAAGAGATGCTTTCCAGTTTGCTTTTTGTATAGTTTATGGATGATAACTTGGATAAAAAAGCCTGAGCATCACTACAGCTTGGTTGAAATGAAGATTTGGTTAAATTTAAAATACTAGTCTCTCATTTTTCAAGTGCAGTATTGATAAATTTCATGTCCTATGGAATATGTTAGAAATATAACTGTATTATTAAAAATGTAATCTTTTACAGAATTTTTAGTATTTTTTTCTCCTCTATTTCTTTTTCAATTCTAAATGATTTTCAGCCAATGATTGATTCTCTATTCACTAAGAATAATAAAATGAATGAACCTTGATGTCCAATAGCAAGAGACTAGTTGGAATGCCTCAAATAAGCTGCAAAAGGATTATTTTAATACTTTTATTATTGCAGCTTTTTTATGTTTCTTTTATTTTTTCTTAATAAAAAAAACTAAAGAAAACTCATTAAATAAAAACGAAAACAACATTCTTAATCTCCCCTACTTCAACGTCTACTGTTAAAAACATTGTATGCACCTAAGATCTTCCCAGTGATCACTCTCTACTATTTCACTTTAAAAATAAGATTTAATGTTAATTCTCTTTTGTTATCTTCCTCAATTTATGTCAGCCCTATGAATAATTCCTTGACATTTAGGTTATTCCCACTGTTTGCTACCACAAACTACACAGAATAGAAATAATTGGCAAAACATGATTTAGAAATGGACTAGCAGAAAAATAGAACTCACCTGGAACATTTCAAGTAAGGCACATTTTTAAAGACCAATAACCCTGCAACACTCCAATATTACCAATGATGTATCAAAAATACCAATTACAAGGGATGTTTTTTAAATCGCCTTATTTTTCATCAAATGATTGTCACAGGGAAGTAGCATGGACCATCTGCGGCTACTCTGCATCTCCTTCCAGGCAGCGAGAGCCATGGTCTCCTTTAACTTTCCAACCATCCAGGTGCAAACAAAGCTGCTTTTTGGTGGGTGTTCATATCCCAGGGCCTGTCCTTGACTCCTTGGCTCTCTTACTTCACAACTGACCTATCAGCAAATTCTTTCTGCTCTATATTCAATTCACCCAGAACCTGATCACTTCTCAGCATAGCTGTATTTATTATTCTATTATAAAGCACTATCATTTTTTAGTTCCCTGGTTTCAGCCTGTCCGCTTACAGTTTATTCCTTACCCTTAGACCAGAGGCTTCTTATTAAACTCTACATCAGATATTTCACTTCTCAGCTTAAATGGCCTTTCAGAGAAAACACTGAAGTAGTCATTGTGCCCACAGTATCTGCTTTTGACCCTATCCACTCTCTGACAGCATCTCCTTTACTGTCCTCCTCACTTAATCTATTCATGTCACACTGGACTCCTGGTTCTTCCTCCAACACAAGATATTCTCCTGCCTCAGAGCCTTTGTGTTTGCTTTAACACATTTCTAGAATTCTCTTCTCTTGTAAATCCCCATGACTCAGTCTTTGCTCCACATGTAAGGCTTCCTGTTTTGGGGTACCACATTTCCCACCTCCCTATTCCTTTCCCAATTTATTTTTCTCTTTAGCACCTATCAATATCATTCACATCGTATGTTTGATTGATTGATTGAGTGAGTGAGTGATAGATTTACACAGTCTTCCCCAAACAGAATGTTAACTTTATGAGGACAAGAATTTCTGTGTTTTAGCTCACTGCTACAGCCCTAGTCACAGAGTAGGTGTCAACATACCTTTGTTGAGTGAGTAGCCTCTGTTTCTTACTCCAGCTATGGAAGGCCCCTACTTCAATTTCAGCCAGTCTTGTTATCTGTGCAAGGCCAGTAGGAATGAGGATGGGGAGAAAAGGTACAAGTTACTAGGGACAAAAATAAAGGAAAATGGGGATAAATATCATGTGAAAATTTTTAGCCAATCTGCTTTCCCTGGGAAATCAACATTTTTGCAACCAACATCCAAACTTTGTCTCAATAGCATTTGCCCATATCTTGTTAGGTCTTCATTTATGCCCTTTTCTGAAAGAGAAAATGATTGTTTGCTGTATGTTCTCAATGTAATAGTAGGCTGCTATTAAAAATGCCTTCAAGAAATAAGCAATTTTGAGAAACAGGTTACACAATAAAAATAAATCAATGCACAGTAGTTAGGAAGTCTTGTTCTGGATGAGAACACCCAGGTTTGAATCCTTTTGGCTGTTTGAAGTTAAGCACGTTTGTTAACTTCTTCTGGCCTGCAAATGCTGAATAGAATAGCACTTACCTAATAAAAAGGACTGGGTGATAAAATGAAAGAATGCCTGGAGAATGCATAACACACACTGCTCAATGTTCAACAGTTATAAACTATTGCCATTATCACTATAATTGTGCTAAGCGAGAAAAAGCAGGACACAACATTGTGTGTATAGAATGAAGTGACTACATAAAGCCCCCATTAACACAAAGTTTATCAACCTTTGCTTTGGAGGTGGGGGACTTCCGCCCGCTCACAGTTTCACATCCCACTTCAACCAGCCAGTTTCACGTTTCAGCATCTGCCACTTGCACACACCAGATACTGATTCTGATACCACTCAGCTCTTTTTCAGTCATATGTGACAAATTCTCAAACTGAGTTAACCTAGGTATATAAAAACCTAGGAAATCTACTGGCCAGCAAATTTAGACTGAGGCATCCAAATGGAATGATGCTCTCAGATGATCTCTCCTCCTCAAGTTGTCTCTCCCATTTCTCCCTCTTCCTCCTCCTCTGTCTCCTCCTCCTTCTCCTCCTTCTCCTCCTCCTCCCCCTGTCCCCCCCTCTTCCTCCCTTCCCTTTCCCCCACCTCCCTCTCTCCTCTGTTTGTTTCAGCTTATATTATTCTCAGGAGGACTGTCCCCTGTGTGAAAGCAGGAGTCCATGGCCAAATTTCCCTGGCCATGCTTGGCTCACATGTCAATCCTGGAACTGTGGTCCAGGCAAAGAGCCTGGGGATCTCTGTGCTTACTTAGAGGTCAAGGGAGCAAGGTAAGGCTCTTTGGACAGCAATAATATCTTATTATTTTCATGTAAAGGAAGGGGTTGGTTTTTGTGAAGAATTGTTGAGTAGACATAGAGGGGAAAAAATGTTAGAAGGAAATTCTCCATAATATTAATAGTGATTAATGTGAAACTAATGACAGATGATTTATTTTTATTTTTCATTTTTAAAAGAATGGTTCAAGTAATCTTTAGTCATGATCCATTATTTTTGTAATTGAAAAGAAAAAGGAAAAATGGTATTTGAGGTCTGAGTAGGACAATGAGTGCATCAGGCAGTGTGTGAATGCGTGTAACCCAAGGACTCTCCCTTTCCTAGCACCAGATCCCACTGCAAACAGATTAGACTTTTCAGCCATCCATCTCTCCCCCAGGGGTGAAGGCTGTTAAGTGTACGCAATATGTCACTTCACCCCTCATGTTCCAGTTTATAGGGAAAGCACCCAGTCATGTCTAAACTTTTAGGGGTTGACTGACGGTCCTGTGGAAGGAATTCTAGACCAGCAGCCGGAGACCTGGGTGTCTCTTCCAGGTCTGTCCCTAACAGCTGTGTCAGGTGTCAGACACTTCTGGGCTGCAGGTCTCCCATCTATAATCAAAGGCTTATTTTTAGCATTACCAAACTGTGATTATTATTTCCATTTAGTGATGAAGTAACTAATTACTTCATTATAGGATTTCTCAAGACCAGTTACCACCTGTTTGGTTCAATTAGCAAAACGTTAACATGATTGTCATTGATTTTGACAGTTGGGCTGTGAGGAGAGGAGCTCAATGGGGGACCTTAAGCAGTTTTTGTATTTATTATTCCAAGGTTGTTGTATTTATCATTCCAAGGTCGCACATAGGAGCAGGGCTTGTTCTATATTTTTCTAAGATCTTTCTTAGAAAATGCTCACTCGCCATCATTCTCTTCTATTCCACAGATGCCCGGGACTCTTCCAGTAGTCTCCTTCATTTTAGAACCAGAGCAGGGGGTGTCTGGGTCAGTATTGAAAGATCTTTCCTTTACAACATGTCGCTTCTGTGGGATCAAATGTGATAAAAAGTAGACAACCACGAAGATGCCAGTGTCAGTGTGAGGCGTGGAGAGGAGATGGCTTAGACTGCTCCTCTTCTCCTGCCTTCCAGAATGTCTTTCTGTAGCTGAACCCAAGACACTGGCAGCCCAGGACTCCATCCGCACTCTCATTCCACCCAAGTCTCTAGTGTCAAGCATGTAAAATGGCATAAAGGCACTTAATCTCAAGCATGAATGAAGCACACTGGATTAATTGATAAACTCATAAAATAAAATTCTTAAATGAAACCATCAGAGAATGTAGAAATTCTCCTAGTCTGTGTTTAATGAGCTTACTCAGGCCAGAGATAAACAAAAATTTAAAGTGCCTCCCATTTCAGAGAAAATATGGAGCCCGCCAAGCCTGAAATCCCACCCACACCCTCTTTTTTTCAGCATCAGAATGAGAGGTTTCCCTTCCCTGGGTAACTTCACTTCTTTCTGGTGTCCTCACTGCCATTCCTTCTTCTTTTCCTCTAGACTATTTCTGCATAGTGATCCCATCTCTCTCTACTTCCTCAGTGGGGATTTTTTTTTAACAGCCTATGTACATTGTTATGCCTACTGGTGACTCAACTGCAAATTCGTCCTTGTTCTCAAGGAGGCTGTACTTAAGAGGTAAGAAGAGACAGACAACTCTGAACAGGTCGGTGATATATAACATGATATCATGCAGTGTGAGGTGCAGGGAAAAACATTTTTAAAAGGTCGGGAACAAAGGCAGGTGTTCAGTAGTAGCGGTCGCAACAATGGCCTTGCTGGTGGCAGTGATGAGGGTGGTGGTGGGTGTAGTGGGGTGGGGGTGGTAGTAGCCTTTGGGGTGATGTTGGTGGCAAGTGGGGGCATCACCATGGATATGGCAATGATCATGGTGGTCAGGGAAGGTGACTGTGGAGGTGGGAGCAGTGTGTTCCATGATAGAAAGCTATTTTAGATTACGCATTCAGCGAAGGCTTCCATGAGAAAATGATATTCTAGTAGACCCAAACCTTAAGGAGCTAGATCTGCAAAGATTGCAATGGAGAGTGTTCAAAGCAGGGAAAATAAAAATGCAAAAGGTCCTGAGTTTTCATTTCTTGTTCCCCTGCCCTGCGTTTTGGATACTCTGAGTTGTGACTTGTACCATCTCTGTGGCTCCTTGGGGAACTGAGTCGAAGTTACCGTCTGTGGAAATCTGTCTGATAAATACTTCCTAATTAGTCACTTCCATATGCATCTTCTTTTCCTTGTCACCTTCTGTGAATTCCAACCTAAGACAGTGCGTGTAAGTATCTCTTTCAAGGAGCTTTTCTGTAAAGAAAGGAAATCGAGGTCAGAATTGTTAATTCCTAAAGGCAACTCAAACTCAACATTTCCACAACTAAACCCATTAATTTTTTCTCCTTACATTAGCCCTTCTCAGAGAATGCCTCCTTTTATTCATCCTGGCACTAAGTAGAAACCTAGATTTTTCTCAGCTCTTCTCCAGTCAGTCTCAAATCTTGTTATTTCTATTTGCTTTATATCATGCACCTGGAGATTGTCAAGGGCTTGACCAAGAAAAATTTAGATGTCATTTGTGACAATGGAAATCACTAAGGCATATTCAACCTTGTTTACCCAAAATAGAACTTAAAATAAAAACATATCCATTCCTTTGGGCTTCGTTCTTGGCAGTCTTTTACAAACTGTGTACATGTATATAATGTCAATTTCATGCAGATTTTAAGCAAAAAAATGGAAAGAAGAAGGGACTTTCCACCATGTCCTTGAAGACTATTGCAAAAGGTGAGGAATTGCACATTTATTGTCCTTCCTGCAGGCTCTGAGGAAACAAATATAATCTGCAGGGAAATTTAATAAAAAGCTTAACAAAGAGCAAAGGTAATAGGTGAGATTTAGAGGAGAAATTAATTAAGCCAAACTAAAATTAGTGGTTTTGAGTTTGAGATTCTGAGGGAGTCTGGGCTGTGGAAAACTGGAATGAAGAAAAGAAAGCATACTGACAGGCAGTGGATTCTGGGTCCAAGATTAATTATCATTCACCTTCTAATTATGTAGTCTGAATCACTACACCATCAGCCAAGTTCTTTTCTAACACAGGGGATGAGAAAAGCTGTGGTTCTCGAAGTTGGGGTCTTGCTCCTAATTTTCACTTAAGACAGATGATAAAAAAAGCTCTCCTTTGTACTTTTCTGATGATTCTGTTTCATTTTTATGTTTTTAAAAGAGCTGCTTTCTTCCAGAGTACTTTCTCCTTCCTTGTCAAGTGACAATTTGCATTCTTGTTATCTGCACATAAAAGTGTCAGGTGCATTCCTGCTGGATATAATTTAGAGCAGGTGAAATACTGGACACAACCTTTTTACTCAGTTTACTTATTTATACTGCCTACTGTGTGTAAGACCTTTCTTGAGATACCTCAGTTTTGCTAATGGGTGCAATCAGGGGTGAATGTGGGCTGGCTTAAAAGCATCTACTTCTCATACGACTCCTAGAAGCTGGGAGCTAATATTAGCTCTGCTTTATAGATATTTAAATGGGGTTAGAAAGTTTAAACAGATTTTTCCAAAGCCACATGACTAGTAAATTGATGGAATCCAAGGCTGAAAGCCAGACTTCTGTGTCTCATCCAGCCAGGCCATTCTCTTCTACAATGGCGAAGTCTGAATCTGCTGAATCTATGAAGTCCAGTCACATGTCTAGGTCGACTTTGCACTTCAATACCATTTTATTAAGAATAACAACAAAAGAGAGAAATTAGGAATTTTTCTTCTGGGTCCCCTGAATTATTTGCTAGCTCTATACTTTCTATACTTTCTTTGGGCAAATCTCAAAATAATTCCAAGGATAACACTAAAGCTCCTTCATGTTATAAACCCATCTTACTTGCTCAGATTCACCTGTGCTAATTCAACATCACCCATGACCCTATTAGATTCTGGTTGAGCCAAACTTGACATATATGAAAATGTTGATGATGGTGATGATGACCATAGAAATATTAGCCAGAACAAGGTGAAAAGCAAGAAAGAAGGAATGCCGGAGCTCTGGAAAGGAAATGAATGTGGTGGTTATAAATGTGGACTCTAAAACCAGAATACTTGGGCTTGAATCTTGGCTCTGGAATGAGTGAATATGGGCAATTTACTTATCCTTCATGCTCTAGTTTTCTTATTTGCAGAACTGGGAATAAAAATAGTTCCTTCCTCATAGGGCTTTTATGTGGTTAACTGAGATAACATATAGAAATTGTTCAAGACAGTGTCTGGCACATAATAATTGTTATATAAATATTAGCTGCCATTGTTGTTGTTATTGTCATTATCATCTTTATCAGACTAACATGGGTTAGGATTCTATCTCAAATTTTGTTTCCTCCTGTTTAAGGCAAAATAGAGTTTTTACTTTTCTCATCTGATTGATTTGAGAAATAAATGGGGGTAATACATGTAAACACTCAGCACAGTATTTGGCATATTATAATGTGTGAGATACAAAATACTGTTTCTCCAAAACATAATCTTTGTTCATGAATTCCTTCTTCTATCCTCTAGACCTTGAAGATTTTCTAAATCCCGTTGAAGTCTTGTCTCCTCTGGAAAGTCATTCATGGTCCGATCCTCGCTCATTCCTCACTTGGGTCTCTCTTTCATCGTAGTTGGGTTTTGTTCATGGGCCATTGTCTTGCTGCAGACATCATCTGTGCATGATGACATGTGGGTGGACGGATGCTCATTGACTTCCAGACGTCACTCTAAAAACCCAGAAATAGACACATAATCTCTGTCCTCAAACAGCTCATGATATATATGAAGAGACAAGTTAAGCTCAGAAAATAGCCAGAGACTATTGGAACATTCTTTAGCATCCACGGTGATGCAGGAGAGGAGAGGCCTGTCACGTTGGCCATGTACTCGTCAGCGATTTATAGTGTCAGTATTATGTGCTTCGTACTCAGTGGAGCACTCAAGACATAAATTAATAAAACGCTGTGCTTTAAAATTATTCAGAGTCTGTTGGGACTAAACTGACATGTTGTCTCCATTCTACCAATACGATTTGAGAGCTTAGTGCCCCAGAAGGGCTCTAAAAAAATGCAGACATGTTACCTACCATTATGAAGCTTGTACTCAGGTGAAGACTGAGGTGGTAGTAAACAAGGCAGTTTCCAATGCTGACATGTGTAAAAAAGAAAATAAAACACAGTAGTGGGCTAGAATAAATGGAAATGAGAGTGGGGAAACATATGCATTTTCTGAGGAGGTGATATAGGATCTGAAGCCTCACGCTGAGAGGAAGTCATGCATTAGAAGATTTATAAGACAACACTTTCACCAGAGAAGCATCTACAGGAAAGGTCCTACACAAGAGCCAGGCTGGGCATTTATACAAACAATTCCAAATCCCGTAGAATATGTAGGAAGTGTTGTGAAAGCACTAAGGAATAAGTGGAAGGTTCTAGAAGGATGCAGCAGCTGTGTACAACAGGGTTCAGTGAACTTTTTCTGTAAATGGTCAGTTAGTAAATGTTTCAGTTTTGGCCAGACGGCATCTGTCACAATTACTCAAATTTGCTGTTATAAACCTACCCCCTTCCCCCCCAAAAAAGTAGTGATAGGAAATATGTAAATAAATGGACTTGAGTGTGTTCCAATAAAACTTTACAAAAACAGGAAGAGGATCAGACTGGCCTGCTGGCTGTAATTTGCCAATTCATGATTTATAATATTAGGCAAAGGACTTGTACATACTGTGGCAGACTGCGTTTTCTAAGATGGCCACGTCACTCTATCCCATCTCCTGTGCTCCTGTTACAATGTTTTGTGGACATTTCTACACCCAGAAATGGAGTGTGATGTCCCTCCCCTTGAATTTGAGTGTTCCTATGACTATAGCAGATGTGTGCTGCGTGACTTCTGAGGATAAATCATAAAGGACAAGATGGATTTCACCTGCCTTGCACGGGGGGTGAGAGTCCTAAGTTTCTATATAGAAAATCAATCTGCTCTGAACCCGCCCAGCTGGAGAGATCTCAGGACAAATTAAACAGAGATTCAGCTCTCAGTGTGGTTCTCCCAGCCCTAGTGCTGGCTGTGTGGAAAAATGACCTTTCCCGTGATTCCAGTTTGTAACCTGGCCACTCCAGCAGGAGCCACATCGGGCAGAGGTGGTCTACTCATGTCAAGCCTTTTGGAGGTTTCAGATTCACGAGCAAAGTAAACGTGCCTCTTGTTTGAAGCTACTAAATTTGGGGGCAGTTTGCTACATAACATTTGATAATTAATACACTTTTTAAAATTGTTGTCTGATATCATTTACTCCTGATAGCTAAGATGCATTATGCATCATCCTTATTTTACACAAGCTCAGGGAGGGGGATCCATATAGCTAGAATTCCAAGGAGTTTTCACTTAGAATCACGAGATTATTTAAGTATCTACATCAAACTTTGGTACTTTTACTCCATTTCAGTTCTTTTATTTTTCAGAACTAAAATTTCACTTGATTCTTCTTTATGTCTTCTATTTCTTTTTTGTTTTTGCAGACATTTTGTTCTTGTTTCAAAAGTGTTTATATTTACTCATTGGAGCATTTTTATTGTAGCTGTTCTTAAATCCTTGTATGACAAATTCTAGCATCTGTTATCTTGGTATTCACTTCTACTTGTCTTTTTTCATTCACATTGAGATTTTTCTGTTTCCTAGTATAATGAATATTCTGGACTATATTATGAACATTTTGAACATGATAAGGTTCTAGTTCCTATCTATATCATCTACTTTAGCAGTGTCTTAGTCAGCTTGGGCTGCTGTAACAAAACACCATAACTCAGGTTGCTTATAAACAGCAGAGATTTATTTCTGAGAGTTCTGGAGGCTGGAAGTTGGAGATAAGGGTGCCAACATGGCTTGGGTATTGGCAAGAGTCCTCTCTTCCAGGTTGTAGACTGCCAACTTTGACATAGTGGAGAGAAGAAACAAGCTCTCTTCTACTTTATAAAGGCACTAAGCCCATCCACGAGGGCTCTGTTCTTATGACTTTACCTTATCCTAATTACCTCTCAGTGGCCCCACCTCCTAACACCATCGCATTGGGAGGTAGAACTTCAACCTGCAAATTGTGGGCAGATAAATATATTCAGTCTGTAACAAGTAGGTGGTCAACTGGTTTAAGATTCAGAATCCATATCATGGCTCCCTTCTGTAGTCAAAATATCAAATGTAGCATTTACAGCTTATCAAGGGCTATTCTGGTCTGTTTTGCATGTATGGTACCCAGGTGACAATGTCCATGGTTCTGACCAAGCAGGGAGAGGGTATCATATGGTTACTGCAGGGGGAGGTACAAATTAGCCTGTTGCCCAGAGGCTTCACTCAGGAGCAGTGCTTTGTCCTCACTTAGGTCCCAAGGTCCCTAGCCAGCCATCCTCTTTTCTCCGCCTTTTGGACTTCTACTAGATGACTTACACATTTTTTATTAGCAGATGAAGTAAAAGTAAAATGAAATATGTTTGTCTCACATTTGGAACCAGTGGAAATCCTTTTTTTTTTTTTTTTTTTTTTTACTCTGAAGCCCATGCTTTTTCCACTATTTCACACAACTCAAGGCTGTGATATTTGAGACAGTATGTGTCCTGCTCATTTTTAAATTGGATCCTGAGCATTCAGACACATCCCTTCCATTGTCCTGCTTATTCCCTCAGTTTTCCTATTTTCTTCTGCATAACACCCTGTCATAGATATATGCAGAATGCGTTCTCTCCCTTATGTGGTCCTTTTAGTCCCCCTCATATCCTGTCCCTAAAAAGAAGAATGTTACTGTTCCCAATCATATTTAGATCACCGACTGGCTAATTCACTCGAGTGTGGGGCGCAGTGCATTGTAAGAAGGGCACATGGACGAGGTGTTGGCCTCCACACTGTCAGACCATGAAGATACAGAGCACAGCCCAGGAGGAGTTGGTCTCTCATCTCTTTTGTCTTCCTTTTCCTTAACAATACATTTGGCCTCATTGGTAATTGACACAGACTGTACTGGCAGCAGGTTAGCCATTTCTCTTTCTCCTTCCCTTTTTTTACTTTTTCTTTCATGTAATTGAAGTGAGGAGAGCTGGGTTTGTTCCCAGACTTAAGGAGGTCTTACTATTGTTTGGTCGTCATTTGCAATCATCCAGAGTGTTTTGACATTTGGGACTAGGATTTAGGCATCGAGGGAAATAAAATAGAGCTGGAACACAAATGGAGTGTTAAGTTTCCCTGTGGTCCAGCCCAGAATCCTCATTAACTGCATCGGGCATTAGGAGTTTAATTCTAGCTCCACAGTCCAACCCAAGCCAGCCTCTGTGTGTGTGTGTGTGTGTGTGTGTGTGTGTGTGTGTGTGTGTGTGTTATCTCCCTCACAACCCTGGGAGGAATGGGTGTAGTCAACAAGAAGAAAGGAGTAGACAGCCAAAAGCAGCTACAAAAGAACATTTGAAGCAATGACATTCTCTGGAGCCCTGAGGTGCTAATTGATTAGAGGACTCCTATTACTAGCAGCAGAAAAAAGAGAATCAAGTGATAGTTGAAGAGGTTGTTGTTGTTTATCTGAGGAGTAATAAGTGTGTCCTTGAAATCACACAGCTTAAACCCAATAGTCTCAGAGATCATCTGTCAGTGTGAGGATGACTCCACCTCTTTTCCAGGCTTTGGGTTGACTGGTTGCATAATCTATCTGGCCACTGTCCCCTTCTGCTCTCCTTCCTTTCTCCTAACTATATGTCCTCTTAAAACCATCTAGAGATGCAGATGTTCTCAGAGATAAAAAAAAAAAAAAAAAGATTTTTCTCTGCCAGAGAGTAGAGTAGCTGAGTTCTACTAATCATTCAACCATGAGAATTATGGAAGAGACTCAGGCTGACTGAGGGGTTCATGGAGAGCAGACTTTGCCCCCGCTCACTATGAAAACTTTTCAGCTACTTTTTCCCTATTGTGGTTTTCCAGAGGTAGCAAAAATACTGCTCTTTCATGGATATAGAGCTCCAGGAAATCAAATTTCTACCTTTTTGCAAAAAGAAGGTTAGTGCTTATGACCCTTTCCTATGATTAGAGTTTGAAATGCTGCAGTGGCTTGGGTGCTGAATTAAGAACTGTATTTAGCCATTGAAATTAGATCAAGGGTCACAGATGCCAGGCCTCATCATTAAACAAGCCCTTCCACTATTCACCTTCTTGTAGCATCTTAGGAAAACATAGTTTATTTACTCAGCCAAGTAAAGGTAAGCCGAAAACATGTAAAAGAAAACAGCTATCAACGTTTGTTTTCCACTGGCTCCTTCCTCCAACCCCCACTGGTTTTATTCTCCAGCTTCCCTTCAACAAAGTTCGATTTAGCAAGAAAACAGTGGGTTCATTTACCCAGAAAGGGAGCACTTTTCACATTTGACCTTTGAAATGAAAATTGTCTTTGGGCAAGTTTTTCCACAGCCCCCTCTGAGAGGCTGTCACTGTGACCATGGACTTGGGGGCAGGAAGCCAGACCTTAGAAGGCAGCAGGGATGGACCAAGTTTTCCTCTGGGTAGGGCCTTGAGCTAGTAGAGGACAGAAACCAAAGGTCATGGAAATACAACACTCTAACTAGTCCAGAGTGATGGTATTTGATTTTACTGGCTGTAAGCATTAAATAAATCACTCCTATCCCTCACAGACTTCAAATATAAATACGACACTGATCTCAGCCCCTGTGCCAGGAGAATCTAAATCCACAATTTCATGCAACATTAACAGTCTTAAAGTATAAAGTGGACAGAGGGACAGAAGTGTTCCTTTCAGTACTCATCGAATTGCTTCAAAAATTTTAACATCGATTTTTGAGCTTCTACATTGAGTACCAGGCATACACACATGAAAATGGCATATTCTCTCAGGATTCATAACCAGATAATAGAGGTAAGTCACAGCGATGAATAGTTGTCATGTAGATGGTTATTAGTGATATTCCACTCAGATGTCAACACATGCTGTGCAGGTTAAGAGCTTGTGCATCGGAATTGCCCCCAATCTGGGTTTAATACAAGGTTCTGCCTCTTATTAACTCTGTGACTTTGAGCCAGTTACTTCATCCCTCAGAGGCTCAGTTTCTCTATCTGTGAAAAGAGATTGACAATATCTCATTTTGTGAAGGTAAAATGAAGTTATGCAAATAAGGCAATTGGCATGTGTCTGACATGTGCAGTAAATTCGCACGAAAATGGTGATTTTTCTATTGATAATTTTGGGATTTGGGGAAAAGAGAAGGACATTCTGATTAAGGAGATCTGAAAGGTTTTCTTTCTTTCTTTCTTTCTTTCTTTCTTTCTTTCTTTCTTTCTTTCTTTCTTTCTTTCTTTCTTTTTAACAGAGGGGGCTCTGGAGGAAGGGTTATTTTACTGCACTGAGGTTGAAGGAAAAGGCATTTCAAACAGAAGTTTGCTGGAGGAACCAGACATGAAAAATAGAGCACAAGGTTCACAGTGGGTTAATATGCAGTGGGAGTTATTTTGTAAGACGGGGGAGGGGGGGCAAGAGGCAGAAGATTTTGAGTTCTTACCTGAAGAATATGCGCTTGATTAAACAGACAATGGGAAGTCATTGAAGGTTTTTGAGTTGGAAAATGACAGACTGAGAGCTTTTCCTCCTTGGAAAGATGACTCAGGAAGTGGGGTGGTTGGGTTTTGGGGGAGGAGGCTCAAGAAACACCTCGGGGTCAGCACAGCAACAGCTAGAAGAGAAAGGGAGGTTAACTATCAGAAAGGATAATGATTTAGTTTGCACGTAGGAAGCGATTCCGATTTTGTCTTCAACAGGAAAAATTTATTCTTGGCAGCAAAGACCATATGTAAAAGCTAACGGCAGGGGGGATGAGGTGGGGGTAGGGGGCAGAATGTTCTTTCTTGTCTACTTGACACTTGGAGTGTTGCTCCAGCAAATCGTTTTGCAGAGGAAATCAGCACACCTGTTCGTGAGCCCTTGGCATTTAATTGGCATTATCACTGGCAAAGGCTCAGAGGCAGACAATGGGTATGTGCATGTGGGTCACATTTGCATTCCATAGAAAATAAAGAGGGAGCTCATCCTGTCTGCCTGAGCCTCCCCAGGGAGGATGCATCTGGCTGCAACAAGGAGCCTCTTGCTTCCCAGAGTCAAATGATTATAAGGATCTTAGGCAACCGGGCCCTTCACTCAGCCCCTGGAGGTCCCAAATGATAAAGGAGGCGGGTAGCAAGCCAAGATGTACCCCTCAGGGCTATCACGTGCAGAAAGATGAAGTCCGGGCCTGGAGGCTTGGCTCCTAGCTCTGTCTATCCCACAAACTTGCTGGAAAGTCTTGGGGTTGGCCATTTGCCTTTTGTCAGTTCCAGATTAATTTTTTAATGGCTGTGAAAGTAAATAATACTAGCTGGGGGTGACCTCCAGGGCTCTGGTTTGATCAAGCTGGATATCGCACATTCGTTCATACCTCAGACTTATTGAGCACTTCAGTGTTCCAGGATCCAGGGCAAGCTCCAGGTACTGGGGTGCACGGTTCAGTAAGGAGCTGTTCTGTTTTCAAGGCTCTCACAGCACACTGGCACCAACACTTCAACAACAACATTGATTTAACTGTAGAAAATACAATGATAAAAATGAGTCTGAAACCCAATCAAGAGAAGCTTGATTGGGAAAGATGGCACTGAAGTTGGTCCCAGGGCCTTGAGAAGCATTTTCTAGCTGGACAGTAGAGGACACGGCTTTCTAGCTAGAGACAACGGCATAGACAAAAACACAGATATTTAACTATGTGTTCTATGAGAAAATAGTGAGTGGCCCAATATATTAAAGGACTATGGTGGGAACTGTGAGTGATGGGTTCGGAAAATGTATTCTGGGTCTAGGTTATTAGAACTCAGAGCCCTGAGGTTAATACCATGAGGAACATCTAAAATTCCTTCAATCGAGATTAATTTTTGATGGGAATCAATGAATAATACAGTATTGAGCACTTGTTCTGGCAAGGCCCTTTGAAGGGCAGAGAGAAGAGGAAGGTACTATATCTACACATGAGACTTTCTGGTGAGCATCAAAATGGGTACAGACACAAATATCATGAAGTCACTCATGCTTTTGTTTGCACGTTCATCCAGTCATCTGCAAAGCCTGCCTCAGCTCCACCTCAGATCATCAGGCATTAGATTCTCATAGCAGCGCTGGTCCCTGGTGTCAGAAGAGTTAGGGACTGCTGTCTAGGGAACACAGAGAAGGCTGTTTGGGAAGAAGGAATATTCTCTTCTGAGGAGGAGGTGAGGAGAACCTGTGACTGGGACGAGATGTGTGGGTTGAGGAGGGTGGGCAGGGGTAAGACTGAGCAGCCAGGCTGCACCCAAGCACCAAGCTCCGGGCAAGGGGCTGTCCAATGATACTAAGTAGCACAGAGGAGCCAGCCTCTCAGTACTGAGAAACTTTCAGAGACAAAAAATATTTTTCATGGAAAAATAAAACTTTTTAGAAGGGCTTTTATTTTTATTCTAAAGCTTAATTGAATAGGGTCCCCTGTTCAAGGAAGAGAATGGGTGAAGAAACATTCCACTGAAGGTTTTCCTCGCCCTACCTCCAATTCTGAAGGCTGGTTTCTTTAGTTGCTGGGAAATGCCCACAGAAGGTACGCAAAGGACTCTGCAGGGCTGGTGGAGGGTGGCAGGCCCTCCCCTCTGTGAAGGCAAGGCTCCATCTGCCCTTCGATGAAGGATGATGGGAGGGGGCTTACCTGCTCTGGGAGCTGGCTGGAGGTCTGAGGCCATGCCAGTAGGAAGGCTCCAGACCCACAAGCATTATTTACTCAGCCTTAGAGACTGTTCAAGGTTATTCCAAGGCAGTTCTAAGAGACGTGGTTCAATAATTGACCCCCTTCATTGTGTTTCTAGTGAAATGCTTATCAAGAGAAACCCCAAGACCAGTGGCAGAGAATTAGGCCAACAGGAATTCTGATTCTTACTTTTGTCTCTCTCAAACATCTAAAGGAGAACAGTTACTGGGAGGGACCATAGCAGAACTGTTCAAGGCCACTCAAGTCAGACTGTCTGGGTGTAGGAAAGTTGTTTACTAGGCCAACTGCTTAAATTCTCAGACCTTTGGTTTCTGTACTAGTTTCCCATGAGTGCTATCAAATATTACTGCTAACTTAGCAGCTTAAAACAACTGAAATATATTTCTTCATAGTTTTGGAGGCCAAAACTCTGAACTCATTACTCATAAGCCCAAATCAAGGTGTCGGCAGGAGAGAGTTGGTCCCTGCCTCTTCCAGCTTCTGGTGGCTGCCAGCATTCCTTGGCTTGTGGTTGCATCACTCTAATCTTCAAGGCCAGCATCTTCAACTCTTTCTGCTCTGACTTCACATCACTTTCTCCTGTGTGTGAAATCTCCCTCCCACTTCTCTCTGATGAGGGCCTACCTAGATAATCCAGGATGATATCCCCTCCTCAGGATCCTTCATTTAATAACATCCGCGAACACCTGTTTTTGCCATATGAAGTAACCCTCACAGGTTACAGAGCGGTGAATGTGGATCTGGGGTGGCTATGTTTCCGCCTACCACGGGATTCCCACATGTAACACAGATCTAATAAAAGAACCTACCTCGCTGGGCATTTGGGAAGATCAAACATAATACCCCACTCCAACACTTTTCTCATCTCCTCTTCTCTTCTCTTCTCTTCTCTTCTCTTCTCTTCTCTTCTCTTCTCTTCTCTTCTCTTCTCTTCTCTTCTCTTCTCTTCTCTCCTCTCCTCTCCTCTCCTCTCCTCTCCTCTCCTCTCTTTTCTCGACTCTCTCTCTCTCTCTCTCTCTCTCTCTCTCTCTCTCTCTCTCTCTCACACACACACACACACACACACACACACACACACACACACACACACACACTCCAGTATCTGCCACTTACTAAATGGTTAGTGCATGTTAACCATTACCTGTTTCATAAAACAGCCTTTCCTTTCCTCTTCTCTACTAAATTCCTATGGGCCTCTCTCTTACTCCTCTCTCATCCTTCCCATTTCTGCTACCCTATTTTTCTGAATTCTTTCTTTCCTTAGCACCTTAGGCAGCATTCTGATAATGTAGTGGGGGTTTTTTTTCCCTCTATCCACTTTTCTTTTCCCGACGTGATCTTCCTGCCAGGGACTTGGCCATTCTTTCCCCTTAGTGAGGAGAAGTGAGAGTAGGAGGTGAAAGATGGGGAGAGAGCAATGAGCAAAGAAGTGACAAAGGAAAGGCCATGGATCCACGCACACTAACATTTTCTTTCCTATGGAAACCATCTATCTTCTAACCTCATTCATAGGGTCACTACGTGCCCTGTGGAAGGACTGGAAGGTATCCGAGACTCCTCCCCTTCCCCAGGCTCCCCTGTTTTGAGCACCCTGCTCCTCACCTCTCGTCAGCCAGGACCTTGCGATTCCACCTCAGAAAGGTCGCTTGTTTGGGCCTCTGCTCCCCAGTCCACTGTCAATCTCTTAGTCAAGGCTCTTATGATCACCACTGCTAATGCTGATGATTAACATGGCCTCTTAAGTGGTTTCTATCTCCTAATTTGCCCCATCATTTACATCTGCCAGAGTTCATTTTTTTCTAGCATTTTATTTTATTAGTTTCAAGTATATAGTACATTGGATAGACATTTATATAGTTTATGAAATGATCCCCCTGATTACTCTATCACCACGCCCTGCCCCTCCAGCTCTACACATCACCATTACCTTACTGCTGACTGCATTCCCTATGCTGTGCTCCCATCCCCATGACTATCTACCAACTATCAATTTGTACTTCTTTACCCCATTACCCCTTCCTCCCAGCCCCTCAACCCACTCCCCACTAATCATCACCAGATTGTCCTCTATATTTGTGCATCTGTTTTGCATTAGTTTGTTTTCTTATTCCTTAGATTCTGCTGTAAGTGAAATCAAATGATATTTATCTTTCTCTGTCTGATTTATTTCACCCCGGTAATAATCTCTAGGTCCATCCATGCCACTGCAAATGGTGGGATTTCATTTCTTTTTGTTTACTCTTTTGTTCTCCTCATCAGAAGTAGCATGTGTCAAAGTAAGAGAATGGTTTTTGAATTGAGAATGGTGAAGATACAAGCTCTGACTCTGCTGTTTACCAATTCAAGATATTTAATCTTTCTGAGCTTCAGGAACATTCTAAAAGAGCTGTTATGAAAAATCATATATGTTATGACTGCAAAGCATCCATAGGGTGCTTAGCATGTGGCAGGTGTCAGATAAACTAGCTCTCTCTTTTTGTTTAATAAAACAAACAAATACTTCTCATATGTCCCTATGCACATATCCTGTGAAGGACCAGGCTTGATCAGTTCTGCTCTATTGGGTCATTCCAGCCAGCATACAGTCATGTGCTACTTTTACTGTGTTTAAAAGAGTTACTTGACTTTGCTTCTCCTGTGAGTTTTCACCACATTTTTGTTTTTGTTTGCTGCCAATCTTGAAAGATTGGCCTGTTCTCAATGTTTCCATTTTCCCTTCTCTTTTTCTTTGAAACTACTCTGAGCAGGCTTTCCCTGCAATGAAAATTATTCACTTCCAGGTCACCACTGACCTCCAAAGTGCTAAATTCAGTGGTCAGTTCTCCATCTCCATCATACTTGGCTTGTCAGCTGCATTTGACACAGTTGAGTCACTTCTCTTTAGGGTTCCCTGGGCTCTAAAGCCTCATGATTTTCTATTTTACTAGTGGTTCTTTCTTAGTTTTTTTTTTTTATTTATTTCTTGTCTTTGTAAATTCTTCATCTGGAGCTGCCCCTGGCTCAGTGATTGTCTCTCTCTGTCCTTATAAATTTACTTCCTTGATGGTCACACCCAATATTAGGCTTTAAACAAAATCTATCTGCTGAAGGGTCAAGAACTCTCTTCTCATCCCCAGATCCTATATTTAACTGTTTGTTTTGCATCTAAAGTCTAATGGACAACTCAAACTGAACATGCCAGTTATCCAATCTCCTCACCCATCACCACAGCCTGTTCCGTTCTGCTGTGTTCCCACCTCTAATGATGATAAATGCCTCTTTCCATTTCCTAAGTCAAAAAAATCAATTCTCTAAGATATCCCATTTGGTTTTGGCAAAGATGTTTGTGCTCTCACAGTGCACTGTATAGATTGTCAAAGTGATATTTATCACACTATTTTTAGTTTGCATCTCCCTCTGTTTCTTATTTCATTCCTGTTTCATTATACTATCAGCTCTTTGAAGAGAGGGGAATTATGTATCCTAATATAATATAATAAATGTAAAATAAATGAATGAAAATTTTTAGGTTAGTGTTACCTTTGTTCATAACTCGAAAAGTGAGTTTACAGTCCTTTAAGGATAATTGGCATACATGAAAATACAAGGAAGTAAAATGTAGGTGGAAAACATGAAAAGATTTGTCACTTTTTAGTCTTGATTCAGGATTAGGATTGAAAGTAGTGATTTTTGCAGTGTCTGTTGAAACAAAAGAGGAAGGATCAACATATCGACATTCACTCTCCTCAATAACAGAACCTTAAGGTAGGGTCTGAGTGGGATTTCAGCCCATGTGCAGTGGGAAGATCTGAGCCCTAAATCAGAGAGATGTGGAATTGAATCTCAGTCTCATCACTCACCAGCTGAGGACTTTGAGTGAGTTACTTAAACTTTCTGAGTCAAAGCTTTCTCATCTGTGAAATGAGCATAATAAATACTCATCCTCAAAGAATCATCTTGAACATTAAGTGGGAAAGAGCTGGGTTCATTATCAGCTTTAAATAAATGGCAGCTATCACTATTAACCTCACAGAATTGTCTCAGGAACAAGAACTGAGAGTCAACAGAATTTTTATTGCCAATGTGTTCTGATTTTCTATATTTTCCCAAATTCTTATTTAAATATGTGTGTGCATGTGCGTGCGTGCGTGCGTGCGTGCGTGCGTGTGTGTGTGTGTGTCTATGGTTAGCAAGAATGGAGAGGAATAAAGCATTTGACCAAGGGGTCTCACCATCTAGCTACAAAACCACATGTGGCCATGAAGACTCAGAATGGCTTCTTCAACCCACTCTTCCAACATCTTGCCAACATCATCTGCTGTCAAGTCGACTGCCTTCTGCTTTGCTCCTTACCAGGCACTATTGATGGAGAAAACAAACATGGAGAAAGCTGTGAAAAGACAATATTCTCTATACTGAACTGGAAGCTCTGTCCACAGATTAGCATCCCTGTACTTTGTCCTGTTCATGTTGCTTTGGCTTGATCCCATCTGGAAAACAAGCAATAGTTGAGTAGTCTTCAAACACAACATTACAGGAGGCTATCATTAATATGCAAAGATTGTTACAGATATTTAATTTCTGTATGAAAACAGAGTCCTGGCAAGCAAATCTTAACCTTGTAAATGAATAACCACTCCATTCACAGACTCAGGACTTTCCACCCTAGTTCTGCTGTGTCCACTGTCTCCACATTTCTAGTCCTGCTACACTGCCAAGGTTTCAAACATGACAGCTATTCAACTGCGCTGTTTCAGTGAACGCATGCTTTCCTTTCTACTACCCCTTCTACGGTTCCCAGTAACGAAACCTCTTCAAAATGTTAATAACTGTGTGTTGTATTGAAGTAAAAAAGCATTCATCTGTGTGCTTTATACCCTAGATGTCTTTAAGTCATCTAATGACAAGTTATAATCAATACTTTCGTGCATATCTATGGAAACTTTGGAATTTTAAGAGCAATTATTGGCTTTCTTTCTCTCAGTGGTCAAATGATCCCATATGCTATCATAATCACAAATGTTTTTATATTGCTTTCTTTTTCACAAATTTCTTGCAAGCTTCTTGAAATAAAAAGTATAGAACAGTGGACCTGAATTTTAATTTTAGTCATATAACCTTATATGTATTAACTAAATTGAACCTCACTTTGTAATTGGAGACATGGATATTTAAACCCCACAGGTGTTGGGGAAAATGCAATTCTATGTACAACATTCATGGTATCAAGCAAATGAAAGCCCAGCAAATATTTACTCCATTCCATTTAGGGTTTCTATCTCTAGCTCTCTCTCTCTCTCTCTCCCACCTTTATTTCCCAGAACTCTGCTTCATTCACGGTAAGCTCTTGATGTATGTGAGAAATCTGAGTTAATGAGGAGCTTGTACAGGTGATAATAAGCCAACTCCTGTAGCCTCACCTCACAATCTGTTTATCACTGGCATCTCTTGTCCTGGGACCTCCTGTGCACTACTTCACATCCTCTTGGCCTTGACTTTTATACAGCCATTGCTATAGTGACCAGTTTTATGCATGTTGGACTGGTTTCGCCAGGTGCAACCTGACGGCATCTCATCTAAGCCTACACTGAATGGATATCTGCTCTGGAGATCATCTGGCACTAAAGATTGGAATGCACTATGCACGTACCTGGAAGTGTGAGGAGGAGAAATGACTGTGAGACCATTCTTGACCTAATGAATAAATGCTCTATCCATGCTTCACCCTGAACAAACAATTCTGAGGAATATTTCACAAAGCTCCTTAGAAAATCTCTCAGGATTGATGACCAGTTGGATTTCTCTTCTTTGTTTCATTTCACAACCCTCACTCCTCCTCCTTGGGAGCATATTCCTAAATAAACTATCTGTATGAAAGCCTTTGCCTGTCTCTACTTTCAGGAAATTCAGCCTAAGCCCACTCACCAATAAACCACATTGTGGTGAAAGGCACACATTATAGTAAATAGTAGGTATAATTGTCTACATCACATACCCACTGCTTTGGAAAAAGGTAAAAGATTCACCAATATTTCCTTCTGAGACTGACCCCACGAACATGTTTTTTTCTTTCTCTTGAGCCTCTGCCCCATTCACATGCCCTTATGTTTTGAAGGAGATAACCTTGCAACCTTCGGCTGTAGCTGACTGAAGTACGAACATCTGATCCAGACAGAATCAGTCCTTTGGCAGGGCTGAGCCAATCACGTATTCTCCCTAGAATTTGATATCAATATATGGTGACACTAATCTTTGTCAGATTCTTATCTGGGAGGCATAGAGCGTCAATGAGAAGATGTAAGAGAGTGAAGAAAGCCAGACTGCAGATAAAATACTCAAAGATTTCAGAGATGATAGGACTCAGAAAAAATAGCAATGGAAAAGGTAGAGCTATTCTATTTTTTCAGAGCTTTCTTCTTCCTGGTTCTATTTCTTCCTAAAGACCAATTGTACTCCCTGCCCTTTGGTTCTGGGCTCCCTTGGAATTGGATGTTTTCTAAAACACTCAAGGTGGCCTACCCCTTGGGTTGTAAGATCCTTGGTACATGGTATGTGCATACATTTGATAAATCACTGACTGAGAGAATAACCTTTTACTTGTTCACATTCTCCCCACACATTTTGTCAGCCAACTTGAACATCCACATGCAGACAAATGCTGCTCCTGCTGCTATTCCAGGGATTTACCTTTCAGCTTCATCCTTGTTTAATCTCATCCTCCCAACACACTGACCCAGGTCAGCCACTGTCCAGTCTATTGGCTTTTAGTTCTGCTCCATGGCAGCCACTGTTGCTGAGGAAAGCTACACAAGTGTGATGAGAAAATCCATGACAAGTTGGTTCTGTGTAACCTCAGCTGGGATCTGCCCACAACAGAGCATCTCTACACATATCTGACACATTCCCAAAGCAACAGTTGCAAACTTTTTAAAATCGTCATCCAGACTCTACCCATTCATTCACCACTGACTACCTTTACCTCCTTCTTGCATTATTGGAAAAATTAGTGATCTATTATAAGAGTTAACTTTGCTGTATTTCAAAGTTATTCTCTATCTTTGTGTGGCTTCTCTTTTCTTGCTTTTCCTCCACTCTTTGCCCAAAGTAACACTTTCACTTCTTCACTAGCTCACCACACCTACTTTCTGTTCAAGATGCCATTCTATTTCTCTGCCTTTGCTCTGACCATCTTGATAATGTCTAATACATTTACTGACTCAATGTCATTAGATTCCAATGAATCCTTTTGGTATTCAGGTTCCATTGACACAGTTCTGATAAATTGATTAATTTATAAGTAAACAGTGATTACCAAATTTATTCTGTCACCATTCTCCTCCAACACATCCGATTTTTCTGACTACCTTCACTCTTCAGGCATTTGAGACTTCTTGCTCTGGGTCATCCTATTAACTTGATAGATGTTTCCTTTTATGTGTAAGGGTCCTCTATGGTGAAATTATCTGTAGTCTCCCTTGAGGACCTCTTCTTCTGTGACATTTCTTCAGGTGGATGTCTCCTCCAGCACAGCAAGGAGATTAGCTTCTCCTGTATATTCTGGTCTGAAGCTCTTTTTTTTTTTTTTGCTGGACAGCTCTTTTGGTCACCTTATAAATTATTAAATACCAAACTCATCCACTTCTGCCAGAAAGACTGAATCTGTGTGACTTTGTGACTGATTCAGAGGAAGAATGCCGGAGAAGAGAGAAAGAAAAAGATAAATCAAAAGTGATTCTGAGATATTTAGCTACTGACTTACTAGTGATAATTAACAGAGATAGAAAAGGCCAAGAAGTATTAATTGGATCATTTTTCTTTTCACTCTCATTCCCAAGACAATTGGGTAGGAAGAGGGTAGCCGTTTATTGAATTCCTACTGTGTGTCAGATACTGATATAGGCATTTTAAATAGTCTATTTCATTTAGTTTTCAAAACTACTCTGTTCTTTGTATTTTCTATTATTAACCCTATTTTATGGGTAAAGAAACCAGGGCTACAAGATATTAAGTGAGATTTCTAAAGGATAGGTAATGAATCTTAAATCCAGGATGAAGTACTAAGTTCATTCAACTTCAAAAACTTTGTTTTTCTCATCATAACTCACACTATGAGACAATAAGAAAGTGCATAAATCCTTGAAGATTAAACTATAATTAATATCTAACTTTTAATTGACATTAAAGGGTGGATTTAAGGTTTTTAAGACTTGTGGTGATGGTCACTTATATGTCCTACTCCTTCTCTTTGGAGAATTCTTCTATCAGATATTATCAAGAAAGAGCTTTGATTTTATTTGGGGTTCACATCTTCAATTAGAACTCTAGAATGTATTATTACTTTTCATCCTGTACTCTTCTTCATAATTTCTTTTTGTTAAGCATAAACACAAACACACATACATGTGACTCTATATCAGGGTTTCTCAATATGTTATTGGAATTTTCAGTCGAATAATTTTTCATCACAGATGACACTGTCCTGCACATTGTAGCAAGTTTGGCAGCAACCCTAGCCTCTATGCTCTGGATGCCAGTAGTCTTCATGCCAACCAAAAATGTCTCCAGACATTTTCAAATGTCTCATTAGGGGCAATATTATATCAGCTGGGAACTGCTGACCTGTATTTACATTCACATATCTCCACACCCATATTCATAGATACCCAAGGCTGTATGTGTGGTTTGTAAGGACGGAGACTTATTAGTCTCACTCAGATCTCTATCACAGGGCTTGGAACAGTGCCTGACACATCCTTGGCACGAAATACAACAAATATTTATTGCATGAATGAATAAATGAGAAGGGAAAACAATTTTTATGGAGAATGTACTTAATGCCAGGTCCTTCATTAAGAACTTTTCTTCAAAACAACCCCATGAGGTGGATAATAATAAACTTATTTCCCAGATGAGAAAGCAGAGGCTCACAGAGGATGACATTCCTGCTCCCATAGCTAGAAAGTGTGAAAACTGGCCTTTCAACCCAATTCCATCCAGGCTACAGTCTGCCCTCTTTCCAGGGTACTGAACTGGGATAGAGAATTTTGAGACTTATGAGAGCCAGAATTTAAGACTAAACAAATGGATTGCTAATTACAATTTCAGGTTTTGTAGGGAAAATGGTTTGAAAATCATGTGCTGGCCAAAATAGAATTTTTGAGTTCTATATTCCCCAGACTCTCACAGTCTCTCATAATGGGCAAATGTGTTTCTTTCTTTTCAGAGAATATTGTGAAGTTAGAAACTTATGTTGCTATCTGAGAAGGATGAATTTTTCATCTGCTTATCCACTCAGTGATGTGGACATAACTCCAGTTTTTTTTTATGACATATTAGTTGTCCAGATATGAAATCTGGGTGACCTTGATCAGCCAGGTCTACCTGATACCTTTAGCTACAGCTGGGAGTCACAATCTGAAAGCCAGCAATCTTCAACAAAAGTATCTTTTCCAAGACTTCCAGGGAACATGGGCTTCAAAATCTGTTGTTTGGAAGGGAACTAAAAAGAAAATGAACAAATGCATCAAGAAAGTCTTTTCTGTTGGTGTAAACTTTGGACATGAGAGACATGGGAGGAGTTTTCAGGGGCAAAGTTTCTTTGGTTGAGATGGCTTTCACATTACAGTGGAGTTTTGAAGCATCAAATCTTTTTTTCTTAAAAGTGAAAAGTCATTATGATAATAATTTTAATGATGACAGTAATTATGATAAACAGGTAGGCTAAGTACTACTGTGGTTTTAAATTGCTTCTGTAACAAAGAAGCAGTGTCAACATTTCTTCTTAATGGGTAGTCCTCTTGATGCCTCCCTCAAACAAATAGCTCAGGGATGCAGTCTCCTTATATCTCATAAGGGCCGCATAGTCATCACTGGGTCTCCAGGGTTGATGCAGAAGGGGGAGAGAGAGAACATTAGGAAGGTTTACCATTTATTTACATCCCTTAGCCAGGATTGGCACATATCACTTCTGCTCATATTTAGTTGGCCAAAGGTGATTAACAGGTTCTATGTAGATCAGTGCAAGGGGATTGAAAAATATAATCTGTGGCTTGACAGCTTTTTCCCAGCAACAACTCTGTACAACAGTGAGGGGATACAAGTCCCTGGCAGTCTGAATTTGTTGTATTATATGCTTTCCAAGGTTTATTAACACGATACTTTTTTTACTACAAAAAACAAAAAAACAAACAAAAAACTATAGTATCAATTCTTCTTCCTTCTTATTTCATACAGTTGTAATGTGAATTTGTTTCCCAGGTCAGACTTTGGCTGTCTGTCTTCTTTGACCTATTATGAAGTCTGTAAGCTATCAGGTTTCAATGAATAGAAGAAATGAAAGAATATTTTATTTTATGTTCTGTAATCACCATGACCACATTCATGAGAGGAGTAAATCCTCAGACCGAAGTGCTTTCTGTGGTATTGGAGTTACTGCCTGTAAAGTTCACCAAATGCTGATGGGTCTTTATTAATTCCCTGTGGCTGCCTTTCTACATTACTACAAATCTGGTGGCTTAAAGAACAGAAGTTTTTTAACTTACAGTTCTGAAGTCAGCAAGTCCCAAATCAAGGTGTTGACATGGCTGATTTCTTCTGAAGGCTCTGAGTGAAACTCTGTCCTGTGCCTCTCTCTTGAGCTTCTGGTGGTTGACAGCAGTCCTTGGTGTCCTTTGTCTTGGAGATGAATCACTCCAACCTCTGTCTTTATCATTCCATAATGTTTTTTCTGTATGTCTGTGTCCAACCTACATTCTTACAATGGCCCCAGTCATTCGATTAGAAGCCACCCTAATCCAGTACTTTATCTTAACTTGATTACGTCATAAAGATGTGATTTCTAATTACAGTCATATTCAGGGATGCCAGATGTTGGGGCAGTAAGTATCTTTTCGATACACACAATTCAACCCACAGTAGTAACCCAGTCAATTTTACTGAGCTAATAATATTATTACTAATAGTATAAATAATAATATAAACATTATATGCTTGCTATATTCTAGGCATTGAGTTAAGTATAAGTATTGACTTACTTAATCAAAACACATCTATGAAGCAAACCTTATTACTATTATTGCTCCTATTATTGTCAATGTCATCATCATCATCATTACATAACTTTTGTGAGAAGAGATTGAGATACAGAGAGCTCTGATACTTCGCCCGAGGTGAGATAGTGGGTTGGCAGAGCTGAAGATGCAATACAGTCAGTGTGAGTTCAGAGCCTACAGTCTCATCCAATACCTTGTGCAGTTGACATCTGTTTCTAACCCAGTAATTATTCCAGAAACTAGCAGAAATGTACATCCTTCTGCTGGTTCCAAACCAGCATGAGGGGTCCTTCACTTACTGCTACTTCCTTATATTTTCCATTTAAGCCTTCCTGCTTGTATAAAGATGCTTTCATGGTTTTCAGCTCAGAGCTCAGAAAGATGCTGCTCTTCTCCAGCTCAGTTGACCGTGGCCAAAGACCATTAGCGGACCTGGAGATGAACCTCAAGGTGAACCTTCAAATGCCAGCTTTCTTTCTGGAGTCTTCGGCTGATAGTGAAGCATGATTGCAGGGTGGAGAGAGGCCTTCCTACCCTCCAGTCTGGCTCGAATGTTTACACAGGGCTTTGCAGAGAACTTATGTTATTATTCCTTTCCACAGAGGGAAATCGAAACTCACTATTTTGGTGGGAAGTGAACTTATTTTTTGTTCTTTATTTGAGGTTTTATAAATTATAACAATTGTCTGTTGGAAGAAGTAAAAATTAAAGGAAAGCAAAAGCAAATGAGGATGGGTCCAGGCATAGCTAATGATTCTGTCAACAGCAACACCATTATTCCGATGCCTTTCAGGTGACCAGTGTTAATCAGCTCTATTGTCCCCCTGTTCTCATACACTTATTATGTAAAATAATTTAAGGGCTTCATTAGATTTATTTTACATGGAACAGAATCCTACTATACTACTTTGAAACTTACTTTTTGGATATTACATCATGTATATCATGAGTATGTAACATAAATCAAGACTATTCTCATCTCAGGTCTAGTTTTGGACATCTTCTCTGGCTCACCATTCTCTTGGTGATATCATTCAGTCCTGACCCAATAAAAGTTTTTAGGTTGCTGCCTCCAAAATTTCCACCTCCAGATTGGACCTTTGCCTGGATTTGAGACTTGTATGTCCTCCTGCCTACTCATCACCACTCTGCCAGTATCATAGATAATTAAAACTTAACATGTCCAATACAGAACTTCTAATTTTCTCATCAAAACTGACTCTACCTGTGCTCTACATCTTGGTTTATGAAATTCCTGTCATTCCAGTGGCTCAGCTCCCCAAAATCTTGCAGCTGCCTGCAAGTCCTCTTTCTCTCCCATGCAGCACCAACCCTGCCACAAATCCTTTTGGCTCTTTTTCAGAGAATATTCAGAGTTCAATGCTTCTTATCTCCTTCTTCATCTCTATTCTTGTTTGAACTATAATTTATAATAATATGCATTATATGTAAAAATATATTGTATAATATAGTTATATGTAAATAAAATATATTTCTATATTACATAATTATACAATACATTATATGTATTTGGTTTACATAGATAAATATATACTATATATTATTATATATAAACTAGATCACATATGTTCCATAATATATATTATATATAATCTTTTTTTGTTTTAATTTTTTTGTAGATAAACTAATATTTTACAATGGGGATTATATCATATATGTTGCTTTAAATTGTGTTTTTTCTCCCTTTCTCCTATTTCCATTTCCAATTTCTGCTATTTTTCTTGCCACATTTTTACCCCTTCCCCTCTCATCAACCCATGCTAACAATCGGAAATACATCTTTTTATGAAAATTTCTCCATGCTTCTATAACAATTTGTAAATATTTCAATATCTATTCACTTATAAATGCAGAAATACATAAATAAAAGAATATGGAAGTTTATCGTTTGCTTTGGGAAAAACTGGATTGCATCTTATACATGTTTCTCTACATCTTAATTTTTCTTACTTGCCAGTTGTTAATAGAAATCCCATCAAGTTAACCGTTATTGCTAAAATTTATTTCAGTGACTGCTCCGTTAAGAATGTAGATGCACTAAAATGTATTCAATCTAATTGTACCAGTGGATATGACTTTTGTTTCTGATTTTTTCCCATGTGAAGCAATACTGTGATAAATACTTGTACATAGTTCCTCTTATTTCTATAGGATAGATTGAGGGAGATTCCTAGGTTGAAAGAATTTCAGCATTAACTTGCATAGACTTCCTGGACTATAATGTTTTCATTTGCAAAATGATAGATGGAGCTAGCTGGCTATGACAAAGATGTCATATGCTTTACTGTAAGACAAGATCAAAAGTTGATTTCACAATGTACTGTATGTACTGTGGCAGGTGACTTAATCATTCTAAATGTCTACCCCCCCCACACACACACACACAAATACACATTTGGAGTGGGTGTATAAAACCTTACAATAAAATGCTGGGACAGATGAATGTGTCATATAAAGAGGAAAGCTCAGGAGGGGCCTGTGGTGCCTGCCTAGGTCAGCATTTGTGATATGCTCTGGTCCTCCTGCATGTGAGTCTGGGATCGGGACGTGGTTCCTAGAGCTTGTTCCTCTCCTTGGCACCTTTGCTTTCATTGGCATCCAAATCTAAGAAGCCTCCTGATCTGTGGCTTTGGGATTTGTGGTGAGAGGTATACAGAGCGTGGTTCTCTGGTAGTCATGATCAATACCAGGATTCACCCCACAGCTCCTTGTTTTAACAACTCACATTTCCTGGCACAACCTGTAACTACCCAGGGTATACCATTTCTATGATCTCTCAATATCCTCTCTCAAGGTCTTATGGGAGTCTGAATAATGATACCACCCTTTCTTCCTTTCATTTCTGGTGTTCTTTATTAAGAAAGTTTTATACATAAGGTGGAAAAAAACCTCAACCAGAGGAAAAATGCTTTGTTAGTAGCCAGGAAATAAATATCCGCTATTACACAGTTCTTTGATAACTTTGAGTTAGAGTTTGATAAATTCAGGATGATATGAGTGTCTGGCATCCTCAGATTTAAATAACGAGGATCCTGAGGTTACAGCATGCCTGTAGGGGAAGGAACATGTAAATGAGCACCAAGTTTCCTGAATTTATTCACCCAAGCAAGCTCATGTCGTGGGAAGAGAGAGGCTAACAAGGACCATCTTCCTAGAGCTCAGGCCCTGCCCAGGAGAGCTTATTACACCAGGAGAAAGATGAGAAAGAGATGAGGTAATCTGGCTTCCTGCTCTATAAGGCACAGCGACCTTGCCTCTGGTAAGTGTGGCCCAATGAATTCATGGACGCTGGTCTCTCAGCTCCACAATGCCTCATTCTGAGAGTGGAATTCAGTAAAGTGTAGACACCAAAAGTCCTGGCATGAAAATTTTCAACATTTGAAGGAAAAGTTCTAAAATTCTCCTTACCCACAACTTAATCACAAATGACACATAGAGCATTTCCTTTTCAAACAGGTGGATAAATCACTTTTCAAATTCTTGTTAAATTTCTAGATTATCAAGGTAGAAAGGATCCTTGAGGACATCTAGTCAACCAACTATCTATTGGATGAAAGAAAACAGTAAATGAAGCTGCAGAAAGGAGTGACTTGCCTAAAGTAAAAGGCTCCAGACTGCATAATCAGCATTCTTCCCACCCTTGAGGAAGCAGGGAAAATCTCTAACCTTGAGATGCTGTTATATTGCTTTTTTTTTTCTTACTTGTCTTCCTCCTTGTCTCTTTTGTTTCTTTCCTTCCAATCCATATCCAGAAAAGATTTACTTGTACACAGATGACTATTAAAAGAGCAACTTATTCCTACATATACACCCAAGAGGAATAAGTGCACATATCCATCAAAACAACCATACACACAAGTTCATGTTAGTGTTGTTTATAATACATTCAAACTGGAAACAACTCATGTGCCCATCAACAGAAAAGCATAGATATAGGATTCTGATGTATTTATAAAATAAAATACCACACAGCAACACAAAGGACACATTGCTAAATAAAATAACTTTGGGATGTATTTCAAAGACATGATATTAAATAAGAGACTCCAAACGCAGAGGATTGTATGTATACTCTATGAATAGATGATAAGAAGTTCCAGAATGGTCCAAACCAATCTGTGCTGCAGCAATCAGAATGATGGATTTGGAGGTGGGAGCTATTGATTGGGAAGGGGTGCCAGGTAGGTTTACAGGAACCTGAAAATAGAAATAATCTATTATCTCGTTCTAGGTGGTGGTTATATGCATGTGTACATATGCAAAAATCCGTTGGCCTGTGCGCTTTGCAGGATGTTAATTATACCTATGTTTAAAATAATTTTAAATGAGCAATAGAAAAGCTGAAACTATGTTAGTAGAGAGAATAATGAACATACCCCAAAATCTAGGATAATAGAATTACTGTCATTGAATATCAAATTTAATTTTGAAACAGCAGCCCATGTAAAAAATTCTCAATCATTTTTACTCTCATTTTTTAAAATAAAAGTTAAAATCATTAGGAGAAAAACAATTTTAGAAGTGGTAATTTACTTCTAAAATTAATTTATGTAGTCTTTTATTATTTTATTATTTTGAATTCTACTTGATATTCAATATTATTTTATATTAGTTTCAAGTGTACAGCATAGTGGTTAGACATTTATATAATTTATGAAGTCATCCATCTGATTAGTCTAGTACTCGGCTGGCACTATGCATGGTTATTACAATATTACTGACTATGCTGTACCTTACACCTCATGACCATTTGTAATTAACAGTTTGTACTTATTAATCCCTTCACCTTCTTCATCTAGTTTCTATGAGTCTGTTTCTGTTTTGTTTTTTTCATTTATTTTGTTCTTTAGATTCCACATATAAGTGAGATCATTGGTATTTACCTTTTTCTGTCTGACTTATTTCACTTCACATAATCCCCTCTAGGTCCATCCACATTGTCACAGATGGTAAGATTTCACTCTTTTTTATGGCCAAGTAATATACTATTATATATATATATGTACCACTTCTTAATCCAACAGTGCACAAGTGTTCCCATTTCTCTATACTCTCTCCAGCACTTATAATTTTTTGATTTACTGATGATAGCCATTCTTACAGGTGTGAGGTGATATCTCATTGTGGTTTTAATTTGAATTTCTCTGATAATTAATGATGTTGAGCATCTTTTCATACATCTATTGACCATCGACATGTCCTGTTTGGAGAAATGTCTTTTCAGGTTCCCTGCCCATTTTTTAAATGAATTGTTTATCTTTTGGGTTTTGAGTTGTATGAGTTCTTTATTAATTTTGGATATTAACCTTTCCTTGGATGTATCTTTGGTGAATGTTTTCACCCATTTAGTAGGTTTTGTTTGTTTGTTTGTTTGTTTATGGTTTCTTTGGCTGTACAAAATTTTTAGTTTGATGTAGTCCCATTTGTTTATTATTATTTTTTCCCTTGCCCAAGGAAGTATATAGAAAAAATATGACTAAGTGCAAATTAGAGAGTTTATTATCTGTTTTTTTCTAGGAACTTTATGGTTTCAGATGTTACATTTAAATCTGTAATCTATTTTGAGTTTATTCTTGTATATGATGTAAGATGGTGGTCCAGTTTCTTTTTTTTTTTCTTTTTTCTCTTTTTGCTTTAATGAGTCCAGTTTTCTCAACACATTTATTGCATAGACTATCTTTACCTCATTGTATATTCCTGCCTCATTTGTCATAAATTAATGAACAGTAAGATGTCATCAATTCATGGCTTCTTGAGAGGGGCTCCCAATGCTGGCCAACATTGGCTGCTGCTTGTGACTGGCTTGGGGCTACTTGATAAGAGCTTCAAAGAGATTTGTGGTTGGCCACAGCCTGTGCTGAACTGGAGGAGCATGGGAAAGGCCACAGTGCAATCTGAGGCCAGATGCCACCAATAGCAGGCCCAGGCAAAAGGCCCAGGGCTCCTAGAGGCTTGCTGTCACCTGCTGGCTGCCACTCAGGCTGGGCTGCTAAAAGAGCCTAGGCTGTTGGTGAGTCGGAAGAGTCTGGTCTCATGAAGTCTCCAGGTGGAGTCAATCAAGTTCACCGGATGTGGATTCAGATCTGGCCGTGTGGGGGAGGGATCATCACAGGAGAGGTGGCACCTGCCCACCAGCAATGCGGGAGGATGGCTCAATGCAGAGACACTGGCAGCTGTCCCTCAGCCCTCACCCTGAAGCCATACAACCCGGCCTCTCTCATCTGCTTCTGGCTCGTCCAGAGTCACTATCCCTCCACTAGATCCTGGGGTGAGTACCTGCGAGCAAGTTATTTCATGTGTGGGCCCTTTACGGGGTGTCTGGGGCTCTAGCAGCCATCCATCTCCCTGGCCTGGCCTGTTGGAGTTCCCACTGGTTTTCACCACCAGAAGTTGTGGGGATGCCTCTTCCTGGCACTGTAACCCTGGGCTGGGGAGCCCAGTGTGACTCTGGGCCCCTCACTCCTCGAGGTGACATCTGTAGCTGAGACAGGGCTCCAAAGCTCAGCCACCACATGTGGGCCTGGGGCCGGCCTGTGTCTTGGTCTCTGCCCCTCCTACCGATCTCCACGCAGCATCTTCTTTATATATCTAGTTTTACTGCTTGACTAGTCTTCAGATGGTCCCTCAGACTGATTGTTCTGAAATTTAGTTGTAATTTCAGTCTGGTCATGGGAGGAAGCAAAGTCACCTGGATGGAACCTCTGTGCCCCTTTAATTTCATTAGTCAAAATAGATCAAATAAAATCTTATATTTTCACAGGGCTGTGAGAATCAGAGCAAATAACACATATTGAAGCCCTAAGATTACTGGCTTATTGTAGAAGGATATAACTCAGAACAGTCACTCAAAAGAGATGCTTAGGGCAAGGTATGCAGGAAGGGGTGCGGAGCTTTCTGTCCTCTCCAGGTGCACCCCAATCCCTGCACCTCTGTCCATTTGCCAACTAGAAAGCCTATCAGGTAGTCTTTTAAATGCATTGAGCAATATGATGGACAAAATCTCTGATAATAACTCAGTAGGAATGTTAAGATACCTTAATAGGGCCATTTTTTTCTATAAGTCTTTATAAATCTGACATTCATGATGAGATATAACAAAAGTGTTATCTGAGAGGAAAAGCTAAGGAAATCCAGGTGATCACCTTAGTTCCCTAAGTCCTCAGAGAGTGACACACACCAGAATCCTCTGGGAATCTTGTAAATTCAGCTCTTTGGGAGAGGGGCTGAGTTGCTGTGCTTTCAGCAAGTCCCTGGGTGATGCCGTTTCAGTGGGAACAAGGACCACACTCTCGGTAACAAGGGTGAAGACCACTCAGGAAGTTTTAACTCATCACTTGTATTGTTTGTATTGAGATCATTTGTTAAAATCAGATTTCTCATTTCCCTCTCCCCAAGAGGTAGAACAAAGCCTGATTTATTATTATTATTTTTAATAAATCTCTAGAAGATTATGGCATACAGTAAAATTTTAGAGCCACCAAGTTAGAGAAATGGACTTAAAGCATGGTCTTTACAATTTTCCAGTAAGTATAATTACTGCAGCTGCTTTCACACATCAGGAGGAAGGAAGGGAAAGTACATATTTTCAGGGTCTTCTCTACATTAGTAACTTATTGGATATGCAATAAACTTTAGTTCAGTTAGTCCTAATGGACATCCTTTGAGGTGGAAACTATTGTCAATATTTTAGAATTAAAAATAACAGGTGGTCATTACTGAGCACCTACTCTGTCCTAGACATTGTATTAAATGCTTTAAAAGCACTATTTTAAAGAGCAGCCCAATGCAATAGGTTCTGTTGATCCATCTCAGTTTTATGGTTGAAACATTGGAGGCTTAGAGAAGTGAAACCATGCTAGTGCCTGTCTGACTCTGACCTCAAGTATCAGCCACCACAGGTGGGACTCCTTTGGGCTGACATCACACAGGAAGCAGGGAGGCCAGGATGCAACCCACATATTTTTATCTTTTATTTTCATTATTATTTCTTTCCTTTTTTGCTTCAACTATAACAACTCGACCAATCGGCAGATATTCTTTTCCTTTCAGTTGGCTTTAATTATTCTATCCTTCAATTATTTTGCATTGAGGAGTATCGGTAAACATACTTAAGGTCTCAGACTATAATTGGTAACATCTGTAGGGGATTTTACAGTTTACAGGTTGGATGATACTGCAGCTGATCCGATTTCCCAAAACACGTGTGTCCTCATTTTATGAATGGGGAAACCAAGAACCAGGAAAATGTCATTAATTTATCTGGAATTCAAACTCCAAAATCTTCGTTCCAAAGCTGCAAGCTTCCACTAACCAGTCTGCCAAGGGAAGAGAAAGCAGGAAAGTAATGTGGGAGAGTGGGAAAAGCAGTTGCTCAGGAATCAGCAACATTGCATTCCAGTCTTCACTCTGCCACTAGCTTGATAAAACCTCAGGCAATCTGGCTGCTTTCTTTGGAACATATATTTTCAATCTTAAAGGTTTAGCTTAAACTAGTATTTTCAAATAGTGTTGGCTCATTTTAATGAAAACTTATTCTTTAAAGGATATCTTATCATAGACCATGAACTCATAAAGCAAACCATACAGCTGAAGCCCTGGGAACTCAACCCTTTTCGTTCTAGGCTGGACAGGAATGATGTCTGTGCTGTTCACCAAAATCATAGGTTAGTGTCTGACACATGATAGGTACTAAGTGTCTGTTGACTGAATAAGTCTTTTTTTATGGAATCCTTGGCACTCCATGGCACACAGTATAAAGAACATTGGACCATTAGGTCTAAATGATATGGGCATAAGGGGAGAAGTGAGCCACTGTGCCTAGGGAAAACAAAATCATATAAGCATATTCCTTTACAAATTCTGTCTTACTAAGGCTTGGCTTTGTCTAGGAGTTCTAACCATTATGAAAAAATCAAATATAGAAATCGATTAGGAATTCACCAGTTTATATCTTCTCCACTCTTACTTTATTTCTTGCTGTTACATGCAGATTTAGATCCAAAATGTTAAGACAAACTAATTTCTAAACTTTTTATAATGAGGAAACGAAGCATTATTTAGTTTGGAGTCACAACAAATTGTTTATTTGTAAATAGAATTTTTTTCCTCTGTTTTTCTCTAAACCAAAGGCCTTAAGCAGGAGCTGTTGGGCATACATAAGTGAAATAAAATACAGATTCCTGCAAATGCAAACAGAATCTTAATTATAATGTGTGTTCATAGACAATGACACAAAGGCAAAAAAACAAAGATAGATTTATTATGTGTTTAACTAATTTTCATTGGTGGAAAATTGGTATGTTCTTTCAGTATTCATCATGTTTGTGTGTCATGTGGGTTGGCAAGAATTCTCTGCTAGGACACATCTGAATAGAGGAGAAGAATGGTGGGAACCGCTTTCATTCTGACCTCCCTTTTGCATCTCCCCTGTCGCAGTCCTAATGGTCCATTTCTGACCTAGTCCCACAGCCTGTAAATGGATCTTTCTGTTCTCGGTTTCTTACTTCTGGAATCATTTTCCATATTAACACAAGATCCTTCCAGAAGGCAAGTCTTCTCACATTACCCTCATGGTTTAAGCTCTTCGTGAAAAACCAGACCTAACCAGGGAGAGAGCCAGGCTACTTAGGATGTCGTACCAAACCCTTCACACCCAGCCCATTTACCACCATTACCTCACTCTCTTCCCTAAGAAAATCATGCTGTAAATAGTATTTTGCTTCAGAATGTCCTCAAACATACTCACTTTCAAGACCCAGCATCAATGTCTCACTTCTAGGATCAGATAAGTTATATTTTTTTTACTAATAAGTGCTGCATGAATAAAGGCTGCAAAAAAGTTATCACATTTTTAATGTATTGTTACTAATCATTAAAATATGTAATAGCTTTTGAAAATTTTTAGTTTATTTGTATAGACCATACATTTATTTGTTCTACAGGTGGATTCTAGGTACACATTTTTGCCTACCTGGGACCCTTATAACTGTTCTAAGGACACCATATCTCCATGTGTGGCCCCATGTCACCTTGTGTCAGACAACTGATGCATGTACTCACTGGCAAAGGCACCCTTTCAGCTTGAGCTTGTCTTCTCTAAACATAGCGTATTGAAGTGATCTACCAAAGCTAACATCTGCTCACATGAAGGGCTGACTGTGCACTTCTATTCCCACTTCTCCTTCCGTGACATCACATTAGTGGCTTAAAATAAGGCACGGTAGGAGTATTTATACCATGGAAATGTGCAAACGCTACACATCACACTTCTCCCCCTGTAATACTAGCTGTTAAACATTTAGCAGAATGTAGTTGCTCATTTGTCACTTCCTGATCTCTCAGATTGATGAAATCCTCCTATGATATGTTGTTATAACCACCATTCTTTTCTTTGTGGCACTCACTTTAGTTATAATTTGATGTCCATTTCTACTGGGAAGATTAACTGAGGTAGTGTATTTTAAATCCGGATTATGGGTCTTGGAAAAAAGTGTTTAGTCTAAGTTATTTGGTTTATTATTCTGTATTTACAGTACATCTTCACTCAACCAACAGGTTCTGTGACTGAGCAAAAATGATATATAACAAACCAGTTTTACCATAGGCTAATGGGTATAAACAATGGTTAAGTTTTTAAGGCATCTCAGGCATCTCATCAATGCTGCAACAAAACAAAGTTCAAGGAAAGGACATGATTTAAGGACCTGTTGTATTCAATAAGTGTTATTTTCTCTTTGCAAGTTCCATGACAGCAGGACATTTGTTTTCTGTCCTTGAGGTCTAGCGTAAAATCTTGCTCCTGGTAGATGAGCAACTACATTGTGGTAAAGAAGTAAATGAAATAACCATTTTCTGCTGCTGCTAGTAGCTCTGTGATCCACCTAATACCTAAGCACCTGCATGTTTGCTGCCCAGAGTGAGAAAGTGTGTATGTTGCCTATCACCTGTGGAAAGGGCGTGACTGAGGGTCCTTCCTGGCTATCTATAATTCTGTCACCTCAGTGGTCATAGCATTTGTATCTACCCCTGTCTTAAAGTGAATTATTCATTTGAGGACAGGTTTCCTGAGAGACAAAGTAACCTTTAAAATATTTAGTGAGTGGAAACAACAAATGCATCTGGAAAATTTATGTCTAGAAAATAGACTTAATTAGGCACTTTACCATTCTAGGTAATAATCTGGCTTTGGTTACTACGGTTGTCCTTGCAATGTTGTTTTAAGAAAATATACTTTGTTTTCACCCAACTGTCACTTCTGAAGGTGTTACTAAAAGAGTTTCAAAGTACTCTGAGCCTTCATTTTCTCAGTTGATTCATTGGTGGAAATGCAGTGCAGATGTGGCGTCATGCCCTCTCTATGGCCGTGAGTACCTCCACGGGAAAACAGAGCCCCCCAACACTGACTTCCATCCATGACAGGCATCCAGTGCTTCCTGCTCACGAGCAGGCTCTTGCATCTTTAATAAGACCGTCAGGGTGTTTAGCAGCCAGGGCTGCACAGTGCAGGCACTGTCATCAGATTTAAAGATCAATCAGGGAAAATGAAATTGTTTTGTTTTTCAGTACTTCGTTTTGCAAGCAGGTGATTTGAAGCGTCTCAGATTGTACCAAGAATGTAGAGTGCAACTTTTCATGATGCTGGCAGCTACTCGAGACATTATGTTCCCAGCATACATGTATTGCTCACGTGGGAGGCCCCCCTGGGATTGTGGAAAGGGCAGGTGGCTGGAAATCAGGGGACCTTGGCCCCCATTCAGTCCCAGTTATTAACAATAATGATAAGAGAAATAGTTTACACTTCTTGAGCTTTAAATCTGACCCGGATGTTATTTTAAGTGATTTATAAATATGGGGAGGTTAAAGAGAATAAAATACGAACTAACACAGTAACAGAGAGGCAGACAGAATGCAGTTCTTTTATTTGTTCTTTGATTTGTCTCTAGTCTTCCTGCTCAGTCCCATCCACTGGTTTCTAGGGAAAACAGCAAGGACAACAACAAACCAAACATTTAATTCAATGTAAATTTATTCCAATTAATATTTTGGACCCATGCTATCCACTATGGTGGCAGTCTCTGTATACGTGCCCCATTTGGATAGTCCAAATTAATATGGGTTGTCAAGTGTAAAATATACATTGGATTTCAGTTACTTTGTATAAAATATATATATAAATCTGTTTAATAATTTTATATTTATTACATGGCAAAGTATTTCACATATTTGGGTTAAAATACATTGTTCAAAGTTATTTTATTGCTCCTTTTTTGCTTGAGTGTGGCTACTACAAACACTAAAACTATGTATGTGTCCACTATGTACGTGTCCTTTCAGGCAGAGAAGCAACATGTATGAAGTCCTGATAGACTTGCTGCTTTGGGGGATGTGGAAGATGGTGTGGTTTCTTGGAAGAAGGCAGGGAGTGTATACAAGTCAAGGGGCGAGAGAAAACGAAAGAGGAAGTGAGAAGTTGGCTCATGCAGGGACTTAGTCTCTGGTAAGGAGTTTGAATTTATTCTAAGAACAGCGAAAAATTATTGAAAGGTTTAAGCAGTTGAGATGTGATAAGATATGTGTTTTATGTCACATATCTAAATACCAGTTTCCCCATCTCTAAAATAAGTGTAATCATATTAATGTCTTTGAAGATCATTAAACAAGGTAATGGATGGTAATCACTCTGGAAGCTGTGAAATGCCGTAGAGATATAAATTAATCTATCACTATAGCAACTGCTCAAAAAATCTTCCATGATGCCCTGACATCAATGGAATAAGATTTCCCATCAAAGTGTTTTAAAGTTTTCCCATCTAACCAAGACAGACATTCATCTCACCTTCTGCTCCATTCTAATATCTCTCGTCTTCTCTGCATTGTGCCTCCGGCTCCAAAACCTGGCCTTTGCTTACAATGGACAGTGGTCCTTTGGAACTTCCTAATCCAATGACATTTATACTTGCATTAGTCAGGACTATTGTGGTGACAAAAAACAAAACAAAACAAAACAAAAAGCAGAAATGGCTTAAACTGGCTTGACTGGTAAAGGAAGTGATGAAGGATGCAAGTGAGAGGTTCAGGGGGATGGCTAGTTTTTTAGGCACTCATGATGCCAGAATAAAGCCAGGAATTTGTGTCTTGAGTCTCTAAGTTTTACCCACAAGTTTCTCCACCCATAGCTCCAGACTTTATTCTCCCAGCTTAGCAACTCTAGTAGAAAGAGAATTGCAATTTTCTAAATGTCTCAAGTTTCACTCTAAATTTATTATATACCCTGAACAAACCTATGTAATATTTATTGGCCAAATTCCACACCAGAACTCATCCCATGGACTAGGGTTACTGGTTGAAGTTAATCCCCCATCAGGCTAAGTGGATAAAGTATGGTTGGGCAAGCATCCCAAAAGAAAAACAAATTTGGGAAACAAACACTGGACAGGCAAAGAGAAAAGGAAAAAACCCACCATAATGATGTGGCTCATGTCCCACGTCCTCTGTGATTTCAAGCAATAATTATCTTTTTCTTTCCTGACTTTTCTTCATAGTTGGTCTCTGGAGCATTCATTTTTGGGTCTTGATATTCTATTCTGCACTTTATTACAACCATAAAATTTTTATTGCTTGATTAGACCTTGGTGGTAATCTCGTCATTGAAATGTGAAAGCCCAGAAGGGAAAAGAATAATAAATTTTGGATTATTTTAAAGGTATTTCTTAAGGGCTTTTAGGTTATTTCTGGGGGAGAGGGGAGGAAAGTACAATTTTCTTAAAACAAAACAAAACAAAAAGCCTTAACATTTTTCCTAGAATTCTTTTCATTAATTTTCTCATTTGAAAAATTCTTAATTCGTCAATCATGACAATTTTATGAACAAACTAAGTAATGCACAGTACAATTTTAAATTTCTAAGCCAAACATGAGTATTTTGATTGGTAAAGGATGTATGTATTTCTTTTTTCTCTGAATATATCTATATAGGTATGTATCTATGTGAAACATATATATGTGTATATAAGTTTTTTAAAAATTCTTTTGTTTCCTTTTGATTTTGATGTTAAACTTTTCTAATCTCTCTCTCGCTCTCTCATACTCCTTTGGGTCTAAATATGCTCGAGTCTGCCAGTCATTCTTGATAAGTTCTTGTTTATCTCTGAATCATGAGTGGTTTTTAACTAAAGACAATTGAATATCTGTGTGTTTTTTTGTGGGTCTGTGAGCTGCTCTGTGCCTATATATGTGTCTGGTTTTTTCTAGCTTTATTGAAATATAATTGACATATAACATTGTGTAAGTTTAAGGCATATGATGTAATGATTTGATACATTTGTATATTGAAAATTGTTTATCACAATAAGGTTAGTAAACACACTTTTCAGCTCATGTAATTACCATCTTGTGATGGTGAGAATATTTGAGCTATATACTCTCATAGCAACTTTTGAGTATACAATACAGTTTTGATAACTGTAGTCACCATGCTATGCATTAAATCCATGGAACTTATTCATCTTATAACTGAGAATTTGCACCCTCTGGCCAACATCCTCCCATTCAGTCTTTGGCAATGGACATATGATTTTTTCTATGAGTTCAGTGATTTTATATTTCACATATAAGTAAGATGATACAATATTTGTCTTTTTCTGTCTGACTTATATTACTTAAGATAATGTCTTCAACTCATATTTATGTTGTGATTGACAATTTTTTAATGGCTGAATAATATTCTTGAGTATGTATATACACAATGAAATATATATAGATATATAGATATAGATATGGCTAGAGATAGATAGATAGATGATAGATAGGTTATAGATAGATATCATTTTTTTCTTTGTCCAAGTATTTGTTTATAGACACTCATGTTGTATCCATGTCTTGACAGTTGTTAGTGTTACTGCAATGAACATGACAGCCCAAATATATCTTTTACATAATGATTTCATGTTTTTTTAAAGTATATACCCAGAAGTGGAACTGTTGGAATATTAAACTTTTTTTAACTTCTAAGTTCACTGATAGGAAAAAATATAATAAGACCTTTCAGGTTGCACACACCTGAATGTTGAAATATTTTTAGGTAGAGAACATGGACTAATTTATTTTGAAGAGAGAGAATTCTGGTGCTAAAGTTGTGGGTGAATTGAAGGGCAGTTAAATGGAAGTTTAATTAGGAAGCAATAAAAGTCTTAAGTAGTTCAGTGAGACTTGATATGTGGAAGTAAATTAGTGACACATTAAGAAAAAAAATTAAGTCTTAGTAACCAGCTGGGTACGGGGAAAAAGCTCTGGGAGAAGCTGGAGATAAATAAGTTATTTCAGGTAGACACCACTAATCATATGGGGGAGAGATGGGTAAACTTTGGAAGAAAGACAAAGGGTTCTGGTTTGGAACCGTTGAGTTTAGAACTGTTAAGATGCCTCAGTGAGACATCTAACTAAATGAATCAGATATATGTTTGGACATTGGGATCTGGAGCTAGGAAGAGGGCTTTTGACTGAGATATAAATTTGGGAATCACTACTATATGGAAGACAGTTGAGACTGTGAAACATGGTGACAGCTTAGCTTAATAAGACAAGAACATCCAGGATGGACTCTATTGAAAATCTTGAGATGTTTAGATCTTAAATTTCATGCTCACTGTTGCTCTAAATCAGCTTTAGTACTGCTCTGAAGAGAGAAAAGGGCAGATTGATGCCAATATAACCATCCATGAAGATAAGTTATGATAACGGGTAAAAAATTAGGGTTTATTCAACATAGAAGAATTAAAGAGAGGTCCCGGGCCTCCACAAACTATGTATTTAGATCCTCTTCAACCATTGATATTGTGTTTCTACCTTATAAAATTAAATAATTGCAACCTCTTTTGCCTGAAATGTAATGAGCTATCTTCATGTAGCTAGCGAAAGTGAAGCAAGTTTTGACTCCTAAATGTGGGATTGACTCATTGCTTTGCATCTAGAGTGATTAGTATAGCATCCTACACATAGCAGGTGCTCAGTCAGCTTTTGACAAGTGAACAGTTACTATCATGTAAATAACTTAGTGTTTATAGGGCAGGAAAATCAACCAAAGGCCTGGGTATTGAACTCCATTCTGGCACTAGGCTAGGTCCCAGTTTGCTCTCAGGCAAATTTAAGGAGGCCCCTAAGCCTCACTTCCTCACTTGTTAAAATGTGGGAGGTGGATCTACCTTTGGGGTTCCTCTTTGGGTTCTGTGTCAGGTAACAGCATGAGTAGCCTATTGATTTCTATTTGTTTATAGGTAAGGCTGTCCCAGGGAGTGGGGTAAAGAGAATTAAGGTCTCTATCTTCTATGTTCAAAACTTAAATATCACAAATTTCAAAGTTATTAACATTATAGTCATCAAGATTTTTAAGCCAAGAACCTCTCTTTTGTGGGAGTTGGTTATGCAATTGAAAATAACAATAGAAAAATCTCTAAATTTTCTGCTCCCAGGTAGGCTCCACTTTTTACCTTGATTACCACTCGTTCTTATTGGGGAGAACACGTTACCCCACTTTGTGTCCTTTTCAGGATTGACTCCTGACCATAAAGGCACATTGGTCAGTGTGATTTATTTATTTTTATTTATTTATTTATTTTATTAATTTTTTTTTCTTTAGGGAGTTTGATTCCAACTTTCTCAGGTCTCAATTTAGCAGAAGTAGGAATTGTGGGGACTTCTTTCTCCCAGCCATGTAGTGTTACATCAAAGTTCCCACACTGACCCTGTACCCAAGGGGAGTGGATCAGTGCCACCCTAAAGAGGAAGAGCCCAAGTAAATCACCCAAGTGAACTCTGTGGTCAAGATCCCAGAAGACAGAATTGAAAAGGAGATACACAGGGAGGTAGAAGAAGTATCCAGAACTTTTATGACAATATCCAGGGGTGGAGTGAATTCCTGAGGCTAGGATATTTCTGATTTGCCAGTGAGATGCTTTGTGGGCAGGTTGGGTTTTCTTAAAATGTCCAGTGTGTGATAGATAATTTAATAGCCTTTAATTTATATGCTGTAAAAGACAAACACTCAAATCGGCTAAACCATAAAGGGAATTTTGGGTATCAAATAACTGAGAAGTGCAGAGGTATGGCTTTATCTAGATAGCTCCAGCTAGGTCATCCATGCTTATTTTATCATACTTTCCACTTTTATATTAGATTCATTATCAGCCTGGCTATTCTAATGGTGTCAGAATGAATCTAAGTGTTGTATCTTTTCACTATCAGAACCAAAAGAGCAGACAAACTGCTTCCTTGCAAAAGCCGCAGAATGTCAGAGGCTCTAGTCTGTAACCCCCCATCTAAGCCAATCATTGTAACCAGAGGCATGGCCAGATGCTGTGCTAATCGGTTCAAGGCCTCACTTCTGGAAATAGGTTTAACCCACCTAAAACGTACTGGCTATAACTGGATGGGCCTGAATTTCTCTAAGTAAAAGCATGAAAAGAAGACAGGCGGGGGGACCAAGAAATACCCATTTTAATTCATCATTGAGGTTCTTTCTTATTTTGCAAGAATTCTGCTCATAAGAAGTTTTATTTTTTCTTCCTAGTTGAAGACTGAGGCAAATGTGTAGCTGCAGGAGATGTCAAGGCAAAATGCACAGGTAAAAATGATTAAGGACACCAAAAAAAAAACAATACATCAACATCTCCTGAGATTGCTGGTGATTTGAAATGCTAGATACAGTTTATTCTGACTTTTTACTGGCTGTCCAATGTTCTGTGACCACTTTTGGCCTGTCTTCAAGATCATATTGCATCATTCCAGATTTGTTTTCGTTTCCAGGAAAAAAACCCAAAACTTCATTTTCCAACTAACACCAATAGCAATGATATTTGGCATAATTTAGAATGTTCTCTTTGTTTCAACCTATCAGCTCTCCGTCAACACACTTTGAGTATGAAGGCAAAATCACAGTTTCTCCTCTCTAAGTTTTTACGCAAGTTATCATCTCTTCTGTGTGTGCTGTATTCAGAGTTACCAGATATGCAAATACAGCCTCAGGCTGATGCTGTGGCCCCATTATAATCAGGTTTTCTGTTTGACAACTCTTTGCTCATACAAAGAGGAGCAGGTAGCATCTTGATGTGAATTCACTGCAACCATTTGGAATGAAATCTTCCAGGTGCAGCCACTGAAGACTGTAACTCAGCTGTGAGAATGACAACATTTGCAGCTTGGAGAGTCACCTCATCTGCCATCTGCTTTTGGTATACAGATCTTTATTTGGACTCGATTTATTAGAAATTTTCTGAGCTACTGGGAAATTAAGCATAGACTGAAATGCCTCTTGTTATTAGAGAATTAATGTCAGGATCACTGGTGATGTGACAGAGTGAAGAAATTATATCTCAATTATAGTGAAAAAAATACCCGTTTAAAATCAAGAGAATTGGGTTTCAGTTCATGTGTTGGCCCCAAGCAGCTGTGTGACCTTATGCAGCATCCTTGTGTGGCTTCATTTTTTTTCACTTATAAAATATAGGGCTGCTGTTGGAGAGCTTCTAATCCTTGTAATCTGTTTCTACTTCTATTACCAATGAGCTAAGGCCAAAGGAAGTAGAAAGGGATGATGCAAACAGATCAGACCCAAACCTGCTCCATGCTCACAACCATAAGACGACACATATGAAGACACTGAAACAAAAAGGAGAAAAAAAGATTTTTATTATGCTTTCTTTTGTCTCAGTTACTTAATTTTACTGAACAGCTTCTAATTGCATTCAGATGGCTGGACAACATGTCAGGTCATAGTATGACTTATGCTCACAGACAGAAGCCATGGAGGATGTAGAGGTGTGCTGCACAGGACCCGTGACCTGGCTGACAAGGGTCAATGCAGAAGAGTATGTGGAAAATTGTTTTAAATTTTTACAAAGTTCAGAGTGGCAGCAGCAGCAGCAGCAGCAGAGCCAGAGCATGGTGCCAAGTACAGGCCCTGCCACACCTGGGGTTCTGAGCAACTGCAAAGGCCTACATAGAGCAGGCCCTGGAGCTATGCAGATCTCCCTTCAAGGAAGGACTTGTTGCCCCAACTGAGACAAATAGCAAGGATAGCCTCAGCTGCAGGAAGCTGCCTTGCTCAGGATCACGCTACTTCCTGAGGTTCACCATATCCAGCTGATCATCAGGAATAAAAAGGGCTGGTCATTTAAACCCCATGTGAGATGACTTGGATGGGCCATTTCTGTTTTACATATTATTTCCCCCACCCCATTCTGTTTTCCCTGCCCTCTCCACAGGCATTGTTTCTTAGGATACTTCCTGTGCCCTAAGCCATCTCAGAGTCTGCTTCTGGAGACCCCAGATTATTATTTAAGTGTAAGAACTTTTAAAGCAATGCATTTTTAGTTCACAAGATCTATACAAAAGAAACTACAAAGGGAAAATGAGAATAAAATCACCCAAATATAGATACCCAACAAGGATCGACATTTGTGTGAGCTAAACTCTATGTCAGTTTTCACTCTGCTTGTCTAGGGATAGCAGGGTCTGATGGCTTGACAGAGACACAGATGAAAATAGGGATCAACAGACATGAAGTTAATGAAAGGACTAAATCGTGTCATATATGTAATCCACACAAGGATTTGAAACAATGCCAGATGCATAAACGGTAGCTCTTCCAAATCCCTGATTTTCTGTTCTTTTCTTGAACCTACACTTCAGCTTCTACTATATCCTCCTCCCCCCATTGCAGACATCACTGGCTGCTCACATACAAATGAGGCACCTGAGAGGAGTTCACAGCAGCAAGGGTAGGAGGAGTGAAAGGTGCTAGGCTAACAATCCTTTAAGACAAAACTCTCAGGAGGAAAACATTTCAAAATGGCAGCCAAGTAAGTTCAAAGAAAGACTTGTCAGTGACATCAGTCTGAATAACACCCTTTTGCAAGCTGAGAATCCTAATCACCAGCAAAATGATAATATTAACAGAAATATAATTCAGAATTCTCTTCCTGGAAGTTTTCTCCATCGAACTTAATCATAAGAAAAAAATATATCAGGTAAGATATATTGGAGCTACCCCTAGGTTGCAGGTTCCTTTGATAGCCGTGAAACTCTAAGAAATATTGGGAATTTTAGTCCTCATTAAAGTGAATCCTCCTGCAAAATTCGAGGGCTTGATTGAGATGAGTGTTGTGGATCAGGACTCAGAGAACTTTGGCAGTTCTTGATGATGAGTTATAATTATTACAAAAACCCAGTACATAACCAAAGAGTAAAAGACATCAATTAGAAAAAAAAAAAAGACCTAATCGCAAAGAATGTGTTTATCTGAAATAAGAACTCCACTTTGAAATAAAGCAGACAAACATTTTCTTCTCAGATGATGTCCTAAGAGGTTGCTTTGCCAGATTTATATTTAAAGAAAGAAGGAGCCCCAAACAAGGAAAGTCCTCGGTAAACAGACAGGTGCTACAGAAATCATCTGCAAATGCAACAGTCCCTGAGTAAACCTTGGAAAATCAAGACCACCAGACTTTCAGGTCATCAAGAGTCATCAGTGGGCACCATATTGCACTGACTGAGTCTATGCATTGTGGAGCCATGTGGAAGTGGGTAGGCTTCTGGCCCTGCCACATCCCATCTGTAAAAATGGGTGAGTCACTTAACTTCTCTATACTCCAAATTCCTTACCTCTAAATAGGAATGAAGACAACCATGCCATGTAAGAGTTGTCTGAGATAACGTACGTGGGACACTAATGCAGAACTGACACACAACATGTGACAGCCGTGGACCTTCATAGTATCACCTTTAAGAATTCTCCTGCAAATGGGACATGGGGAGAAAAAGATGGAAGCAGCAAGCTTAAGAAATGAGACATTTGAAGCTCTGGGAGCATTTTAAGATCCAAAGAAAAATGTGAAACATAAAGCGATCCAGGGGAAAATGAGAGATGCACACTTGGATATGTAAAAGACAGGAGAAGGCTTTCAATTCAAATAAAGACATGTCTAAGAAAATCGTCTGTAAGAGGCATAGCAGCAATGGCTGGGACATTAATAAGAGCCCATTATGCATCAGGTGATGTGCTAAATGCTTACCATGGAAATCTTCCTTTATGTGTATAAGAATCCCATAAACACAATATAATTAATTAATTTTGGCTTTCCTATGGGGAAAGTCCCAAGACATTGGATTTTTAAAAAAAGTTTTGCCGCATGATGTTTTGATATGTGTGTGCGTTGTGAGATGGTCGCTTTACATAGTCACTGTCTCATGATAAGGTGAGGATACCTACGACCTATTCTCAGCAAATCTCAGCTACACCATACAGCACTATCAACTACAGCCACCATGCTGTTCATTAGATCTCCGGGACTTATTCATCCTGCATAATGGAAACTTTCTGCTCTTTGGCCACCATCTCCTCATTTTATTAGTATGGACCTTGTTTTACAGATGTAGAAACCAGTCAGGGCTCAGAGAGATTCAGTAACACACTGGGACTCACGGCCAGAATGATGCATCTGACATGCTAATCCCAGTCCCGAGCACCCAGCTCTTACCCACCGCTTCTTAGCACACACAGCCCACAGGTACAATGGGCTTCATGGTTATTCGGAAAGTACCTGGAATCCTGGCTACATGTTAGTTATGTGTTCTTGGCAAATTACTCAATCTCTCTGAATTGCTGCTGACTTATTAAGTGGGGGAAAATTACAGTTATTTCCTTGCAGTATTGTGAACTGTAGCTGTAATTATAAATGTTTTTATTAATGTAGAAAATATTTACTTGTTTTGTTCAGTTTCTTGTACTTTAAGGAAAAAAATCATAACAGTTTTCAAGCAGAAAGGACTCTTCTTGTTCAGCGTTTTCCATTTTCTTTCGTACTTCTAATAATTTTACATCTATTTGTTCCTATTGTATTATTGTTTTTTCCCTTTAACTTGACTAACTTCAATAATTTAAGTATCTAATCAAGTCTCATCTCAAGCAATAATAGGTATAAAATCTCAGCATAGAGAAGATGCTTTGTTTTTATTCTAAACCATATTAAAATAACCAACAAAGAACTATCACAATTTAGAATTTTAAATCTGTCCTAAGATGCGCTTGTGTGCCATTGATGCTATGGGCACTACATTTTGGAAAATACCTAATTAAGTGTGGATAGTGCTGTGACAGAGAAGTACAGGATGCTCCTAGTCACACATGCAACTCATGACTGAGTTTGGAACCCACACCTCCAAAAGGCTGACTGACTAGACAAGAGAGCAGCCCTGTTTCTCAAAGCCAACGTGCAGGCCCATGAGCTGAATCTATGCAGAGACAGTGTGAGACTGCCATGTCAGCCTATGGAAGAGCAAATGAGTCCCCTGTGTTGTGAAATGTGTCTCTGAGACTTCTCCAGGCAGGGCTTACATTCTTGTTTCTATTAAACCTCATGTCAGTGTTTCTTCAAACCAGGCTTTGAATTGTTGGCAGCTTGCAACTTGGCCAAGTTCTGATTACATATGCTTTGGCATTGTCTCGAAGGCAGTGTTCTGGATAATGTTCTTGTCCTAATTGAGGGTTGATTTCAAAACTCTCACTGAAATGTTACTAAATTGGAATTCTGTCCATTGTGCACAGTGAGATGCTGTTTTCTTCTGGATGTAGAAATAGTAAATAAACACTATTACTAGATTACTACATTACTACTTGTGTATGTGTTGGGATTAATTATTGTGAAATGCCCAAATGTGATGCCATTTTCCACATCTACATAAACCTTTATAGTACTATTTCCTGTCCCACTCTGGATAAGGTCTTTTAAAGGGTTGGGGGACCGAGACCAAGTGTGATAAAAAAAGGTCAAGGTCTGGAATAGGAATTCTAGCTCTGACACTTACTAAATGTGTGACCTTGGGCAATGTACTTAGCTCATTTGAATATTACTTTCTCTCTTTGGAAAATAAAGAGAATTATAATGCCTATTCAATGAAAGTCACACAGACATAAGGAATAAAAAGAAAAAAAGTGTGTATAGGAACGTCATTATCAAAGATACAGCACCACACATATATTATCAAAAGTATTATTTTAGAATTCAATTATAAAATTGGCATGTATGTTAATACACTTTTGAAGTGTGAAAGATATTGATTTTTTTTAAAGATATGTGTGCTTTATGGTATTAGCTGTTGGCTCCTCCAGACTTTTTTTTTTTAACTTACTGATCATGTCCTGAGGCAGAGACAGAGAGAGGTTCCTGCTGAATTATTTCGTTACTCAGTTCACAATTACAACAAATTGCCAAATTCATTAAACTTTAGACTAGTAAAGTTCAATTTCTCCTATTCTTGAAAAAAAATGGAAAGAAGCTACTCTTTTGAAATTAATTTTTATTTTTGTCAAGTAATCCATGTGCATAGTGAAAATAATTAAATATTATTTTAAAAGCTATAAGTAAAATATAACAACATTGTCCTCTCTCTATCCACAAATCCTCTTCCTAGAGGTGCCCAATTTCAGCTCTTGAAGCCATCATCTGGTATTTATCTCCCAAACTCTAATTAATATGTTCGTACTTATGTTTCTTCGTTTAATTGTAAATGTTGTCTATTTCTCTGTATCATGGTAGATAAAGTGTTTAGTTGTCTTATATCCAGATCTCCATTTTCTCCCTCCATTCTCTTAAATAATTATGGTAGATTAGAGATGGCAGCAAATTCAGTGACAATTCTTCCATGGAAGGGCAGAATCTGTTCCCTTCTATTGGGTATAGGCTAGCCTGTGACCTCTTTGATCACTGGAGTGCAGTAGAAGGAATGAGATGCCCATTCTGAACCTAGCTTTTAGGAGGGCTGGTCATTTTTCCTCGATCCTCTTGGCTTTGCTGTAGACTTTGTAAGAGGACTCTGAAAAATTTTGTTGTTCACACCAACACCACAGCCAAATAGAGAAGCACCTTTACTAAAAAGATTTATGGATGTGAGTACTGTCTAATGTAGTGAACCCCAATAAGATTCAAAGGAAAACTATTTAGTTTTAAAAATAATTTAATTGACATTAATATTACCAGCTTTGAGTAAAAAGACACAGATTGCCCAGCATAAAAAGAGTTCTAAAGTCCTCTACTATCTTAGCTTGAATCAGGCTGGAATATGGTCTATTTAATATGGAAAGAGAAAGATGATACATGATGGAAACAAAAACTTAGAAGGCAGTCAAGAGCCATGACTGCGGGGCTGGAATGAGATTTAAGAACTGGCAACATGCGTTTGGCTAGATTTAGAAATTTCTCTATACTATGACATGCCCCTTAGCCTCTCTCATTCTGAATGGGAGTTCCCATGGTACTTATTCTGTCTCTGTTCCAGTGGTGTATATTGGGTGTGCAGGGGCCATATAACCAGGTGTTCAGTATGTAGGTCTTTAGATTGAGAAGAATTATATACTTAAGGAACCATCCACGAGGAGCTTTACCATTCCTGGGATGATTTATATGCAACATTTTGGAACTTGCCCTAATGCTGTAATGGGATGCTGCTCAGGATCTAGGAAGAGAGAGTATATTTGGGATTTAAGAGGAATGCAAATAATTTGTAATCAGAAGGTGGACTCTAGATGATTAAAGATAGCCACAGATTCTGTGACACATTTCCCTTTGAAAGCTGAGGTCTGTTTTTCTCTTCTTGAACCAGAGTTGACCTGTGACTGCCTTGACCAATCTAGCATGGTGGATCCAATGTTTTGCTAGTCTGTGCTTACCATTTAAGAGGACTACAAGCTTCTGCCTTCGTCTCTTGGTTCCCTGCTTGTACCCTAATAGAAAGACCACATGGAAAACTCCTGAGACTACATGCTAAAGGAGAAGAGTCCAGCTAATCTCAGTCTCAAGCCAACCTGCGGAAGATCCAGGCATGTGAGTGAAGCCATCTTACATCTATTCGGCTGGTGTTCAGAAATTAAGAATGGAACTTGCTTTTATCCCATTTACTGTGCAGACTTCCACATAACTCACACTTTCATTGCTTTATCCTCAGTGTCTACTACATTGCTTTTAGGACCTCTCTGGTTTTTATTTCTCCAAAGAGTAACCTCTGGTTTCCTGCATGAGCAGGGGAGGAATGGCTAGCTTCCTTTTTATGGTAGTGGGGAGAGAATCTGGGGGTCAAACCCACATGTAAACTACAGATTTCAACTAAATTTTTCATAGTACCAAGTACCACCAATTTTGAACACTTCTAAGATTCTCTGGGTTTAACTGACTTGCTTCTTATAATTATTTCCCTTATAGGTGTTTTGGTTAAGATTTATGGCATTATTTTGAAAAGCAAATGACAAAACAAATGTATGCTGTTGATACAGACATTCTATTAAGAATTCAATGAATTGTAGCTATGCTCACATTCTTGTCTTCATCTGCATAGTAAAGGGATTAACTGCAGTGTAGAGCATACATTCTAGAACTACACTGTCTAGGTCTAAATACTTGTTCTGCTATTTTATAGTTATGAGACTTTAAGCAAGTTACTTCTCTTTGCATCAGTGACCCCATCTGTAAAAATGGGGCCAATTTAACTATCTCATAGGGTTGTTGAGAGGACTATATCTGATGACCCATATAAGTTGCGTAGCCCCTAGAAAAAATTAAATGTTAGCTACTCTTATTAATATTTCTAAAATCCTCTCCAACTCAATGATTCTCAAATGAAGTATCTCTATAATGACATTTATTTGATCAAAATAAAACATTGAATGTGATGGCAGGGTTACTGTTTATTCATCTCCTTGACAGCTCATTCATCATCTCTGTGGGCTGTTTGGGTGACTGGCTTTGAGGCTTTAGCTTCTACTCTTTGTTCTCTCTCTCTCTCTCTGAGATGATGGTATGTAAAGAACTGTGGGCCAGTTGTACTTCCTGTGTCTTTGTTATTAGCTGGATATAGAGTTTCCTCGCAGAGATCTGACAAGACATTTTCACACTGTTATGGTACCATGGGTTTTATAAATTATGTGCTATGCATAATGGAATGAAACTTTTGAGTAGGACTTTATCAGCCAACAAAGCATGCTCCAAACCACAGACAGAGCATTGCCCTTTAAAAGTGGTTGGACCTGAGAAAAAGAAAATGACTCGGCCACCTTTAAACCAAGCACATGGATGGGCCCCACTTTATACAGTGGGTGTCTTCTTTCCAAAAGTCAGTACGAATCCTCCTTTTGAAAAGACAGTAATGGCATCCAATTGACTGTGTGATTACTTTGGTGATTTCAGTGACAATTCAGGAAGAACAACTATATTATCAGCACAAGAGTCAAGTATGTTTCTAGTCCTTAAGTACATAACATGAGAAATAAGTCATCCCCTCTTCCTAGGGAGCCCACAATCTAGTGGTACAAATGAGCAACCACAACAACAACAACAAAATAGACTGTGAACAACCAAAGTTTACATCATTGAGAGAATAAATAATAAGTGATGGGATACTACACAGCAGTGGATATAACTAAGAGCTATAGGTAGCTCCTTGGATGAAACTCATAGATGATGTTGATAGGGCAAAAAAGTTACAGAAGAACAGATATAGTGAAGTTCCACTTACCATCATTTTAAACTTTTTATTTTGAAATTGTTATAGACTCACAAACAGTTTTGAAGGAGTACAGTGTGATCAATAACCATTGCTTGGCTTCCCTCGATCCTAACATCTTAACATAATTATGATATGTTATTCATAATAATGAAACAGTATATCAGTGAACTAGATTCCAAACTTTACTCAACTTCGCCAGTTGTTGCATGCACTCTTTTTCTTGTATGTCTATGGTTTATGTAATGAGTCCTATGACATTTTATCACCCATGTGGATTCATGTAATCATCACTGCCACGAAGATATCCAACTCTGCTTCCACTACATAGGAATCCTCACATGCTATTCTTCCATAGTCACTCTTCCCTGACCAACACTAACCTGTTCTCCATCTCTATAATGTTGTCACTTTGAGGACATTATATAAGTAGAATCATAAAGCAGGCAACCTTTCGAGACTGCAATTTTTTTTTTGTTAGTTGAGTATACTGCTCTTATGATCTATTCATCGAAGAACTGGTTCCTTTTCATCACTGAGCGGTATTCCCTTGTATGATGCACCAGAGTTTTTTAACCATAGACACCTTGAAAGACTTTAGGCTATTTCCACTTTGGGGTACTGTAAAAGAAGCTGCTATGAATATGTCTGTACAGGCTTTAGTGTAAATCTATTTTTCAATTTTCTTAGGTAAATACCCAGGAGGGGCTGGGTCATGTGGTAAATGTCTATTTAACTTGAAAAGAAAATGCCAGATTGTTTTTCAGTGGCTGTACTATTTTTTGTTTTCTGCTAGCAGTATTGAGGGATACAGTGTCTCCACATTCTTATCAGCATTTGATATTGTATTATTTAAACAATTTTAATATATTTTTCATGGTATCTCATTGTGGTTTTAATTTGCATTTCTCTAATGACTAGTGATGCTGAGCACCTATTCCCATGCTTATTTACTATTCATATATATTCTTTGGCAAAGCATCTACTCAAGTCTGTTTTTCATTTTTTAATAAGATTGTGTATTTTCTTAGTATTGACCTTACATTAAGAATATATAAAATATATTCTGGATAGAAGTCCTTTGTCAAATATGTGATTGGAAAATTGTTTTTCTTTTTTAATGGCTTGTCATTTAATCTTCATTACAGGGTCTTTTACAGAGAAAACACTTTTAATTTTGATTAAGTCTAATTAATTCACCTTCATTTTTTAGTTATAGATCACTATATCTAAGAATTCTTTCCCAATTCCAGGTTACAACAATTTTCTTAAATTCTCTTCTAAAAGATTTAGAGTTTAACATTTTAGTTTTAGAGCTGTAATTAATTTTTAGTTAATTTTTGTAAATAGATAGGAAGTAGAGTTGAGTTTTTGCTTATTGATATCCAGTTGTTCCAGCTCCATTTGTTTCAAAGACTATACTTTCTCCACTGAATTGCCTTTGCACTTTTGTCAAAAATCAGTTGAGTACATTTTTGTGGATCTATTTCTGAGTTCTTTATTCTGTTTTGAGTTTCTATGTATTGATCTTTCCACCAATAGCACACTGTCCTAACTATTATAGTTACCGTGTAAGTCTTAAAATTGGATTATGAGACTTCTTCCACCTTACTCTCTTTTCAAAATGATTTTAGCTATTCTATTTCTTCCATTATAACATTTAGAATAAGCTTATCTATAGTTAGATACATTTTGGTATAATTTTGGCAGCAATTATGTTAAATATCTACATCATGTCTTTACTATATTGTCTTCCAATCTATCTATATGCTGTATCTCTTTATTTAAATACTCTTTCTTTCATTAGGATTTTACAGTTTTTCTACATACAGTTTCTGTCTTTGTTTTATCAGATTTAAACCTAAGTATTTTATTTTTGTCATTGTAATAGGTTTGTGCTTTTAATTTTAGTTTTTGATAGATTATTGATAGTATTAAAATATGATTGAGTTTTGTGTGTTGACTTGTATCTCATGACATATTACTGATAGAATAATTTCAAAAATAAGTCAAATCTAAAATTAATCTGCAGATAGTAGCTTAAAACAAGACAAAGAAGTAGTTGTTCCACCAGATATTGAAGCACAATATACAAAATTGTAATAATTAACATAATATAATATGGGCATAAGAAAATACAAATAAACCAATGATACCTAATAGAGAATCTACAGACCTATGTATATATGTGAAAATGTCATTTCAAATCACTTAGAAAAATTTAACAATGACCACTTAAAATGATTTTAGAAATATTGGTTAATATTTAAAATTAATGGAAAATGAATATTCACACAGTTACAAAATAAGCGACAGCTATCTTAGAGTGAAATATAAATATATTTATTACAACAAAAGTATTGGAAAATAGAGGACAATGTTTTTATAATTTTGGATTGAAAAGCCCTATTCACAAAGACATAAAATTTGGTAATACATAAAAAAAAGAGTTTGTAAGTATGACCTCTTAAAAATAAAAAAATCTTTTGCTTCACAAGAACTCCCAAATAGAAAATTAAAAGAAGTGACATTCTGAGAAAAAAAACATTTAAGATTATATAAAATTATTAATATATTAAATATGTAATACTTATAAACCAGTATTAAAAAAACAACAAACAATCCAATTAAAGTGGGAAAAATATATTAATATGCTTAAAAATCCAACCAATATGAATCTTTAGTAGTAGTCAATAAAATTATTATTTTTTACTATCATTTTGCCAAAAAATTGAGAGAACAGGCACTACCTAGTGATAACATTAAGGAGACGAGAAAAGTATGTGTAAAAACTACTCTGAGAATATAAATTGACTTACTCTTCATGGAGACAATGTAAAAAAAGAAAATAATATGACTAGCTTAACAAGAATTGGGGGAAAATGAAGAAAAACAAAATTAAAATGGCAAAAATAAAGCAAATGTGGTTATAATAAAATTCAGTGGGTAAAATCATCATTTTAAAAGAAAAGTATCTCTTTTAGATATCTTTTAGGTTAAAGGGGAAAAATTTTTCCTCAGAAGTTTTAGTCCATTACTTCGCCATTTTTTAGGTACTTGGCACTTGTCTTAGGTTCTTGTGCATTCGTGATTTATGTTCTTTCTTCAGAAAATTAATCATTGATGTTTTGTATTTTATGAAAATGTGTTAATATGTGGGCCTTTTTTGACTAATTATATTTATCTCTTAGTCAGCCTTTTCAATTTGAAAGGCTATTCATTGATTTTGCAATTATTCTGAAATATTCTGTTTTTATTTGTCCTAATTCCTTTGATTCTTTTATTTTTTTAGAACCCAACCTAGTGCATTCTGTAATTACCCTTTATATTTCTTTTCTATTATCTTAATTTTATGTTTTTTGCTGTTTTTGCTCTATATATGTTCTGAAAATTTTTCTAAATTGTATTTTCCTGTCTTTCTCTTTTTTAAGTCTTAGTTTTATTCTCTCAGAGATAATCTTTATTTTCTAACCATTCTAACTATAACGTTTTTCAATCCCATAGAGATACAAGTTAGAGATTTTTAAGAATTCTATTCTGTATTATCTTTGTTTACCCTCGCTGAAGTATTCTCATCATTTAGTCAAATCTTACTCTTTCATGATGTTGTTCTTCCTTTGTATACCTAGTGATCTTGAGTTTATGTTTGCATTTAAGCAAGCCTGCAGAGCTACTATGGATTTTTCTTTATTTTTCCTGTAAGGTATCACATCTGAGCAGAAACTTTAGGTGGAAAGAAAACATCAATGTAAAACTTTGCTGTGGCATTGTTGTACAGGAGAAGGGCTCTGGGGGTATTGGCCCAGATTAAGGCTACAGAAGTGATTATTTTTGGCCAACATCCACACACAAAGCCTGAGCTTTTCCCAAATGGTTTATTCCATTCTTTCAGACAACAGACCCCACTTCATAACTGTGAGTAAACATCAGTCTGCCTCTGTTCTGTACCAGGGGAGAGGCCCTGTTAAGTAGCTTTTGAATTATTTCCCCTGTTTTCAGGTCCACTTCTCATTCTCATCTTCCATCATACTTGTTGGCACTGAACCCATGAATTTTCTGGTCTTTGTGAACACATCAGCTCTGTGGCCTTCATAAAGCGTATGTTGGATAGCCGGCTTTATCTGAATATCTACCCATTAACTTTTTTTCTGTCTTCTTCTATTTGGTAACTTGCTGAAATCTCTCTACTGTCAATAGTGGTGACTCCTCCTGATCCAAGGCTTTGTTTTCTGATACAAATGTATTCCTTTTTATACTTCTTGAGTTTTATTTGAGTGGAGACTTAGGGGAGACAGAAGATTCAGGTGGGAATTGAGTGCCCCATCTTGAACCGAATAGCGCTTGTCTATTAAGTGAATGAACAAATGTTCAGAGTCTCAGAAAGGATTTGAGTAAATGAATGAGAATTAAACAGAATTTATAAACAAGCCAAATATTCCATTAGGATAGAGTAATCAATTTAGATAATAGAAATCAAAACAAGATTTTTCAGGTTATGATACATTCAAGAAGTGTTTTTCAAAATGTTTGAAGCATGTTGTTTTTGACTTTGAGCAGGTGTGCAATCCATGAGGTGGAATCAAAGTGAACACATTTTGCCTTTGCCATACAGTGCCCCCATTGTCATTTTTGTCACATGGTTCAGTAACAACCCTATCAGGTCTCATCAAGAACAGTTCCCTTCCGGTCATCTGTCTAAATATCACTTGTTCCTTTCCAACCTCATTATTGCTCACTCTTTATTGGAGGTATCTTGATGGCATTGTTGAAATAAACTCATATTCCAGCTTTCAGCTTTTGTCCCCATCCCTCACAAGCCCTGCAATCTGGCCACACTTCACACAATTCTCTACTTTTGAGCTTTCTGGCCTCCATGCAACAGTTCACCTGGATCCTCTCCCCAGGATGCATTACTTCATCCTGACTCATCAGCAACACAAATTGTGGTGCTCATTCTGGCTATTTTTTTTTTAACTAATGATACATGCTGTGACAATTGGATTCTCTCTCTTGAGAATTTGTGTGTAATAAAAGAGATGTCAGGTTATTAAACACAGCTGAAAGCTAGTCCCTTCTTGGCCGCACCCTAGGAAGAATTATGTGCCTCTGTTGATGACATCTCCAGACAGGCCCTGGTTCCTGCTCTCCTCAAGCATGGTATTTCAATTTCTTCTTTATGCATCTTTCCAACAAATTCTTCCTTCCCCTTAAGTAATAAATAATTTTTTCCTTTGCTTTCTGGTGCATGCAGCCAATGAACTTTACCTTGCCTTAAAGCCTATCTCTTCAGATCCATCCTTTTCTGTCATTTAAAGCCAAGTGCAAAGTTTTTGTCTGCAGGGGAGCTTCATGGTGTCACACAGAAAATCTTCACTAAACAATGATTTGGATAAAAAACTTTCATGTTAGAAAAGAACTTCCCCAAATAGGCAGAAGTTACTGAGAGTGGCCTTGGTTCATTTTATTAATAGCAGCCACCATCTTATGTGTGCTTTGTTGCTGTCTCCTGCTATTCTCTTAACTAGGCTACAAAGTAGATAATATTGTGCCCAATCTCAAGATAAGTAAAAGAAGATCAAGAGGAGTGAAATGATTTTTCCAAGATTCCAGAATGATTCAGAAGAAGACTTGGGCTTGAATCCTAGTTCTGATGGTTAAACGTCCTACCTTTGGACAGTTCACAGATTGCCTTACACAAGGCTTCCTCTGTCTCAGTCACACCTATAATTCCTGGGCAATCAAAGGAGCAAGAGGTCTGAGAGCAAGTGGGAAGGACAGGTCTTCGTCTGATCTGCAAGCACTCCTTCCTTGAGTTCTGAAACAAGCAAACAAACAAACAAACCTCTCAGGAAGAAGTAGTCTATTTCCGATAAAAAAAAAATTTTTGGTAGAATCCCTTTTGTTAGCTCTCATAATTTCACAACGAAGTCAGCTGTTATTGCAAGATGAAAGATGTTTTGAAAGGTGTCACTAAGAAAATTTCTCAGAGGATTTTTGTACTTTGTCTGATCCCAGGTGGAATAAGCAATTTTTGTGCCTTTGAAGAAATATAGGCATGCCAGAGATTCAAGATATTTTCTGTTTTCTCATTTACATATTCTGGTCCCTCTGCTTAGAATGCCCCCACCTCACCCTGTGGCACCAAGTGAAGTCAACTGGCCCTTTAAGGCTCCCCTCAAATATCTCCTCCCTAACGGGGTTTCCTTGCCATCCCCAGGTGGCAGGTGCCCCCGTGAAAGAAATGCCCAAAGGCTGATTATGTGGGGGGTTTGTCTCTCTGCTGGGCAGGGAATCCTGCCTTGCAGACTCTTCAGTCCACATCTTAGGCCTCATGACCCTATAAGGAGTTCCACACGTATCACAGGTCTTTGTCATTATGTAATTTTGGTTCATGCACCAAGCAAAACATATTCTGAAGATTTAATTAAGACCCAGTATGTCAATGAGCCAGCAGTAGAGGCTGAAGCTTTTTGTTTATGCCTTGGGCCTTTAAATCTCTCATTATCCATGCAATGTAGTAAAAGGGAATGTTATCTTGGTGTGCTACAATGGTCCAATTCAGATCAATGCAACCGAAGCTGTGTCAAAAAGTATATAGTGAAATATTGGATTTCACAGAAAGACAGAGATTCAATTTATTGTTCTGCTATCATGCCCATCCAATCAGAAGAATAGACCCACTGTGGATTTTTCTTTAGACATGATACCTAAGGAAGATGAACGTGTGATCACACTCAGTTGCTGCGCAGTGGTGGATGGGGGTTAAAGCAGGTGTTTGAGATGGAGAAGTAAGAGACAATGCGTGCCTCACAAACAGCGAGTTGGGGATCCTGGAGCTGGAGAGAAGAATGGGTGTTTCAAAAATGATGACAAGCAACAATAGGCTTGGGAGTCATTTCAAGTGTCTGTCAGGCATCAGTCAAACAATAATTCTCTGTTTGTTTGTCGGGAGCCAGTGAACTTGCCGAGAAAACACTTTCAAGTCGACTGAACATAATTGCTTCTGAAAATAGAGTCTGATGAGTGAATCAAGACTACTCTCTTTTAGCTATCACCTTTTAGAGTTCTTCTTTTTATTTTTTTCTAGAATTTACAAAGCATTTTCCCACACACTCTCTCAAGCATTATTTCGAGTCCTATGCCATGTGCTGTGATGCCACACCAAGTGAAATCAGACAAGATTTGTGCCTTTGGGAAGGTGATAATACAGTCCAACAGACAGACATTAAGGAGATAATTACATGAGCAAGCATGCTGTTGAAATTCTTTTTATTGCAACAGCAGTTTTTAAACTCAGTTCATTAGAGGTGCTTCTGAGGTAGTCACGAGAATAAGGGGACTCAGGAAAGGTTTTCATCCCCATCACTGCTTCAGTGAACAGAACTCGGGTTGGTTTGATCTATCATTATTTGTAATAAGTTTCTGCTTAAAAAAAAAATCATTGAAATGCTAGAGATTCCTGAGCTCTACATTCAGGAGAATAGGTAACGTGCTACACGCTGATATAATTATATTTTTCACGGGTGCCGTTGTTTCTAGACAGCACTTCTGTGTTTATCCTTCTGTGCTGAGCTGGGAGACGTTTCTGAATTTTCTCAAGGCTTGGAGGTTCGTACTCTCAGACCCCTGTTTGTGGTACTTCCAACACTGCTAAGACTGTCCAGTGAGATAAGCACAGAAGAGACGGTTTTTTAAAAAATGCTTTGCAAATATTAGTGACAATTATTATTAAACTTTCTTTTTTTGTTCCATTCCATCTCCAGTCTTTGTGGCGTATTTATAATGTTTGATTTCCAGAAAGGATTTGAGATAATTATCTTAGCGATATACCTTTCTAAAACTCTGTGAATTCAATTTAATAAACATTGATTTCCTGTTATGTTAACCTTATTGAGCACTTGCTATGCTCTGGAAGCTACACAAATCATATCAATAAAACCATACACACACACACACACACACACACACACACACACACACACACACTACATACACAGCACTTGAGGAAAACATTTTCATTTACCTTCGCCTGAGATGATTATATCGAGACATATTAATGTTAAGTAACTTGATAGAGATTGCATATAGAAGTCTCAAAGTGCAGACTTAATCTAGAACTCGACAATGTGAAGTCTATGTGTGTAACTGTTGTTCTATTCCACCCTCCATGTCCTGTGGCCACAGGTGGATCACATTCAGTGTCCGTTTCTCCTTTCAATCTTTTTCAAATGTTATTATGGAAGCTGTCCTGAAATTCTTGTCAAATTAGTGGATGGGGTTGACATTTACAGACACATAGCATTCCATGAATCTGCCAGGAGTTCTATGTTCCTTGAGTAGATGACTCATTTTCTCCCTGTAATTGTCATCTCACTTGTCAATCTATCTAATTGAATTGTAAGCTCTTTAGAAAAGATTAGGAGTGATACCTAAATAATGTATTCCCTTCCTAGTTCATTTTTTTTTTGCACAAGTTAATGTAAGTTGGTAATTATGTAGTAATATGATGGTTAGAAGTATATTATGTCATATATCACAATGTTGAAGTTTGGAATTCAGAATCTTTTATAATTTTCCTTTGACAACAGAAACCATTGACTCAGAAAATGGAGATAAGACCTTTTGGTCTGTGAGGGAATGGATAATGTGCTCTAAACCAGAATTTTCACTTTGGAAGTGAGATGATGGAGACCCAGACCAGGGAAGTTACTGGTCTTGAAAAGCCATGAGTAGACTAGAGCTAGGGAGAATGAATGCTGGGTCCTTCCTATGCTATACAACTGCTGTTTGATGTTGGGTGGGGCACTTCATGCCATTTATTTAGGTTATTTAAAAAATGGAGAGCAATGTTTCATGTTCAGATGATCGTAATAGCCTATCAGACTTGTATATTCTCTTCTATCAAGGAACACAACATTAGAAGAGGTAATGGTCTTTGCATTCAAGGAGTTTCATAGGGAGTTCCATGCGCAATGCACAAACACATGGCACAGACACACAAACACACACCTCTTGGAGCCAAGAACAGCATACTAACTTTATGCTAAAAGAAATAAAAATTATAGTTCATGTTGTATACATTCAGAGGTATAGATATCATTAGAGATTGAATTATCAGGTCAGTTCTTATAATAAAAGCAAATTATCAAAGTAGCCTTTGAAGAACCATTTGGAGAAGAGAGAGAACTGTGATCAAGACAGAAAGACCAGAAGAGACTACTGTGGAAAAGTGAGAAAGAGCACAGGCAGAAAAGAATAGACACAAGATCATGGGACTGTGTGAAAGCCAATTGTGAGAATGGTGATTCAAAGTCTTGGAAATTTCATTATTGTTTTGAAATGCTGTGTTGGCATCCATCATCTCTCCTTTTCTTGACTCCAATCTTAGGTTCACAATTAAGAAGTGGTTGAGATTCCAGAGAAGGATTAAGTAAATAATCACATTAAAATGAAAAAAAAAAAAAAAGGACAAATAGAATATAATGTGGATTGAAATAGAAATTGGATTTAGCAAACACTTTAACGTAGCTGCCATTCAACCCTACCCAGCCGCCTCAGATTCCTGTGGTGGCTTACGTGCACAGTGCTATTACATGTTGCCACTCAAGGGCATTTGATGTTTTCTCTCTCTGAAAATTCATTTGCATTTAAATGATTCGAAATAATCATAAAAGCCAAGTGCTATGAAGTTTGAAATTAGTTACTGTCTATAAATTGCAATGCCATTAAAAGATGATTGTGGAGAGCTTTGCTGTCTCAAATGTAGGCAGATTAAAATCTAACAAAGTACACCTTGTTGCAAACCTTTAGAGAATGATGGGATACAGAGTTAAATTGATATATTCTCCTACCAGTGCCTATAAACTCAATGTAATTAAATTTATTCTTGGAGTAACAAACTTTTTTATCTGGCCTATATCTGCCTTTTTAGAATCTATGGAAATTTTATAGAACTTCTAAATAGAATTCATCCTTATCTTTTATGGAAAAATGAAAGGAGAACTTGGTTGCATTTTCCTTTTAAATTGGAGGATCTGGGTAACATATTTTGGAAGAGAAGCTCGGAAACCAGCAGGCAAGTGTTTGAAGGTCTCAGGTTGGAGGTGGCTCCAACACACTAAGTCCTATCCTATGCATTCAGGAAGACCCAGGTAGCAGTGTCGCAGCTGCTAAAGGTACAGGCTCTGCAGTCAGATACAATCCTGCCATTAGCTATATGATCCTAGGTCAGTTACTTGACCTTTCTGATTCTAAACTGGGAAATAACAACACCTCTATCGGAGGATGATGTGGAGAGTCGATATATGCATTTAGTGCAGTGCTCAGGGCTGGCATGTACCCCACAAGCATCAGCTGTTACCACTTCCAAGGTGTCTCAAAGGCGGTTCACCTTTGACTTTCTTTCTGTCTCGGTGCTTGAGACGGTTTTTACACGTGGTCTCAAAATTATTTGATGTGTATTCCAACAACAATAAAGTGTGTTCTTCTTCCCTTTGAATCTGGTCTCTTGATTTTTGACCAGTAGAATAAAGAGGAAATGATCCCATGACAGTTTCTGGACCCAAGATGGAAGACTGGCCATTTCTGCTTTCTTGATCTTGGAATTCTCACTCTTGGAACACAGTTACATGCTATGAGAAAATGCAAGTCACCCCAGGGAGAATCCCACATGTGGAGAAACTAATGGCTTAGCATATCAGTTTGCTCGGGCTGCCATTACAAAGCACCACAAACAGAAGGATGTAGACAACAGACATGTATTATCTGACAATTCTGAAGGACAGAAGTCCGAGATGAAGGTTTCAGTCTCACCTTGACACCAACAAGGAATCAGGGTGGAGAATTTCTGAGGATGTAGAAATAGCATCAGTCCCAGGCCTCTCTCCTTGGCCTTGTGGATGGCCGTGTTCTCCCTGTTTATTCCTGGCTGCCTGGGCTAGGATTCAGCATTCAACTCTGGGCCCCAGGAGCCAAACCCCAGCTCTGTACCTATGCGAGCTTCTACCCAGAGCCCTTCACTCCAAAAGGTAGATTTCAGACACCTGGTCACAAACCAAAAGTACACTGAAAGTTACTTAGATACAGCTTGCAACAAGGACGTTTCAATGAGAGAATCTCGAGGAAGACAGGCTGCAGTGTCAGAGAAGAGGGGAGATTCATACAAATTTTAAACAATGAGTCATTTCTGCTTCTGACCTTTTCTACCCTAATGTGTATTGAAGCCTGTTGACAAAGTCAGGCTGACCAGCACCCCCACCCCGCCCCGGTGATGACACCACATGAAGCCTCTTCACCTTCATTCTTGTTTGTTTCTTATTGCTCTCTTTTCATTTAAATGTTGGCCGTGGGGGATTTGGGACACTTTTTTGGTCTCCCAAGCAGGAGCGAAGATCATTTCTCATACCTGAGACAACCAGGAGTGGGAACATCAGTGGCAAATATGGCCAGAGTCTTTGGAGGGTACCAGGGTGGAAGCCAAGGAGACGATTGCTCTTGCACTTTCTCTTTGGTTTTTCCTGTCATACAATTAACTTTCCTTCTAGAAATAGACAATGAGAGAAGATGGGAAAATCCAATTGGCTTAAAGGATCTAGGCCTAGGGCTTCACTCAGAGGAAGTCCTGACACCTCCCAATGCAGGGGCTTTGATCACAGATCTCCTGTGGCTTCCAAGGATGGGTTCAGCTGTAGGAGGTGTCACAGAGGCTGCAAGATCAAGGAGTGCAGACAGGTTCAATGCAGTTTGCTGACTGGCTCACTGATCAGAAGATACACCTTGGAAACTATGGCACTTTTTTTTTTTTTTTTTTTTTTTTTTTGCAAAATGACATATGTATTCTTAAGCTCAAAGGCTGGGGTCATTATGGGAGCAAAATAATTAAGTGACTCAAAAGCATAACGCTCTGTATGGTCACCAGCTCCACAGCGGGTGACTTTCTGGTGATGTCAATTACTTCAGGACAACCAACCAGATCATCCAAACCTAAAACCTCCCTCTTTGCAAAGAGCAAGCTGACTGTGTAATGCAAAGTCCCCAGTTTAATCTCTGCTTAAAAGTTATACTCATCTCAGAATACCATTTACCATGTAGAATATTTGCATAGCCTTTTTTTTTTGCCTTGGGGTTTTATTTTACTTAGGTGATTCTCTTTCAATATAAAAGGCAGCATCAGTCCTGTACCTGAAGAGCAAAGAATTTCTTCATTTTAATTTGATGGTTTTGGGCTTCAAAGTTCATTATGAGAACCAACCTCAAGGAAAATACATGTGGACAGATGGTGTGATCATACTCACTAACTGTGTTACATTCCTATAGATTTTTTTTTTAAGTCAGATTTGCCAACTTGTGTGGGATAGAGTATGCTCTGGGACAAAACTGAAGGAAACAAGCAATTGTGTGCCCTTCTTTTAAGAACTCAACAGAATAAAATGCGTATTTTTGATAATAATGTACAAAGCATGCATTCCCATTCACCAAAGACTCAGTGCCACATAAACAGGTAGAGGGTTAAACAGGCTGGTTTGAAAATGACCTTGTGTCATTGACCTCAGAAGGAATAAAACGAGAGCCGAAATATCAATTGTTTACTGAGGAGTTAGCCTTTCCTCTATTAAATATTTACTTGTGATATTTGTCAACCTGTGGTCAGAGCCATAAGATTAAATCATCTGACCAGAGTTATAGTTAGGGCTGAGATTATTTATAGGTCATACATGACCATGTAATTTGATTTCCCACCTCACAGTCAAATCAAATCAAATAAAAGCAATACACTAGTCCCAGAAAGCTTCGTTCCTCTCCTCTGGGGTAGGGTAGGGGAGGAGGGATGTTTATTCACTAGCAAGACAAGACACATTAGAATCAATGCTATAAAAGAGATAGTGAAAAATCCATGAGAAAATGAAATTGATCTGGGAAGGCCTTACAAGATGTGTAGGCATCCAACCACAGCCTGGAAAGATGGAATTGATGTTTACACTCAGCTCCCAGACTGTGAACCCCTCAAAAAGATAAAAGTCTCCTAGAAGTTGGGATTTGTGATGACTTCACTTCACTTTCTAACCCATAGCACTGTGTCTGGTTCACAGTAATCATTTATATCGTAATGGTGCTCTTGGCTGCAACTGACAGAAAATAACTTAAACAATAGAGGCATACATGCTAGTTTATGTCTATGGATAGTGTGGCTTCAGGGTCAGTCATGGAGTGTTTCAGCAATTTTATCAAGTGCTGAGATTCTTTCCATCTTTCAATTTTATCATCTTCATTAATTTGCTTTCTCCTCAGTCAAAACCCTAAATGGCCACTTCCAGTGGCAGAAGAAGAACTGTTTATTGATCTTTACTGTTTATGTCTAAGAGTTGTGAAGTTTTCATGGAAAGCCTGCTAGCAAACCTGCTCCTCACAACTCATCAGCTAAAACTGGGTCACAGACCTTCCTCAGACCAAACATTGTTAAAAAGAAAAGGATTGCCATGTTTGAATGGAAGAAATCAGAGTTTGTCTCTGAGCCATATGGTAGAGGGGTGAAACAAGATCAGGCATTCTTGTTGGGTAGGCAACTGGCAGTGCTTGACCCACTGTTCAACATATATTAGTATAAGATGGAAGAGTAACTTCAAAACAGCAATTAGATTTCAAAATATCTAGTTATCAATTAACAAGAAAGGAACAAGACTTTGATTCTGGTGAAAAGAAACTACAAAACTGTACCCAAGTACACAAAAGAAACCTGAATGGATTTACTTATAATTGTCCTAGATACTAAGAGTACCTACTATGTTAATTCTTCCTGAATATGTGTTATACCCTACTCCAATTGGAACTCCTACTTGAAAAAATTGTTTACCTAGAGAGATACATGCATAAAATACCCAGTAAACTTTCGTGGAAAACTCTAACAGCATGGTGAGGGTGACCCAAGGGATCGCATCACTAAAGCTCAAAGTGCGAAACCAAATAAAGAGACAGGTGCATGAATAAAGGCAGAGACAGGTAAACTGACAGGACAGAACAGAATGTACAGAAACAGATGTTTATATAGATAAAAAAAAAAGCGCATGTCATAACAGCAAGAATTTTCATCCCCTGGGGAAAGAGGGGATTTGAAAATAACGATGAGGCACATGCCTACTTATTTAGAAAACAAAGTCAAATCCATCCATCACACCCTTCTTTAAAATGAATTCCAGATGGTTTTAAAATACAAATCTAAAATGAGACCAACATGAAAAACTACTTCATGAAGACGTCAAGTTGTATATATATGTATATGTGTGTGTGTGTCTGTGTATGTATGTATGTGTATATATATATATATGTGTGTGTGTATATATATATATATATGTATATACATATATATATACATATATATGTGTATATATATATGTATATACATATATATATATATATACACACATACATACATACACAGACACACACACACAGATGTAGATACAGATATAGGTACAGATAGAGGTAGAGATGCAAATACAGAGACAGAGACAGAGATAGAAACAGAGAGAGACTGAGATCTCCCCAGCCCTAGAGTGGGAAAGATTTTTCAAGGCAGGGCATAAATTCAAGGAGTCATGAAAACTCACGCCACAAACTGATGGTGCCTGGCTCAAGTGCTGGCCACAGATGCATTCAGCTTGACCAAAATGAACAAGAACTTTACATCTCTCTCCCTTTCACATGGAGTTTCCATTTTCATGGGAATTTATCCTAAGTAGATGATTATACAAGTATACAAGTATAGAAATAGTTACAGGAATATTTTTTCATACAGTTGATGATAGCTAGAGATTGGAACTCATCTTATCAATATGGCTGATGTGTATTTATTATTGTGCATCCTAGAAAAGCCACCCTATAGCCATTTTAAAGGTGAGAGTGGAACTGTTTGAATTGACATGGAAACTGTTTGTGATATATTGCTAAGGGAAAATACAGATTATAGAAATACATCATGATCTGTCACCTGACATGAGTTATACCTAAGTATTGTATTAATGACCTCTAGATGATGGGATTATGAACAGTTTCATTTTTTGTTTACTTATGTGCATTTGCTACAATAAAAATAATTATCTGTGTTAAATATCAAAGTGAAAACTTAATTCCACTAACATTACTCATTCACTTATTTCTTATTAACATAATGTCTTCCTTTTAGAAATAGGCCTGGTACTTGGCTGCAAGTCTATTCTGTGGTTGTACAGAGAAGAGGCTCATGTCCCACTAGACCTGAAATAGGCTAGAGGTGATGTAAACAGCAGTCAGGACAGACCAGGCTGGCACCAGAGCATGCAAATTGAAGTAGGGCAAAATTTCAAGGTTGATAGAAAAATCTACCATGCAAGGAGACAGAGACTTTTGGTTCTTTCCATGGCAATGCCAAAATATCAGCAGTCCGGAAGCCTGAAATGTTGAAAAGAGCCTCATAATATTCTAGATGTTCAAGCTGGAAAGGATTTTGAAAGGAATTGGCCCAATTATTTGACTTTGTCATTAAAGACCCTTGGGCTCAGGGAAGGGGAAAGGTGAAAGGGCTTGGAAACAAGAGTCATCATGATTCTTGTCATGAACTTCGTGTGACTTTACTGCACATTCCCTTGAAAATTGTCATCTCATTATTATTTTTAGCTTAGGAAAGAAGGCCAAGAGTTGTCTGAGGCCACAAATATAATAGATGGAGGCAGGACTTGACCTTCAGCCGATCTGTTCTGTAGCCAGTGCCTGTTAGGCCACCCCCACACCACCAAGGTGTCAAGGGCAGAGCTGGGAGATGCCCTTTCTGTCTTCCAAACCAGGATTCCTCTGAATACTGAGTGTGTTCATTACAGGAGCTTCTGATGTCCACAGCTGGCTCTGCTGTCTCTTGGACACTCTCCACTTAACAAAATGACCTGCATCTCAGAGCCTGGGAGCTCCTGGTCTCAGCCCTGGATAGGAGCATTACACTCTCTCCAGTGAATCAGTAGATTCCATAGGCATCGTGTCCTCAGGGTGCTACTGCCAAGTTGCTGGGAAAGAACTTTGCCCTCAATGTCATGTCCTGTTCTGTTCTCTGGGATCCCTGCCTTGGACAATCAGGTTATGGGCTCGGCCAGAATCAGAGCTCAGATGGAGTCCTCCGGCCATGGTTCCATCAGGTTAAGAATTTAGGTCAGGATTTCTCAAACTTGGCAGGACTGATACTTTTGGCTGGATAGTTCACTGTTGTTAGGGGCTGTCCTGGGCACTGGAGGATGTCAGGCCTCATCTCTGGCCTCTATTCATTGGACGCCAGTGGCATCTTCCCACAATTAACGACTCTCATGACATTTGCTCCAGAGGCAAATCTCCCGTAGTTGAGAACCACTGGTTCAGAGAAATGCCCTCACTTGTTCTCCAACATAAACGACCTGAGGGCAACTAGGTTAAAACCCAGGAAGGAGAATCTTGTAGGTAGTTTTTATATTAAACTCCCAGATAGGTGCTTATCAGACCCGCATCTGCCTCCGGGAGCATGTGGAGGCCAACAAAAGGCAGAGGGTCTGACCTCATTCGGTGAGATAATGCTCCATCCTTTTCACTTTATAGGCTCTCTGCTCATCCTAGATATTCATCCGCCTCTTGACTTTTTAGTTTCTGATCTCTTACTTGCAGAAGTCCTTCGTTTAGCATTTTCACTTCTTCCAGTCCTTTTTTCCTAGATTCCTTTAAATCCTTTCCTTGCCCTTTCCTGTTTCTTTCCTGATGGCCCTGGCTGCCATTCTACAGTCATTCTTTGCCATTCTTGATATAAGATGGAATGAAGGCTTTGACTCTCTGGAGAAGAATTGTTCAGTGCCAGGCTGGTGCCCTTTCTCTGTCACCCTTTGTTACATGACCTTGAACTATTCACACACCTTTTCTGAGACTCAGTTTTTCACCTGAAAAGCTGGGGAAGGGGAGCTTGCCTTCCTGTCTTTACTAGATTGTATTAAGAGTTAAATGATATACTAGATATAAAAGTGCTTTGCAAAGAATAAAGTGGCATATTTTATTAATATTATCGTTATTATGTTTGATTGCTCATACCATTTGAATTACAGATGCATCACCTGGGTTTATTGTCACGTGGTCCCACCCTGTCTTCTTAGCCTTACATGGCACAGGGAGCACGTGCCAACAGGGAGCCTGGAGTCTGGCTCTGTGACATAGATTTGCCTTGCGTTGGTCACTTTCCTTCTTTGTATTCTAGGTTTCTCATCTGGCTCAACCAGAGGCTTTAGCTGGCTGCCCTAAGTTCCCCTCTTTCTCTCTCACAGACTAATCTGAGAGACAAAGTGTTATCTCAGAGTCCTCACGGTATTCTCTCCAAGACAGAATTGAGAGGAACTGATTCCTTCAATACCATCATCATTTTTACTCTCTTCCAAATGACATTTTGGACCATGGCACATGGAATAACAGTAAACAGCTTTCGGGAGACATTTAAAGCGGACAGGATTTCATCAGAAGTTCCTGCAGATCACTTTTCAAACCACCCAGTTTCACGCTCATTTCTGACCTGTTGGATGCCGTAAAAAAAGCTCATTATTTGCCTGAGGAATAGTTCAATATTAAGAAATAAATTAACAATATCTTCACATTCTTGGCCCACAATAATAAAGCTGATACTTAATGAGTACTTACTATGTGCCTGGCACTATTTTAAATGTTATTAAATCCTCATAACAGCTTTTTGAGGGTGTTATGTCCCCATTTTCTATTCCCATTTTATAAACAATGAGACACAGAAAGGTGTACACAGTTGCCCAAAGCACAGGAGCTGGGGTTTGGTTACAGGCGGCCTAGCCCTAAAATCTGAATGCCTTACCTCTGCACGTGGTAAATATTTGTTGACCTACATTTTATTATTTCTGCTCAGGTTATCTATCACTGCATGGCAAACCACCCCAAAATGGAGTTTCTTAAATTGCACATTTCTGTGGGTTGAGAGAGCATCTCTCACTTGGGGCCTGCCATACAGTTGCAGTGGGGTTACAGGTGAAGGCATGGCTGAGCCCAGATACCTGGTGGCTTCTTCACTATGCATCTGTGGTTCTGATGTTTCTCAGACCCTCTGCAAGCCTTGAGCTTCTCAGAACATGTTAGTCATTGGTAGCCTCCTTCTTACATGGCCGCTGGCTCTCCAGAGGCCAGGAGTGGAAGCTTCTAGCCAATTAATTTCATCCAGAACTGACACAGCGTACCTTCAATCACATTTCACAGGTCAAACAGTCACAGGCTCCACCTGGATTCAAGGGGACACAGAGCATAGTAAACAGCCTCACCTCTAAATGGGGGGTGGCATGGGAGTATTATAGAAAGCACATGTGACCTGCCACAATTATAATTTTTATTGACTAGATAACACATTCATCTGATGCAAAAGCAAAATGCTGTAGAATGTTACTCAGTACAAAGAAAGAAGACTTTTTCCCTTTTCTCCCTCCTTCTCCATTTTGCTCCAGCTCTCTCCAATCAGCAACCACTTTTATTACTTTTTATGTGTCCTCCTAGATATTTTATGAAAATATAAGCAAAAGCATATGTATATTCTTATTCTCCCTGGTTCTTACACAAAAGGGGACATACCGCATAACCTATTTATGGTCTTATATCTTGGAGAATTGCCTATGTTAATATGTACAAACAGAAAAAATGAGGTGAGAGGAGAGGAGGAAATGTGAGAGGAAGAAAATAAGAGCAGAAAAGAAGAGAGGAGGAAGGATAGAGAAAAAGAGCTGGAGATGGAGTATCATTTAGATGCTACATGCCAATGAAAACAGAGATAATACTTTTTATGGTAAGATTAAAGCTATTTTTTTTCTCTTGGCTTTTCTGGATTTTTTAAATTTCTTATAAAGAACATATGCTGCCTCTGTGATAAAAATGTTTTAGTACTCAAACCACATGGTTCCATTTTTATGCTGGTCTGAGTGTTTTTGTTGTTTTGCCTCCAACCACGATATCAATGGAGAAAGGAGAGATGTGAGGCCACCTCTGGGCATTTCTCAGACGGCTGCATTTGCTTAGACGAGTGCGCCATGCTGGTTCTCATCCTTCTTTATCCCTTTGTACTTTGTTCCACGGGCCAGGCTGCTGTCCTATAACTTGACCTTCTAGTAAATTCATGACCTTGTCATATAGCACAGGCAAGGCTCTGTGCCATGTTAGGGTTAGGGAAGGGTCACACACACGCACACACACACACACACACACACACACACACAGATCTGGGCTGTGATCAGAGAAGTGTCATAGCAGTAGTGTAAAGAGCTGGTTCAGAACAGCAAAAATAGGACCTGTCACTGTAAAGATTGAGGGAACAGTTTGCATCATGGGTGTTATTTGAGTATGATCATAAAGTGACCAGTTTTGGGGAAAGGTAGAATGAGGCATTCTGGGAGTTGCTAGGGAGCCTGGTAGAATAGCTGTGAGGATAAGGTGATGGCAAGAGATCCTGGAAATACAGACCAGGACCCAAGGATAGAAGGCATGTGGCCAAATGGAAGAGCTGGCTATTTCTCCTGTGAGCACTGGGGGGACTGCCAGGTGGGGGCTGTGGCTGTGCCAGACACCTGATCTGGCTTTTCCCTATTGTACACGTCTTTTTTTGTAATACATCATCTGTTAATATCTGTCCTTGCAATAGGTACTATCTGTGTTCGAGGTCTTAAATCTGAATTGAAAAGTTTTTGAATTTAATTTTCACTCTCAGGAAACCCAGAAGAGGGCATGTATCCTCTGAGGTTTAAAGAGAGGCAAAAGCACAGGGATTAAGGCTATGCTTGAAGCCCAGTGTTCATCAGGGAGAGTGGTCATATATTTGAGTCTCCTCAAGGGGCCACTGTGGGATATAACATACCTCCCCCTCTAATACATGCATGCATACATACATACATACATACATACATACTTACATACTTACATACATACATACACAAATAAATGAATGAGTACACTGAATTGCAATTGTTGGTGTTTTCTCTCCCCCCAGGCTCTGAATCCCATGAAGCTAGGCACAGTCTATTGCTTTATTCACCGAGGGTGCTCAGCCCAAGGGTTGGTCCATATTGGATTCTCAAAGTATGTTAATTAGCATGAAGAGGCAAGACTACTGTGAGCATCTTCAAAAGCCTAACCCACTGGAGGTGATAAAGGCTGCCCTGAGTTGTAACACTGGCTTCTCCCACTTCAGTATCCGTAGCTACCTCTGGAATGGGGGATACTAGCAACTGGGCCAACAGAGCAGTAAACTGAAAGACAAACACATCAGGTTCATACTTCCCTCAGTTTAAAAAGAGCCAATTTCCCCCGTTAGCCAGCGGGGAGGGAGAGGAGGCCTGTGTATGTCTAATTTCTGTCCTTTGGGACCCACCACCAGGAAGAGAAGGGTGGTAGAAATGGCTCAAGCTTGTCACAGTTAAGGACCCTTCCTCAGATCCCAAGGGTTTATCCAAAGTCGCACCAGTAAGTTGCTGCTCAAAGAAGCCTCCCTTGATTTCTTAGTTCTTCAGCTTGGGAAACTATTTATTTATTTTAACTCATATTGCTTTTATTGCTAAAGAAAAGTTACTATGCCCTGTGGGATTGTTGCAAGGACTACCAGAAGCTATCTGTAAATGACTTAATTACTATATAAAGAGGGTCTTGTATAATTAGGGCTAAATTCAAATCCCATCTTTGCTCCTTAATCTCTGGAAAGACATCAGGCCAGTTCCTTGGTCTCCAAATACATGGGTGTCCTCTCTCTGAAAAGATAATACTTGTGGATTGGTGGTAAGAGGCAGTGGGAATGTAAATAACACAGCTAGCACACTCTCTGGCACCTATCAGATACCCAAGCGTGACCACTTGTTTCTACTTCTCCATCATGTGGTTGCTATGTCTCTATCTTTCTCTCTTTACACTGCAAGTTCCTTGAAGGGTAGAAGCAAGCCTTCTTGACATCTTTAATATGTTTATGTTTTGAATAAATAAGATAATAAACTATGCAAGTCATTAGCTTGACAATCCTGGGGAATAAGAGGAATGAATCCATGAGTGGCTTTCTGTTATGTTTAGAGCACAATTAAAATGTCCTGAGTGGCACAAAGCTCTCTCTGCATGAGCCTTTGTCCATTCTCCCACCTTTTGCTTCGCTCTTCCCTGTCCGTCTCACCACAGTCCAGCCACATGGTGTCCATTGTCCAGGAACAGCCCACCTGCTGTCAGACTCAGGTACCTGTGCTACTTTCTTTTCTTGGAATATCATCCTTGTGGACTTCTGCTCTTGAGAAGGTTTCATTTTGCTGATAGATCATCCCTTCTGGGAGATTTTCCCAGCCTTTGCTCTTTACTTTAGACATTTTTCTCCAAGCCTCCTTTTCTTGCTAATTTGTTTCATAACATTTACTAACATTTAAACTATAATAAGCATAATTTTGGGTTTTGCAGCCCAGCATCTTTTGGGTTCAAAAGTGCCATTTAATTTTTGAGAGCTCATGAGCTTTAGGGGAAGCCAGTTCACCCCAGGTCTTCAGATGAGACCACATGGCCTAAAGTAATATTGAACCTGAACCCTCCACTCATGGCAGTTGCTTTGAGGATCTCTCTCAGACACATCAGGACAGTGTAGCCAATTGAAACCCAGTTCTGGGTCATAAAATGTTACTGGGGGAAACAACTTTCTCTTTCCTGTGGACATAAATCAGGAAAGATGTAGGACTGGAGCTAAAACAGACATCTTATAGTGAAGAAAGAGAATGGGGATCGTGTGTGCATGTGTGTATGTATGTGCATGTGTGTATGTATGTGCATGTCATGACCATAATTTCAGTCCTTGGACCAATCTATGTCTCAACTGGACCTATTGACAGAGACTTGTCACAGAGCCAATATAGTCGTTTTGCTTCTCCATCTTGAGTTGAGTGTCCTGTCACGTTACAGAAATCATCAGGATAGATATACCTGTTGAGTGTCTGTCTTCCCCACTAGACTAATGCCTGAGGAGGAAAGAAATCAGGACTTAATTACACCAGTAGCACCCAGCATAGCATTAGTTCTAGAAGAAGTTCTTAATAATGTTTGTCAAGTGGATAAATAAGGCATAGTGTCAAACTCCAAGGGGGCTCTGTCTGCTTCAGATGCGGTCTCATTCACTTATACTGTTTAGAGTGTGGAAAAGACCTGAAAATATTTTGGTTGTGTCTCACAACAGTGATGAATGAGGGACATTCCAAATGTCAACATTAGCTTGCAGATTTTCATGAAGACTTGCGTACCTGGGGAGATCTAAATGAAGGCAGTGTGGTGAGGCAGCTCCTGAGCCACCAGGGTGGGGTGAGCATGCCTGCCTTCACCAGAAGTCCTGCCTTTTTCCTGGAACTGGACACTGAGTCACAGATTAAAATAAACCCTATGGATTCTTTGGATCTTACTTTATAGATGCAGAAACTTATGCTCGTATAATTCAAAAAGTGCTTGGGACATTCTACTTATTCAACTTGATCATGATAGAAGAATCAGGATGAAGGCGTTATCCAGTCCACTAAACTAAACTTGATGCCACAATTCTTTATTGTCTCTCCCCCTGGTCCACCCTCCTTTTTATTCCCTCCCTTCCCTTCTTTGTATCCTTCGAAATACCTTCAAAGATGAGTTTTCTTTCCTTGCCAACCACATCCGTATTCTTAGGACTACTCTAATGAAGGCAAATGTAACATGATCTTTGCTCTTAAGTATCTCACAATCGATTTGAAGGTGGAAAAAAGGCAAAAGATAATTCTAACAACACGTGATAACTCTTGAAGGCTCTCAAACCCATTTCCAGGGCATCACATTCAGTCTTCTGACTGAAGTGGATGAGTAATGGTGATTGGTGATCAGAGAGAAAGTTATGGAGGACTTAGAGAAGGTAAAACATCAACTGAGGCCTGAACTTTGCCTTAGGTAGAGTTTACCCAAACAATAAGACTAGGGTTTAGGTGACTTTAATAATCAAACATGGTGGAAGTGTGGTTTATCAAATGGATAATGTTTAGAGGTGAGGCTGTAGAGGCATGTGGGAGTTGGGTGTGAAGGGCCTTGCAGGGACTTCTGACGTTATCACAGGGACAGGAAGCCTTTGAGAGATTGTGTGCATGGTCATATGGGCATCAAAGAGTGACAAATCACCCAGATCCATGGGTGGATAGGACTGAACAAGGAGAGAAGTTAGGAGGCTGTGTCAGTATTCCAGGGTGGGCATGGGGGCTGGTAAAAGCTGGCAAAGGTGTGACAACACAGACTGCTTTGACAAGGCACCCTGATACTCCATGCTTCACTACCTTCCCTCCTTCCCTTACCTTTAATGATTTCTGGATGTTCTGAAGTGGAACCGGGCAGATGGCATTTTAAGAAAAAATGACTTTACAGCCTCAGGTTCCAATCTGATTTATATTTTTTTCTGCCAGAAGGAGATGAGAATTCAGTACCTTCTTAGGTAATTAATGATTCAACATGGTGCCTTTGCAAAACGAAATTGGAGTGGCTGGAAGCCTCATTTGCAGCCATAAGAATTCAAAGGACACAAGAAGGCTGATTTGTGATTGTTGCTTTTCATCAATAAAAATTAAACTGATTACAAAGAGCTGACAATGAGACAGTGTCTCACAAAAGTAATGTTGCTGACATTTTCCTGAGTGTTTACCACAAATATTCAAATTTATCATTCTTGACATTCTTTAGAAAAATGGGAATAAAATATTATTTTGGTTTTGCAATATTTGCTTGTATGCACATTTATATGCATGCATAATTGTCAGAAAATTAAAAGATTTCTGTGCTTCCCATCATATTCATTTTTTAAATTAAGTGTTCTGATGGGAGATCATGGAATTAAGCCCTAAGAGCTTTTACTTTAGATATAAAAAGCATTTAGAGTGATAATATCTGTTTTCTGTAGAGAAGATATGCCCATCAAGATCCTGGTGTTTGGTTAATTCAACCTTTAGAGAAGAATTATGACAAAACTATACTAGATAACATTTATATAACCCTTGAAAGTTTATAGATATGACCTATTTAAATATTTTTTAATCATCATATTGATATTATTGCTGTTGTATCTCACAGATGGGACCAGAATTCTCCTCGCTTTTTGATCTTAGACAAGTTCTCAACTCCCCCGAGCTTCTTACCCATGTTCTTGTGTCCAGGGGCTAGTGTGAGGCTTTTGAGATCCAAATAAAACACAGCATACCACGTGTTAGTAGTGCCCACGGTATTATAATCACAACCGCTTTTTACAGCAGACTTGCTTTTCATTCCGACTTTTTTATTTCTGGTATAATAATCGAAGTCATCCTAAATCTCATCATTAATCTTACATAGGTTCTTCTTTCACCAACACAATGCCTATTATTTTCTCCTTTTCATTCCCTTTTCATTACCATTGGTTTTATGCACATTTTTACAAAGTTTCTCTTTCTCTGCTTATTTAGTTTTCACTCCACCATCCATTTCATCTTCCACTTTTCATTCATTGTACTGTCCACAGTGATGCTATGGGGATCCTCTCAAATATTAGCTTTGGTTACATTATTTTCCTGAAGAATTTTCATTGTCTACATTAACAACATATCTCACCTCTGCCACTCAAGGACTCCTGTATCCAGTTACCTTCTAACAGTTCCCTAAATGTTACTTATAAATGCTAAAATAAGAACAGCTTCTGTGATGTAATGTTGTATAATTTAGAAAGTATCTATGAGACCCATAGGCCACTGGTATGCAAGCATTTCTCTGCCAAGCTATTGAGGCATGTTTAATTGTGTTACACTGGAAGTGTATCCTGCTCTGCACAATGCAGAAATGCGTTGTATCTTACAGTACTTAAAAAAAGTGACTGTTTTCAAATGGAGCACACACCTATCAAAAATGGCTAAAATTAAAGTGAACAATTGGCAATACCAAGTGTTGTTAAAGATGAGGAACAATTTGATTTCTTGGATATTGCTGATGAGAGTGCAAAATGGTACAATCTTGCAAAATACTTTGACAGTGTTTTACGATGTTAATAATGAATTTTTATATAGCCTAGCAATTGCACTCCTAAGTATTAACCATATTTACTCTAAGTATAAAGGAAAGTTTTGCATGTAATCTTTGTCACAGATGTTCAGCTTTATTTATAAAAAATAAAAACAGTTTCATTCGTAGTAGCCTAAACCCTGAAACAACCTAAATGTCCTTCAGATGGTGACTGGTTAACCAAATTCTCATCAATCCATCCAGTGGAATACTACCAAGCAATGAAAAAGAGCACAGTTTTGGTTCAGACAATAGCCTTAACGGCACTGAAGCATAGTAAGACTAGTGAAAACCAAAAAGCCTATCTTAAGATGTTGCATACAGCATATTCCTATTTAACATTCTTGGTGTGACACAATGATGGAAATGGAGGGTAGATGAGTGGTTGTCAGGGGCAGAGAAGGCTTCGCTGTACAGAGGCAGTCCTGGATCTTGATTATGCTGATAGTTATACAAATCTGTACAGATTACAAAGTGTCAGAAAGACACACATGCATGGACGTGAAAACTGGCAAATTTTGAACATGTTCTTAGTGTCATTTTTAATATGTCAGTGGTTACCATGAAGATGGAAGAGGTTATTGTTGATAAAAGAGAATGAAGAGGACCCAGGGACTTTCTGTACTATTTTGCAACTTCTTTATCAGTCTAAAATCATTTCAGAATTTAAAAAGGTTTTTAAAATGTGAGAGACATACTTAAAATGTTTTCAATGCATGTCAAAGACTAAACAACAAATTATGTAAATGGAATTCAGACCCAGAACTCTGCTGAGCAGGGAGCCTTAGTATTATCTTCATTCTTGTTAGAGGATAGAGCAAAAGCCAACGCTCCAGGAGGTAACAAAGCTTTATGTGGGTGATCTATTGATAGGCATTAATTCTCACAAGTTGATTTTTGAGCAAATGCTTAAGTCTAGCCTAAGTACTTTCTATAGCAAGAAGTAGTTGTGTCTTACACAAGTTGTGTGGGACAGTTTTAACATGTGATCCAAAATAGAAACCAAGCTGGACAAAGGCAGAACTGTGGCAGCCTACTTTCGTCTAGATAATTTGAGAGTTGATTTAGCAGTTCTAGTCTAGAAACTGTTTTCAAACTCTGAAAATGTTAGAGGAAAAAAATATCACGGTCTCACTCTGACACCAAGCAAGTTGGTTCAATAAGCTGAAGCAGTCGTAGCTTCTATTGAAGTGATAAACATTGTAGACATATTATTTTTAAAACCTTTTTCCAAAGGAGAAATCAGAGGCTACCAGGACACACTATATCCTGTGAAATTTGTAGTACGTAGCTTGGTACTATATCTCACATAGAAACTGAGTTAATGTCACTCAGTAAGTCTTTTTGTGTTAATTTATTAATTTATCCATTCATTTATTGAACCAGTAATGATTGCTCCTCTATTATGTTCCATGAACTATTTCAGTATCTAAGGATATGACAATGAACAAGATAGCAAAAACTCACAAAACTGTTACAGTGGGGAGATGTGTTTTACCCTCCCTTGAGTCTCCTCAGACACTCAGGCTCCCAGCCACGCTCTGAATCAGTGACCTCAACAGCCCTGCTCAGCTCCTGCAGATGTGTATTAATGGCTTCCTTTATGGAGTCACTCCAGCTCATATTTGGTCTTCTTTTCCCACTGCCTTCTATTTCTTCAGCATTATTGTGTTTTCCGAAGAACCCTGACTCCTTATGATGTGACCCAAATAGGACACCTTCGGTTTTGACATTTTTATTTTCAGCAATGTTTCAGGCTAAATTTGTTCTAGGACTTACTTGTTCATTGTTCCCATGGTCCAGGGTATCCGTAGAGCCCTCCTCCATGTATTTTATTTTCTAGAAGCCTTCTCTGTTCAACATTCACATTCATACATAGTAAATTAACACGAGGGCATGGACAATCTCATTCTTGGTCTGTAAAGGCACATCTTTGCTCTTGATCATCTTTTCTTACTCCTCCACTGCTGCCCTTCTGAGTCTTAACCTTCTCCTGGGTTCTTGTCTGCAGTTTCCATTTGAATTGATGACTGAACCAGAGTAGTAAGGTCTTTAACAGTTTCAATGTCTTCATTATGTATTTTAAAGTTGTGTATTTCTTTTGTGGTCGTGATTTTTGCCTTCTTGATGTTCAAATGCAGCCCACTTTGTCTCTTTCTTCTTTTACTTTCATCAGAAGTCATTTCAAATCATTGTTGCTTTCTGCCAGTAAGATGGTATTATCTGCATATTTTACATTAGTGATACTTCTTCCTCCAATTTTCACTTCTCCTTCCTTTGAGTCTAGCCTAGTTTGTGTGTGTGTGTGTGTGTGTGTGTGTGTGTGTGTGTGTGTGTGTGTGTGTGTCCATGTGTCTGTTCTGAGAGTACAGGTAAATAAATAGGGAGTTAGAACCCACCCTTGTCTGAGATGTTTGTCTATAGGAAATGATTTTGTCCCCACATTTTGTCTTTGTCCTGCCAGTGGCTTCCTGTCTACAATACCAATTACACATCAGGCTGATCAAGTGCCGAGGCACAACCATTTTTTTTTTCATGATCCACACAGTCAAAGGCTTAATCTACAAAGCAGATAAACCTTCAGACATTCTTTGGAGTGCTCCAGTATCCAATAAATCCTTACAATTAGATCTGAAAGCCTCTTCCTTTTCTGAATCCAGCTTGAGCATCCATCATTTCATGCTCCATGTACAGTAGATGCCTTGGTTGCATCACCTCGAGCATCACTTTACTTGTATGGGAAATTAGAGCAGTGGTTCTATAGTTACCACTCTCCTCAGCATCACCTTTCTTGGAAATTGGGATGTGGTGTCACAATTTCTATGCTGTCGCTATCACCTAACACCTATGAAATTTAAGTGCTCCCATGGTTAATTACTTAAATCCAGTAATTAAAATGATAATTAAAACTGTGACAAGTGTAACACAAAATACAGGCATGGTGATTTGAAACATATAGTAGGAACAGATCAACTTTAGATAATTAAACTAAAATTAAAGTGATAAAACATTAGTGAAAACACGAGTTATGGCATATGAATGAAGTGCTAAAGAATTGGTAGTGTCAAGACTATGGAGCTGCACCACTCAGAGCTCCTTTCAAGAGAACCTGGAGGTCAGAGTGCAGGCGGTTGGTAACCTTGAGCCACCATACCTTCTCCCAAATCGGCGATAGCGCTGACCAAGGTCATGACTCCCATCCAGGGACTAAGCATGATAGGGTTACTGGAAGAGGGCTGTCTTCCCAAGGTGAAAGGGTCCTCTAAACAAAGATCCTGTTCTTGTGGGCTCCCCATTGACCTGGCTGAGACATACTCAGGGCCACACAGTAGATGAAGCTCTTTTATCTCATCCACCTCCCTTTCTTCTTTCTTTTCATAGATGCGATAGCTCCATCTTAGTCTGGTAGCTCTTCCCACTTAGTCCTGCTCACACGTCCCTTATCCTTCACCGATGTCTTTCTGAGGAGATTTATTTCCTCAATAAATCTCTTGTACTTGTACATCTAATCCTGTTTCAGTGTCTGCTTTATAAAAGATCCAATACACACATAATTTTTGAGTGATTGATTTGATTAATGGATGGATTAATCAATATAATCACGGCTCTGTTTAATTTGATGTGAATATTCACACTTGAGTATCAGTCTGCTGTTGAATCTCCTCTTGTTTCTTAAGAATTCAGGCTAAAAAAATGTAGAAAAAGTACAAAGTAATAAAAGAGCAATTAGGCTAAAATTATCTTGTGTTCTATCTAAGCTGTGGCCCTTGGCATGTCTGTCGTGCTCACTCTAAAATTCCCTCATACTCTCAGACCCAGTTTCTTTCTCTATATGGACAGTTGATACCTTTAGAAGTTTTTAAACCTCTTTTCCCTAGGATTGCTTTCATCTCAGCCACTGGATCTCAGGAGACATTGTTTTGGCCACTGTCAACCTGTTCATCCGTCCATCCTTCCTTCCATCCATCCATCCATCCATCCATCCGTCCATCCATCCATCCATCCATTTACTTAATAAATTCTACCTGAGGACTTGTAGAAGAGATAATTATCTAATTGCAATGAAGAGAGTAGGCTTTGGTCTCAGACCCACCACTTATATTGATAGGTCTTAAATTCTCTGTGACTCATCTGTAGAAACAATAATAAATATTATCTATCCTATACAGTTACTGTGAAAATTTAAAACACAACACATATAAACATTGAGAACAGAATCTGCTACATAGTAAATATTCATAAAACTATGATTAGTCAGTAGTTCTATATGCAATAATCTGAGCTAGGATTTAGAGATGCAGCAGTTAATTAAAGAGACATAGCACATGCCTCAGGTGCTATAAAGGGGGGCGGGTATTAGACCAGTATGGTGCTAATTAATTTGTGGGGATGAGAGACAAGGAAGAGCAAGTCAGGAGGAGACAAAATTATGTGCAAAGCCCCTGTGGCAGAAAGGGGCTTAGGGTTCAGGAAAAATGAAAAAAAAAAAAAAAAGAGCAAGCTATTCGTGGTGAATAGATACATCCTTGGACTCTGCTCATACACGTAATAGATGTGCTCTCTACTGGTTCCTCAGTGCTACCTACACACTTGGGCCCAGCCTCCTGCTGGGATTTGAAATTATTAGAACCCACCTGACTTTCATACACTGTAGCCCAACTTTTACCCTCTTATTATACCCAAGTGTTTTTTGTAGTAATCGCCAGATTCCTTCCCTATCTGTTCCTCATCCCTATGTTTATCCAATTCATGACGGAGGAACATCCCACTTAGAAGACAAGAGCATAAACTCTGAATCCAGTTCCCAAGTTACCACCATCACTTGACCTTGGGCCAACTACTTCACCTTTCTGTGCTTTAGATTAGCCATCTGTAAAAATGGAATTGAAAATATTTTCCAACTTATAAGACCATTTTAGTATTCAGTGGGTTAGCATGAATGAAGTAGTACTCTATTTGATAGGATATAAATTTTAGCTATTATAAATCATCAATATCTTCATTGTCACATAGGCTCCTGCTACTATTTTGGGGCTCTACCTTTGGAGACCTGTTGGTCTTTTACTGTGTCTTAATGAGCCTCTCCTTCCTTTACACTCACGGAAAGTCTCTCATTGACTTTGTCAGCTAGGGTTTGGGGCCAGTGTCTACCTCCACCTACCAGAAGAAGAAAATTCAGAGTGTCATTGGGAAAATCTAAGTGTTCACATGCACTCACATGCAAATGTCAAATATACCCTCTGCCTTCATGACTCCCCAGTGCCATCTGAAGTGGCACATCTTCCTTCATTGTAGGCTCAGTCTCTAGCTGTGTTGATATTTTTCCTTATGTTCTATAACAAGTGATAGTTTTAGAGAAGGCAACTGACATTTTAAATAATCATGATCTTCAGTAAAGTGGTACTAATTTTAATGCTTTCCACTGCTGCTCCTTTGCAAGGCACAGAGCAGCCAGACTTCCGTTCTATTGAAGTGATTGCTAATGTGATGACATCCAAACCATCAGCTGCCTCCCACACGGATGTTGACAGCTGGGGTGCTTTCAGCATTTTCCTGGTTATCGTCCCCTCTACATTCATTTTCCTTGCAGATTAGATTGAAATGGTAGCATTTCACTGCAATTGAGATGGGGGAGTGGGGTTTTTGCAGATTGACAGATATAATTATCACATTCACTCCTCGGCATATCTAAGTAGCAGTCCCCTTATTTATCCAGCATTAATCACGAAAGAGTTCAATCAGTTGGAGAGGGTTTTTCAAACAAGACCCAGACTAGAGAACTCATTCAATAATGATGTTGTCACTGTTGATGCAAGGCTAGCATCTCGCTCCAGATCTGTCTGTGAGCCCTAGTTTTGGGGCCTTTGTGGATGCATTTGGGTTGGTATAGAAAGCCTGCAAAAGGCCTAGATCCACTCATTCTGAGGAGATGCAATACAAGGATTTACATTATGAAGGGAATAGTCAGAGAATGATGGATGCAAGGAAACAAAATATAGCTTATCACAGTTGGGAGGTTGAGTCAGAAAAAGCCATAAGCATCTACAGCCATGCCACTCTGAACACACCTGATCCCATCTGATCTTAGAAGCTCTCCAGGCTTGGGCTTGGTTAGTACTTGGGTGGGAGACCACCCGGGAAGACCAGGCACTGTAGGCATAAAAAAAAAAAAAAGCCAGAAGAAAGCAACCCATTGTTTTGTTGTTTTGTCTGTCTGTCTATTTGTTTGTTTTTAAAATGAGGATCATGGTTGTTTGATGCTCTAGTGAATTTTAAAGATAATCTAGCTTGCCTTCCCTCTTTCCTCTTATGATGGCAAAACATTAGGTTCTTTTCTACTAGCCTAGTGTCAGTCATTTGGCTAGTTAAGGGAAGTTCAGCATTTATAAAGGAAGGAGCCAAAACATGAAGCATATTTATAAACAGCTATTACATTTGTAACAGTTGTTTAGATTTATATTATCCTTGAGTTGAAGAGATAGAGGGGGCCTTCAAACAGATGTGGCCCAACCCTCATTCTCCAATACCCCCAAGAAGGGCAGTCTGATCTGCCTTTGGATGTCTTCCATGAAGTACCAAACAACCTGCCATCCAATATCAGGACAAATCAAAGACTGAAAAGCTAAGTGACAAGAGGAGAACTCACCTGGGCACTTTTCCTAATAATAATGGTGATGGTAATGGTGAAAGTAAAAATCATGATTGTGGAAGGTAAGAAATAATCTAATATTAAACCATTGCCTCTTCCAGACCAAGCAACTTAAATGAATCACCTTATTTAAACTTTTCCAAAATTCTATGAGCTAGGAGGCCTTTCTTTCTTCTGTTTAGAAATGTGGCTTAAAATATAGACAATCTCTCTGGGTCAGGCAGGGATCAAATGTAGAGCTACAGTTACATGATAGCAGCTTTTTTCTTTGCCACAACACCATGCCGCCTTGCATGTACTCCTTTCTATGTTTAAATCACAGGTTCAAGGAGAATGTGCAGGCAAGGAGAAAGGTGAGCAAAAGGGTGTTTGGGTCTAGTGTTGCTTTAGGAAAAAGTCCCTAATAAACTGTCAAAGATAGTTTGTGCTCAGACAGAAATGAATGCTCAAGACAGAAGTTAAAAGTGAACATGCACAACCAGTTAATTTTGATTATCCAATTGTGTTTTCCTCGGAAGTTCATCAAATAGCCTGCTGCCTCTCTTGCCTGTTTATTTTATTTTGTTTGTAACTCACGGAGCAGAAACCAGACCCTTCTCTGTGGCACTCCCATAAAAGTTAAATAACAGTTCTATTAAAAGACACAGGAGATGCTCATTCCTATTTTTTTTTGGAGACCTATCTGCTGCTATCCTGCCTCTGGTGTGACTATCTTTAAAAATAATAATTTATTTTTCCTAACAGGCTTAGTAAGTGTGTTCAAATTACTTGAGATTTTTTTTTTCTAAGTGAGGAAGTACACAATCTATACCACACCAAAATTTTAGGCATAATTGGGAAGGAAAAAGTGAATGTGGAGGCTTCTTAACATTAGTTCAGTATTCCCATCCACAGTACTAAGTTCACCTACTTGGACTCACTGAATGAATACTCACGACAATCTGTTGAAGTAGGTATTATGACCACATGGTCATGTTTCTGGATATAATCAATTTTTCTCAGAGAAGAAAACTGCAGTGTGAGAGCAATTCCTCTTCTAGGTGCCTACTCAGAAAATTTGAAAACATTTGTTAATAAAGATATACATGTTCATTGCAGTATTATTCATGGTGGCTAAGACATGGAAACAATGGAAGTGTCCTTCGACAGATGACTACTCAGCCACAGAAAGGAGAAAAGTCTGCAATTTGTGACACCATGGATGGATCTTGAGAATCTCATGCTAAGTGAAATAAGTTAGATGGAATGGAAAATGTTGAGAACCATATGATTTCACTCATATGGGATATAAAACTTAAACAACAAACGAGCAAGACAGACAGACAAAAGCTCACATGTACGACAATAGTTTAGTGCTTACCAGAGGGAAAGGAGGTTGAATATATAGTGATGGAAGATTTGACTTTGGGTGATGAACACACAATGCAATATACAGATGATGTATTATAGGATTGTACACTTGAAACCAATATAATTGTATTAACCAATGTCACCCTAATAGATTTAATAAAATTTAAAAATAGAGGGTATTCTCTTGAAAAGGTCATGGTGTTGGTCTGCGGTGGAGCCAGGATACCTGTGATTCTTGCTTCAGTGTCAGACACGGGAACTGCAGAGAGAATGACATTCCTTTATAAACATAGACACAGAAGTCCTCTTTGGAGGAAGCTCTGAGCTGAGAACTGAAGGAAGGGAAGAGGCTGGACAAAGAGCATTCTGAGCAGGAAGAACAACTGTAAAGTGTCCGAATGGAGAGGGCTGATATTTATGGAGGAATGAAGACCTTATTATGGCCCAAGGAGGATTTCTCAGTAAGTGGCAGAGCTGAGGTTTCAGTCTATGCCATGTGGTCTCAAGCCCCCACGTGTAGCACTGTCACACTGACTTTCTCAGTCTTGTTGAATGCTTCAGGGACTCCCAATTAAGATGTGACATAAAACTGCTCATCGGTTTTTGCATTTTGGAAACCTTACCAAGAGTAGTACCCAGGGCATGGTGGTTGTTAGAAACCAGATAGGAAAGGAAAGAAGAGGGAATGGGAAGGACAGACAGCAAGGGTCAATAACTTTTTCAAAAAGTTTTTTTTCTTTCCTGAGAATGCTAGAGGAGGATATGGGGTAAGGGAGGGTTTGTAGAAGGAGAGAAAAAAAATGTGAATGTTGATTCAATTGATCCAGGAGAGAGAGGAAGAGTCATGAGACACCAGAGAGAAATTGATTATGTCCAGAAACATTAGTGTATGATTTGATTCTTTGCCCTTGGCTAAAGAGGATTTATGGACATCTAGGAATGGGAGTGGGGAGAGGGGTGCTCTATTCTCTCTGTCTTGTTTCTATTCAGTGCCCAATCCTCACTTAGGTGAAGCCAAACACAGTCACCATATGATATGCATGTTGCTTTTATTTGTAGTGGTTTTATTTATTTTTCTCCAAAGTACATTGATTGATCCTCTTTTTTTGTAATAATTAACTGAGATAATCAGCTAATTAACTTATTATCTCATTCTCTCAATTAATATGTTCAATATGCCAGATACTGTAACAAATTGAGTGATAGAAAGATGGATAAGTAAACATATGATGCCTCCTACCAAGAAGCTGTCATTCTTGTGGAATTAGATACAGTACCCTATGGAACACATCACAGTCCTTTGCTCAGAGTTTTTTAATACATGGGATTTAAAAGAGACAGACATATAATCGATATATGGGAGTTTTAAACATTTTTCATAGTTTTTTCCCTTTATCTGTTTTTTCTTCCTTTTTACTTTTCTTGAATGTTTATTTACACATATTCAATTATATCTGTATTATATAGATATAATAATATAATGACTATATAATATAGATTATACCTATGAAGAACTTTATCCAGAATATGTAACACAAACTTTTGCAAATCGATAACAAGACTAATTACTAAACTTAAAATTGAGCAAATGACTTGTACAGACAGTTCATGAAAGATATAAACAATCAATGAACATAGAAAAAGTCCTCAGGATCATCACCCATCAAAGAAACACAAATTATAACCACAAAGAGATACCAGCACACAGCCTCTAGAACAGCTAAAATTCGAAAAATGGACATCACATGTTGGTGAGGATGAGTAGCAGGAATTTTCATCCACTATGGGAGGTGGGTGTAGGTGCGTAAAATGCTACAACCAATTTGGAACACGATTTGGCAGTTGAACATATATCTACCTAAATACCCCCAAATTATTTACCTAGTTATTTACCCAAAATAAATGAAAAGTTGACACTGCACAAAGATTTTTTTTAAAGAATATCTATAGCAGTTTTATTTATAATAGACATAATTAAAACGTTCATCAGCACTTCGATAGGTAAACTGTGGTGTAATCATACAAAAGACTACTGCTCCTTAATAAAATGGAAAGAACCACTGATGTCATCAAAATTGTGGCCAAACCTCAAAAATATTATCTGGGAGAAAAGAGCTAGACACAAAAAAGTACAAACTGAATAATTCCAATTATGTGAAAGCAAAACTAATCTGTGATGATAGAAATTAGAACAGTATTTGACTATGGGATTAGGGATTGACTACAACAGACACTAGGGAAGTTTTTGATAAAGTGGTGCAGATATGATTGGGATGGCATAACCCCTCATATCGCATCCTTAGCCTGGTAAGCAAAACTTGAGGACAACTTCATGACCTGGGCCTCTGGCATCACCCCTGTGATTTTCTTACACAGTATAGGGGAGATTATTATTTAAGTGGGATAATATGATCACATAACCTCTTTAAGAGGAGAATTTTCTTCCTTTGGCTGTGGATTGAGAGATTGGGGAGAATTGAAGCACTAGAATGATTAAAAGCACTTTGCAGGTTGGAAGGGGAACAGAACCACATGACAAGGAATGTGGGGGGGGGGCTCTAGGATTTGAGAACAGCCTGGCTGATAGCCAGTGAGGGTAGCAGACCTCAGACCCACAACTGCAGGGATGGCATTCTGCCATCAGCCTAAATGACCTAGAAGTGAGTTTTTCCCCAGAGCCTTCAGATAAGAGTCCAGTCTAGGTGCCATTTGGATTCTGGCCTTGTGAGACCCTGAATAGAGAAGCAAGTTGACCCTACCCAGACTTATGATGAAGTGTAAGATGATAAATGGTTGTCGTTTTAAACCATTCAGTCTATAGTTATTCAGCAACAGAAAACTAACACACTTATGAGGATGATTTAGGAATTTAACTGTATATACATATATGTATATGTTTAACATTGGTTTATAACATATAAATTGCATTCATATAACATTATAATTCAATATCTGTATACACTCACTACCCATAGAGAGCCCACCACCAAAAGCCTTGTTTCCATACTTCACCATAGCTTTGACTCTCTTTACTCATTTTGCCCTCCCATCATTCCCCTTCCCTGACTGGTAACCATCAATTTCTGTATCACATACAAATGAAACCATCTGATTGTTGTGCTTTTTCATCTGACATTTTACTTAGCATAAGAACCTCAAGATTCATCATGTCATTACAAATGGCAATATTTCATCTTTTTTCATGACTGAGTAGTATTTCACTGCGCATGTGTGCATGCACATCACATCTTCTCTATCCTTTCATCCACTGATGGACACTTAGGTTGTTTCCATACCTTGGCTATTGTAAATCATGCTACAATGAATGTAGGGGTGCATATATCTTTTTAAATTAGTGTTTTCATATTCTTTTTATAAATACTCAGATATGAAATAGCTTGATCATAAACTCAGCTTCTTATCAGTGCTCTCTATTAAAAATCAATGTGGTAACAGTGTGGAGTTGTCACATTGATTTTTTAATAGAGAGCACAGATAAAGATCTGAGTTTATCTCTTGGATGCAGAGTAAAGGACCTCTGCTTCCATAGCTGTGGGGTGGGGGTGTATAAGGAACCAATACGACAAACACAGGATCCTTAAATAAAGCTCTTTTCATTACTGGAAAAAAATAAGTCTATTTTTAAGGACCTCAATATTTTTGTTTCTTTAAACATGTCTCCTCCAGTTTTCCCATAGCACATTTATTGAGCTCTAGCTATGTACCAGCCCTTGTTTTAATGCTTGTATTAACTCTTATAATTTTCACAGTAACCATACGAGGTAGATAGGCATTTTCATCACCTCTACTTAATTAGTAACTAAGTCTGGGTTACACAGTGAGGTAGTCTGCCTCTGGAGCTGCAGCTTTTAACCACAGAGTCAGAGACAGAGGCAGAGATAGAGACAGAAATAAACAGAGACAGACAGACAGACAGCTGTCTAGTATTTCTACTTAAAAGGGAACTGAACCCATCCTCATAACCATATCTAACCCTAATCACTTCCCAAATACCTCCTCTGAATACCATCTCAATGGGGGTCAGGACTTCAACATATGTACTTTAGGTGAGGGGCACAATTCAACCTATAACCAGTTACCTCGAGTGTATTTCTTTTGTGGTCAGTAAAATTTTTATTTCATTGCATGTGTTCTCATACAATGGAGATAATCTGATACCAATTTAGTGTCTATTTTCCCCTTTTTACCTCATGTATATGGGTCATGTTATACATACTATGTATAATGTATTATACTGCAACTGCGATTCGTGTATTTATTTCACAAATATTTACAGATTCCCATCCTATGCTGGTCACTGTGACTGGTGGTGGAGAGTAAGTGGTAAAAGGTGAACAAAAGGGATCTGGAGCCTGATCTCACAGAGCTCAGAGCCTGTTAGCAATCAGAGTTCTCGTCCGGTTGCACTGGCTTGCATGGGCTTCAGTGAATGTCATTTACCTAGCATAGTCTGATTCTACACCTAAGTAATGTCTGTATTTTTTTTTAAATTGTGTGTATGCATCTGTAAGCTTGATGCACTTTATAGTTTCTTTCAGACACTCATAGTCTTTAGTGCCTTCTGCTAGAGAGTCACATCCTTGGGAATGGGATACATGTCCCATGGGTCTTCACATGTCCTGCACCTTTCACAGAGCCTCATGTGTGGTAGACATTCCCTGAATGAAACCCCCTTTAACTGTCATGATAAATATCTAAGAAAGATGTTGACATTCTTGTATTAGCTCGGTCTGCCATAACTAAATGCCATAGACTGGGTGGCAAAAACAATAGGATTTATTTTCCCTCATAGTTCTGGAGGCTGGAAATTTAAGATCAGGGTGGCAGCATGGTTGTGTTTTTATGAGGGCCCTATTTCTGATTTGTAGATGGCCATATATTTTTTTCTATGTTTGTTTATGGCACAAAGAGAGGGGGGGTGATGGAGGGAGAAGGAGAGGATAAGGGAGGAAGGGAGAGAGAGAGACAGACAGACAGAGAGAGAGAGGGGGGGGGTGTCTCTTTCTCTAAGGTCGCAAATCCTGTTGGCACAGGGCCTCATCCCTATGTGCTCATTTAACCATATTTTCTTTGGTAAAGGTCCTATTCCCGGAAACAGTCATGTTAAAAGGGCTTCAACACATGAATTTGGAAGGAGATAAACATTCAGTCCATTGCAATTCCCATTTCATAGATAGAAAATTGGATTGAGACAGGATGTCAGCTATGCTTTGTCCCAAATGCCAACTCACACTGATGTTAGTGGCCACCTGGAACCTAGAAGGAGAAATATTCTGCACCCATATGTGGGCTCAGAAGAAATTAAGGCTACATCAGTTAGCTGGTGTGAGTGTGGAGCAGGGGCCAGCAGTGTGTGCACATGTGTTTGCCATCACTGTGTGCGTACTAAACAGCTTTGGCTTAATCTTTAATACTCATAACTTTCAAGGCAAGCATTTTCTTTCCCATTTTATAACAACTGATGGAATGCTAGAGAATTTAAACATTTTACCAGAGGGTAGTTAAAGGTAGAACTTTTATTTGAACTAGCTTCAATGGCTTTTTATAGTACTACTAACTTAACTCAAATCCCTCTAATATTGAGGGTTTTGGCATTTCCTCATTTCACAATACATTTCAAAAGCCACATAGTCATTGGTCAAATCGCAGTGTTAAAGAAAGTAGAAGCATGGATGATCCTTAGAGATCATCAGAATTCACTGGTTTTTTTTTAATTATTAATAAAAATGTTTTGTCAACGAGATGCTACCAGAACTCCCAACATATAAAATAAATGGAAGACAGAGTTGAAGAGGACAAAGGCCTCTCTTCATTACCCTCACAGCCCTGGGACTATCTCCAAGAACCCCCAGAATGCCATGAAATATTGTTTACAACCCACTGATCCAGCTCTCCCTCCTTATTCAGTCAAGAAAGGCATGAATTTACTTGCTGAAGGTCAAGTAAATTAACAGCTGATTAACAGCAGGGCCAGGTGTGTACCTCTGGCATCATGATTTTAACCCAATGCTGCTTCTAATGCACAGGTGTTGAAACATTTTCAAAAGTCATCTGTGACTATGAGGCACCAGGCTCTTTTGGAATCATAGCTGAGTTATGTAGGACACATGAGTTTCCCTGAAAATCCCAATGAAAACACAGGGAAATTGAAAAAGCACTGCAGGATTGACTGCAGACAATTGAAATTCTTCTCAGTTAAATGTGGAGATGAAAAGGCCAAGGCAAGCAGAGTTCTGCAGAGTGGAGACAAAAAGTAAGAAAGCTTTACAGATGTCGGTGTTCTGCTGAGAAAACTTAGTTCCAGAAGGAAAGAAAAGCTATGGTTTCTGAGCACATAACAGAATGTGGTTCCAGTATAAATGCCCAGTCCGACTGTGGCCCAAGATGATGTGTGTTTAATGGATATTTTAGAGATTTCTATGGAGCTGAAGGACTTTAGAGGTCAGTGGGGCCCATCTGCCGCTTCATTAAGGAATCCTCTCCACAGAGACTAAAAGCAAGACAATTATTATACAGTTGAAGGAAGGAAGGAAGGAAGGAAGGAAGGAAGGAAGGAAGGAAGGAAGGAAGGAAGGAAGGGAGGGAGGGAGGGAGGGAGGAAAGAAGGGAGGGAGGAAAGAAGTGAGGAAGGAAGGCAGGAAGGAAGGAAGGAAGGAAGGAAGGAAGGAAGGAAGGAAGGAAGGAAGGAAGGAAGGAAAGAAGGAAGGAAGGAAGAAAGGAAGGAAGGAAGGAAAGAAGGAAGGAAGGAAGGAAAGAAGGAAGGAGAGAAGGGAGGGATAGAAAGAAGGAAGATACTTCCTGTGAAATTAAGTTCACCTCATTTACTTTCTCCAATAAGCCATTGAGGCAGGTATGATAGTCCTTTTAGATAAAGAAAAAAAAAAATGAAGCCCCCAAAAGTTAGACAATTGGCCCCATTGTGCACAGCTAATTATACCACAGTTGGAATTTGAACCCAGGTCTGTCTAAAGTCCACTTTATGACAGAGGCCACTAGTTAGTATGTATATTAATGATTCTTTCTTGTCAAGCACCTGGACTACAATTTCTAGACTCTGTCAGCTCAGGTGAATCCAGGAAACTGACTTATAGCCAACATAAGTGTGTTTGGAGCCACATCCAGGCCAGGTTTTAAGGAGCACCTATTCCTTTCTAAGGATGAGGGGAGAAAAGCACAGACCATTTTCAAGAGGATGGAGTCAGAAGCTGAAAAGAGTTTGTGTCCTCGAATAACTTCATAGAGCTAAGCCTCTCCCCAAGCCACAGCTCCTTCTGCTTCTCGATGAGCTCTGCTTCAGATGTTAATAAACAGTCATTGTTTCCAGCTGTGACAGCAGAGTAAGGCGCCTAGGAGAAGTTTGGTGAACACTTTGTTTAGCTCCTCCAATCAACTACCAGAATAAAGTGGCTGTAAACGCAGTTTCAGGGCTATGTAGCCAGTCTATGGCATTGCCCTCCGGGACAGAATTTTTACCAGAGTACCTGACGCATAATTATGAAATGACATATACATCCAGGTTACCCTCAGACTCTGATATAATTGGCAAAGAATTGCAATGGGCAACATGTTGAGCTACCAGCCCCTACCCCCTTCAAGACAGAAACACCCATTCTCCCAGCCAAAAAAGTGTTGACAACTCATAGTTTACATTTGAGTCTTCATCCAGGGATAGCCCTTACGTGAGGAAAACCACCTCAAATAGCATCACGATCCCTTCCCAGGCACCTAATTTGACTTGTCCAGTGCTGTATCATGAAGGCCCTGCCCACATCGAAATTCGTGGCAATTGGGTAGCACTCTTTCAACTCCAAAGTCACTTTCTCCCATACCGCATGGGATCAGCAGAAGCATTCGTTGTCACTGTCTCACACCCTGATATCTCTCCTCAGTCCTGGTACAAACACCGGAAGAATCCAAACCTGATAATTTAAGAATATGATTTTAAATGATTGCATATTTCCAAAAGCATGCCTTTAGGATAATTGAGAGGCAATTTGCTCTGTGAAAGGAAGGAGGAGATGGCATGCTCAAATCCGTGCATCTCCAGAGGATTTCAGAACTGCTTAATTTCCTTTATTACAGTCAGCCCACTCATTTCTGCCTGGTAATGGTGTGTTTAGATTTTTAGGAAACCATTGCTCCATCTCAAATATTGTGTGGCTGGTGACCCTATTACTCTTCTTTTTTCCCATCAGAATTGCCCACTTCTTCTCTGAGACCTTTTTCTGCACTTGGTACATACTCTGATCATTATTTACATCCTATCATCACAGTCTACTGATTTAAATTACAACTATCTATTTACGCGTCCTCCACTAATCTAGGAATCCCTTGAGGACAAACAAGAACAGTGGCCTATTCATTTCTGAACTCCTTGGTCCCTAACATTAGACCCGCCTCAAAAAATGATTTTTTTTTCATTGTCGACACAATGAATTCACACTATAGCTCTTGACACATAAAGGCCAGTTGTAATGGCTTTATTTACCACTGTTTGCTTGTTGTGTTAAAAATAAACACACAAATACAAAACTTTATAAACTCTAACCTAGATATACAGTTGAGCAGATAATGTGAATGTAAAAATATACTCTATCTCAAAAAAAAGGACCCTCCAGAAAAAATAGAAGTTAGCCTAAGGTTTAAAAAAGAAATGTTTTCTCTAATTTTGTCTTGACTATGTCTATTTCTCTCGATTTCCATCACTCCCATCCAAGTAGAAGCTAACATTATCTTACCCTTGGCCCAGTGCTGTAGCCTCATAACTAGTCCCCTTACATCCACTTCTGCCTTTCTTCAACCTACTTTTTGCTCAGTTGTCAGAATATTATTTGCAAAATACCCATCTAGTCCTTTCAGACATACCTCCTACCCTCTTTAGCATGGCCTATGCACTTCCTTGTCTGGCCCTGGCCCACCTCTCAACACCGATCTCTCACTGTATTCCCTGAGTCTCAGCACCTCAGCCACATGAAACATTCCTCTAGTCTTTACACAGATTTCTGCTCTTGCTGATTCCTCTACCAAGCACCCTCTTTCCCTCAGCTCTACTGCACTCATTTGTTCTTATTTATCAGATCTCAACATTCACAGAGAAACTTACTTAATATTTCTAGATAGTATGGGGCTATTAACACCTCATACTCTAAGTTTATAGAATCCAAAAATTTTCCTCTTCATGCAAACATGTGGCCTACCACATAGCAGTTGCACTGCAAACCCCTTTTTACAGGAGGGGGAAAAACAGATAGAAAAGAGAAAAAAAGAAATGGAGGGAAGGAAGGAGAGGAAGAGAGGAAGAAAGAAAGACATTAAAATGAGTAAACTGAGGCTTATCTCAATTTCTACTTTTGTCATAATAGATCACAGACTCTCTCTGATAGAGAAAATCTTATTAGAAGGTATAATACACATAAAGTGGATAAATTCAATTGAGCTGAATCTGGAGGGCCTCACAGAGTCAGGCTTTTGCTTCAGTCTTTCTGAAATCTGTGGCCTCCCCTGGATCCCTTGTGTGATCTCCACTCTGGAACAGTTAGGTCCACGATGAAACTGGAAACAATCTGAAAATTCCTTTAAAAAAATGTAGGAAAAGAAAAAAAAATAGCCCAGATGATGGGTGTGTGAAATTAAAATAAATCCTTAAAGAAGAGATAATTTTGAATCCAATTAAAATAGAACAGAATCTGCTATAGCTGAGAGAAAAGTCGTAAGAGTTCATCTTTAGGGCAGGGACGCACTGAAGTTTAGAATCTGATATTTCCCAAAAAGTTTCACATGTCAAAATTATACAAACAGACAACCCTATAGAGAATGGAAAAGCTCATGTCTGGATGCTTGTGTCATTAACTGTCAAATTCCTAGTTCAATCATATATAATTTTTGCTCTGGACGTGGATGTGGCAATGACTTAAAATAAACAAGACAGTCAATTAGAGTTAATCTGTTAAAAATTTATTCTGCCAAGACAAGCCATAGAGAGTGGGAACAAAAATAAAATCATCTTGAGGAAACAGAGAACATTTCTGGGTCTGACAGTCATTGCTAACATAGTAATTCATAAGGTCCAATGCTAACATGTCCATGCATCTAACCGTACACCCATCTGGTCTGAATTCGATTCCTGGAGATTGGTCAGACAGGCTAGGGCCCTGGCTACCATACTGGAGTCTGGCCACATAGTTCTGAACAAGAAATGTGAGTGGTTCAAGGTGATCTAAGCAGGGGGAGCCTCACTTAAAAGCTAGATGCTAAATTAAACACTAACTCCAAAGGTGAGACTACAGCATGACAGTGGCTCCCCCAGGAAACACATCCAGAAGACACTGTGGGGGTCTCTGTATAGGAGTGTCTTGGCTTCTCTATAAGATCTAATTCAAGTGTCTTATGTGGGCCTGAGTGGGTTCAATTACCTTAAAAGTCAGGCATTAATGTGTGTCTATCTATACACCCGTTATCCTACTGCCCATCATGCTTTCAGATATCCACGCACCTATGTAGTTTGGAAGTTGGATTAGGAGGGGTGGATGGAGACACAGAAAAGTGCTTGTTGGTCCATCTCTGTTCACCTGTATTCATACAGCACATGTCATCAACATTCAGGAAAAGTCCAACCACTTTGTTCTGTAGTATTAGCTCTGTTCCTAGTTCCTATTACCTGCTATCTAATATGGTAATCAAAGAGGTAGAAAGGCTTTTCTTGGTAGACAGGCTGGTTGGTGTAATCTAATAACAAAAGTATTTTGGTTTCCTTGCCTATAAAAGGGAGCTAATACTAGAACCTACTTCCTAGGGCTGTAGTGAGGGTCAAATGAATGAAGAAATGTAAATAATGCCTGGCACTATTATTACTTTTAGGAATATCTATAGACATATACTAATTTATTTTTAAAGAGTACTATTATAGATAGTATTGAATTTGATTATCCCAAAACACTTGCAAAGAAAGTGCATATCTTCTCATAGATTAGAATGTCTGACAACCTTTTTACTCTAAATAATTGAGCTGCTTGGGGGCAGGGCAGGGGGTTTTTCTTATGCATTATGTCTAGTACACCTAGTACACAGTCAATAACCAATAAAAATGAACCATGTAATTTAAGTTTCAAAATTCTTCTAGATGCTTCTCCAATCTACCCCCTCCTCTACACCTATCCTGCCACTGCCCTGGTTTAAGTTTCATCATCTCTCCGCTGAATTGTTGCCAGGGCCATTCTTCTCCGGTGCATTCAGAATTACATATTCAAAATTAAATGTGGCCACATCACTTTCAAAGCCCTCAATGGCTCATCGTCTCATCAAGATGTAGCCCTCAGTCCCCAGTCCTGCTCACAAGGCTCTCTACAAGGAACAAAGACCCACTCATTGTCACAAGATCTCTGTCTGCCAGCCCACTCCAGGGTCTGGAGCAAACCAGATCATGGGAGAGACAGAATGGGGGCTCACATCTCTCCTCCTAGCCCAGGCCACACATCTAGCATAGAGTACCCCCACCTTCTGACCCCACCCCAGAATGCTACTCTCTGGGGGACTGAGGAATGGGGTCCCCGTGCTGAGATCAAATAAGATGACAATACTCTGCAGAAGGCGGATGCCCTCCACTCATTCTACTATCTTTAAAATTCCAACGAGGTCTTCTCAAAAAATACAAAAATTAAAAAAAAAAAAAAGTAATAGCTTCCTTTCTCACCTCTAGACCTTTAGGCTGTCTGAATTAAGCAGTATTAAGTTCCTCCAATGCTAGGCCTGATTCCCTTCACCCCCCCTCCCCGCGCCTCCCCTTTTAAACAAGATAGACAGGTGGGCACAGACTCGTCCACTCCCTGCCCACAATGAGTTTTAAGTCTAGGATGGGAGAAAGCCTTGTGACAAATAACTATAATACAATCTATGAAAAGTTATAAGACGAGTACCTATCATACCACCTCACAGGGTAAGTTCAGTTATTTATTTTCTGCATCTCAAACCAGCCATGTGGTTCACAATAACAAGCCATCATCCTGAAAAAGATAAATGGCAACAGCTGGGCCTGGATTGAGCATTGTCATTACGTTGTATAATTTCAGTCCTTGCAACATGTGAGAGTGGTATGATAATTTAATTTTACAGATTAAAAACAGACATTCAAAACAAGTTCAGTAACTTTGCTAAGATTAACCAGCATGTATGTACAGAGTTAGGATTTAAATCCAAATAGGTCCATCTTTACAGTACGAAATAAACACTGAATCTCACTCATGAGAGACATCAGAACACTCTCTGGCCCTCCTAAATGAATCCCGCCCCCTGTCCCTAGGTCAGCTTCAGTGAATCCTAACCTGCCTATGAAAGGCAGTCTATTTGAATTCTCAGGGTTTTTACAAAGCTCTGTTGGGAATACTGAGAGTCCCTTAATCTGTACCACAATTCCAGGATTTGTGCCCTGTCAGGAGTTAATATACCTGGTTTTCTAGCTCAGTTTAATGGACGTTGGGATAGATAATATGAATGATTACTTTGTAGCATGAATGTCTGTGATGTCCAAGAGTGGCTTTCATAGGGGACACTGGAAACCAGAGAGGTTAGGAAACCTAATGGGAATCACCAGGTGTCCACAGGACATGGGAAGAGTGTCAGCCGGGATGTCACCGTGACATCTGACATGATTGATTTCTTTACTCATCTGCTTTTCCCTTGGACTGTAAGCTCCTTGGAAGCAGGGCCATATTCTTAGCTGAGCTGGATGCATAGCTCCTGGCACAGTGCCTGGCACACGGTACGTCTTCATGACACAGGTTGGCACAACCAGTGACAAGGAGGTGGGATAGCCATTCCATAAAAGCAGAACCTCCATCTCTGCGGGTGGTACCAGTGCATAGTAAAGGCCGGGGAGGTGCAGTGGGACCCCACCCAGCCTCTCTGCCCAGCCTCATTTCACGGCCTTCACACCACACTCACCACGTGAGTTCATCCTGCCGTTCTTTCATTTGATCTCCGAGGACACTGTGTTTTTTCACAGGACCTGCTCAACCGTGAATGACATACTTGTTTAGTGCTTCCTGGCTCGCATTATGCCTCTTGCACCAGACTGAAACCCCCATAATGTCAGGAGACAGTCTAAGTGGCTGCAGCATTCTTGGTCCTTGCCACAGTGCTCAAGACAGAGAAGATTCTCGTTACTTGTAGAATAAATGAGTTTTAATAGGTTATGTGCCAAAAAATTATAATGTCCAATGGGAATAAGTAAGTGTACCTAAATTACAGTCATTGTTGTTGAAATAAAGAATATAAAACATACTTGGAATTTGGTAGTATAGAGTAAGGGGTGCTTGTAAGTGACATGCACTAACCACTGTTTTAAAGGAAATAGGTGTTACTTTTTGTTTAATCAAAAATTTAATATAAGCATGTGCCAAGGGCTTTCTGTGAGGTTTAATACATGGCTAAAGAACATTGCTGACTTGACAGCATTAAATATTCTGGGTACAATCTACATAGTGTATAGCCTCAAAAAAGGGTGGGCAGGAGTCTAATTCATAGTCTCTTATAGCTTAAAGAGTGGATGCAGAGGTTAGAGATATTTATTAATAATGGTGATTGCGCATGTGTATATTATGGTTCAAATTCACACAACACTCTCAATTAATCATCAATTCTCTTGATCCAAAAGCTGTTGAAATATAATGAGTTACACCGTCACATTCCTCTTTTATATTTTTTAAATTTATTTTTCAATTATTATATTACATTGGTCATACACTTGAAACTCATATAATATTATATGACACCTTTCTCTTGAAAGCTGAGATCTGTTAGTATTTAACTGTGAGAGCTGTTTTGTGAGGGCTGGGATTATGGCATGTTCACAAATAGATTAAATTTATTTTTAAAATTTTTATCTGCGAATGGAGATCACTGTCTGTGTGTGCATGTTTATTTTATATAATCCAGTCTTTTAATGTCTTGAAATCCTGAAACATTGGGCAAAGCCTGAGTCATTGAGGCCCTGTGTCCACAGTCTCTTACAACCTGAATGAAAAGGATCCATTCAACAGCCACTGAAACCAGAGAGACCCAAACTCCTCCTTTCCCAAACTTTCTGGGAGCATGAGCATCACTTTCAAACTTCAATTGCCACACTTCTCAGCTCTGTGAATGTTAGTGAACGGTTTGACTTCTCTGGGTCTCAGTTTTCCCGTCTATAAAACGGCAGTGCAAATTTAAATCTGTGATCCTTTCCCCACAATTCTGAAATCCAAAGATTTCAGCATTCTAGAAATTTGAAAAAGTTTTTTTTTTGTTGTTTGTTTGTTTCTTTGTTTTGTTTTGTTTTGTTTCTTTTTGATGTTTGGAGCAAAAGCTCTTTTGGCAGCAAAACCTTTGCTGAATTGCTATGCAGCTGTGTTAAGTCACCCTTTACTAACTTAGTCTTAATATTCACCGTGTTAGATGCATCAGCACTGGTGTGGCTATGCTGGCAGAGCATGCAGCCTGTGCATGGCGCTACCTTTGAAAAGCCACAAACTTCCGAATCTCAACAGCCAGCAGGCCCAGGAGCTTCACCTGGGGGACTGTGGCCCTGTGCCCACGTGGTGTGCTACTGGGAGTGTCTCTGGCTCATAGTAAGAGCTCAACAAGTGGTACTTCTTATTTACAGGGTACGCTTGCGGTTCTCACCCTGGCTGGCTAGCTACTCAACATCTGGCATGGGATGGGGATGCCATTCTCCTTCAGCACAGAGCTGTTTTGACTAGAGATTGTCTGAAGCTCAGGGAGTTTCTTCTTCAACTCCAGTTGCCTCTCCCACACCAAGGACGTTTTTGAATCCCTAACATCAGGACTCTCGCCGCTGCTGTTCCATTGAGACTCCACCATCTGCACCTTTATATTTGCCATGTGTAGTTGGAGTGGAAGAGAGCAGAGGGATAAACAGCAACACAGGTTTGCCTCTTTAGAAATGAGTTTATCCTCCCCATCAGCACTGGCTTCTTCTTGGTAGATAGGCAGTTAATTCATTTATTCACTTATTTAGCATTCACCTCTCTATTGATTCATTCCACCATTCATTCATTTACTTACTCATTTATCCATTACTTTCTTCACTTAGTAATTTAACAAATGTAACCAAAATTGATTCTTCATTGATTCTATTTATAAGATAACCCCAAAGACTAAACAGAGAAATAGAAAATTAAGTTCATCTGATTTATTAGTTTTTTTTTTCCTTTTGTTTCTTTTGTTGTTATTGTTGATTTGTGTGTGTGTGTGTATGTGTGTGTGTGTGTGTGTGTGAAAGTACATGGGTAAAATCATTAAACAGTTAGCTAGGAGATTATTCTGTAAACACTTTGTGTAGGGCAGAAGTCATCATTATATAAATTAGAACACATTAAGGACTAGCAGGCTTTACAGGTAATGCATTCTATACATTGTGTGTTTGAATTCTTCACACTTTCTAAAAAGTTAAAATTTCCATCACACACACAGTTTATGGATGTGCCCTGATTACCAACCAATTTCAAACCTAGGTCAACTTGACCTCACGGTCCCCATGGATTTTCAGTTATACGCCGCTCCATCCCAGGAATGACCCAGAATAGAAAGAGCCAGTGACATGAGAGATGAACTGTGCACACTTCACAACTTTGCTGAGAGTCCATCTGAATAACGTTTGAAAATAGAAAATTTCTCAGACTCTCAGGCAGAAGATAAGCTCTAGGGCGGTGGGAAACATAGTTCTAACTTGGAACTGTATCCTCAGCACCTGGCTGAGTACCTGGTCCAAGTCAATGAGATTTGTGCTTGGATGGAATATCATCAACAATTAATTAATAGAGAAAAGGAAGAGGAAGTAAAAGAAACAGGAGAGGAGGAGAAGCAGGGAAAATAAAAAGAAGGAAATAGAACAAAGGACTGAACAAAAGAAGCAATGATTTAAACAAGACTGAAACATGGCTACTGCCTGAGTAATTGAGTTTCCACGTGTGAGTCCAGCGAAACTACCCTCATTTCTCTGTTGATATCATCGGTGCTAAAGCCAAAAGCAAAAGGCTTAAGAGGCGCATCCAGAGTCAGACTGTCTGTTAGTCACCAAATAGCTGGTTGACTGTGGAGGACAGACCCTAAGAAAACCCTCCCCCACGATCCCTACTTCCGACATTTATGCCTGTGTATTATCTTCTCCTCTTGCTTCTAACCAATACAATGTGGTAATGGTTCGTCTGTCCTCCCATGACTAAATTACATTATGTAAGACTCTGTTTTGCTAGAAAACTCACTCTAGAGAGTCTTCTTGCAGACTTGATGAAGTAAACGCCATGTTGAGGAATCCCACATGTCAGAGAACTGGGGCTGGCCTATAGGAACTGTGGCCTCCCGCCAACAACCATCAAAGTACTGAGTAAGCGTGGAAGCAGAGTCTTCTGCATTCTAGCCTCTGGATGAGAACACGGCCCAGCCCAAACCTTGATGATTGTCTTGTGATGCTCTAAACCAAGGACCCAACTAAGAGGTGGCTGTATTTTTCACCCACAGAAACTGCGAAATAATAAATGCATCTTCTGTCTGGACTACTAAGTTCATAGTAATGTTGTTATGTGGCATAGAAAACTGAAACAGTAACTTTGGGTGCCAACTTTCTATGCCTTTGCTATCTGTTCCATAAAATGGAAATAACAATAGTATGCATCCTGGAACTTTGTCATGAAGAACATGATGATAACATGTAACAAATGATGCTGGCACAGAGGGACTTATAGAAGCTTAGCTCTTGTAATCGCCTATGACATACTGCTTTGATATGCCTTAGTATCTTCTCCTCGAAAGTCTTTTCTTTCTTGGCTTTCGTAATGTTTTGTTCTCTTGGCTTTTGCCTGAGTCATTCCGTTGGAATCCTGCCTTCTTGTCTGCTCAGCCTTCAGCAACCCCTTGAGTGTTTCAGGAAACAAGGATTTTTTCTCTCTTGCATCATAGTATCCTAACCACTTCTAAAAGATTAGCTCCCTGCACAGAGCATGATGGAGTGATTTCTGCTGACAAGGAATGAGAAGCTCCAAAACCAAAGAGAACGATTCAAATAAAGATAGCATTTTAGAACTGAAATATGCCCAAGGCATTGGGCCAGGCACATTCACACTCTGAAATTAATCCGCACAACTATCTCAGGAGATCAGTGTTGTTGGCACCAAGAAAAGGAAACAGGGAGGTCCAAGGTAGTGAACGGCAGTGTGGGTAGTGGAAAAAGTGCTAGCTGTGGAGACAGAGCTGGGCTCACAATTGGCCTCTGCTTCTCGATAACTCTGTGACCTTCAGCAATGAATTTAGCCTTTCTAAGCTTCTGTTTCCTCACGGCGAAATGAGGACAGCAATGGTCATCTCAGAATATGAGAATTGAAGGCACATGTGTAGGGCAGGAGCATAATACTTTGTAGCTCTCTTTGTCTCAGGATGCACTGCTAGTGCTGGGGTTCATTTTAGGATTTCCCAGCCCAAATAGATGATAGGTAGAAGGTAGGTAGGTAGGTAGGTAGATAGATAGATAAGAAAAAAGATAAATGAAAACTAAAAATTCGATCAAAGAAAGACAAGGACTAAGTCCTTACGAAATATATAAGGTGGTGCTTGATGCTCAGTGATGATTTTCGGGGAGAATGTCGAGATAAGAGGTGAGGGGCATTTAAAGTCCTCCCTGGTTTATGGAGAGGAAAGAGCTAGGAAATAATGCCTGTGTTCCATACAGGTTCTGGGGAGTCTTGCCGCTTGCTTTATGAATGAAGATGCTGCAGTGTCAAGGCTAAGTGCATTTTGAAAGCAAAACTCTTGGTGCTTCAGCCTTTGAAGGCTTAAAGTATATTGGGATTCACGTGTCTGTCCCAACACCTGAGGACACCAATGCTTCTGTTTTCCTTAGTGTTCAGTGTTATCTTGCCATAAAAATCCATTTATTCCAGGATTCAGGCATCTCTTGGTTGGATGGAGGGTCAGTGATAGAATTATGTGAGTAGGAGGGCCTGGGAGCTCCACAGAAAGAACTTCTCTTAAGGGAATGAAGAGCTGGGATGCAAAAGCAAGGTCTGAGGAAAGGAGGTAAATAGATGAAGAAGTATCAGGGAGTCCCGTGATTTTTATTCATCCTCATTCACTGTCTACTCCCCATCATGCCCATACTCTGGAGACTCTAGATCTGGGAAGAAGAGGTGGTACGAACACAGGATCACTCTCTCTATAATCTCTGTAATTTCTAGAGAGAGAAGACATTCTGTTTCACTTCAGTGTGAAAGATGAGGGTCTCTAGAGTCTGGTCTAAGGGGAAATGTTTCTGGATGTCGCCTGTAATGGTGACACACAAAACTGAGATAGACGAGGACATCTAGCAGCACGTAAGCCACCTGGACACAGATGAAAAGAATGTGAAAATATTCATATCACCAGCTCTTTGGGAAAGAATGAAGATGGCCACATTTTGTGTTCTGTACATAGAAATTATGTGTTTCTATAACCATTTTTAATGTAGAGATCTTTGCTTGCTTGTTTCTATAGCCAATTAAAAGACTCTTTTGGGTTAGAAACATCCTTGAAACACACTGGCACGTGAACTGTTGGACTATTTACAGACATGAGTGCACTTATCAGTCAATAAGGTAGCAATTAGGTGTTGGTGTCTGTTCACTTTGTAGCATGGATAGTTGAGACAACCTGGTGGCAACTGAATCATGAGTCAGTCTTTCAATTTTACATAGGATATTATCTAGAGATTTCCTGGTAGATGCCACAGTTAAATAGACTTTTCAAAATATTAAACTGACCTTGCATTCATAGGATAAACCAAGCTTTATTATGTATTATGCTTTTATATATATTTGGATTTATTCTTATATTTTTGTTATATATATTTTTAACAGCTTTATTCTGGTATAATTGAGAAATACAAATTTGATATATTTAAGGCATACAACCTGATGTTTTATATATGTATATGTATTATGAAATGACCACCACCATAATCAGGCAAATTAATATAGATCAGCTCATATTGTTATCATTTTCTCTCCTTTTATTTTGCATATGTGTGATGAGAAAAATTTAAATCTACCCTCTTAGCAAATTTCAAGTATATAATCAGTGTTGTTAACCATAGTCACCATACTGTACATTAGATTTCCAGAATTATTCATCCTGGATAACTGAAACTTTTTACCCTTTTACTGATTTAACTCCATTTCCCCAACTTGACAATCACCGTTCTATTTTCTGCTTCTATAAGTTTGACTATTTTAGATTCCACCAATAATTGAGATCTTGCAGTGATTTTCTTTCTTTGGCTTATTTCACTCAGTATAATGTCTTCCAGGTTCATCCAAATTATACCGAATGGCAGGGTTTTTTTTTTTTTTAAAGGATGAATAATATTCCATTGTGTATTTATACCACATTCCTTTATTCATTCACCTTTTGATAGACATTTAGCTAATTTCTATGTCTTAGTTATTGTGAATAGTGGTACAATGAATGCAGGAGTGCTGGTATATCTTTGAAGTCCTTATTTCACTTTCTTTGGATACATATCCAGAAGTTTGAGTTTGCATTAATGAGGAATGTAGTTTTTTACTAGATACTGATATCAGTATAAGGATAGTATCATAATGGTTTTACTAGATACTGATATCAGTATAAGGATAGTATCATAAATATCATGAATGAGTTGGAAAGTATTGATTTTCCCTCAATTTTCTAAAAGGTTTGTATAGCATTTATCTGTGAAGCTATCCATGACTGGGCTTTTCTTTGTGGGTAATTTTAATATTATAAATTTGATATTTTTAATAATGATAGGGATATTTAGATAGGCTATTTCTCCTTAATTCAGTTGTAACAATTCATCTTGTAAAAAATGTATCACTTCATTAATGTTGTTTTATAATTGATTTCACTCATTTATTATATGCCTTTATTATCATTTTAATTTTGAAGGAACTAGTAATTTTCCTTTCATTTATGATATCAGTAATTGTTTTCTTCTCTCATTTTTTTTTCCTTAGTCTGGCTAGTTTAGCCAAAGTTTTATTACGTATTGCTATTTCCAACAGAGCAACTTCGGTTTCATTGATTTTTTTCTATGATTTGTTAATTTACTATTTAATTAAATTTGTACTTATTTTTATTATTTCCTTTCTGCTACTTTAGGTTTAATTCCCTCTACTTTTCTAATTTCTTCTAACAGAAATTTTGCACATCATTATTTTCTAATATGTGCATTTCAAGCTTCACATTTGTTTTTAAACACCACTTTAGGTGCTGTTCTATTCTTTAGCTTTTAATTATTTCAAAATATTCTTTAATTTCTCTTTAATGTCTTTTTTAAATGTGTTTTTTGGAAGTGTGTGTTTTAATTTCCAAATATTAAGTCTTTTCCAGACTTTTTCGAAAAATTTATTTTTACTCCAATTCCATTCTGGTCAGAAGACAAACTCAGTCTTTGGAAATGTGTTAAGACTAGCCAGGCATATGGTCTCTTTTAGGGAATGCTCTTTGTGAGCTTGCAACAAATGTTTAGTTAGGCAGAGTTTTTATAAATAATAGTTCAGTTTAATCATCTTGTTCAGGACTGATATATCACTCCAAATTTCTGTTTGTTGTGTCAAGAGAGGAGTATTGAAATCTTCATCAAAATTTTTATTTGATCTATTTCTTCTTTAACTGCTATTATTTTTTTTGCTTCATACAGTTTGAAGCATTTTTATTAGGCATATGCTCATTTCTAATTATTAGTTATATTTGATAAATTTATCTTTTTATCATTTTGAAATATCCTATTTTGTCTCTGGCAGTATTTTTTTGTTCTGCAATCTATTTTATCTGATATTAATATAGCCAGTGAGACTTTCTAAAATTTAACGTTTGGTGGTTTATATTTTTCTAATTTTTTACTTTTAAAAATTATTTGTTACTTTATGCTTTAAAAAAGAATTTTTAAAAGCAATGAATATTTTGGTCTTGCCCTTCTGCCAATCTCTGTCTTTTAATTGATGTGTTTACACTACTTATTTTTAATGTAATTATTGATAGTTTTTTAATGTATCATCTCACTATTTTCTAAAATTTGTCTCATATATTACATTTTCCTTATGTTCTCTTTCCTAACTTTTTCTTGAATGAGTTGAATTTTTTAGTGTTTAATTTTATCTCCATTACTGACTTATTTGTTATATATATTTGTGCTTTTAGTGATTTTTCTAGAATCTAACCTGACAAAGTTTAACTTAAAATACATTAAGCACCTTATTAGGTAAGATACATGTCTATTTTCTCCTTCTTTGATTTAAAAAATTATTTTATATATTTTACTTTATATATTTAATAAACCCCATACATAATACATTATTTTTCTTATACCAACCAGATAATAAGCTTTACAAAGATTTAAAGTATAAGAAGAAAAAATTTTTATATATGTATTTACCCGATATTTGCTATTTCAGTGCTCTTCATTCTTTTGTGTAGAACCAAAGTTTCATTTGGTATTATTTTCCTAATGCCAGAAGAAATTTCTTTAATACTTCTTACAGTGTAGATCTGCCAGGGATAAATTATCTCATCATTTTTTCTCTGACAAACCATTCATCTTTATTATTGAAGAACATTATCACTAGATGAAAAGTTTTAAGTTGAGCATTTCTTGTAATACTTTAAAAATGTAGTTCAGATCTTTTCTGGCTTGCATAATGTTTTATGACTGTTTTGATTTATTTAAATATAAATTATGTATGTGTCTTGTTTTAAGATTTTATTTTATGAATCATTTTCTGAAATTTGATTATTTTCTGTCTTGGTGTGAATTTCTTTGTATTTATCCCACTTGAGTTTCATTGAAGTTTTTAGATCTGCATGTTTATAAATTTCATCAAATTAATAAAACATTTGGCTATTTCTTCAAAAATTTATTTTTTCTTTCTACAACTTTTCCTTTTAATGTTACAGTTACATTGTATTGTAGATATTGTTGAATAGCTCGTGGATGCTCTGTTGACTTTTTTAGAGCTTTATTCTCTCTGTGATCATTTTTGTATAATTTCTATTGCTATTTTTTCCATGTTTGTATTTTCTTCTGCCCTGTCTAATCTCACATTAATCCCATTCTGTTTTTTAAATTTTTTAATTTATTTTACACATTGTATGTTTTTATTTATTTCTAGTAATTCTATCTGGTTGATTTTTATATCTTCTATGTCTTTTGTTTTTATTTAAATAATCATATATAGGTACGAGTCACTCTAATATTTTTATCTCCTAATTCAATTTTCTATTTTATTTCTTTACTTTTATCGACTGCTTTATTTTTTAATGTGATTTATTTATTCATTATTTTGCCTGTTTAGCATTTAGATTGAATTCTGAATATTGCGATGTTTAATTGTTAATTCTCTGGAATTTGTTGTTTTATTTAATAAATGTTGGACCTCAGTCTGGCATACTTTTTTAAGTATTTCCTGGTCAGTGTGGCCTTTTATGGTTTTCCTTTAACCATTGTTAGGGCAGATATAGACTAGCCTTTATTTTAGGGCTTTTTTAAAATTCTCACTAATAAGGTATGGCCCTCTGGGGTCTCTCTTGAATGCCCCGAGAAATCAGTGAGTGTTATAACTTGGGAAGGTCAGAACTCAGATACTGTCTAGCCCCGAGTTAGCTATCAGGACCATTTTGTCTGCAGCACTTCTGTGTTCTTTGCCTTTCTTCACAGATTTTCGTCCTGTGTGTTGTGTGTTGATGCTCGGCAAGCAAACATTGCCAGATTTCTGGAGCTCGTTTTTCTGTTTATGTGTTTTATAGCAGTATGCTCATAAAAGAATACATTTGGACTCTGTTATTTCATTATGGACAAAAAGGAAAATAAGTCCTAGATTTTTCAGTTTACCTTACTTATATATATATTTAAAACAGTTTCATGATAATATTATTGGTGGTAAATTAGAAGGCTGAAACCCACCAATAAAATGGCAAAACTTGAGTAAATACTCTAATGGGATAGTTAATTAATACTCTAATACCAGATTTACTAAATAATTCAATCAACAGTCTCCTGAAACCAATTAGTACAAGAGTAGAGAATTTTAATCTGAAAATATTCTGATGACTCAAATTAGCACGAATCATCATCGTGAAATGAGAACAGAAAAACATTTTAATATATTTGTGAGTCTAAAAAAACTCTAACCTTTGATCCATATAAAGCTGATTTTCAATAACATCATCATTAGAAATAATCACTTAGGATATTTCTTTCAAAAAACACATGTCCTTGAAGATAAAACATAATCCCCTGTTAAAGTTAAGCTCTTAAATTTGAAAATATTTTTTAATATTTTTCACATGGCCCCTGTAGCTATATTATATATAATATATAAGAAATAAGGCATATATGAAAAAAATTTAGGTTCTTATAAACTTTATTTTAGTTATCTTTTATTTCATTTTACCAGGAAAAAAAAATAGCAGTCATTATATTTCAGGATTTTTTTTTCTTTCAATACACTCTTGCTAATAAGATTTAAAACACGTCACTTGGACACCAGATATAATGTAGTGTAGAAACTATGTCATACACTACTGACTGAGGGATAGTTTCCCTACTGTACTTTTATAAAGCTTAGTGGTGGGTTTGAGTCTCTTATGCAGCTAACTCAGTAATCTTGGGAAAATTAATTTGCCTTTTCAGCGTCTTAGTAGTCTCCTCTGTACATTGGTGATAATTGTGATACATACTTCAAAGATGTATTGTGAAGGTTAAATGAGCATGTAAGTGTAACGTGCTAACAACAAATTCTCATACTTGTTAAGTACTATGCTTATGTTCGCTTTTACTCTTATTGTTACTAAGGCTAATTTATTCACCTATATTCTCATTCCCCCCCCCCTCTCTCTTTTTTTTTTTTTTTTTTTTTGGCTCTTTTCTCCTAAGTTGTCTTTTGTCTTGAAATAAAGTAAAACTTGTTCCTTGACTATACACCTCCCTGGTATCACCACAGACTCCTTTAAGTGCTGTCGGATCATCATTCTGTGATATTTGTGCTTCTGTTTTCTCCCCACTCCTAATCTGGCCTCCTGTTATTTACCCTTTAATCCAAAATGTTCAGTTCTATATTCTTCAAAACCAGCATTTGTTGCTGTTGTTGTTTGTTTGTTTTTTTATTGATAAACAGTTTTCTAATTTGTGAAACAGCTATGTTAATATTTCAGATTTGTCTTATTCTTTAGCTGGAGGAGATGAGATGTGATATCAGTGATGCACACAGACGCACTCATTCTTTATCCATTCCTTCTTATTTATCAAGGCTCAAGCTCTGGCCTACACCTTATGTTCCAGGAACACATCTTGCATCCCACCTCCATCTTTTTGTCTGTGCTGTTTCCTCTACCAGAAATGCTTTTTCTCCTTGGGAGAATGTCATGTCATTCAGGAAGTCTTGTGGGGTTACATGTTCTTCTATACTTATCTATATTTCATTTGTTACAATGTAATATAATTTTCCAATATGGCTTTTCTCTATCCTCTAAGGAATGAGTTTTCAAGCAGGCATTGTGACTTCCTAATCTTTGCATTTTTGAGCACTTTGCCTAATTTCTGGATCTAGTAAGTGTTCAATAAATATTTTTTAATGCAAGCATATGTAAACACTTTAATAAGTTATATTGAAAGCTTAATGCATGTCCAGTGTGTAGCATTTTCACAACCAGAATTATCTAAGTCTCAAAAAATCTATAAAAGGTGGATATTGTCTTTCTGATGAGAAAACTGAGCCTGAACAAGTGCAGGTAATTTTCTCAGAGTCCAACTAGTGACCAGAGAGAGAATGCAAGCTTTCCACCTAACATTTTCTTACTCAGAGTTATGCACAGGTGTATAAAGATGGCTTCTCTGTCTAACCAAGTACCCGCTGTGTTTTTCTATGATTGTATTCTTGTCATTTCCTGAACAGCGAATAGCCCTAGGTTAAGGTTGTGTATATTCACGCATTTGCTTCAGCATCTTCTACCTCTAGCAGTAGGTTTTAAGCTTGTCTTCTTTATGACTTGATTTAAAGAACACAGTCTTTGTTTAATTTATTAATATACCACCAGCACTTAGTAGGGAACCCAGCTCACAGCAAATCCTCAAGAACAAGGCAAATCCTATTTACTGCTTCCTCCTTTTTTTTTTAACTTTTAAATTACAATGCCATTTCTAGAATGAGTTCAAAAGACCTTTAAGCCAAATTGAGCCCAAATAGCTTTTCCACCAATTTCACCAACTACTCTGAGCAGGACATTTAATCGCACATTTTTCTTCTGTAAAATGGTGCTAACAAAACCTAAATGTCACAGTTGGTATGAAAAACCCATTAAAATAATAAATGTAAAATGATCAACCTGCATTCCAGAAAACCTTTTATTTCTATCCTTCCTAGGATGTTTCATCCACACATTACATCAATGTGGAAAGAGCCTTCACTTAAATTGTGAAAATAAAATTGTCATTTTAAAGAACAAACAAAATGCTCATTAAAATAATCTCAAATAAGTTATAGCTTTTAAGTCGAGTACATGAAATGAACATTACCACAGTTCTCTGCTTGTGCACTTGCTAGAATTAGTAGAAAGGGGAAAATTTTTAAAAAGAAAGAAAAAATTCCAGCTGGCTGAGATTTGTAAGTTGAAGGAAATGAATACCAAAGAACATATGGTGATTCATTTAGCAAACACTTACGGGGCATCTATTATGTGCATAGAGCAGTAATATGTACTAGAAGATGAAAAAAAAATGGCCCCTCCTCCAAGGGTGATTGTCATGCCCTGGAAAATGTCTGCATTTTACATTAACTTTCTACATGGTTTGGGGCAAATGTATGCTCTCTTGATTTTAGCTTTTACATTTGTAAGAAAAGAAAAACTATAATTTCCTATCCACCTTCCCGGAATCATGGAGCATTCTACGGGAGATGCATGTAAAAGAGCCAATCACATATTCATACAACTGCTTAGCCACCACCTTCTATGTTATAATACTGGCAGTGTGACGAGGCTGACTGTACATACAAGTCCCCATCCTCCCCAACATGACATGCCTTATCAATTGGAAAGTACTTGACAAGTCATGAGTGTTGCACAAAGGCTCAGGATGCTAGAAGATTTGAGCAGAGCCATGATAGTTTAATGGCAGTAGTTTTTATTCACTTGCTCAATGTTACTGAGGGTCCCTCATGCTACAGCATTTTATTAACCAAGCATGCTCTCCAAGTGAATAGCATTGATTTCTGAACTCAAATTCCCCAGTTTGTTGAATTTCCAATGAACTGGTCTAAGGTCGAAGATCATTAGAACGAGCCTTTCCAGATTCAAAGTATCCTTCAGAATTATTCAAAACTAATAAGACTATTAGCACTGACTTCATTTTAACAGAATAAAAAATATCAATCTTTGATATTAGCCAGGGTCATAAAAGCACAGTTCTCTAAGGCTAAGGACTTCATGAGTATTGTCTAACAAGCTCCTGGTTTGGCTCTTGGGATAAAATCTGGGCTGGGAGTGCTCATCAACTAGACTATGGATAGGTCACTTCCACTTGAAGTTGAGTTAATTTTACATTGTAACAGATGATTTTATGAATCAGCAATCCGGACATCTACTGATGGCCACACATCTGCATATTGACATAGTTCCACATTGACTTCCTATGTCAGCAACATTTAGTCTCTATGTAACATAGGCAGGATAAAGGTGCTGGAAATAGGCCTTTTGTTGAATTAATTATATTTCCTTTAATCTGTGTTCCTACAATAATCTCTGCATAACTCCATTTCAGACTTTATTCCATTATATTATAATAATCTTTGTCATTTAAATCTTATTTTTGCTCCTTACCACCTGTGCAACCTCCCTCTCTCATAACATGGTGGCATTAGCAAATCTCTCTCAGGTTTGTGACCATGAAGGAACACAGAAAGTGGCCAACAGAATCATCACCTTAGCCATCTCTTATATTTTTATTGTTGTTTTACATAAAAACGGCTCCAGCTAAGTTTTGTGAGTGTCTCCAAGTGGTAGATTGTCCCCTGTATTGGGCTGTTATCTCCAGGTTAGCCAGGGTTGTTGTGTAGTCAGAGTTTAAACTTGGCAATTCTGAATGTAACCAGGAGGAGAGAGAAATTTGGAATTGGCCGTCTGAACTGTGTGAGTTCTGGGTCCAGATGGGGTTTGTTCATCCTCCAAACTCAGTTCTAGGATGAGCTTGGCACGTAGTTGAAACTCAATAAATGTCTGTTAAAGGAGTAAAACAAAGAACTGCATATTGTTAGAAGATTAGACAGATAAAATGTAACTCTGATGTCCATTTTGACAATTTAATGGTAATATGCTTGAGAAACCCGGCTATTCTGATAAGTTGTTCTTATTATATAATAATGGACAGTTTACCAAACCAATTCATTTTTTTATGTTAATTTCACCATGTAAGACCAAATTCATACCTTTTTTGTTTGTTTATTTTTGCAACTGGAATTTAATGCCTCGCCATTGTTGTTAAAAACTAATAATGTATTTTTAATTAAGAAAAGAAAATTTAGACATATAGTCACACATTTTTTTTTTTTTAGTTGCTAAGTTTAGCAAAAAAGAATCCTGGCCTTAATGATAGGTCTATGTACGACATTACTGACTTGCCAAGTGCTCCTGACAAGTTTTAGGGAAGGAGAGACACGTAGGAAAGAAGTATGGGGTTTGAATTTTGAAAGGCCAAAAATCGAATTTCCCTAAGTTTCATTTTCCTCATTTGTAAATGTCATTAGTGATTCCTGTCTCATTGGGTTCTTAGAAAGATTAAATAAAATGACACCTTGTAAAATAGAGTAGTCACTAAATAATTTATCCATTTTCCTAGAATAATTGTCTGCATTTATAAAATAAAGTTAACATTTCTATTACAGAACCATGGGGATTGAAGTAATGTATATGAAGTGCCTTTTAAATAATAAATCACTATTTAAATATGCTTTAATTAAAATTAAAGTTGTTAATAGAGCTGAAAACTTTTTATTCCAAATGTTTTAAAGGCTTCACTTAAGTTTATAATCTTAATTTTGTTTTTAATTTGTCCTTTTGTTTTCCCCAAAGAATTAAATAACAAAAGAAATCCAAACGCAAAATAAAGAAAACAATAAACTTCCCCCAAATCTTTGCCTCCCAATTCCTCTGAAATAAACAATATTAATAGCTTTGTCTATGACATTCTAGCTTTTCCTCATGTTTATACATACATATTCAACACACATGCCCCCATGCATAGTACTTAAAAATACAAAGAATTTTGGAGTTGCTCATTTTTACAAAAGTCAGCTTATATAAGTGTTTAGTGAATATCTAAATTTTCTTTTCTTGATTAAAAATGCATCACATATTGTGTACACAGCCCTCCAGGTCATTGCATGAGGGTCTAACTCATTGTTTTTAAGAACTGCATAATACTACATAGTATAGACATATCACACTTTTTTCAACAGCTTTTCTATTGAGAGACAGTTTATGTTCTTGTTTTTGTCACGATAATGCTGTAATACCCATTTATATTTATATATCTGTAGGAAAGACAACACTGTAGGAATTCTAGGAATATTGTAATATGTATTACTCCCAAAAGTTTATATCCATTATCATTGCCATTAGTATTGCCAAATAATCAGTCATCCAGGACAATTCTTGTGCTTCTTACATTTCAAGCAACATAAGAATGAAAAGTACCTCTCCTGAGCTTGTACTTTTCTGACCAATAAAAAATGGCTAGAAACTGATTTTTCAAGCCAATACTACAACCACCAATAACAATAGCATCAAAAATACCTACTCTAAAGTGCCAAGTAAATGGCAAGATGATTTCGGTATAAATCTATAGAGAAATCATTAGAATGTCAAAATGAAAATCTAAAATGTCAATACATACTGAATGTACTGACATCTGAGACCGACTCCCACTGTCAAGTTGAGGGAGAATGAAAGACTCTCGGGGGAGGTGTGCAAAGATCACTTTGCTTGGGGAGGAGTCAGGCTACATGGGAGGCACAATCTCCCTGTATAAGCTGCATTGGAAAATCATGAAATTAAGATTGAAATCAAATGTATGAACTTTGTCTTGTACACTAGGGACTTAGCATAATCTTCTAACTCTAGATGTTTCACCTGTCACTCATCAGAAATGAGTAGCATTCTCAGATTGAAAGGTATTGGATTACCTTTTAATCTGAGACTCCAAGAGGATTTTACATGGCCTTACTCATGCCGGACATTTGAACTTTTTCTCTAATTACCAGATAGCATCTGCCCAAAGTAGCTATCTATTTAGGATAATGCCTAAAGTATTATTTAACTGAGGACTATATTTTGTAGAAATGACTAAGTCTACATTTTGTAATGAGAACACTTTCTTGCTCTAAACACTAATATGCAGGCATATACTATAAATTCTATAGAGGGTTCACAGTAGCTCCTTCATTTTCATTAAGTAATTATTAATAATCATTTATAAGCATGGCTAAGGGAATAACCTCTGTTCTGAACAGGTCTGTGTTTTTTTTATGGTTTGTATTCTTAGTCTGTAAGGATGGCTGAACTTCATTTGATGGCTTTTATATTTTATCTTTGCTTAAATATTTCCATAGATTTTAAATTATTGATTATTCCTCTTTCCTAAATATTTTAAAACTTCCCTTCTCAACAGGATCCCTATGATCAGCATTTATACTTTCTCAAGTCTCTCTAATCATTTGGGGGGAGGGCACTCCCAAATCACATCTGCCTCTAATTTCTGTTCTCTCACATTCACTCAACAGGGAACTTCTACAAATTAAAAAATGGTCTCTCTTGGCTCCTGCTTCTTTTTCTGTTCATTCTCTGCTCACTTCATTCTAGCTTCACTCCCTTGGAAAAATTCACATCAATGTCACCGGTATCCTCCACCAGTATCTGACCTCTTGGAGGACATTCTTCATCAACCTTTTTTCTTTATTAAAAAATAACCCTTCCCCCCACAGTTTTGACACTATATTTTCAATTTTTCATTCTAGCACTGTCGCTTTGTCAATACCATTCTAACACCCTCTGATCTGTAGGACCATTCTACTGAAGCTGCTGTCATCTCAGCAGGCGTACAAAAACAGACTCCTCACGAGTCCCTCCTTGTCACTCCCTTGTCATCACCCTTTTCTTCCACGAGGAAGCCAGGATGACATGTCCAAAATGAACACCTGATTACTTTGCTTTCCTGCCAAAGCTTTTCGGTGGTTTCCCATGGTTCTTAAGATAAAGACCCCAGTTTTCTACCTGTTCTGTAAAGCCCAGCATGGTGTGGCTTTGGTCCCCCTCTTCAGCTAGATTTGTTCCAGACTGTTCTCACTGGTCACATACACACACACCATTTTCCTTCCAATGGGTTCTTGGTGCATGCCTTTCCCTCCTCCTGTAATGTTTACCCTCCTACCCAAGTCTTGTTAATTCCTACTGATTCTTCAGATCTCAGGTTGATCACCCAATCCCCAAGAGCCCTGTCTGACTCTCACATCTGATCACATCCCTTCTTTGTATCTTCTTGGCACCGTGTACCTTTTCTTCATGACCTTCATGACAGTGAGTAATTATGCATCACTTGCTGTGATTTTTCTGTTTTCTGTACTGTAAATACCCTGAGTTAAGGATCTACAGTGACTTTTACTCACTGATGTGTCCTAGTGTCTAACATGAAAAGCACTGAACTACTGAACTACTAAACCTTTTTTAACCCATTTTAATGGAAAGCTTGTTTCTCCCAATATGCACTAAAAAAATCCAGGTGTCCAGTGCTGTATGCTTTGTCTAGTCTTTCTTTCTTTCCTAGTCCTTTCAGGAGTTTACTCAAATTTAAATCAACAACACCTACTATACAGGACTGTGGGAAGTTGCTTTAATGGCCCTGATTTGTTTACTTGTGTCTACTCACTTCTCCATGTGACTTTCTAATTCCTTCCACTCAAGAGCCAGAGTAAATGTTCCCACCCTTAATTTTGGGGTTCAGAAATAAGACGCTTTGGCTCTCAGAACATTAGCTGATGTCATAAGCAGAAGACTGGAAAGCACTATTATAACTGGGTTTACATTTCTGCATAATTTGGCCATCACCATGACAAAAGCCTGCCCCAAATGACAGGTGGTCCCAAGAGGAAACTGAGAGACAATTGGGCAGAGACACCTCTAGATGAATCCAGCTAGGTCAACCAGCCCCCGGAAGATATATAGACTTATAAGCTAAATAATGCTGGTTACATTCTTCTGAGAGTGTTGTGGTTGCATATTATGCAGTATCGTGTGGCAACAGTTAAATGCTACAAGGTGCTGGGGAGATTCAGTGAGGTGGGGCTGCCGAACACTTGAAGCAGAGCCTGCTTCTTTCCCCACATTTTCCTCTTGGTAAGTCTGTGTGACAATGACACACCATCGCTTTATACTTTCATGGATGACATTCAGCAGAAATCTTGATATGTCTTGATAGGACATTCATTCCTAAATATGTTGAAATTTTCACTATTTTTTTTTTGCTCAGAAGTTAGTTTTACATATTTTGTTTTTATTAATATTGGTTTTAGATTAAAATCTATTGTATTTTGAAAGGTAATTTCTAGGGGTATATATTTCTAAGTTTATTGCCTTAGGTTCACAGAATGTGGACTATATGATATATAACATTTAGTATTTTTTAAGATTACCTTGTGACTGAAATGAAGGTTGATATAGTTTTTTATATAAGTCAATAAGCTCATTGTTTTTTTTCCTTTCAAATACTCTTTATTGTCGTTTTTTAATGCTTATTTAGATTCTGAAGACATAAATTTTTAGAAATCACTATATTCATTCAAATTGTTTTATAATTCTCTTTCTAGTGGTAGATAAATAGATACAAAATTTTAATTACATAATAATGATACAATAGCTAGTTAATAATAGAGTAATAGAGATTTTGTTTTAAAGTTTATCTTTTCTGATACTATTACACTTTTTCTTGCTTAGTATTTGTCTGACATATTTTTACTCTATTTACTTTAAACTTTTTTCATTTACCAGAAATATCTGGCAAATTGCATAAAGCTGAATTTTGTTGTTTGTGAATCCAATAGAAGAACCTCTCATTTGATAGGTATTGCCAAACATGTTTTTGTTCTTTTATTTGTTCGAATGCTCTAGATTTTTTAAAAATTTTAATTGTCATGTTCTAACAGGTATATCTAACTTAAATTCTAATACTATGTCGATCAAAGCTATCTGTGTTAAGTTTGGTATCACTTCTTCAGTAACTTCATAAAAATTATTTTGAAGCTTCTGTTTATGTTGTATTGAAATAGTCTATTAAAGTTTGCAGAATTCCCTGTGATACTGTCTGATTGTAGTACTTTTGGGAAGTGGGAAATAGATCTTTGGCAGCTTGCTTATTGCTCCTGGTAATTCATCTTATAATAGTTCCTTAACATTTTGAAAAAAAATTTCTGTTTTTTGGTATTACCTATTTTATCCAAGTTTTAAAATATTTTCATATACTTGAGAAGAGTATCATAATTTAAAAAGATCCCCCTGAAACTTTGATAATTTCACTTTTATAATTTGTTCGTTCTACTTTTGTTTTCCTGCTTAAGTGTTGAAACATTCCTATTTACTGGTTATCTTTAATTCTTAGAGTGCTGATTCTATTTGTGGTGCCTCTGCTAATTCTCCCTGTTTTGTACTTTCTGATTGTGAGCTCCTGTCCTTGTACTTTCTGGTTGTGAGCTCACGTCCAGTAAATTTATTTTATATTCCATGAGAATCCCATGACTGAACCTCTAGCACAGCTCTATGTTGGGTCTGGAGAGGTCCTTTGCCATTTTCATGTTGTTTTCTTACTTTGGGTTACCGATATTAAATATGACCACTAATCTTGAAATTTAGAGCATCACAGGCTGGAATTTAGATTTCTCAAGAGTGACTGACTTTTAAATTTTATCAGTTGTAGGTTCTGAACACAGGAGAGATTCTTTATTCCATCCATAGTCTTTTAGAAGCGTTTTAAAAAAATATCTATATTTGGGTAAGCGGTGATACTTCAACAGTTAGGATTTAGGTCCCAGTTTTTCACATTTCGTAGACCAGAGTCTTGCCTTTTACTCCTGTGAAGGCTTTAGAACTGCAGTTCCACATTTCTTGTCATTGGAACTGCTGCCTCCATGCTCACCAGTGGGGTCAGATGGTCCTTATTATTTTAAATTCAAGTTCTCTCTATATTTCTTCCACATGTATATTGTTCTTTCTTTCTTTTGACCTTGTGTATAAACATATTTACATATAAATTATTTTGTATTTATTATTACATTGTTATCTAAATTTTTATTTTAATGTTTATAAATATTTAAAGCATTGTGCTAGACTTTCTATAAACTTATTGCATAATTAGGGAAGAAATTTCTATTAAAGTTTACTCTGCTGTATTGCCAGAAATTGCCTCTGTTATCTTTATACGGAAGGAGATTAAGGCCAGGTGAAAGTAAAACATTTTTTTGGAGTACACCACTATTAAACAGCTGCAGCAAGACTCAAACCCACACTACCCCGGTGCCTAGCATTGTGTCTGACAAATAAAAGATACTCAGTAAATGTTGGATGATTAAATGCTCGAATACAACAATGGAAGTGAAAAGCATTCTCTTTCGTTTACATTGCCACCAGTGATGGCCAGGGGTGGAAGTAATAAGGCTTTTTCTTCCTGCACTTTGCTGCTGAAGGGTGCTTTTGAGAGGCAGAAGTGTCTAGACATTTCTGGAGTCTAGGCTTTGCTACTGAGATACCCAAAGAAGAAATGATTACCCCTGGCTGCTGCCTCAGTCTAAGCAAGGATATCTGAGAAGCGATGTTGGCATTTTAGTACTGCTCAGTAGTTTATCATTTAAGTCCCTTGCTATAGTTATACTATTGCTTTCCAAAATCATCCCAATCCTTCATCTATCCAGCAGTCATGTTTAGAACAAAGTAAATGTTAGCAGAGGATGAGGCAGCCAGCATTTTAATACAGCTTTAAACAGTGACTGCTTTTCAGCCAACTTATAATAAGCTTTGAAGAAGAAAGAGCTATTACCCATGTTATTTCAACAGTGGGGGAAAAACTCACAATTTTACTTGTTACACAAAATGTATTAAATTATTTGGTGGTGAAAAAAGATTTTGGTTCTCAAAACAAATATTTTATTTAAAAACTCTGGTAGAAATTTTAACATTTAAAATTATTTGAAATTATTATCCCGTTTTCTAACTGTCAATGGTTATGATCTTGTTCTCCTACCATCAGTCCATGGCATAGCACCTTGCATGACATTAAAATATAGGTCAGACTGAGTCTCTGCCCTGCCCAACAATGATAAATAGCTCCTCATGTCCACAGAGTAAGAGCCCACATTCTAACAATGCCCACGAGGTCTTAAAAAAATCTGGCCTCTCTTCCTAACTCTCTGACTTCATCTCCTTTGAACAGCCCCTGTTTCTTGGCTAAATCTACATCAGCCACACTGGTTCCTTAGCCCTATATGATGGGCTCTCCTTGAGGGCCTTGGTTTTAGTTCTTCTGCATGCCTGTAGTGCCCTTCCCCTTGAACGTCTCAGAGCTTACACACTTTCTCCTCTATCCAGTCTTAGTCAATGTCATTTTCCTGTGATCTTCCCTGGGCAATCCATTCAAAACTGAAAACTGTCTTTCCTGCTTCCACCCTAGCACTTCTGGTTCCTCTTTCCAGTTTTTTTTTTCCCTAGAGCATTGACCATCATCTAATATGCTACAGAGATACAAAAACACATTTAAATTTTTTTTTTATTTTACTTATTGTTTAAATGTCTCACTGAAGTTGGCTTCATGGATTTTGTTTTGCTTATTTCTAATGTGTCCACATCTCTTAGAACAATGATTGCCAGACACCAAGAAGCATTTGACAAATATTGGGCAATGAATAAGTAAATAAATAAGAAAAATAGCACTTATTGAATATTTACCACATGAAGCACTTTTCTATGCACTTCAAGTGTATTATTTCACTTAATCTGATGAGGTAGGTCCTCATGTGACAGTTGAAGAAATCGAAGCACACAAAGATTACATAACTGTTGCAGGGTCTAAAATTTTAACTCTCTTTGTTTAAAAGCATCGACTAATTTTCTCATTGTGTCCTAGACAAAGTATAATCTGTCTAACCAGGAATTTGAGACTCTCTGTAATCTGGTCCCAATCAGCCCTCCAGAAATTGGCATATTCTCTCTTTCCCAATTATACTGAAAGTTCCTAAAGAAAGGAAGAAAGAAAACACGATAATAATACGAAGAAGAAGAAGATTTAGTGTAATGTCCTTTGAGCTCTTAATGTGTATCAGGTACCATGCAATATTATATGTAGCATCTTATTTAACCATCACTGCAAACATATGAGGAGACTGAGGCTTGAAGAAGTTAAGTCATTTCTCTCAGTGCACACAGGTAGTAAGATCCAAACCTGTTATTTGACCTGGGATTCTCCAACCTCAAAATTCACCTGTATGTTAGACCAAGTTGCAATGAACCCCTGCATGGTGCTAGCTGCTCTATATTCCAAGAGCAAATGACCCTACTTGGGGTAAAGACAATGTTGTTGCAACTTTAGCCTATTCTGTTTTCATTTTCTATTGATGTATAACGAATTTTCCCACATTTAATAGCTTGAAACAACAGCTATTTATTAAGTGTCTGTTCTATATGTAGATATCTATCACAATGTAGCTGAAATGAGGGTATCAGCTGAGCTGTATCCCTTTCTGAAGGCTCTAGGGAAGAATCGCGTGTGAGCTCATTCAGGTTGTGGAAAGGATTTTCGTGGATATGGGACTGAGGTCTCTATCTCCTTGCTGGTTGTCAACTTGGGGTTTCTTTCAGTGTCCAGAGGCCACCCATAGTCATTGCCACATGGCCTCCTCCATGTCCAAAGCCGGCAATCATGCTACAAATCCTTCTCATGATATGAATCTGACTTCCTCTTTTTCTGACCTCTTGATTTATATTCAAAAGTCTCACGGGATTAAGTCAGATAATCTCTTATCATCTCTTTATTGTAAGGTCAGCTGATGTTGGAGCTCAATCTGCAAAATTTCTATTGCTGTATAACAAACCAGAGATATTCTATCATATCCCTAGACCAGGGGATTGTACAGGTCATTTCGACCAGGGTTGGGAATATTGAAGAATATCTTAGAATTCCATCGATCACAACCTTCCTTTGCATCTCCATTCCCTTCATTCTGCATCAAACATCTGTCCATTCTCTTGATAAGTACTTTGTCTTTTTCTTAGAAAAATACCAGTCAGGAGACCCAGGTGAATCTTGCCCATACCTGAAGAAGATTGACCATTGGTCTTGGAGCCTCTATTCAATATTATTTTTTCAAGACTCTACAGGTAGGCAGAGGTGAAGGCAACAGCCAAACCAGGAGATTTTGTAGACCATGTGAGTTGGTTTCCTCTGACTAGCATAACCAATTAACACAAACTTAGTGGCTTAAGTTTAAGAAACACAAAGGTTTTATCTTACATTTCTTTAGATCCGAAGTTTAATATTTGCTAAATGCAAGGTGTCTGCAGGGCTGTGTTAATTTCCAAAATCATTATAGGAGAATCTTCCCTTGCCTTTCCCAGCTTCTAGATGCTGTCAATATTTCTGGGTCCATGGTCCAGTTTCCTCCACCTTCAAGGCTGGATGTGTTGCATCTTTCTGACCCTTTTTTCATCATCAGTCTCTAACTATAGTCAGGAGAGGTTCTCCACTTTTAAGGACACATAATGTGGAGTCATCTTAAGGTCTGTATCTGTGATCACATATGCAACACCCCTTTCGCCATGTTATGTAATGTATTCACAGGGTCCAATGTTAAAGTGTGAACATCTGTGGGAATGGGGCAGAGTGTGTGTGTGTGTGTGTGTGTGTGTTGTGTAGTGTTATTCTTACTACCATATCACATTAAGAAGTTTGGGATTTCTTCTGACAGTAACTAAAATCATTGAAAGATTTGTGGCACAAAGTGGCTAAAGTAGATTTGCATTTTAGAAAGATTCCTTATCTCAATTTCAGACTTGTGATAGGGGAATTGTCCCATTAACTAAAAATAAGTAACAGTGTGCAGTGCTAATGGCATTCATAGCATTATCTAAAGTATGTTGCAACCCTTATAAGTTAAATAATATTATATTAGTACTAACCCTATTCTATAGATGGTAAATATATGCATAAAAAATTTAAATAACCTTGCCCAAGATTTTACAACTAGCAAGTGCCAGAGTCAGGATTTTGTCCAGGCAGTCTGGCTTGCAAAGCCAGTATTCTAAGCACTGCACAGAACTGCTTGTAATTGTGCAGAGGGAACCTTTTCCCAGACTTTGAAAAAGAGAGGAAGCATGGCCAGTTATAATTGTCAAGGAACACTTACTACATGCTGTGGGACATGCAAAGAGGCCTAAAGAAGAGGAAGGACTTGCAAAAATAGAGAGGAATGGAGAAATATTTCCTCAAATACCTGAACTACATACTCAAGTCTATATCCTCCCTTTTCTATAAAATAGGATCCTTGGCCCCTGTCATTGCTTGTCTTTAAATGTTTAAAAGAGGGAATCAGGGTCACTAGAGAACAATGTGTGCTGATGGGTTTAGTCTCTGCCTTTGATTGCTACTTTACAAGTTTCACAAATAACTAACCACCTGAGAGCCTGTCTCCCGCGCACTGAATTTCATTTTGATTTTTTCATCTTTCTTGATTCTAATCTCTTTGTGCCAAAATTGTATTTTTCCAAAGATGTTTTCAAAAGTGTTTTTTGTTCTGGTTTAATAGGCTCAGTTTTCAGTGTTTGGGCTGAAACTGAGGAGATGCTTTATGGAAAGTGAATGCATTTGAATGAAGTTTCCTGTGAAGAGAAATAGAGTATTGTTCCACTCTGAAGTTCCTAAGAGCCAGCCTTTATTATTTTATTTCTAGGTTTCCTTCCATCTTCTTCTTTAAAACATTTCATAATGACATCAAACAACCTTCCTTTTGCTATGAAATAGAGAAGCCCTTTTCATCTGTAGGTAGGCCAATGGTACAAGGACCGTCAAGTGGGACAACTAAAGCTATTGTTCTTATAAAGTATATTGACTTAAATAGAAAGAAAACCTTCCTTTCTAGCTACTCTGAAATACTTCCTCTATATCTATCTATAATCCATAAAATTGGGGACGTTAGGTCACAGAGATAGCCCATAATAAACCAGATAGTGAGACAACCCATGTGCACATCCTCCAGAAAAGTGACAATCATGACAGAGAAAGAGAAACACTTATTGATCACCTTTTTTGTACTAAGAAAAATACTGTGTTACTTCATGTGCCTTGAGTCCTTTTTTTTTAAATCCCTTTGAGCAAACGATTCTTATCTCCATTCTACAAATGAAGAAACTGGGAATCAAGAAAGTAGCAAATTATTTAAAATTCATGTGAGTGATGTGGGGTTTGAATACAGACTTTTCTTGAGGAAATAGATCACATCATTTACCTATTCGACTTAATATCACTCAGAGACATAATTATTTGTGAAAGTATCTGTTTTTTTTATAAGATATATAATAAAACCAGAAGTTGAATAAATGTGCAGAGAGAAAAACAATTATTTATTGAATGTCAAACATGCATTAAATATCTAATACATCCCTGGACCTATACTTTGAAGCATTAGTTACAATATGACATATGAGTTCATTTCATCAAAACGTTTTTATTATAGGTTGAAAAACTAGCAATTCATACCTATGGTAGAGCTAATAAATTTAAAAAATTTTAACTGGTGCTCAATTTTATAGCCCAGACAATAATTACTTCTAGTATTTCTTCAGTACTTTTGAGTTTCCAAACATTTCCTGATACATTATCTCATCGAGTTTCCCACTATTCCATGAGATGGGTATTGCTTGACCTCCTATACCCTATTAAACCAAAGCTCAGAAGCAGTTCAGCAAAATGAGTGAGATAACATGGTTAATAATTTGTGAAGCCAGACCTAGAACACTGTTACTCAGCTACCAAGACATAATTCTTTGGGCCACACAGTCTGACATCCTAATCTATGAATAGAAAGAGTGAAGTCATATAAATACAAAGAGAAGACAGTCTCTGTAGGACAGTCTAGGACAATTTGCTCACTCAGGAATTTTTTATCTTCTAGCTTCACAAAAGATTTTATGCCTTTTTGCCTTTTATTAGTCTGATCTCTTGTGACTCCTGCTTTAAAACTCATACCTTGATCCCTTCAGAATTGGTGTGTGTAGACTCTATCCATGGTAATTTAGTTCATCTTTATTCTACAGCCTTCAGGTTGGTTTACACCTCTCCATACCAATACCCTCTGTGGAAGGGGTCCTCATACTTTGTGCTGTGGACCAGTACTGAGCTGTGGCCTATTAGGAACCAGGCCACACAGTAGGAGGTGATCAGTGAGTGGGTAGATGAACTGGTGAAGCTCCATCTGTATTGCAGCCTTTCCCCAGCACTAGCATCACTACCCTAGGTCTGCATTAGATTCTCATGGGAGCACTGGTCCCTGGTGCCACAAAAGTTGAGTACCAGTGCTCTGCAGGGCTAGAACTTTTTGCTATGAAATTGAATCATCAGAATCTAAACCCCACATGCTTAGGCCGGTTGTGTATCCCATCCCAGCAATACATGGGACAAAAGCAGGTAACAAAGGCAGAAATCCCAAGGAGAGGCTTGTAGAAGAGGAAGTTGAATTGTGATTTGAAAAATGGGTAAGAGTGTGTAAGATAGAAAGAAGCAAGTGGGGAGGGAAGAGACAGCAACACAAAAGGAACGAGGATCAAGTGAGCACCACGTATACAAGGAAGAGAGTGAGAGGTAAAGAGTTGTTTGTTAAATTCTGATGTTACCACATGGCAAACCCATTTCATTTTTTTCTTCAGCTCTTGAATAATTTGTAAATATACACACATGTGCACACACAAGCATGAGTTGCTATTACTAAATGTTTACAGAATTTCACTTTCTAGTTAAAATCACAGGAGCACAAAGCATTTTGGAGTATTTTGCAATGATGTAATCACTCCTGATGCATAATTTTGTCAGTTTGCTTTTATAATCAAAGTACTGTGTGAATTTCAAAGCAAATACAGTCTTTGTTATCTTAGGAAGCCCTAAAGTCATGTCTTTAAAGTACGGACAGATCCAGCAAACAGTTGCAGATCTCAAAGGCCTAATGTTTTGATGTACGACTCCCATTAATAATGTCCTAAAAAAGTCATACTTAATTGATGCCACCCTTTATCTATTTGACACTTTATGACACATAAAGATAAAGGGGAGGAAAAGAAGAGATCTAGCAGCTATTGATGACCTACTAAGTGAAAACTAAGTATGTCATTACCTTCCCACAACAGTTTTATATTGTAAATATTATGTACATTTACAAGATGACAAAAATGAGAAATAGGTTAAATAACTATGTCAAGGTCAGATGACCTTGTGGTCAATAATCACAATCAATAGAGTATTTTTCAGATTTGTGCTTTAAGTTTAAACCTGGTAGTTGCCAAAGTCCATGATCTTCAACATGTTCTCAATCACATGATTATGGTTAGCCAATTATATATTTCTTTCACTTTGGATGATGCATAGACAGGTTCAAAAAATGGGTCTAGCATGATGTTATTTGATTTATTCACTCGTTCAATTGATGTATTCATTAACTAATATAGAAGTGCTAGTGTTTTAGTTTGTTTTGTTTTAAGTTCAGAGATGAAATGTAATGTTATATATAGCATAATGAAACTTATCACTTAAATATTATAAAATTAATTCCAGAAATTGTCTTTATAAAAAAAGAGCAACAGTGAAAATACTTTATTCTTACTCTGTGGGTCAGAATAGGCTAACTTATTTAATGAAAAGTCCTGAGTGTCAGTGGCTTAACACATTACAAGTTTATTGTTCTCTTACTTTAGAGTCTAAATGGTCAACAAAATCAGTGGGTCAATGTTTCTGCTTTACACAGTTTTTCAGAGACCCAGGCTCTTTTCTATATTATATCCCGCAATTTAGTATGTATGATCCAACAAGGAGAAACCATATAAAACCTCAACCTGGAAGTGTCATGTGTTATTTCAGTGATATTGCATTAACCAGAACTAATCACATGGCCCCACCTTGATATGAGGAGATGGGGAATGTATTCCTAGATGAACCTCTTCCCAATAATAATTCTAAATCACGAAAAAATATATATATAAATGTTTTATGGTCTGCAAGCCATCTCTTTTACTATCTATCCTTTTAGTCACCAAATATCCAAGTGCATCTTTGTTAGGTTTCTATTACTACTTAACAAATTGTAACCAATTTAGAGCTCTAAAATCACTATCTTAAGTTTTCTGTAGGTCAGCATGGCCCAGAAGGATTCTTTACCCAGATTCTCTCAAGGCTGAAATCAAGATGAAAGTTGGGGCTGAATTTTTCACCTGGGCCTCCACTGGGGAAAGGCTCACCAACTAGTTTTCTCAGGACATTAGTGGGATTCATTCTCTATGGCTTTAGGATTCATAGCAGCCTTCTTCTTCAAAGCTAGTAATAGAAAAATAAAAATAATGGGTGGGGGGAGAGAAAAAGAGAAGCCCTAGAATGTGCTTGATAACAAGACAGTCTAACATAACATAATCACAAGAGCAACATCTCATAGCACTGACATATAATGTAATCTAATGTTGGGAGTGGCACATCATCCTTTTCTCTTTGCTGACTGATAGTTGCTATTGGTTTATTGGTTAGAAGCAAATTATAGATTCTGCCCACACTCTAGGAAAGGAGATTATTTAAAGGTCTGAAATCCAGAAGGTGGGAACCAATAAAGGCCTCCAAAACTTATTTATTATAATCACAGAACACATTTCACTCTTCCCCAATGAAGAAATCCAAAAATTCCATTTAGTCACTATGTCCAGCTTAAAGTACAGAATTTCTGAGTTAATTATAGTTTTGCCATAAGATCTGAACATGACTCCTCTGCATCCAGAAACCTATGGATTAAAAATACAAGTTACCTGATTCCATATATTAACATACACATCACAGAAGTACAACCTTGAAATCCAGAAATGACCACAGCAAGATATTTGCTTTAAAAGATAGAAGACTGAAAGACCCACAACAGCCACTAGTCAGCAGCAGTTTGAAAATCATGACTTGTGAACCCTGAAATAGTCTGTCCTGGAAGTGGGGAACTTACTTGACAGCCATTGATAGGCCATGATGCTCTGCCGTACCTGGCTCAGTCTACTTCCTGTGCCAGTGGCCCAGGGACCCTCTGGACATAGTCAAGGTGAGCATGGGCCATCTTGCGGGATCTCTTGGGTGATAACATGAGTTCCAAGGGTTTCTTTTGGTCTCAGCTAGTCAAGAGCTTTATACTCAGAAATACATTTCCTTCAATAACTTAGCAGGCTTCCAATCCGTTGTCTTCCATTTGGTTCCACCTACGAAGAACAGCATCTAAACTCTTTCCATAATCCTCTTTTTAAAACTTTTTATTCATCCTCTTCCTTGCCTGCATAACCCTGCCTCCTCCACCTCTCTTCGTTTAATGGTAACTTTAAACTATTAGGATTGAGTTGAGAAGTCTGCACCCTTAATTTGATCTTTTTAGCAATACTGGATTCTAATTGGTCTTTGTTGCCTAAAGGCTTTCTCAACTTTGTTTCCTGCTGTTTTAAGTCTAAGAACAGTTGATTTTTCTTCCAACTTGAGGTTTCAGGTTTCTAGACTATTCGTTTTCATTTATGTTTGCAAGCCAGTTGATACTTCCCTGAGTTAATTTCTCTCTTTTATACCTTGGCACAATCAATATCACCAGCACAGATCACTAGTTATCTGTTTTACCACTTTTTCCCCTATACTACAGGTTTGTTTGTCACATAGTGTAATATGTTTATCATCTTTCCTGCCATTAATATTCATTTTCTTTCCACCCACTACGCCACAGCCTCATAGAAATATATTTTCTTAGGCATCTCCCTAATTCTGGGACCATATATTAAATCAGTCAGAGTCCAATCAGGAAAATGCAAACCAGTCTAGGAGTTTTGAACCAAATATTATTAATATAAAGATTTAGAGGCTTATAAAACCACTGAAGTAGTTGGAGGTGTTGGGGGTAAGAGCTTCTTAATATTCATTTATGTATCACTTGACAAGACTTAATCTTCTTCCAGAAAGTGTTAGTGGCATTATTGAATGGAGTAAACAGAATTGCCTGGCACTTAAGTATTTATTGAATTAGTCACAGAGCCACTATTCCATCTCAGAGTCTCAGAGATGAACTTAAAGGTCAGGCTATCTGCCAGTTGGCCTGAAGAATTTCATCTTAGGAATATCTGATATGAAAAGAATGACGATGAAGTAAAGACAAAGCAATTTCATCTGTGATTATTTTACTGCCCACCGTATGCACTCTATAAGGACATGTTTGCATTGATGTATTTTTGCCAAGGATGATAAAATCACCCATGACCTCTTCTTAAACTTCTTTATGCCTAATGGGCCAGAGGGAATTTTTCAGTCTTTGTGGCCTGCTAGTGTTCCTCAGCTAAACAGAAAAAATAAAGAATCGCCTGAGGCAGAGAGAAGATTTGAGAGCCTATACTGGCAGAGATCACCATTCAAATATCTTCATAGGAAAGAAAACCACTTTTATGTTTCTTTTGTATCACTGAAACATGATTTTGAGTCAGGGTTTGAATGACTCTGCCACTTATGAACTATAGGATCTTGAATAAGCTATGTAAATTTTTGAGCGAGTTTTTCTTATCATCAAAGGTGGGATTATTAAAATGAGTGTTCTGTAAAAGGTAGACATTTTACATTATTGAAGGATGAAAGAAAGGTAAGAAAGAAGAAGAGAAGAACAAAATAAAAAAGAAAAGAGAAAACAGGAAAAAAAAGGAAAAGAAGGAAACAGACCATTTGAGAACAGGAGATCATAAATGTAACACAAATAGTGTTTCTAACAAGTGGACCATGGATTCTCCTCAATGCCATCTACATTTTGGTATTATCTCTGTAAGTTGTTACCTTCATCATTACATTTCTTCTACTTGCTTCAACACAGAGCACTTTGCCATCTATGTGCCGTGCCCTCCACTAGGCATTAAGAGACAGGTATTAAGGGACTGAGGCAGGTGTTGTTACAGCTCCAAGAATTTCAACTACAGGAGTTTCTCTTGGGTAATCAAAGAATGATAACTATGTCGGCTGCAGACTTGGGAAAAAAGTTATAACGGGAATGGTGTGCTGAAGGGTGATTTTTTCCTCATCAGCCAAGTATTCAGTCTCAACAAGATTGCCAGCCTGTGGAAGCCACTATCAAAAGGTGTACTGTTCAATAGTGTGGTAAAAACATATTGCCTTAACAGTAAGCTCCTGAAATTTTTCATTTTCAGAATACAACATACCGTAAACTTTGTCAATCACAAAATTATACAAATAAAAAGATAGACTGCTCTTATATTTACTTCAAAAGTCAGACTTCAACAGTTTTGAAAGGGCTGACAAAGGATTTCTCAATAGCTTCAAGGTATGTGTCAAATTATAATAAAAATGTTTATTTTACTAAAACTCCCCATGGTTCCTTATAAAATATATTGAAAAAAGTTTATTAGCAGTACCAAGTTATTTCATTTCCAAAGCCATTGTTTTGGAAAATGCTTAAATGATTCATGAACCGTTAAAAAGCATTTTCTATTTGGAGAAAAAGATGAGATGTAATGAGTAGTCTTGTTTTGAATACATCTAGTTACAAACAATTTTTCTATTCACTATTTAAATCTTCAGATATTTTATTTAAATATTGTCTGTAAAATAGGGGGAAAGTGGTGTTGGGAATATTGAATGTGACAATAAATGCGTGGAAAACACTCATCGCAATATCAATGGTTGATAAACAATAGCCGTTTTTACCGTTGATCTGAGTCTCACGTTGTAGTGCCCATTCTGCTTTTTCTATCACTAAACCGCATCTATGAAGACTCATTTAAAAAGGGATCAATAAATTGGACACTATCCCTCCTCAGCATGGCACTCTTCGTTTGTGTCTGATCTCCTACTCTCTGCCACAGAAAGCTCATTTCTTTGCTCATCTCTAACCGACAATAGAGACAAACAACCCCAGCCCCCACAGGCCAGAATAATTTGGTTCAAAAAGAAATTAAGGAAAGTCATGCTGTGCCATACGTGAGACCAGCTTTCTCGACTGGACCATAAGAAAAACATTGGGAGTAAAATTGAGAATGATGTATAAAAAATAAGAGAGAGCTTATCTTCATAAGATGCAAGTCTTGGGTGGCTTTGTCTGACTCCTGGCATCTAATTGTGCTGATGAACACCAAACCCACTCAGACATAGAGTGCACTATAAGCATCAATTTTTCATTATCTTGATTGCATACATGACTGCCGTTCATTACACACTAGAGAAAATTTTCTCAAATAAGAAACCAACAAATTTTATTAGAAGATACAAATTCAACAAAACACAAGCCACAAGTGGCTATTTGATGAAAAATCCAAGCTCTGACCTATTCGGTGGGCCTTCTTTCAGTTTTTAAATAGGCTGTTTTTCCCCTTCTTCCTCCTTTTCTTCATTAACAAGTTTTTTTTTTTTTTTTCAGAAAAACAGTTTAAACTTGTGGCCTCAGCTTCCCACACATTTCTTAACTTTGTGTGAGGATTCTTTTCCATTCATTGTAGAGAAACTCTTAGGTTTCTTATGCTTTACCAATTGCCTAAACCAGTTATTTCCTACTTTGACCAGGTCCTTTTGAAACTCTTTCTTTGGCAGTCGTGATATTGTCCTTTACTGGTTCTCTTCATGCATTTAAATTATTTCTTGTCAGTCTTTGCCAAATTTACTTCTTTCTTTGTCCTTACCCATAGTATGCTTCCACATTCATTTGCCTACATTCTGGAATTTCAGTATCTCTATCTTCATCTCCCTTGCCCTTTCTTCTCTCCTTTGGCCATCTCATCTACTATCAATGTTTTCATTATTACTTTTATATAGACAAAGCTAGAGTATACCACTTTAAAACTTCCACTTTAAAACTTACAACAGATCTTTATTTTCAACCAATTCTCATTATCTTTGGATAACTCAGCAGTAACTAACACACAATTCTTCATTTCTTACCTGGTCCTTTTACCTCCAAAAAGGCATTATTTAAAAGCCCTTTAAGAAATTCTTGTCTACGGCTATGCCACACTGAAAAATCCTGATCCCTTCGGCTCTCAGAAGCTAAGCAGGGTCGGGCCTGGTCAGTACTTGGATGGGAGACTACCTAGGAAGACCAGTTGCTGTAAGTGTAAAAAATTATTAAAAAGGGGAGGGGAGATTGTAAACTGGCAAAGTGCTTGCAATCTGTGAGTTCAACTAAGGGTTGGTTCACCTAAAAAATAAAATAAAATAAAATAAAATAAAATAAAATAAAATTAAATAAAATAAAATTAAATTAAATTAAAATAATAAAATAAAATTGATAAAATGAAATGAAATGAAATGAAATAAAATAAAAAGAAATTCTCAGCAGTTGTGTTAAGTCCACCTTGATCAGGAGTGATGGGGATGCTTTTCAAATTCTATAATTCTCTTGTCTCAGAGAAAATCTTGGCCCTTTTTTGTTTTTCTTTATTGTTAGTATCAGTACCAGAGTTTCTCAATAAGCAAACTTTGCTCTTGAAGTGTTTTATATCACTTAAAACAATTATTAATACTGTTATTTCCCAGCATTTAATTATAGCCAAATGTTTGGAACACAATGTCAGAAAAATTGCCAAAACGAGCCATGTTTTATTTCTGCTTTTCTCTCTCACTAAAGCAGGTAGCCTTGAGCTGCATATGGCCATTTTCATAATCAAAGAAATAAAAAAAAATGTCTTTTCTACAACTATGAAACACATTTGAATTCATGAAGTTATTTTCAATAATCTGAAAATAAATAGACCATACAGGGGCAACTTCTCCTATATCGTTCATTCTTTCACTATATGTTTTGAGTGCCTGCAGATTCCAGTTATTATTCTAGACTTTTGGATTGCATCTGTGAGTAAAATAAGTATGGTGTCAAAAAAATATGTGTGATGGCTGTGTGAGGGATTTTATAGTCTAGTCAGTGATGTAGATAAATACACTGACAGTGTAATAAGAATGCAACATTAGGGTTCCACAAGAATGTTTTCAGGGCACTAGTAGTCCCTATGACTAATCCTGTGTTGAACATTTTTTTTTTCTTTTACTAAAATATCAGTATAGGGAGCCAGATCCCTGCTATGAAAAATAACCTAATGAAGAGTAACAAGAAACATTCTAAAAGGTTAATGACCACCATCTCTGTGTAGTAAAATTATGAGAAAATTTAATTGCTTTTACTTCTCTTTGAATGTTTTACAAAATGTTTAAACTTAGAGCCAGAAGAACCAGAAAAGCATACATGTAAAGATTTGTTTACCTCATGTTTTGAAACTTAAAGAATGTTAAATAGTAGAAAATTTAGAGCTGTCATCTTCCATTCACTCACTCCCTCTGACATCTTTTCTATGTGCTGTGGTGAACAGGTATTACTGAAAAGAGAAAAACTATTTTATTTCTTATAGTTTAAAAAAGAAATTATGAGATGAAAATATCAACATTTTGATTGTACATTTTTATTTTTCAATTTTAAATACATATGTATATCTAATTTTTATACTTTTCATGCTTTTTTGTAAAAATTTTCCAACTTTTACTACAGACATTAATATTTTCTTTAAAGTGTTTTTATACAATTTCTCTGTATGAATGTGTCCTTATTTCCTTTACCATTTCTCTAAACATATGGCTGTGATAGCATTTTCACCATTACAGATAGCAGTGCTGTGAGCCGTTTGTACTTTGATCCTTGTCTAGAGCTCAGGATATTCCTTTGTGTTGGAGTCCCAGACCTGGGAATACTGGATTCAACAACATAAACTGTTAACCCTCTTGAGATAACTGTCTCTGAATGTTTTATACCTGTATAGTCTTTGGGTCTGTGACCAGGCTCTGCTGCAGATGTAAATAAACAACCTCTCTGAACCTTGGTTTCTTTCTCTATAACATAGGGCTGGTGCTACCTTGTTGTCCAGAGCAAAGATCAAATGAGAGGATGAGGCCACAGGAGTTCACACAGCGCTCAGCACAGAGCAGAGGATCGCAGTTCTGTTTTCTCTCCCTCTCACTTGGGAGATGGCTACCTCTGCTGCAATCTCACTTTTTCACCCCAAGTTCTTTTTGCAAGTCACTGTTCATCCAGCAATCAGCATGCCCTTCTAGCTCTGCTTTCTGCAGCTCTGCCTTCTTTTTTACATTTTTTTTCATTCCCAGCTACATTGCCTGTGTCCCATCTATATTACAAGGAGCTTATCTTATTTTTCCACTCTATAAATAACGGACTACTGATAAGAATAATAATGGAAAGTCAGATTGCAGCTGAGCAGAATCAGGGGAGAAATAAAAGTAACATTGAATGAACTTGAACAGGGAAAAAAGGAGTCCCAGTGGATAAATAATTCTAAACCTGGAGGTGATGAAAGCCATCCAGCAATAAATACGCAAGAAAAAAAAAATAAAAAGGTCAATGTGAACATAGAGGAATGGAAAGAAATCAAGGAATAGCAAGAAAGCCCAAACAGGCTATGAAAAGACAGCTCTTGAGCTAAGAGGAGAAAAAAAATGGGCAACGGCATGGATTGGAGGATAAAAGCCAGAGTGAAAAGGACTGAGGGGAGGTGGAGTTCACCACAAATGCCTCTCAGGAACCCAAGGAAGACCAGGTGTGTGAAAGCATTAGTGTCCTCAGCAGAGAGTGGCGTTGATAAGCTATTGGTATCCAAGTCCAGGGGAAACCAGATCGGACTTTAATTGCTTGCAGATGGACACAAAGGCCAAAAGCACATATTGAAAATCAATATTTTAGAAAACCATAAACATGTGTCAAGCTGGTAACTGAGTCTAGCGCCTGGTCTGATGGGCTGAACAGCAAACAAATGCCTAAAAAGAGAATTTAATGAGTGAGTCCAGCTTTGAGGTGTGTCCAGATACAAAGAAGGCAGTAGCCCTGAGTTGTCCCACAACTGGCAATTTGAAGTCTTCATGGTTGCCTCTCTATTCTCTTCCTTAGGTGGAGTCCTTTAACAGAGTTTCAGGAGGTCCCTGTACCTCTGAAGGTGGCTGCTGGATGGGTCTTCCTGCAACAATGTGGAGAAATGCTCCCCATACTCCAAAACCATCAATGGCTTGCTGCCACCTGCAGAGGAGAGCCCAAGTACTGGTTCTGGCCCAAGCTGTCCACCACACAGCATCCACTGGCCCTTTCAACTGGATGCTCCATTTCCCAGGTAAGGTGCCTTTGACTCTGGCATCAGCATCCTTCTGCTTGTGGGCTGCTATCTATCACCTGATGCACTGAGAAGTAGGGCCCAAAGGTTAAACTTCAGGCTTCACAAGCCAAACACTGCAGGGAAAAGATGCTTTGTGAGACTCACTTCACGTAAACGACCCCATAAGGGCCATGGCCACGGCGCTCATGGGAAGGGCGAGCATGTATTACCCTTGCAGTGACTCCGTGAGCTAGAACCCTGTTTCCTCATTTTACAGAGGATGCAGGAATTATTCTCCTTACTTCACCCAGGGGAGCTAAGCAATGGGCCAAGGGTGTGCAGTAAATTCTCCAGCCTGTCTTTGTTGCCATCTTGAAAAGCCTATCCTTTTTCTGTCCCCAAACAATTTGTTCTTCAATTGTTTTGTGCTGGACCAAAGTATTGGCTATTTGTGCATCTGTTATCCTGATATTGTGACCATCTGGATATGGGTTTTTTCCCGTTGAGTCCTTGAGTTCAGTATTATCATGCTCCATTTGGAATATTAAACTCCATTTTTTAATGTCTCATGCAATTGGCCCCCAAGAGGTCCTGTGCACATGTCCTCACTACAAAAGGGAAGAACTCGGTGTTAGTATTCCTTTTGGACTTTAGAGTCAGACAGAGCTTAATATCCATCTCAACTGTGCCAATACCTAGGCCATGTATACTGAAACAAGTCCTGAAAATTATCTGTCTCAGCTTCCTAACTTCAAAAAAGAGAATGACAGTATTTCCCTGTCTATCCCAGGTTTGTTGGGAGGATCAGATCAGATAATGAATGGGAAGGTGAAGGTGATGCATAAGGTAAAGTGCTACACAGATGTTTAGAATGATTTTGATATCATATCGCCTTTGTCATTTCTGTGCCTCTTACTCCAAAACCATTTGTAACCTTTGGTTGGCCCTTGGAGGCATTTAGCTGTTACCAAAGTACCATCAGGTCTTGTAATAATTTTTTTAGGATGTCGAAATCATTTCTGAAATGTCTTAATCCTTAGCTGAATTAAAGCCCAGGGATTTTATCATCAACCTAAAGGTCAAATCATTACACTGGGACTCGTGTGACTTTATACTTTTCTTCACCTTTAGTATTTCTATCTTTATAAATTTATGAAAAAGAAAAATTCCAATAACAAAAAGACAAAACAATACCACATAAAGTGATTTGTTTCTGGATCCAATATAGTGAATCTGTAGTACAAAAGGAATACATTTTCACTGATTCATTGCTTTGCCAATTAAAAAGTAATTTAGTCGAATTTCTTTATAGCTTCTCCATTGTGAAGAAGCCAGAGGGAAAGTTTAAATTTTTTAAAAGCTGACCTTGCTGTATTTTTTTCTAAGAAAGTTGGAAAACACCAGACTTTTTTTTTTAAAGGTTTTAGAAGAATCTCCAGGCCTCAATCTCTCTCTCTCTCTCTCTCTCTCTCTCTCTCTCTCTCTCTCTCTCTCTCTCTCTCTCCCAAAAAAAAACCTTAATGTGTGAGTTTGGGCAACTTTTTTCTTGCCTGTTTTATATGGATTTAGCAGACTATCAGGAAGGTTATTGGGATAGGTCATCAGGAAGTGATATAAAAAATAAATCTATGATCAAATGCTGATAGCAATGCTGTTTATTTTCCAGTCCTTTAGATTTTTTATTTATTCAGTTGAATAAACTAAGGCTCCTAGAGGTAAAACAACCTGCTGACCAATCCAGAATTAAACACCCCCAAACCCGAAGGAATACTCTTGATGGCAGTGATACGATCCTTTTAGACATAGTACCTCCCAACCTCCGGGCAATAGTTTGAGATAAGACCAGTGAGCCCCTTTTAGTAAATGAAGACATTGAAGCTTTAAGAATTAGGCAACTTCCCCTTTGTCACTCAGCCAGCAAGGGGCAAAGCCAGGGAGTGAACCAGGGCTTTCTGCCTCCAAAGACTTGCAAGTCCCATGGGGCCACCTGCGAGTCCTTCTTGGCAATCAGGATAAAGTCCAAAGACTTCACGAGTAGAATTGATCTTTCTGGATGACAGTGTGTCAGTGAAGCCACAGCAGGATCTTATAGCCATGTCCTCAGAGCCCAGGACTTTGGTGAGGACCTCTCTCTGGTGATGGAGCCATGCAAAGCGACAGCTAGACTCCCAGGGCAGCCTGTTCTGAATGCGTTTAAGCCAAATGCTTTTGAACACAGTTCACACATGGACACTACAGACCTCAGAAGAGCTCATGTCCATCACTTCTGGGAGGTTCCATGCACGAGTTTCATCTGCCAAACGAAAGAGCCTGTCCTCTTGGGGAAAGTTGAGAACTTAACCTCAGGGGAACACAGAAGCCACAAAGGTGCAGAGGGCCATCTTGTCTGTTGCAGAGGGGACAGTAATTACAGGGCTTGTCCCTTAGTTAGATGCTCCTTCCAAGCCTCAGTTAACCTCCTTCTATTCTCTCTGGCCAGTTTTCTGGGCTTTATTCAAAAATGAACTCACTTCCCCAGGAAAAGCACCTGCACAGAGCGTGGGTTGTGGCTGCAGAGTCAGAGGCCTCCCCTGACAGATGTGAGGGGTTTGGGGCCTCACCTCTGTCTCATGTGCCAATGAAGTTGCAAAGAGACCTGGTTAAAAAGGAATTGGGGGCCCAGTGCCCACTTCTGGCACAGAGCTATAAGCCTTATTTTACTGCTTTCTGGGGTTCTGAAAGGGACCCTAGCAGTGACATGCAAACATTACCTTCATGTGTCCTGAACTGTTATCACCCATCTTCCTGTCTGAAAGCAGAGGCCTGAGAGCCTTTCAGTAGCTTACTCGATTACCACATTGTGCAATATTATAGAGACCTCATTTCTGCCTTTTTCTCAGCCTGTCTTTGCCTCTGTCTCTGTCTCTCTCTCTCTGTCTCTCCCTCTGTCTGTCTCTTGAATTCTCTCTTAAATTCCAAATGTATATTGAGCTGAGACTGCTCAAGAACTAGTTGTTTAATTTATATCAATAATGTCTTCACATTGTTCTACAAAAAAATGCACATATTGTTTCAGGTTAATTTCTAGACAATTTATAGTTTGTGTTGCTATTAAAAATGGTATTTTTTTTCTAATTGTTTATTTTGACATATGGGGACATTGTTTGTGGTAATACTGCTAAACTTTCCAATTGTATTTAGTAGACAGTCGATAAGTTCTTTTGATTTTCTATGTCCATAATCAAATACTATAATTTGTTAATATTAAGATCAATTCCTCACTCCCCTGGGTGCATGGTTGGTATCTTCATAAATCTTTTCATTCTGGGGAGACTCAGAGTCATCTGATATGGCTGACATGGATCTCATAGTAAATTGTGAAAATGAGCTAATGCATCTCAGGTGCTTGATTCAGTGTGAGTCCTTGCTTGGGGTAGAACTCAGCCATGTGGCCACAGCTAGCTCTAGGGAAGGCCAGGAACATAGCTTACCTGTGGGAAATCTGCTGGATGAGTTTCTCTGCACCTCTCCCTAAGGAATTCACATTTTAGAAAATGCCTATCAGGCGTCAGGTAAATTGCTAGATGCTTCCATATATGTTCTACCCTTAAATGCCGTTATGACTTTTCCAAATAGGTATCAGAAACCCCATTTTATGCACAAGGAAATTAAGGCTTAGAAACTTTAAGAGACTGTCTCCTTGGTCACACACCATCTCCAGGAGTTGTAAAATTATTCTCCATTGACTGGAACTTCTGACGGTTAAGCTATTGGGTACAAAGGCTAAAGCAGGTTCATGTTTATTCTGGAAGGTACTATTTGTCAATTTATAATCTATTTTACCTTCCCTGAAGATCAACCCTCACAGCTGGGTAATAATATCTTTCCCTAAAGCTAAAGTGACAGCCTGACTTGAGATGGGTTGACACATGTCTAATTCTGACAGAGGGTCCCACCTCCTTCCCTCTGCTGTCTTCTTGTTCTTTCTGTATAAAATGGAAGAAATATAAATAAATCTCTGGGCAATGATCATGCTGTAATTTAATGTATTTCTGAGGCTTCCCAGTCCACAGAAATACAGAGAAAGCTCAAGTGGCATCATTTATTAAGCAAGTTCTGAAAATCACGACATCATGGCAAATGACCATGAACAAAATGGAGCTTTGTTGTAATAATAGCATCGATAGCCAGGAGGACGAAAGGCCCCCTGCGGCCAATCTCTGGACATACAGGACAATGTCTATGGGCCCAGTACCACTGGGGAACACCCCCAGCAGCCTAATGGCCAAGGGTCCTGTCAGGATCACAAGGCTAGCATGTTATAACCTTTCATTTCTTTTATTTGCCTGTAATCCTATGAGACTCCTATCAGAACACTCTAGAGTTCGAGTGGCCTGACCTTCTCAACTCAAGTGAACTCAAGCTCCAATTTCCTTTCAGAGAACCACTCCTGTGATTGCACTTCAAGCTCTGTCGAGCTCTGCCACCACCCTGCTCAGAGACCCGCACTCCAGGGTGAAACCCTCTGCTCAGTGTCCCTGCCTTTCAACTCTCTCCCTCCCTGAAACCCACCACTTCTATTCCTTGACACAAACAGTCCTCTAGGTGTTTTCTTCCTCGCTCTGTTCAGATTTGCTAATCCTAAGGCATTCCCTGACCAGCTGGCCCTGGCTCTTGGTCATCTAAATGGCTTCTCTTTTAAAGTGAGTCACTTAAGTCCAAGCTCTACTCGAAGAGAGAGGAATTAAGTTCCACTTATCAGAAAACGAAGTATTAAAGAATTTGTGGCTATACTATAAAACCACTAGAGGTATCTCGTTGTGGATTTTGTTTGCATTTCTCCAACTAATTAAGTTGAATGCTTTTTCATGTGTTTATTGGCCATTTGGATGGGCTCTTTAGTAAAGTACCTAGTAAAGTCTTTTTCTCAATTTAAATACACACATACATACATACATACAAACATACATACACACACACACAATACATAAATTGCTTCTTTTTTTTTTTTTTTTTAGCAAACTCAACTCTGTGGCAACCGTTCTTTCTTCCACGTCTGCCCAGAGGCTTGCATTTTTCTCACAATATGTCTCCTTTCTCTTAAAATTTGGTGATTAAAAGAAACACCAACAGCATCAGAGAGCAAGAAGGAGAAAAGGCCACAATGATCATGCAGCCATGCGGACCTGTATTCCACGCAGCCAGGTCTCAGCCTCACCCATCAGTAGTGGCACCTGCTTAGGGTCTGTCTCCATATTTCTTTTAGCATCTGGTACCAGGGAAAATTGGCTGTTCTTTTGGAAGAGTCTTTTATTCATTTTCATTAAGTTCAACTCTACGTTCTGTTAGCTCAGCCTTGCTTTCTACCTGTGAAACTTTTACTACCTGGAGCAAAACATGCATTTACAGTCAGGCTGAAAGTTCTGGTTCCATGACCTCACTAAGCTGTTCAAATTCACTGCAACTCAATATTCTAACCCAAAAGGAAGAAGCCGGGTTCTATCTACTGCACTCTGTCATTGTGATACTTCATTATGACCATTTCTATTCAGTGACATTGTAACAGTAATTGTCACATAATAGGCTTCTCTCTATATGAGTTCATAGATGATTTTCCTTGTCTGGGGCCGTATTCTCTGATGTGTGCAAGGAGGATGTTTTTCTGCTCTCTGTGGCCATCTTGGCATCTGGAATGTCCTTGCTTCACCCTGGCTGGCAGACTATATTGCTTGCAAATTGAAACGTTTGCAGACTTACTGTAAGGAAGGATCAAGTGATGGTGTAGGCGGCTGGAACTACAGGGAGGACACCCAAGGTGGGATGATGTACACAAAGCAAGAACTGCAGACAGCAATTCCCAGCAAGGCCAGTGAGTTCAACTGAGAGCCTGGCAGGGCGGACGGTGCTGCTCCTGCTCGTAAGTGGGGAGTGGTCAGTTTTGGAAGAAGGGGATTCTTGGGGTGGCTGGAGCCATAACTGAGGGCTTGGAGAGGAAGTCATTTAGGGTTGGGGAGGCCCTGGCAAGAGCAGTAGCGGGGAGTGGAACATCTATAATGGCAGAGAAAATAGCTTGCTGTGCTCTCACTGTTTGAAGATGAAGCCTCGTCCAAGCTTTTTAATGGTGCAGCCTGGAGCCAGCCTGGTGTGAGCCAAATCTCAGGTCCCTCGTCTCCCTTGAGAGGCGCCAGAGGTGTGAACAAGTCAGCGAAGTGTGACTTCAGTTCTTGTAACTTCAGCACTGTGTATTTCCCCTGTTTTCCAGGCAATAGATGCTCAAAGAGAATTCAGAATTATAAAACTGGGGGGTAAAAAAAGGTTATCTTTGTTAACCCATATATCACTAATGTTAACATTTTGGTGTTTTTATTTCAGTTGATTCACTATGTATAATCAGTAGACACCAAATTCATGAATAATGGATCCTGGGATTTTCCACAATCAGATTTCTGCCAAAAGTCACATATTTCTCAGAATTCTTCTCACAGCAAATTTAGCCACCTGTTAAGTTTTATTGGATTTTTGTGTCTCACTGGATAATAACTTTTTTAAAGAAGTAAAGACATTACTTTTCAAAAGTTGCTGCCTTGCAAAATTCCTTGACAATGGCAAGCCTTTGTGATGTAGAATAGAAATGTTAGCTTTGCAAAAGTTATTATTCTAAGTCATCCTTCAGCCACATTGCATTTTAACATGTAACATGATCTTAGGATTCACATACCTACAAATATCTACCATTATGTCTACACCTTTGTAAACATACACATGGATATACATGCGTAAGTAGAATTGGTAGTATATATATGCAGTTGTGTATTATTTTTCACCTTTGTCAATACAGTTGAACAATTTTCTTGATAAAATTATTCAGAAGCTAAAAGTTTTAAAACTGTATAGTGGTCATTTATTCAAACTTTAATTGTGAGGGATTTTAATTGTTTCAGATTTGGGCCATTGTAAATAGTGTTGAAATGTACATTGTTTTGAATGAATATTTATTTCATCTTTAAAAAAATTTTTAGGGTAGATTCATAGCAATGAAATCTATGGCTCAAAAAGTATAGCTATTAAAAATTCTCTCTGATTAGATGGATAGATATATAGATATATAGATAGACAGACAGATAGATAATCTTAATAGGTATTAAAGGTCAGATTACTTTCCAGAACTATCACACCACTATCCTTCCCCATTCCCTCAAGCCCACTGTGGACATTTCCTTGGTCCATTCTCTGTTGACATTAGTTTGGGACAATAGACTTTTAAAAAAGCTATGAAAGTTTGATGTGGAAATAGTTTTCTATTGTTTCTTCACTTTTCATGTGTGTTACACTAGTAAACTTAGGTATCGTCCTTATTTTATGAGCTATTTGTTTTCTCCTTCTGTAATGTTTTGTTTGAACTCTTTGGCTATTGATCTTCTTGAAGTTAAGTGCTTTTCTAATTGATTTGTATGAGCTATGTGGACACTAATGATGTTTTCTTGCTGCACTTTTATAGCAAACTCTTTATGAGGTTGCTTTGTTTTAATTTCTTATGTAATATCTTGAATAATGAAAATAAGCATTTATTCAAATCTTTTCTAATTCTCCTTTGAGATTTTCCTCTTGGGTTCTTAAGTCTCTTCCATCCCCAGGTAACTTAACTTTCTACCTGTAGGAACGAACATTTGCATGCTGCATTTGGGCATATGGGGATGAGTCGAGGAGCTAAGGTGAGGGAGGCAGAAGAGGTAGGCAGGAGGAGATAGTGAACAATATGAATGAAGCACGAATGGCTAAGGCCCTTTCTTTCCTTTGTGTGACCTGTATGAGGTTTGTATTTATTTCTGTTTGACTTGTTTTAAGTAACAATCATTGCTTTAAATTAGTTCCTTATCATTTCATTCTTAGATTATCGCAGTCACTTCCCACTTTTTTACCCTCACCTCCATTTTTTTCCCCAACACCAGTCCCTTCTGCACATCAAAGACAATGTAATCTTTCTAAAATAAAAAAAAAAAAATCGATCTCTTCACTTTTTAATTAAAATTTTTTGCATTGGCTTTGATGTGTGTGCACCCTCTTCACAAGTCATCTTGGACCCCAGCCTCTGGTCTCTGTCTCCCACTCCTGTCTCTGCTTCTGCCTCTCTTCCTCTCTTACTTTACACTCTTGTGTTCTGATGCCATTATAGGCTTGATGTTTCTGCTCACGCTGTTCCCTCTACTTGAAATCCTTTTCTTTATTCTCTTACAATCAAGCCAGACAGCATCTGCCCCAGAAAGCAACTCCTTGAACCCACACTCTGCTGCATGTCCCCCTTCTTTCTGTTTGTGGCACCCTAGGCAAAACTGTATCTTAAAACAACCACCACATTAAAATTTGACTGCATGCATATATCTGCCATTAGACCATAAATATCTCAAGAGCAGGGACTATTTTTTATTTTAATTTTATCGTACTCCCAGTTCTTAACACAGTCCCAGCATACCTGCGGTACCTAATATTATGTGACTCTCAGAAATTGCCATCCATTTAATGCCTATCAGAAGCCATCAGAAGCCACACAAATACCCAGAATAGCCACCTTCTTATTGAACTACAGTCCGTTGCCACATCTTCTTTTGAGAAATGAAAATGTACATCCCTGTCATACTTGCCATCTGGACAAAAGTGAAACTGAAGCAGTAAGAATGCAAATAATTTTGTAAACTGCAAGGGATTTTGTATGTATGCATGCAAACGTGTGTGTGTAATTGTAATTACTGTTATAATTATTATTACAGAAATGTGACATTAAATTACAGAATCACAAAATGTTAAAATGTGAAATGTTAGACCTTGACTACATGTCGAAAAACTGTTTGCAAACTGGGTTCCTAGGTGCTTTTAGGTTTCTTAGAGGTTCTGCAGGGCCATTCTTGAAATGGGTTGGAAAGTAGGGGCAGGTCCGATGGGATTTCTGGCCCCATGTCAGCATCTCTCAGGACATACTAGTATTAAATATTTCACATGTTTGAGTTCATATATGGTTTTTGTCTAAATAGATATTTGAAAACTACTAACATTTTTAATGTAGTACATCACAAATAAACAAATGGAAGCCCAGAAAGGTCAGTGAACTTGGCCGAGGTAAACACATCTTGTCAGTGCCACACCCAAGCCAGCGTTCTTCCTGCCACTCAACACTCTCATAGAACAGTGCCTCCTGCCCAGTCCCAGGACACTTTCCATGCCCACCGTTCCCCAGGGAATGGTGTCACTGCCCAACACCATGCCACTAGCATCTTAAAGTGGCGACAGTTCTGCTCAGCACCATTTCTCATCTGTACTTTTATTTTTCAGAACAATGCTGAGTACCTTCCTGATGCTTGTCATTCCATCACCCACACTGTCAAGGAATCTCAATCTCAAATATTCCAAGCACGTGTCATCTAGGCCACTGGGCTGCAAAATGCACTCCCTAACCAGAGCTTTACTGGTAGCAGTCTCTTCCAGTTTGGTGGCTTGTTAATCAGCACATTTTCATCAATTGTTCAATGATAGCTTGAATTTAAAAGATGATCGAATCACCCTTGACAGTGCTCTGGAATTGCTGGGGATGAGTCTGCCAGATGTGCAGAAAATTAGAGCGATGAATCCACACACTGGCTAAGCATCTCTGATGTGCCACACCTCTTGGGGGTGTCACGACCATGAAGGGTATTTGACACTTTCACTGCCCACCAGGAACCCACATCCTAGTAGGAGCAAGACACACATGTAAACACGAATAATTCAAGGTAAAACAAGTAGAAATGTACAAAGCGATAGCATGAGTCATTCCCTCTGGGAGTTGTGAAGGAAGTTTGGCAATGAAGATGAAGACTGAGCAGATTTTTAAACACTAATATTTATTTTAGGGAGCACAGGATAGAAAGGCATTTCATATACAGGAAATGGCATTTCAAAAGTACGCAAATTGTTTATTCAGTCATCTTTATTTTGAATGCCTTACTATGTACAAGGAACTGGATTTGCAACTAAGAACAAAAATCAGTTCTTACTTTCATGACAGATTGATAGAAACAAGTCAAATTTAAAATTCTGTGGAAGTACTACAGGAAAAGGAAGACAAGCCATTTAATTTTGTTAAATAGAAAAGATTTGGAAGAGCATGAATATAGTAGTGGCAGGCAAGGTGACTAGAGAGGAGGACAGTGGCCAGAGAACAGAGGAGGTCTTGCATCCCAGAGTGAGAAGGTAGAGTCTGTCCTGGTGACAAAGAGGACAGTGGGAATGCTACACCTTTTCCTTGTGGAGAAACAAATCTAAAGTAGCCTGGGCAATAGATAAGGGCTGTGAAGTCCAGGGGTAAGAATAGTCGTGGCAGATGGAGGGACAGTTGATCTGGGGCCGATGGGTCTGGAAGGGCGTATAGAATACCAGATATGTGTGGAGAGTAAATGCCCTCCCTTGAGTCAGGGAGTCATCAAGGAAAGCAGTTGCGAGGGGGTTTCAGATCAGTCATTTACTTATTCAGCAACTACTTGTTGAGTGTGAATTATATGCAAAGCACTCTTCTGGTCTGAAAGGTAGATGATTTAAGATGTTGTCTCTATTCTGGAGGAACTTTTGTTTGGCTGACAAGATAAGGAAGAGCTTACCTAAACAGTGAACAAGCAGCTTTGTGGTCCATTGGTATTAATTCTCATCACATCCCTGTGAAGGTAGTGCTGTTATTATTCTGTGACTTTCATGCCTCCACATTATCAGAAGGTGTTTAATAAAGCATCAAATTAATGGGGATGTTGCAGTCCTCACGAAGTTAAGAATGATACCAAATTCCAAACTTTCACTGATAGTTCAAGACTGCCTCCAAAGTAATTATGGCACCAGATGTTGGACATATTAAAGAGCTACACACAGAAAGTACACTGGGAGCTTAATAAAAAAGGAGGCAATGTGATCAGGATCTTAGAGGTTGAGTTTTGGAGGGACTCCAATGTTTGAGAGAAGATAAAGTGGTTTCTGAGCCTGAAAAGGAAATGGCATGGCACAGAATAGTGATACAAGCAAATATCACCTTCTTGGATGAGATTATTGGCCTTCCCAAATCTTCAAAGACTGGGATGAAAGAGAGTAACTGAAAGTTTTCAAGGCTATTGCTCTGGACAAGAAGAAAGCAGTCACACTTTGACCTTTAATTATGAGGCTACACAGAAAGTAAAGTCTTTGATTTAAAATATTAAGAAATAAAAACAAAAACGACCTTACCACCAAAAAAAAATTTTTTTAAAGAAGAAGAAAAAGAAAACCCAGGTACATAAGGCACAAGGCATCAAATCACAAGTCTATAAATTTCACACAGTGGAGTAATGAATTCCATAAACTCTCACCTGGCGGGGCGTCCCCCCACTTCCTCCCACCTCATTAAGAATGAGGTTGGAGTTTTATGGACCTTGCAGTAAATGTGGCTCTCATGGTGCTCATGGATTCACAGAAGAGTTTCAGTTGTCATTGTTTCACAGCTGATAGATGAAGGTGGTCAGGAGAGAAAAAGAGAGGGGCGGATTTGATTTACGGGTGTCCTTGTTCCCCAAGTGTCCTTGACGATCTGTTTTAGGATGCTCCTCATGCAGCTACAGAAACATCTGCCAAACACTCTACTTCGGGGCAAAAACTCAGTTGGTTTTACGTGCTCCTGGATCAATGGCCTATTTCTCCAGACTGTAAAGTAGATTCAGAGTTTGCTGGAAACTTAGAAAAAGAAGCTCATTTGATGGCTGGTTGCATAAAAGTCAACACCTGCCACTCGGGTTTTTTTCCTTTTATGCCTGGTTAAGGGAAAATGTCAAGGGCTTTTCAAATTTGCATCTATTTATATAAAACCTTTGTTATACAGTTTGAGAAAAGTCAAAACACTTTGGGAGAAGTTAGAACAGATTTTTTTTTTTTCTTTTTGCAGAGATTGGCATAAAAGCAAAACTTTGGAGATCTTAATCCGAAGTCATCTTGTGAGAATTGCCCAGGCTGTATTTGCCTATTAAATTTGTGTTCTAGAAGATAAAGCATGTGCTGAATTAGAGTATATAATTTGGTAGATAAGGAAATCTCTCCCCTTCATAAATATTTTATCAGGAAGTGAAAACATGCAATCTTATCCTCCTGATAAAGCTGTGAATGTTAAGGAAAAGTGATTTTCTAACTTATTTTTAAAAAGAAATAATTTTGATTGAAAATTTATGTTCTATGATGTTTTTCAGTAGAGACAGTGCTACGTATCTGCAAACAAAAACAAATTTTTAAAAAATGAACAAAATAGTTACAAGTGAATTTTTTGTGAAAGTTAAACAGAAAAGTAACATATTTTTTTTTCTCTAAAAGATAACTTGAACCTGAAAAGAATTCTCAATTATCTGTGATTGCAATTAGGTTGATAATTAGGGCCCACGCAGGTTTATGTGGTCTTGGCATGTAGAAAGAGTTCCATGAGTAGACTTGGCACTCCTAGCTCTTGATGAAGGGTTGGATAATGTCACCAGCATTAAAACAGTTATTTATATCGATAAGGGTGATTAGTAAAGAGTTATGGGATTTTTCCAAAATGTGCATGAGTCATTGAGGCTATATCTAGCTTTAACAACTGAATTTTATCTACCTCATCTTGGGTCATTAAATAACTACTAATCAGTCATATTAATTAATAGCTGAAAGCAACTAATATGAATAGATTGACTCTTAAGTTATATTTCAGAATGAGTGACAGATAAGCTGAGAAGGTTTCCCAACTTTTTGGTGCACTACTTGGTTATATATGTTCATCCTTAAGGAGATGGGGATTCAGCGAAATTCTCTGCAATCATATCTGAGTCATGTAGTGTGGCCATTGAGCTCCCACTCGTAGGACTATAGAAGCTAACTGCTCAGTCTTGGAGACAGAGAGCTTTTTGGGAAAAAGATGGTAGAAATGGAAGTAATCACTTCATCCTTCTCATCTTGATTTTTCTCTTTTTATTGCTGGTACAATAACTCAGGCAGATAACTCTTCCTCACCCTTGAAATAGCAGAACTAAAGAAGGTCCCAAGGAAGAATGGTCAGCATCCCGGGACCCCTCTGTTCTGAGCCCCTTTTGCCCTGAACTGCCACATCTTCCAGCACTGAAGAGTCACTGAGATCCTGCTGTGTGCCAGCCATTTTTCCAAAGGCCATATTGATTACCTTTTCTGTACTCAGGAGAACTCTGTAAAGTAGGCATCACCAGTACCTCCATTAGAAATGAGGAAACTGAGATACACAGTAGTTAAGCAACTTTTCCTGGTGTGCGGCAGAACTAGGATTTTAACATAGGTAGAGTGATTTTACAATTCTCGCTGTTCATCATCACACCTGTTGTCTTTGAAATTTATATTATGATATGAATTGATGTTTGGAAAAGCATCTCTGAAGAGTGTCTTATTACACTTTTTCTTTTTGCAAAAGTTTAATATATTGTCATTACATGCAGAATTCACAATTATGTGAAATGTTATATTAACCAGAACACATAATATCTCATCTGTCTTCCATGGCACAGCCATCACTGAATATCAGAAAGAGCCATTGATTTTTATCTTTAGCTTTCATTCTGGTCCTGAAGCAAAGTCACGTATTTCAAACCTAGCTCTTCTGCTCATGTGCAGTGAGAGCCATAGGCTCCTCCACCCTGCCCATTACATCATTAGTTAGCCTACCCTCCACCTTGGCTTTAGAAGGCTGAGACCACATCTTATTATTCTCTTTATCTGTCCCCAGCCTGGCCCTATGAATTTTTACTGAACTAAAAAATAGAAGAGCCTCAATTTTGACTTCTCTTGATGGGGGTGATGATGTTTGCATTAACTATCTTGGAGGGATGTTATGAAAAGTGGATGAGAGAATGCACAGGAAAGTACGCAGAAGTAAAATGTGGTGCAGAACTAGAGATTCTTTCTTTTAGGTTGTCTGTAATCATTCTCATCTGTAGATGAACTTGACATATGAGTGAGAGATTCACACCTAAGGAAAATGGTTACTGGGAAAATTTTCCAAAGACATTTCAAAAGCTGGACCACCTATCCTTCATCACAGTTACTCCTGGTTCTAGTTACAAAGGGAAGGAGAAATACAAGACTTCTTGTTTCAGAGGTCCTGGATGAGGCAAAGTTTACAGAACCAGAAGAAATACAATCTTTAAAGCTGTCATTTTGAAGAAAGATGCTCCAGCTGTCACTCTGAGGGGGGAAAACAAAGCACCAAATATGTACAAGGCTTTGTATTAGGCACTTCTATGTAATATTTCATCAAAGCCCCATAGTTGTTCTGTGAAGTGAATATTCCAGTTTTGCATATAGAGGAAAGAGAGGCCTAGAGAGGTTAACAACTCACCCAAAACCACACATTGAAGAGGTAGGAGAGTAAGGATTAAATCCATATCAGATGACTCAAAAGCTTAGCACTTTCTTCGCTTCGCAATGCCCCTGCCCCCTCATGCCACTCTCTCCTTTTACAAAGCCCAAAGGTATCAGCAGGTTCTAGAAGAAAACACTACTATTTTATGTATGAATTAAGGTTACTATACCTGGAAATAATACAAGCCAAACTCAAATTAGCTTATGAATCAAAGGGAAATTATTCATGTATATCTGAGTACCCCAAAGAATAGTTCATCTATCTAAGGGACACAGAGCAGTGGACCTAGGAAACACCAGAATATAGAAACTTAAGTGCCGCTAGAGCTGCTTCTTCATCTCCTAGACCTGCTTTCTACACTCCCCATGCCGACTTCATTCTTCTTCATTGACAAACAGCACCACAGACAGCTCCTTAACTTTAGACCTTCATTATCCAATGGGATAACCGATCCTCATTCAAAATCTCCAGGAAGTGCCCTAACTGGCCTACCTTGTAATAAAAAAATTAAATAAAATAATACTTTATTAAATAAAATTCTTAACACTTAAAAGGAAATTTGAAAGGAAGAGAATTTTCACTTCCTGGTGCCTTGGGATATATGGACATCATACACCCAGTAACTGGCTCTCGTGGCAAGCCCTTTGTCATGTTCTACTTCATTTTTTGTGCTTGCTATCTGAGGACCTGTCTGGTTCCCGTTCCTGGCTCTCACTTCTCTTCTTTGAGCCTGTAATCTTGCCTCAGCATCCCAAGACACAAAACTGAGATTTCCCACTACCTGCTCCCGTAAATTACTAATGCAGAACTCCTGCACGGTTAGATCTCTAGCCACATAGTTCTTCTGTACCCTAGCATTGCAGATCTCTTCAGAACAAAATAGATATCTGTGTGGTTCATTTCAACGTATAACAATTCTGGTGAAATTAGGAGAGAACTTGGGATGAGTATTGTTAATTCTTTTTATGCATTTCTCTAGGTATAATCTTTGAGTTATTTTTATTCTGAAATCTCCATCATTCTGCATATCATAGTTCCTCTATGACATAGTAGGTTCTTTCCCCTTTTGACATAAAATATTGTGTAAGTTTAAGGTTTACAATATATTGATTGCATATATTTATATCAAATAGATTCTTTCTTTGCAGCCTCTGATCCAGTGAGTTTTCAACATGTTTCTTCTTATGTCCTACAAATGTATATGTTATGTTCTAACCTCATGTGGCATTAGATTTTTCTGTCATGCTTCTCAATTTATCATTGTTTTCTGGAAGGTACTTCCCTAGTTTTATTGATTGATTGAATGATTGATCGATTTCATAGTGTTCCCATCCCTCATTTTTATTCCCATCTTCTTCTAAAAACAACCATTCTAGTGTTTCTTGCTCCTATCCTTTTATTTGTGTATATTTTTGTATAACATGGATTCTTCTGTTGTGAGTATTTGATTTGCCTATAGTATAATACACCTGGCCTGTAGCTTTTAACTGCTACACTGTATTCATACACATTTTAATCTTCATTCTCCAATTATCGAAGTTAAGTTCCTTAACTTTAGTGGGAATAGAAGCTGAGAAAGTTTGTCACCTGAAAGTGGTGAGCATTTTCTGTCATCTAATTGGACATAAATTAAGTTGAACTTTGGAGCAAACAATTTCTTTTTTCTGGAGGAAAAGAAAAGAATAAATGGGCCTTTTAGTTATGAAAAAAGTTTTGAAATCTCTTCTCTTTTGGGGAACTGAGAAAAACTGAGACCAAAATTAACCTGATGGTCCTAGATTCAGAAGGGTGTGTCATTACTGGTTAGATAATTAGATATCTCTTAGCAGAATGGGGACTCAGGAGATTAATTGGTTTCTTTGGACTGAAAGGTTATTTTTTATATGATTTTAAATTAAGCTTATAATTTTTCTTATGAATTAAAATTTTTAAGGGGTTGTTTACAATTAATGTAGAGCTGTGGTTATAAACATGGAGGCAATGACCTGTAGGTGTAAACGTCATTCATTTATTCAACATAAATTTACTGAGATTTACTGTATCTCACATACTAGCCTAAGAAATGATGCCATGGCAAATCAAACAAAGCTCCAGCCTTCATGAAGCTTGTACTTTTCAATTTATCCTAGAAGAGCGATTGTGTAAAAGTAGTGCCTTCTCATGATGCTCATCTCCATACACCTGGCCATTGATATCCCATATCTGATATGATTATTTATAAAGCCACTGATTATGAATATGCAAATTTGGGGGGTGTGGACAAATGTCACATTGCAAAACACATCATTAGAAATAAATATATGGGGGGAAATGGTGTCTTAAAACAAAGAAATTATGTAAGAATGAATAGTAGGATAATTAAAAATTTGTACCCACTCCCCTCTCTGAAAAGCTATAAAAGTAATTTTAGAATAGTACAAAAACAAATAAATAAAATCCCACCTTCAACAACACAACAGGGTAGTTAGCCACAGCAAATCACAAAATATAAAAAATGTCTGAAATAAAGTATTTTAAAATTGGGACAATGAGACCTCTTTAAATTTGTGGATCAATATATAGTTCTCTAAATAATCTCAGTGTTGAAATACCCATCCAATGACCCTTGAATTAACATGCAGGGTGAAGGTGTATAAGAGAGCCAGAAGGAAGGAAGAGAATATAACCTCACAGAGGCCATGGAGCATCAAGGGAAGGAACAGAAGGAAGAACTGAGAAGATATGCCAGCTTCATTAGCAATAATATTATGGAAGCCAATAATGGATAATCTGGAAGAAAAAGGAGACAACACAGAGAACCTGAGATTTCCAGAACTTTACTATCAGTTCTAAAACTCCTTGAATATGCAAAAATAGGGGACTACATGCCCTCAGGCCGAAGGACTCCATTGATTGAAGAATGATTGAGACCATTAATCAAAATGTAAGGCATTGACTTTCTCAGCCCTTTGCCTTCTATCGGTTTTCCCACTAGCTGGAAACAAATAATTGACTCAGAAAGAACTGTCCTGTTAAGCTTTAAACACACTTAAACACATGTAATATAACGGATCTGGTTCAAGATTTACATGTGCACTCTGAAATTAAAGTAATAATGCTGATGAGAGAAATATACGGAAATAAAACAGCTAAACTTCATTAGAATTACTATAGAAAACAGCAAAGAATCATCTGAAAACAAGATTTCTCTGAAAAAAAAACTCAAAAGATGAATCTTAGAGATCAAAGAAAAAAAACTGATAATACAATAGAAGGAGGTTAAAGAGTAAGAATAGATCATAAGGAAAAAAATAATAAGGGGACAGAAAAAAAAAACACTGCAGAATTTAGAATCATATTTGAAATAACAATCGCAACACTAACAAAATTACCTAAACATGACTGAAAATATAATCAAGAATGGGACAGACTTGAGGAGATCACACATGTAACACAAAAAAAATAATACAAAGTGAGTTGTCAATAAATAATGGAATATAAAATAAATTTCAGAGCATGTTTCACATTGACAATGTCTTTAGTTAAAGAATAATGCAGAGTGGCCTATTAGGTTAAAGTATAATTGCATCATCAGGGCCAAAGAACTCAAGCCATAAGGATGGATGGAATTTTTATGGATGAAATGAGCACTCACCCTCTCCATCATCCTGAGAAATTGTGTATTCTGAGTCCAAAAATCTGAACCAGAGAAGGTGAGCTTAGAACAACATGAGAAAGTATTACTTTCCTTCTTATTTATGACTTTATGGATTTGGGCAGAATTAGACTTCCATTGGAACCAACCTTTTGAAGAACGCTCTCACCTGGTCCGGGAAAAGGAGATAGCAGTGGGCTGTGAGGATCCTGTCGAGTCAGCTTTTAAGGACCTCCCAAAAGTGACCTGAGGATGCTAAATCATTTTCATAGTCTCTTTTCTTTACTTTTATTTTTTAACCTCAACTTTCATTAGAGTCTCATCTCTAGAATTTCATAGTAGAAACTTAAGAGCAAAGGCATGTACGATTCCTGCTATGGGCTCACTTATGTCCTGTTAAAATTCGTATGTTGATGTCCTGACCCCTATTTCCTCAGAATGTGACTATATTGGGAGACAGGTCCTTTAAAAAAGTAATTTGGGTAAAAGGAAGCATTCGGGTGGGCCTTAATTCAATCTGACTGGTGTCCTTATAAGAAGAGATTTGGACACAGACACAGGGTGGGAGGCCACGTGAAGACACAAGAAGATGACCATGTACAAGGGGAGAGGCCTTGGGAGAGATCAACCCTGCTGACACTGCAGTCACAGAGTCCCAGCCTCCAGGACTGTGAGAATATAAATTTCTGTTGTTTAAACCACCCAGCATGCAGTAGAGTAGCCACTCCCCATCTGCAAGGCACATGTCTGAGACTCCCAGGGGACACATGAAACCACAGAAAGTACCAAACCCTATAGATAATGTGTTTTTTATACATACATTCCTATGATAAAGTTTAATTTATAAATTAGGCACGGTGAGAAATTAACAACAATAACTGTAATATAGTAGAGCAAATATGACAATATACTGTGATGAGTTATGTGAATGTGGTCTCTCTCTGCCTCTCTCTCAAAATATGTCATTGCGCTATATTCCCCTCTCTTCTGTGATGGTGTGGGATGGCATGATGCTTGTGTGAAGAGATGAAGTGAGGTGAATGAGGCAGGCATTGTGACGTAGTGTCAGGCTACCATGGACCTGCTGACAAAGCTACTAAGTGGCTGACAGGCAGGCAGGGTCTTCAGCACAGGTACGCTGGACAAAGAAATGACTCACGTCTTGGCTGGGCAGAGCAGGGCAGTGTGATCTTTCATCACATGACTCAAGATGGTGCACCATTTAAAACTTGCGAATTGTTTTCTGGAATTTTCCATTTAATAGTTTTAGATCTCAGTTGACCACTGGTAAATGAAATCCCCAGAACAATGGGGGACTCCTATACTTTGTTATGGCAGCTCTAGAAAACTAGTAAGACAACCAAGAAAGGAGCTACAGTAGTTGCAGTCATAGAAACATTTACAGAGAATTGACTACATTCCATTACAATGTCCTAAGCACTTCATCTCTACCGTAACTCCAAGAGAAAATTCCATAGATGAGCACTGGCAAAATGCTTGGAAAATTGTCTGCATAAAATGGGTGTTCGGTAGATGTTACCTATTGATATTTTCTGTAGTTGATATTTTCTGTAGTTTAAGGGTAAGGAGACAAATGCCCAAGAAAGTTGCATAACTTCTATACGTTTTTATGAGTGGAGACGTTAGCACTCTGGTCCGCTGCCCTGAGGTAGGGTGGGGATAAAGTGGTGATCACCAAGGTGAGATAGCCATGTTCATCAGGACAAGGCTATATGATGGATGTCAGCAGTGGATGCTGCAGAGTGCTAAGATGATGCTGGGACCTACACAGAGATCTCTGAGGGGTCCTCCCTGTGTTCGGGGTGGGTGTGGGAGGATGCTGAACTTATGCATATTAAACACATCCTTATAATGACACCCCTTCTCAGCTGAGCCAAAACTTTTGAGCCACCTGCTTATTACCTACCTGAAGTTCTCAAGGAACAGACGGGTCACTTTTTTCACATTTAACTCAGTAGCAGTCGTAGCCTAGGATCTGTGAGTTCATAATATTGTTCAGAGTTTATTTCTCACCCTTTAAGAAGCTAACCTTCCAGGGAGAGAGGAAGAAAAGGATTTCAAACTGCCATTGTGATTTTTTTAATAAATAGCAATCCGGAGCATAGCCACCTGCTGAAGTCTAGGGGTGTCCATTCTTGCTTTCAGTGGAACTAATTTCTTTGACTTGCCTGAGCTGCCCAGGTTATTAGCTTCAGGAAATATCATACTATCTGACATTTCTTCCACTGTCTGAGAAATACGTGCTCCACACAACAGGCCGACCTTTCTCTCCTGGCTCATACGAGGATACTCATACGACAGGAAAACACGGGAACCGAGAAGACCGAATTAACAAAGACATTGCATGTCAAGGTCAATACCACATGCAGCCGATCCTTGTTGGCTTATGTGCTGCATCCTCATCTCTCACACTCTGAAAAGAAGAAGCAGTGGCCCAGGTGTACATGTGTGTGTGTGTGTGGGGGGTGTTGCTGACCCCAGGACCATCCTTGTGAGCACTGTGAGCCACCCACTGTTCCTAGCACGTGCTGCCGTCACAGACCCGTCAGCACCTGCCAGTGTGCTCTCCCTCTCCTCAGCTCGCCTTGCAGGAAAACAACAGGGTTTCTCCCATGACTGCTTTTCTTGCATCAGTTTCTAATGCAATTGCCATTTCGAATTTTCCTTCACACCATCATCTTGCCTTCCTCCCTCACTGCTTGGATAGTTAGTTAGCTATATCTCAGCAGCAGCAAAAAGAAAAAACAGTGTGGACCTTGGTGTGATGGGCCAGACTGTTTGCTCAGGCCATCAATTATCTATTTTATTTTCAAGAATATATATAGATCTGTGTGTGCATGGTGTGTGTCTGAGTGTGTATATATGGTGTGTATGTGTCTGTGTGTGTACATGGTGCATGTGTGTGTCTATGTGTGTGCATGGTATGTGTGTGTCTGTGGGCATGGTGTGTATGTGTCTATGCATGGTGTGTGTGTCTGTGTGTGTGTCTGTGTGTGTGTCTGTGTGTCTCTGTGTGTGCATGCATGCTGTGTGTGCCTGTGCATGCATGTGTATGGTATGTGTGTGTCTGTGCACGGTGTGTCTGTGTGTATGTGCATGGTGCATGTGTGTCTGTGTGTGTGTGCATTTTGTGTGTGTGTGTGTATGTGCATGGTGTATGTCTGTGTATAGAGTAGCCTAGAGAAAGACACAAAAATGCAGAATGCAGCCTGTTCTCTTAGACATCCAGCATATGCCAAAAGAACCTGAAGGTGCCATTTAGACCTCATGATGCTCCGCACGAGCCGTGGAGGGGGGCCCAGTGCTATTGTATTCTCCACAGCTTTGCATTTCTGAAGCCAGGCATCCCAGGAAGGCACTGTCAATTTGTTTGCCATGGAGAGAATGTGAGGTTCTCCCTGGCCAGGGTAGAAATCATCTGGTTCCATTTGCAGTGCAGAGGGCTGGGGCAGAGAGAGGGATGACACTCCACACTCACCTTGTGACATCACCATGCGACCACCGTTCTACCACGCTGGCCGTGAGGTGTGATGGTGTGTGCTCTCCCTGTTGCTGACCATGGGTTTCATTTCTACATTTGTTTTATTTGTGAAGTGTGCACATTTGTATGTGTGTGCACAGGATAGAACAATTTTGTTCCCAGGTTCAGACTTAAGCTCACGGTGATTTATGTATCTGAACATGACACCCGCTCATCCCCCTGCTGAAAAGCTGGTTGAGCTACTTCAGGGTTTTCAGATGTGTTTTGAAAATAAACCACAGCCCACTGGGTTGGAGGCATTTCTGAAAGACCGGGTCCCACATCACATTAGGCTCCTAGTGAGGGGAATGAGGAGTTGAGGGAGGTTTGTTTGTTTGTTTGTTTTTAAGCAGTAAGATTTACTTACTGCTTCCTACATGCCAGGCACTTGTAAAACATCACTGGCATGTAAGGACTCATTTAAAACCTGCCACGACTCTATGAGAAGATCGCTGTCATTGGAATCCCCATTTTACGAACGAGAAAACTGAAGTCCAGGCAGCTACATAGCAGGTGGCGGTTGAATTCGAAGCAAAGGAGTCATGCTCTAAGGCTTTAGTTCTCAGGTAATAAGCCAGTGCCACCCTGTCTCTTTGTTCACATGCCCAAGACACACAATGTCAGGCACACTGGGGGAAATGAAGGAGTCCACTCGTGGATGGACTTAACTGTCATAAGACTTCAGCTGCTCCACACCCTGGCCGGCAGCCCTGATGGTTGGGGGCTCTGTTTCTCTGTTTGCCTCTAACCCATTTTGGATAACTCAATTGGAAAACTACACATACCTTTATTACTTTCCTGAGGAGCAGTCATTGGAGATGTTAACCCTTTTTCTCCCTTGTAACAGAAAGCGACATACCAAGGGTTTCTCGGTCTCACACTAGATATAAATCAAAACAATACAAGTAACATTATTGCTCCTGCATCCAAGTCATGACTGTAAGGGAACCATGTCACTCAGCTGACACTGTGGGTGGCAGGGCAGAGACATGAATAGAACAGGGACCACTCAGTTGTGATCTACTGACCCACATCAAAGTCAGCCCTACCTCTGGATTTAAAGTCATCTGAGTAAATATCCACCCCTGAGGCTAAATTAGAGTCTGGTTTTCTATTTCTTGGAGCCACAAGCATCTAGACTGCTCTGCTCTGCCTCTGAAAGCCCCTGTGAGCATCTCTTCAAGACTCCTCCAGTCACTGAAGTGAGACCTGTCACCTTTTCTGCCGTAGAATTCTTTTGAACTATGGTTTATATATGGACTCTTTCCAAGAATAATATTTTTCTGCATTAACTATAATAAAAGAACTGGAAGCGAAATCAATTATATGGAATTCCATGTGTCAAAACACTAAAAATAACATCAAAATTGTGACATAGTAATATATGCATGTCTTTATTAATATATTAAATAGAATGATCTAGTGGTAGATTTAATAAATCCTGTAATGTAACTCCAGTAATATTTTATAGTTTCAACTTTAAAATGACTACAATGCAATGACAAAATCTGTAATTTCTACTGGTGACCAAGCCCCAGCTTCTCATGGCTTGTGGCTATGGAGTTTCTTAGATGGACCTCAGGTTAAGGTCCCTGACCTAAGGAGAATATGACAGCATTCAAGTCCACAGACTCCCAACATCCCTGGAGCTAACCTCTGTCCCAAAAGTTCTTTGCCTCCAATACTTTCTAAGACAGCCCCGGGGCTCTTCTTACCTTTTTTGCTTTTCTTTTTTTCCCCAAATCTTTCTACAAATGAACATTTTCTTTTTCTTACTCTTTAGGTCCGCTATAATGTTTTCACTGTGCTCTCCTAAAGTCCCAGAAAGAAATCTTTCTCCCCTGCCTCCTCGCACGGGCACACACACACACACACACACACACACACGCACACACACATGCATGTGCAAACACACACACAAGCATTTCCAGCCTTTCTTTTTGTGCCCGTCCTCTGTTCTGAGCCACTGAGTTCATACCTGGTAAAATGATAATTGAGACACCCCAGCTGGAAGCCTTGGAGCCCTGTTCCTCTTTGTTTGCAAATGTGTTGAGGAGAGAAAACACACATTTCCCCCTTTGGGGTTTCTCCTTGAATATTTAGGTCAAGGACTCAGAATCATCTGTCATGCTTCACCAAAAATCAGGAACTGTGTGTGTACCCACTTTCCTTCTCTTGCATCTCTCGCCCCTGCCCCTTCCTAGCTTGTTTCTAGGCTCTTCAGGATGGGCAGGTCCAGGGTGCTTCAACCTAAAAATCAAGCCAGGTCAAATCAACACGTGTGGGGACTACGGAAGGAAATTTGCAGAGCTATAAAAGACGAGATGTGTAGAGGAGGATAAGAGGGTGGCCTGGTTTTCTTCTCAACTCTTTACTTGTGTTTTTAAGTACAATACCATGAAGATGCATTGCTTTTATAAAATTAAAAAAAAACAGTTTAAAGTATTTTGAAACAAAATGTGTAACATAGGCCAAAAATATACGTAACTCAGATAGGAGGGACCAGCCTTCTCCACGACCCAGAAGTTGTCCCTTGGCACTTTTACTTTTCCCTTGAGGGTCTTGTCCCGTAACAAGATGCCATTTGGAAGTCTTCATGGTCACAAAATGCTGTTGCAACTATCGCCTCAGTGAGGTCGGTAGACCCGATCGTTTTATTTTACTCCCATTTCACAGATAGAAAACCGAGACTCAGGGTATTAGAAATGACTTAGTGAATTTCTGCTGAAGATCTCAAGCTTGGGGTAAGAGGGCAGAAGCAAGTGTCACGGGTGTGATGACAAAGCCCAGGAGAATACACAGCAAGAGGCTCTGGACAGCACAGTGTAGATGGCTGGAGATAGCAACATTCACCCCCTATTGGACACAGGGAAGCACTTCCACCCCCTGTGCAGGCCCCTCACACAGATTGTTCCCACAGTTGCACAATACAGCTATGTTGTTGTCCCACTTTTATTTTTTTAATTAAAAAATATTGAAATACATTCAACATATACCAATATGTGAAAGTAAGGAGTGCAACATGTCGATTTGCTACAGTGATATGTTGTAATATAACTTGCCATTGTAGGGATAGTTAGCACCTCAGTCACATCACATAATCAGCATTTTGTGGAGATGGGAGGTGTCATTTAAGACTTTATTTTAATTTTCAGATGAGGAATTGACAGCTCAGAGAGATTAAGTTCTTCCTCGCTCAAGTGGGTGAGAAGCTGGTAAGCTTGAGAGCTGGAATCTGAACACAGGCGTGCCTGACCCCAAGCCTGCTTCCCTAAACCATTTCACACACCACCTCCCTAGCAAAGTTCCCAGGGGAAGGCCACGTGCTTGGCAACCTCATGTCACCTTGGACTCTCCTGGTGGACTGTGAGAATGCAAGTTCAATGGATGCGATCTCCTTCCCTTCACAGCCTCAGTGCCAGGGAAGTGTCGGGCTCAGAGCAGATACTTATGGAAAAGCTAAAAGAAGAGGGGTTTCCTTCCCTAGTGATGCCAAGGCCCCATCAGCTGAGCCCTTCCATCCATCTCACTCGTGAAAGGAGACATTGGCCTACACGGCCATGCTGTGCTTTCTTGCATTTGCTGTAGTGGAAGCTGCAGTTTTAATCAGGCATTTGTTGCCCCATATAACCCAGGTACAAAGCATCCAGCACAGCATTTGCAGAGATTGGCAGGGCAGGGCAGGGTGGGGAGTCTGGAATGGGGTTAGGGAGGCTCCCTGTGAGGTATCCCACCTCTGCTCTCCCCATCACTGCCAGCCCTGGGCAGGGGGCCGGTGATAAAGACCTGCCTCAGTGAAACCGAGAGGTTAAAACCTGTGTTTCAGTAGCAGGCTTTGTGCAAAGTGGCTGCTAGACTGTGGATGACGTTGTTCCCTGACCTTTCTGGGATGGAGAATTCTTCACAGCTGTCATTGCGTCAGCACACGAGTTCAGAAATATCATTATGGGAGACATCTTGGCTGGGAGTCTGTGCCAAGCCTCAGGGAGGAAGGCTGTATTGAGGAGACATGACCAGAAATTCAATAAATAGAGCCGCTGCCAAACATAGATGCTGCCCCAGAGACTAAGGGTGGGGCCAGGACACAGTGATTCCTACTCTCCCTCCAGCCCTTGCCAATCTGCATTGTGATCATCCTTACAGCCTTCAAGGGCAGGAGCATGTCATGTCCCCTGACCCCCAGTACAGTGCCTGGCACGTGGCAGAAGTTGTGTCAACTTTTGCAGAGGTGAAAAGAATCAAAATTGATCCAATGGAAAGAGCTTAAAAATCAACTGACCTGTGTTTATTCTAGATCTCCTTGAAGCAAAGCCTGAGACAATGGTTTGGGTTCACATTTTTAATTTAGGTGGTGTATTAGTCTGGGCAATTCAGAGAAGCAGAATCAAGAGGAGATTAGAGAGATAGTAGATAAAAAGATAGATTCTAGATAAATAAAAAATAGATATATGATAGATGATAGATAATAGGTGAGTAAAAAAACAGATAACAATAAACAGCTCATAGATAAAAAGATTCTAGATAAATAGATAATCAATAAATAACTAGATAAATGATAATAATAATAGACAGACAGACAGATTAGACAGATATTTACTGTAAGAAAACTGGCTTGGCTCAGGTAATTAAGGAGCTGAGAAGTCCAAGATCCGTGGTCAGCAAGGTGCAGACTCGGAATGGCTCCAGTTTAAGTCCAAAGGCCTAAGAACCAGCAGAGCTGACAGTGTGAGTTCCAGTTTGAATTCAAGTTCAAAGGCAGGTGGACACTGATATCCCAGCTTGAAAACAGACAGACAGAGAGAGAATCCTCTTTCATTCAGCCTTTTGTCTTATTCAGGCCTCGAACTAACTTGACAAGACCCATGGGCAGTGGATAGGGCAACCTGCTTTACCTTCTCTACCAATTAAAACTTTTGTCTCTTCCAGAATACAGATACACCCTCAAAAACTACCTAACCAGATATCCAGGCCCCCTGTGGCCCAATCAAGTTGCTACTTAAAATGCACCATCATGGGGGTGCGTCTTATGACATAGAGACGGGAGGAGGAGGTGAGACGGTGGAGGAAGAACGGTCAGTGCAGGTGGGCTGTTGAGCTGAGCATTGCTATGAGTAGGTAGACTTGGCCTGCAGGAGCCACCCAAGGAATCTTGTGGAATGTTCTTCAGAATTGTCCCTTGAAAGCTAAGGAAGCTGGAGCATTTGTTCCTCCACTTCTGTACTGCAGGTGTTGGCAACGATGACCCCTGAATTCCCAGGCTATTCTGCTCGTGAGATGAGAAGCCCTCCACCCCTGAAAGGGAACTCTAGCAAGAAAAAATAAAGAAGCAGAGCTGGTGCATTAGGCACGCTCAATTTCCCCTGGAGCTATGCTTGAGTTACGCGAGCCAAAGACTGTGTTGGGGGGAACAGAGACAGGGGACGCAGACTGTGTGCACTGCATACTCCTTGGCATCTCATTTTCATGGTGTCCTGGACTCATGGGCCATGACAGTTCATAGCACATCACAATTTGAAAAGTATCCTCTTATTCATTGTGCCTCTTGATCTCCTCAAGAACCCTGGGCATTAGCCAAGAATAGAGTCTCCTCCTGACTCCTAGAGGAGATGCAAACTGCAGAGGGACCGCGTGCTTGCCTGAGGTCACTCAGGTAGCTGGAATTGACCCAGAATGGTAACTTCCAGTGCTCCCACTTTCCAAGCACTGAGGTCTTTCTTCCTCCTCTTCTTAGCCTCAGGACTTTTGAAATGAGAAAAATGGACCACTGAAGGAAACATAGAAATCCTAGATTAAAGTTGCAGGAAATTGACTAGGATTCATACGTGTTGCAGGTGAGACGTACTGTGGACAGGTAGGGCCCTGGACTGGGAGTCTACACAGATCCCTTCAAGGTAGCTCTGCCATTTACCAGCCATGCAACTTCTTTCCCCTTCTAGGTATTTACCTTATCCCACTGTCAAATGAGAAAGTCTCATTAGATAAGCAGTTAAGCAGTACTTTGTTTATTTATGTTTTCTTTATTTACTTGTTTTTGTTTATTTGTTTTCTGTTTTTGTTTTGTGATGGCATCAACTGGAAAGCAAATCTGTCTGTTGTTATAGGGACCCTAAACTGCTTAAAAAATGTCAGCTTTGAAGTCAGGGGACCTGGAGCCAACTCGGTTTAACTAGAGTAGTGTGATCTTGGACAGACGAGCTAGAAAAAATCTGAGATTCAATTTTCTTTTATCTTAAATGAGCCTAATATTTATCTTGCAGCGTGACTGAGGGATTATAAAAAATATATATGTAGTTAGTACGTCATTGCCTTTCACAGAGAACACACAACTGGATAATCACTGCTGTTATAGTTGCTCCTATTATTTTTGTTAGAATTCTGTTCAATAAGCCAAGTTCCTTATTTCATCCAACTCTTTTGACAAGTTTGCCCACTGATCAATAGATTAACCCACTTGACATCTATTTATAGAGTAAAGATGAATTTTACCATTGTGTCATCCCTTCTAAAAACATTGAGAAGGTGTAAATAGTCCTTTTCTTTTTTCTACAGATATATCCAGATGTCTGTACTTGGCTTTTTAATTAATAAAGGCACAAATGCCAAAATCTTTTGTACACACTCAAAGAAAATAGAAAAAAAAATATTACATTGGATAATTGATAAGGACCCTTCTGTTCTATTTAATTTAGTGTTAATATTTTTCTAAATACACATATAAAAATGTGATTAAGTCTAGGAGGAGTCCTAGTTTTAAATCAATTATCAACTTGACATTCTCATTTTAAAAAAAGGCCATCTGGACTAGAGGCCACTGAGGAGTCACATTAAGTTCATTTAGGGTCACAGTGATGGGTGTTCTCACCAGCACCTCCATCTAATGACACATGGATTAGCGGTTTAGAGCTAGAGTCATAGATAGAGGATGGAAAAATGCAAAATTACAGAGGATGGGATGTAGCCCTGTGAAAATTAATAAACAAAACACTTCAATTCAGTCTAACAAATGCACACACCGTGAGCCCAGGGATGGATACAGCCAAAACCTGGGTGCCTCACAGATTCTCAAGGCACTCGTGCCAGCTCTCTGTCTACGCATGTTTGGATTACTACCATCCCCAGCTCCTAACTCTCAACTCCTTCTCACATGAATTTCCTTTTGTTTAAGCCTTTGGACTTGGAATTCATTTTCCCTCTCTTAGGCTCCCATTCAGAACTGCCTTGAATTAACTTTGGTTTTTGAACCATGCTAGCAGGCACTACAGTTTCTAATTGTGATCACATTCCTGTCTGGCCTACCTTGTCTCTCACTGTTGATGGAGTAGAGGGGGATTTAGACAGGTGGAAGGAAAGATAAGGTGGAATGTACGAGAATTATTCAGGACTTAATGAATAATCAAAGGAACATAATAGTATAAAATTTATAAAATTGTCCATTCGTTCTGCTTTGGCTCTGAATGTCCATGGAAGATTTCACCACAAATATGGGGAATCCTACAGCCTTTGTGGGGAAGGGGCACTTTGTGTCTTGCCTTCTATTTGCTATTCCTTTTCACCAACTCTCCCTAGCCCCAGCCCAAGGCTCAACTCTGTCTCTCATAAAAAATTAAAATTACCATTCTTTGAGACTGACAACTTCCAGCATACACAATTACCTTAAATGGGAAGAAAATGCCCAAAGGTTATTCTGGGAAGGCTTAAATTCTTAGCTCTCCCATTGTAAATGGCCACGATTCTACTTCACTTCAGGATGCATAGGAGCAGAGATAATGTAAGAGACTACCCCACACAATATTCAAAGTTTAATTACTTAACAAAAAGAAACTTCCTCTTTTCAATTCAGCTATAGGCCAATTTCAGAAATGCTAACTCTAAACTAAATCACCTCACAAATAACTTAAATTTAAGTTAACAGTTCAGACTCTTAACCCAAACTCAATAAAAAAAATGGTTCTCAATAAAAAAGAAATGGGGGTTGTAAGAGAGAAGGAAGTTTATGGGATGAAAGAAAAAGCTGCTAGGTGAAATATAATTGTGTATATGCTGTTTAAGCCTTTACCACAAACACTTCTTAATGGGCTAGTCCATGTATTAGATACATACTTTATATTCAAACTAACTAGAAAAATAAAACCCATTACTGAGGACATCCATGTACTGATCGCCTACTGTGTAGCATGAACTCTGCTAGTGAAAGGCTATTACCCATAGAATAACCAAAGTGATGTTTAAAAAAATATGTAAGTAGGATCATGCTATCACCTCCCCATGGATTGCAATGGCAATAAAGTCTAAATTCCTTGATCAGTTTCGCAAGACCCTATAGGGTCCAACCCATTCATATTTTCAGCTTCATCTCCAACCTCTCATACCCACTTTCACTGAACTCCAGCCAGGCTGGGTTGTTTTTGTTTATGTTTTTGTTTTTTGTCTTAGTTCTGGTTTCTTAGAAAACAGTCAGGCAAAATCATATGGGGTGATTCTGCATTTGAGTGTGTGATTCCAGGGAAGCAAAAGTGAGAAAATCATAGAACATGAGGTAGAGAAGAAGGGAGAAGAGCTTGAGATCTCATAAGACCAAAGCTGGCCACAGAGATAAGACCATCTGAGGCCTGATGTATTTGTTGTGGTTCTCAAAAAACAAAGCTAAACAAAACCAAACCAAACCAAAACAAAACAAAACAAAAACAAAAACAAAACAAACAGGACTTTCAGGTCCAGGAAGAGATCGATCCTCAGGTGTTGGCTCGCAATATTATGGGAGGTCCCACAATCTTCCATCTGCCAGGTGGAGACCCAGGAAGGCCAGTGGTGTAGTTTGGAGACCTGAGAGCTGGTGGGCTGATGGTATAGGGTCCAGTCCTGGCCCAAAGGCCTGCACAGCAGGAGCCTTGTGGCCAAGAGAAGGTTGGCATCCCGGCTTAAGCAGACAGGCAGAGAACAGATCCAATTTCCTCACCTGTTTGCTCTATTCAGGCTCTCAGTGGATTGGGTGAAGTCCACCCACATCTGCTTCCCTCAATCTGCTGATTCAAATGCTAATCTCTTCTAGAAATATCTGTACAGTTATACCTAGAACTAATGTTTAACCAGATATCTGAGGATCCTTTGGCCCAGTCAGGTTGACTTATTGCAATTAATCATTACACCCAGGAGCACGTGAGACTGAATATTTCTGGGGTAACTCAAGGCCTGGGATCAGTATTATCTGCATTTTGTTCTTGGAACAGGACCAGTGGATTCTCATTTTGGACTTCTACATGGCATCCTACATGTACCACACTAATTGTGGCCCCTATGGAAACACTTTTCCCCCAGATCTTCTCAACCTTGAGTCTTAGTTCAAATGTCACTTCCTCAAAGAGGGTTTCCCTGATCGCCCTGTCTATAGTAACAAACACTTCTCCCTGGCTCCTCTTTATTCCATTTCACATTTTATTTTGTTTTCATAAAATTTATCACTACCTAAAATTATTTTCTTTGTTGAATGATTTGCATGATTAGTATCTGCCTTCTTCCCCCATGAAGTATAAGCTCCTTTAGGAAGAAAATTTATTTATTGTGTTCACTGCCATATTCCCAGTGTCTAAAATAAAATCAGGATAGAGTATGTGCTCAATATTTATTTGTGGTATAGAACATGAATAGAGGAAAAGAAGAATAAAAAAGACAGGCTCCACTAAGAAGGAATATGGTAGGAGATATATATGACTAATATAAAAAAAAAGTGACAAATGCTCAGTTTGAAATAAATTTAGGGTGACAAACAGGCATTATTTCAGATTGAGTGGAGGGATCTCACTAAATGTTTAATGCTTGAGTCAAGTCTCAGAGACAGAGTCAGGTGATCAGATGTGGCTGAGAACTTTGCACTTGCTCATGCATTCCCAAGGTAAAGATTAAGATTCTAAACTCTGCCTGAGTTTGAATCCTGCTGCAGTAGCACTAGCTCTGTGGCCTGAGGTTAAATACATAAACCCTATTGGCCTTAGTCTCCTCATTAATAAATAAGCATGATATTAGCAGTCTTCATAGTCTTGATGTGAAAAATAAATGAAGACACAGTGCTTAGCTCAGTACCTGGTCCATTGTAAATGTTCAATGCATGGTAACGATACAATTAGAACTAACAATTATTAATTTTGGGATTATATAGTAAGTACCAGGCATTGAAATACCTTGAGTTTAGGGTAACAAGCAAAACAGACCAAGTTCTTTCCTCATAGAGCTGTCATACTTGGGTAATAAATGAGCAAACAGATCATTTAAAGTCTTTTTAAAAGGTGAGTTTCTGTGAAGCAAAGAAATAGGGATATAGAATACCAGGGGGGAAAGTCAACTAAAGCTCACTAAGAGGATGACATTTAAGCTGAGATCTGAAGGATGAGCAGGAGCCAGTCACACACAGAGGCAGAGCAGAGCAATCCAGGACAAAGGCTGTTGAGTTTGAAGGTAGAAAAGAGAGAGCTGTATCTGAGGCTATGAAAGAAAGATCTCTGTCTGGAGGGCTGAGATAAGGTTGGGAGATCTGAAATGAGTCTGGAAAGGTGAGCAGAGAAAGGCCAGGCTGTGCTTTGAAGGGTGAGGTCAAAGATTTGGATTTACTTTAAAGTATAAGGGAAGTTCCTCGGCTGGCTTTAAACAAGTGAATAACAAGACCCAGTCACATTTTAAAAGACCCTCCTGGCCCCTGTGTGGGAAGTGGGTTGGAGATGGCCAAAAGTAGAAACAAGGAACCCAGTTAGTGGGCATGAAAACCCGTCCCAAGATCTGGAAGTTGACATCAGAAGGCAGTCTTCTTCAGACGATTTCTTTGGAACCATTAGAGATTTTTATCTCCTTTCTGGTGGCTGCTTCCTGCAGGGTGTGAGGAGTTGGGCGATAGAGAACTGCTCTCCAAAACCCTTCAGGAGGTTTATAATACAAAACTAAGTGAGTCTTCTTTGGGACATTCACAGACACTGATTTTTATGGCCCTCTTGACTTTTAATCATGAATTTCTAAGTCTCAGTACTCTGCAGCTATGATAGTCAACTGTATTGATGGTCAAAGTGATTAATCTGTTTAATTATCAGGGGGCACTTGTTAGATTTTATTGCAACTCTCTGTGTCATCCTCTCCCATAAAACTTCACCTGGGTCCAATAACAGAGAGGACCTGGTTAAAAATCATAAGCTATTCATCAAATTGTAGTACTTCTTCAGAGAGAAGTTAACAGTTTAGTGTCAAGACTGTCAAACATCAATTGAAATAAATCAAAAATGTATCATCTCCTATAATCTTATAAATTGCAAATATAGTTTTTAAAAACTCTCACCAATTGGCAAAATGTTTCAGTGGTTAAAACATCATTATCCAAAGGTTAAGTTAAAATAAAATTAGTATCACCATCATCATTATCATCATCATTATCATCATCATCATCTTCATCATCATCATCTTGTAATAAAAAAAACAACTCACTCTGGGATTTGATCACATGCCCTAAATTATACTAAGTGCTCTGCCTATTAATCTCATTTAATTCTCATATAACACTGGTAAATGAATCTTGTTATTCCCCGTTTTATTTTATAAGTGAGAAGACTAAGGTTCAGCCAGCTAATGAAACGTCCACAGTGTCACCTAGCTGGGATATGGACCGGATGCTCAGATTCAGGTAGTTACAGCTCCAAAGCCCACCATGACCACTGTTCAATTGATTTCATTGCACCTTGTTTCAGGTATAAAGGACAGATTTGGAGCCACGGGCTGTGGACAGAGCGAGTGGGCCACGGCACACTGCTGCCCACGTGCATGTTTTGACATTGCACTTAAACCCACATATATTCAAGCAATGTTAATGATGTAGAAGTATAAATATCATGTCTCCCTTAAGTCAACATGTCTCAAATAATGTATTAATACTGCACACATGGGGCTACGATTGGGGGTTCTGGTAACACACACACCCGCTTCACTGGGGCACTGGAGACCTTATCCAGGAGTCATGGGGACCAATTATCTTGTCTGAGACCTGCCCTTCTCTTCTCAGACAGGCTCCAAGGCATGCTGCAGTCAGAGTTCTTGGTGTCCCAGTGTGCTATTTCACAGATTGCTCTCTTTGAAACACTCAGATCTTATAATTTATTCCACAAACATAACTCGGTTTTGTTCTATTTGTATCCCATGTTGTTACATAAACCTGTGCAAAACTGGGAGGTGATAGAGAGAAAGAGAGAGAGAGAGAGAGAGAGAGAGAGAGAGAGAGAGAGAGAGAGCCTAATCTAAAACTTCTCCAGAAGTTTCTTAATCTGGATGATGACTGTGACACTAACATCCTTTCTCGTCACATGCAGACCAAAGTAGTCACTCAAGCAGATGCTCCTGGGGAATCTCTACCTTATTTTTAGGAGGCAAAATAGTTGTTTCCTTCTTTCCTACTAAAACACCTCTATAGCCCAGTGTCTGAAGTTTAGAGGTGTTCATTCACCTTTTAGCTGGATGAGAATTTTTGTGTCAACCATTGTTTCTCTGGCCCTTTAATAACATAGCCTTCACTTTTCCTGTATCCATGCTCTTATATTTTATGATGTTATTGTGTATATTTAGTTGATCTTGAGAAATTTTGTCTAAGAATGTTCCAGAATGCTCAGGGAGATAATTCTCTTCAACAAACTGATGGGATGCTTTTTCATCTTCAGAATAAATAGTTTGGTTCAGATGCAAGAAAAAATAAAACTTTCAACAGCAGATTGAAATTCTGAGTTCCCAATCCATCACTGTCCTTTTCCATTTACAGGTTTATCAAATACCCACACCTAATTTTCAGCCTTATAGCCCATTATCCTAGGAAGCCAACCTATGTGAGTCTCAGGAACGCTTACCACCTCCAGTGAGTGTCTCACACTTACAATTACATACAGCCCATACTCGCATGCTGATTTTGTCTGGCTTCGGCTCCATGATGGAGAAGAGATGATCATCTCTACTGTCGCCCCTAACCCAGTCCCTAAACCAGCATCATCTCTCTGAAGCCACCATCCATACTTGAGATATGCCATCATGTTTCTTGTGTCAACCTTGGACTCCCCAAAGCTGTACCCATGATATCCTCACTCCATTTCATGAGCCAGCCAGCTCTCAAGATGATTTCATAAAATTAAATCAGATCAAATATCCTCCTGTTTAAATTTAATTTATACAACCCCCTCGGTGCCCTGGGTAAAATTCAGAATACCTAGCTGCAGGTCCCAAAAGCTCTGTCTCCAGTCACTTGCATGTGCCACACGCCATGACCATGCCTGCCTCGCTGTCCACAGTGAGCCCTTAGTCCTGAAGCAGGAATGGAGGAGAAGAAAATGCAGAAGTAAGAAATGGAAAAGAGGAGAGGAGATAAAGATGAGGCTTTAGAAAAGGGGCTAGAAGAGAGATGAGCAGCTTACATGTTTCACCAAGGAAGGGAAGGACAGGTAATAGAGTGTTGGAGAGTTGCCCATGTGTGTGAGAGTGTGTGAGGTTCTGTCCCTACAGGAGCAGGATGAGCAGTGCAAAGAGAGAGACAGAGACAGAGACACAGAGAGGGAGAAGGGAGAAGAGCATGCGCATGTGAATGTGTGTGTGTGTGTGCATGTGCATGTTTGGTTAAAACTTGTGTAAAGTCACTCTTTCTCAACTGCAGAAGAGAAAGGAAGGAGATAGAATTATACATTCTATCTGGCAGAACAAACTGGAGGGCTTATTTATTCACTTTTCCCAGCTAATCTGGAGTGCTAATAACCGAGACGGCTTAGACACTGCTTTTTGATATTCAGGGTTTTGGGTTTTGTTTTTTGTTTTTTCACTTTTTCCTCAGAGTGATTCTAATGAGAGATCAGGAGCATAGCTGGGAGTGTGGAGTGCACGTTTGTGACCAGGATGGAAGGCAGTGTGGAACTTGCTATTATATAGGAATGCTTGTGCATGTTCAGTTCACACATGCATAGTGAAGATAGATGTGATAGTGTCAATTACCACAGGCTGGTTTATAAATCTTTAGCATAACCCCATTTTGTGGATGGAACACCTAAGCTACCAGGAAAGCAAGTAAATCAGCTGCTAGCAGAATAGCATAGGACCACATGACAAGCACTGTGTGGCTCAGCTGACCTGATGGAGAGAGATGGAAAGGTCTTTTCTGACAATGGTGGGTGAGAAACTAGTCCCAAGGGACAAATAGCCCTGTGAAAAAGGAAAGAGCACCAGTGAGCACAATATCTTAAAGGCGTAGGAGAGGCTGTTTCAGAAAAATAGAGATGTCTCGGTATGGGCGAGAGCCCAATCACTTTCCCAATACAGTTTGCCCGTTCTGCATACAGACTGCACAGAAATCAATTTTGTTTGTTCATTTCTTTCTCAAGTGAGCTGAAGCATGGTTGTCCCCTCTCCCCTTTCCTTCTCTTTAGTTTAATTTCCTTTACTTTTGTGGGGGTTTTGTATCTATTCCTTCCTTGCCCTTTCCTTCTTTCCTTCTTTCCTTCCTTCCTTCCTTCCTTTCTTCCTTCCTTCCCTTTTTCCTTCCTTCCTTCCTTCCTTCCTTCCTTCCTTCTTTCCTTTTATCCTTCCTTCCATCCATCCATCCATCCATCCATCCATCCATCCATCCATCCTTTTCCCCTTCTTTTCTTTTTGTCTTCTCCCCCCTCCTCTCTCTCTTTCTTATAGCATGGTAATATTTTAAAATATAACTAAGTGTGACATTTTTAGTCTTAGTAAGTCTCACTGTTCCTCGGTCCTCATACATTGAAACTGTGGCAACTATTGCTTCAGGGGAAACAAGAAACCAAGATGAAAAAATCGGAAAATTATTTCATGTTTTGCTTTTAAAAATAGGCTCTTGAAATGCATTTAAGAACCAATGCTGTGCAGGCAAAGGCTTTCGCTGGCAGAGCCAGACTCTTTTGAGAAGCAACAGAGTTTTCTAAAATTTTAAAGCTTTCTTTTAAATGTCAAGAACCCCAGCCTGACTAATTCAAACCGCAGAGTCTTGCCGTGACCTGTAGAATGGGAGGCGTGAAGAACATGTGAAAAGGCCAGTTCCCCTTTTGCAGAAGAGTGACACCACATCTGAGCTAGGCGGGCATGTTTGCACAGAGCTGGAGGGCAAATGACTGGAGGGACGACGATGCTGGCCTGAGACAGACCCACCAGCGCTAAATTCAGAGCCTCTTTGAAGGTGCTGGGAAAAATTACAGGAAAAAGAGTCTGAAAGGACAGGGGGATTCTGCCCTCTCCCCTTCTGAAATGCCCAGGGGGACACTTTTCAGGATGTGCTGTCCTCATCTGGACCAGCCTCAGGGAAGCTGAAGTGATGCAATGGTTTGTTTGGACAGGGGGTGGTCTGAGGTCCCTCTTCTGGCTTGTCCCCCTGTACTCTTCAGCATCCAGGGGCCGCCCACATTTCTTGCTTAGGACCTGCCTACTTCCATCTTCAAAGCCAGCCCCATGGCATCATTATGACAATCCTCCCATAATCATATTTCCTTCAGACTCACCTCTTCTGCCCTATTCTTCCATTCCGAGGACCCTCATTATCATATTGGGCTAACTCAGATAAACCAGCACAGTCTCCCATCTCAAGGTGAACTAATTAGCAGCCTCGATTCCATCTACAACCTTAACTACCTTTGGCATAAGGTAATATAGTCACAGGTTCTGGGTATTAGGATATGGTCATCTTTGAAGAGCCATTGTTCTGTCATCCACAGAGATCATTACTAGGATGCAAGAGATCACTTGTATCACCTGCAGATGCCCAGAAACAGGGATCTAGACTAGAGATCCGCATCCACAGTGCTATAGGCTTCCCACTGGAACCAGGTAACACAACAACCTAGGAGAAGGGAAGGGAACAGGCAGGAAGAAGAAAAAGTTAAAATAAAATAGACTGAATTAACCTGAAGAGAATCTACAATTTCAACTGGAAGAAACAGATAACCTTAAAATGACAAGATTGAAATGTTTTGCTGACATCAGTGGAACTGGAGCGCTTATTACCAAGTCACTTGAGTTGTAGAAAACAGAAAATTACAGGCACGCAATGGAGGGTAACAGGATATGAATTTCAATGCTACAACATTTTCTTGTTTTTATATCTCCTTTCTGTGACCACATCTTTCACTCAACTTTTATATTCTTTGCCTCTCCAAAACCCTTTAATTTCTTCTTATTCTTTCACTGTTTCCTCTTTCTTTTCCTCTCCTTATAATCACATAACTTCTCTTACTCTTCCTTTCAATTATTTTCTTTCTATTTCCCCGCATCTAACCTTGTTAAAAGAAGAGAGAAGAGAGGTGAGCCAGGCCTTACTCACGTTTTTGTCCCCAAGACTTAACATGGGGCCTGAATGATAGCAGATGTTCACTGACTATCTACTGAATAAATTGAATTCTTAGCCATGCAGTAAGAGATTCTACAGAACATCAAAGAGTACTGCTTGTGTTCTGAAAACACAGAGAATATCTAGATTGCATTAAAATAATGTTAATTATTTCTCTCTTTAATGATCCTAGTTTCTCCAACTGTCAAGTGAATTAGCACATTTTAAACGTGGCAGTTTGGAGAAAGCTTTAAATTATAACCATAAGATGACAGAGGAGTCAGAGTAATTGGAATTGAATTTATACGAAGGACTCTTCCTTTTCACTGTTGTTTAAATAGGTTCAAATAAATAGAAATAGCAAGAAACTTCCAAATGGGTAAAGGCCACAAAATGTGATTGCCTCATCCAAAACTCTGAGGGCTGGAGACAAACTGATCAGGAAAGAATTATTCTCACAAAGAGAAAACCAATATGCTCTTAAATTGTGGGGATAAGTAGGTTTTTTTTTTTTCTCCTAAAATAACCCACTCTGAAAATAGTACACTATCCCCTGAAAGGCAGTCGATAGCTCCAAATTGTAAGTGTCCAAATTACGGTCCAAAGACCTCCCAGTGATTGTGTTCCTGAAAATGTCACTTAAAAGACAGGCATTTCTGATTTCATAAAGTGTTTGTAGGAAAAGAGTGCTGTCCAAATGAGACTCTAGACCTGGGAAAGCATTGAGATGAAACTAGTGAAGAAAGGGGACAACCACAGAGTGGGGCCAGGACCCAGGACAGCAAGGAAGACCCCCGCCTTGCAGTTTAGATCAGTACCTGATGTTACCTGGCCACAGGTGAGCAGGTAGAAAGCATCAAGGCAACAGGATATAAGCAAATTTTTTTTCAGTTGACAGAGAGAGCAGTATATTACATGCATTGTTTTACTTAATCTTTTCTACAACTTTTCTACATGTATAGTACTATGTGCATTTTTCACAAAAGGAAACTAAAATGGGTAAACATTCAGTAGCTTGACAACACTTATCCAGTTTAATGAGAACCTGGGATGTGAACTTGGATCTGCATTACTCAGTTTGTGTGTGCAACGCCTGTGCCACGCTACGAAACACTCCCTTCCTCTGTACCATCATTTTTTGATTAACTGGTTTGCTGTTACCTGAGTCTATACAGATCATATATTGTCCCTTGTAGAATTTGCATGTGTCCACTGAATGAAAATTAGAGTGTTACCAATTACATGTACAAGTGAAAGCACAGTTCACCCCAGTCAGAGAGCTCAAAAAACCAGGATCAGTCTTCGCCATGGCCTTCATTATAGCTGCCTTCTCACTCCCATAAAACTGGTCACAAGGCCTCCAGTTGTGAAGTCTGGCTAGTGCTTCTTGCTGCAAATTTTTCTTGATAGCTCCAAAGCATGAAAATAAGGACGTTGCAGGGGAGAGGTGAGGGGAAAGGGGGGATGTGTCTCCAGAAAACAGCCTAGAGCAGCAGGAAAATAGTCTGTAATTTACTTCTGCCTAACAAATGTTAGGTATGTACATGTAATTGGTAAAACTCTAATTTGCATTCAGAATCCTAGCTTTGCAAAAGCAATTTTTACTTTTTCAGTCTATGGTTTTAAATAAGGAAATTAGAAGGAAAGGGGAATAGATGGAGAATGCCAGCTTGACAGATGCAATGCACGTAGGACATAATTTTGCTTTCCGGACTCTATTGTAGAGCAAGGCAAAAATCAAGGGATGAGAACATAGGCTTATATATCAAGTAGAGGCCTTTCTCAGAACGTGATGTGTGTCACCCAAAGAGAATTAATTCTAGGATCTTCACAGGAGCAACCAAGGAAAAGTTTCACTGTTTCTCACTGTGGCTGAACTTAGAAGCACATAGTCCTAAGTGTTTCTGGCATTGATCTTGAACCTTTAAAAGGAAATAAAGTTAAGAAATTGAGAGAAAGTAACACATCCAGAATTACATTATTTAAGTCCCTTTTTCCTACTACAGTTGAGGCTACCAACCCTTCAACTATATGTAAGCTAATAAATGCCATTTAAAAAATAAATCAGCTTTGTAACCTGTCAGCTTCAACCAACGAGTCTTAATTGGCATAACTTCTTACAATGATAAAAAGCAAAAAGGCCTCGGGTTCTTTAAATCACCAATTATAAAAGAAGGTAATGATAGAGTTAGGGCCAGGGATAATATAATTATTTTAATAATTTAATCTCAAAAATTCGACATGGTTTACAGAAGTGACTCCAATTTGTAAGAAAGGTAGGGAGCTAGGTAAGTACCCAAGATTCTGTTCCCAGGGTTCCTGCACCAGGCAGAGAGAGAAATCATGATTGGAAAAGAAGCTAGGAAGCAGACCAACGTCCCCACATAGAGCACTCAGCAATGTGAAAGCCCCAGTCTCAAAGGAACTAATGGACTAGAACTCTTAACAGGATTGAAAAATGCTACATTAACCCAGAGAAGACTGAGACACTGCCCCAAATAACCTATTTCTTGCTTTATGGAAAAGTAACAAGAAAACGCTATTTTTGTTTTGTTATATGTTGGATTTGGAAAAAGTAAACATAGCTAATATTCACCAGTGTTGATTTCTTTTCACCTGCTAGGCACGCGAAGATGATACTTTCCAGCTATCCTGCAGTTGGTTAGAACATGAGAGTTATTTCAGTCAATAAAATGTAGTCATAAATGGCACATGTCACTCGTGAGCAGAGACCTAGCAAAGCATTTGCATAATACTCTAGCCTCATTTTCTGACTGAGAAAGCCGTGGATTCCATGTGGCAGTTATGAGATGAAGGAGATTTTATAATTCGTTGAAAAAGAAGCTACTATCAACCCATGTGAATTATGCAATGTGAGCCAAAAACTCAACTTTTGCAGTGTTAAGGCACTGAGATTACAGGGTAGGTTCATATTACTGCAGCATTTATCTAGACTATACTGGCTGATATGGAGGTACCAGTGTGAAATTAGAAATCTCTCACCCTATTGCCTTCTATGCAGGAGCAATGTTTCCAAGGGAGAACTAGATTAGATATAGCTATTTGTGCTGACCATGGTTAATGGGACAAAATCAGACATAGTAGCATCTTAGAAAAATCTTCCACCAATAGAGAAGCAACATGATGGTACAATAAATCACAGATAGCCACCATGGCCAGGTCAAATCTGGATTCAAATACCAACTTTGCTGCTTATTAGCTGAGTGCTAGCCAATCAAATTTTAAACATTTACAAGCCTCAATTTATTTATCTATGAGGCAGAAATAAAACAGCCATTCTTATAAGAATATTGTGAAAATTGATTAAGAACAATTGGAAATATAATAGGCAGTCAATTAATGCCCCTTTGCAGTTGAAGAAACCAGTCTTCTCAAAAAGGTAAATTAACTAAGTCAAAGTCAAAGAGTGATTCACTGAAGAAACCAGGGATAGAACCTAGATCCCCCATCATGCAACTATGGATTTCTTACAACTGAGGCAGTGACCCACACATTCCCAGTTATGTATCATTAGCGTCCAACACAGTCAATCAACCTGTGTCGAATAACCTACTAGACTTAAATATATGGCAGTTGGCATCTTTTCCTTTCGTCACCTACTTCCTCCAGTGTTAATTCACCTCATATTTAGCTCAACATTAGATTATTCAATACACTGAGAAAACATAGCACTTGTCGTCTTCCTTATATATAAAAATTCATGTATTTGATGTGACCGATATGAAGGGACAAATACTTTTTAGACCTAAAGTCTTCCCTAAGAGAAACGAAATGTCCCCAGGCTAATGAGATAGAGAACCCTTCACCTATATATATAGTTCATTGGTTCAAATCCCCCACAATGAGGTCAGTAATGAGCCATTACTATCTGATGCCTGTTCAGTGACCTATATAAAATGAGTTAAGAGATTTTATTTCCTTGAAAAGAGCACAGTGTGTTAGATTAGATGAAAAACAGCATTGACACCAGCCTCACAACAAAACTTGCTGTCATATGACAACCTTAATAGGGAGATAAGTGTTGATCTTCTGCTTGGAGGACAGGAGGAGGTAGACCAAACATTTCTTTCCGGCCATCTGAGTTGGGTCATCTCATGAAGAGAGGAAGCTGACATAGATGTTGTATTTCTATTTAGAATAGAGAGAAATCATGCTCTTTATTTCTTAAAAGCTATATTTATTGTACACATAGTAATAAGATTTTTAAAAATAACCTTACACACTATCATGGATTGATATGTTAATTACCCCAAACTAATCATATTTCCTAGTATCCACACATTATGCAATTCCCTCTTACCTTGATTCAGTGCTTAGGTACATGATCAGCTTTGATTCATGGGGAAAGCAACTATATGACACAAATAGGGGACTGATATACTATTGTGCATTGGGATGTACCTTTTTGGAACCCAGTCACCATCTAAAGGTGTTGTGTTTTATTGGGGAGGCACATGGACCTCCCGAACAGCTGACAGCTCCAGCCCCGGGAGTGAGGATACTGAGGAGTCACTTCTCAGGCAGCCAACTCTCTGACAACAAATCCATGAATTGTCCCATCAAAGACCACATGAAGTCAAAACAAACTGTCCCCGCTGATCCATCCTAATTTGCCATTTCACAGAATTGTGAACACGTAATTAGTTGTTGTTTTAAACCACCGTATTTGGGGATGTTTTTTAATGCAGCAAATATTGATACAGAAATTAATATTCTGACTGTACTTAAGATCGAGCTTTATACAGGTGTCCTTCACAAACATATAATTAACCTGTCTATTTATTTGTTCAGCAGATATTTATTAAGCATCTTCTGTGTTCTACTCACTATTATAATTACACAGTAGTAAAACAAACAAAATACCAGATGAGACACTTTTCCATGGAGCTTCAGGAGAGGTCCAAAATTAATGGCCCATGATAGAAGGCTGGCTGACAAATGGAATATTTGGCCCACGAGTTGCTTATTTTAATACTGATTTTAAAATGCGAAGCTTTGATGTTAAAATTAAAAAATGCAACTTCTTGTTCACACTCAGAAGAAATGGAATTACTGCATCTTCACTTCCACATGATGCCATTGGCCGATCTAGACAGTGGCTACCCTTCTCCTCCCTGGATGGGGCACAAGGTCTTCAGATTCACAGTTTCAGTCACTGCCTGTGTTCTCTGTGAATGTCAATACAAGAGTTATTTACCTTTATTATTTTCTTATAGAATATTTCATCCTTTTTTATTATTATTTTTATTTTTTTGCCCATGTAGCAACTGTTGGCATCTAAGTCTAAGTCTTATTACAGATAGGATCTATTGGAATAGACACACAGGATCACCTAGAAAGATGAAAAATGTAAATATAGCGATAACATAGGACACGAAGTTTAACAACTAGTAAATGAGAATAGCTAATTCAGCCCCTCTGAAATTCAACAATCTCTTCCTTAAACTCTGCATCAAAAAGATTTAGGACAGTCAATGCATCACCCTAAGTATTACCTATGTCAGGCTGTAGGACCATTTTTCAAAAAATAATATCAATTTATTTATGTGCCCATAGATATCCCATGTCACAAAATACTTATGACTTTGTAAATGTCCTTGGGAAATCATGGGCTTGCACTGCAGGCTGTTCAAACCTGAGTCTGCAGGGCCTAGTCAGGCAACATAAAAGGGAGAAGAAATAGCAAAATCCCTCCGGTCATCCAGCTCCAGGACGAACTCAACTGCAAAAGATTTCACACTGACCTTGTATTGTTGGTACATTCAATCTCTCTTCCTCCTGGCCCAGAATCTAAACTTGTTTCAAGATTAGAACCTGAAGAAAACAAATATATATTTCATTAAAATTGATTTATAGAGTGTAGAGCTCCAGTTACATAAAAAAAATAAATAACCTTTCTGTATCCCCTCAAAATCTGGGCTCCCAGTTGCTCAGAAGGCATTCTGAGGTTTCTGTGGTAGTGGCAGCTCCTATAATCATGTCATTTTCAGATAATGCTTTGATTCTATCTTCAAATCTTATGGAAGATAAATTACAAATAGAAATACTGGACGAATGGTGGATGTGAAATAATGTCATCATTATCCTATTATTTATAGTGCTGCTCAGCACAAAATATCCATTATCAGCAGTGCCTTTGACTGTGCTTATAACTGTTTACATTTTGTATATAAAAGTCATATTCTAAAAGAGTGAATTGTATTCAGTTGGCATTGGGAAGGTTGTTTTTTTCCTAAGGTTTTGTCATTGTTGTTGTGACAGATAGAAAAATGAATCTCTCAGCATTTGAGTATAATTTACTACATGTTAGGCTGTTTCAGAGATTGAAAACTATAGCCTGCGTGTCTAATCCAAACCTCCACATGTTTTGTATATAAAAGTTTATTGGAACGTTTCATGTCCATTCATTTATAGACTGTTAATAGCTGCTTTGACGCTAAAGTTGCAGAGCTGAGAAACAGCAACATAGACCCTATAGCCCACAAACTAATATATTTACTGACTATATTTACTAGTATATTTACTGACTATATTTACTAATATATTTACTGGTGCTTTACAAAATAAATTTGCTCACCCTGGGACTAGATATTTTCTTTGACTTACATGGGGAAAGGGCAGATCATCTGTATAAAATTAAAGTAAAGATGTGACTAAAAGTAAAAAGTTTTGTAATCCTCTGAATAATTTAAACAAGACAATTTTGAGAGCAAGAAAAATATATTAGCAGATGATCAGGTACAGTCATCTCAATTATAGGTGACAAAACTGTCACAAAGAGGGCCTCCTAGCTGTCATACCCTTATGTGGTTCACTCATCTAGATTCCAACAAGTCCTGTGACTAGTTTTTAAGCAATAGAATACGGACCACATATCAATGTGGCTATGTGTGATGAGGTCCTAGGAAGCCTTGTAGCCAGTAACCCATCCTCCCCCGCCACACACACACATCTTCCTCTCAATTTTCCACCACTGCCTCTTTCATGCATCCATCCATTCATTCAGTTAAATCATTTAGACAAGTGATGTATTATTGGGCACTGTTTTTGACCAGAGCCTTGACAGGCTCAGGAAATACAGCCAGGGTCTACAAGTTATGTCTGGAAAGAGAAATAGACATGAAGACAATCATGACACAAAATGGTATGTTTTAGAAGGAGCATGTACACTACTGTGGGACCTTTTATGGAGGTCTTCTTGCAAAGTCAGAAAAGGCTTTGCCACTGAGGTGACCATTAAACTGAGTCTCAAAGGAAAATTAGTAGTTTGCTAAACAGACAGATGAGAGGTGATTAGTATGATGAAAGAGGATGACCATGAAAAGCTTCCTAGGCAAATGGAAGAAAGTTATGAAAAATGACAAAATTTATCTTTTTATATAGTCAAAACCCCATTTTCTATAACATCTGCTCATTAATCTTGTTTCCACTCATTTAAATCGACCAAAGTCTAATAAATACACTCTTCATTACCTTTAGAGAGCAGAGGACACTTTTCATTCAAATATATATTTTTTCATTCAAAGATATATTTGAAAATTGAATTTTGAATTTTGAAATGTTATTTGATTTTGTATGACTAACACTATGATTGGTGAAATGTAACAATGTTATAAATATAAATGTATTTATATAATTGAACAAAATATAAATTTGTATATTTATATTTACATTTTACATATTATATATATTTCACCACCCATAGTGTTTATTACATTCAGACTCTTGCTAAATCATTTTTTTAAATTTTATTTTATTATTAGTTTCAAATATATAGTACATTGCTTATACATTTATATATTTTATAAAACAATCCTCCTGATTGCTCTTTCTCTCCCCTGGCTCTACATACAATCCTCCTGATTGCTCTTTCTCTCCCCTTGCTCTTACTGCTATCTGCATTCCCTATGCTGTGCTCCCCTTCCCTGTGACCATCTATCACCTACTTTGTTCTTTTTTAACCCTTCATCTCATTCTACCAGCCCCCTGCCCCCCACCCGTCTGGCCATCACAAGATTGTCCTCTATATTTGTGAGTCTGTTTTTGATTAGTTTGTTCTTTTTGTTTCTTAGGTTCCACATATAAGTGAAATTCTATGGTATTTATCTTTCTCTAGGTTCATCCATGTCATTGTGCATGGTAGAAATTTATTTTTTTTAATAGCTGAATTTCTATTGTATATATTAACCATAACTTCTTTATCCAATCATCTGTTGATGGGTATTTAGGCTGCTTCCATGTCTTGACTATTGTAAATTGTGCTGCCATGAACAAAGGGGTTTATAGATCTTTACAAATTTTGTTTTGGTTTTCTTTGGATAAATACCCAGAAGTGCAATTGCTTGGTCAAAAGATATGTCCATATTTAACTTTTTGAGAAACCAGACTGTTTTTCATTGCAACTACCACTTTTAATTCCACCAGCAGTTTATGAGGGTTCTCTTTTCTCCACATCCTCACCAACACTTATTCTTTGATTTATTCATAATAGCCAATCTGACAGGTGTGAGGTAATATCTCACTGTGGTTTTAATTTGTATATCTCTGATGATTAGTGACCTTGAACATCTTTTCATATGTCTATTGGCTATTTGTATTTCCTCTTTGGAGAAATATCTGTTCAGGTCTTCTGCCTATTTTTTAATTAGATTGTTTTTGTTGTTGTTGAGTTGTATAAGTTCTTTATCTATTTTGGTTATTAACCTTTTATCAGATGTATCATAAGCAAATATCTTCTATTCAGTTGGTTGTTTTTTGTTTTGTTGATGGTTTTCTTTGCTGTGTAAAAACTTTTTAGTTTTATTTAGTCCCAATTCTTTATTTTTTCTCTTGTTTCCCTTGCCTGAGGTGATGTGTCTGAAAAGAAATTACTAGTAGCAATATCAGAGAGCTTACTACCTATGTTTTCTTCTAGAAGTTTTATGGTTTCAGGTCTTACATTTAAGTCTTTAATCCATTTTGAGTCTATTCTTGTACACAGTATAAGAAGGTGGTCCAGTTTCTTTTTTTTTTCATGTATCTGTACAATTTTCCCAGCACCATTTATTTATTCAAGAGACTATCTTTCCTCACTGTATATTCTTGCCACCTATGTCATATATTAAGTGAGAATATAGGCATGGATTTATTTCTGGCTCTCTATTCTGTTCCATTGATCAGTGTATCTATTTTTATGCCAGTATCATGCTATTTTAATTACTGTAGCTTGTGGTATAGTTTGATATCATGTAGTGTGATATCTCCAACTTTGTTCTTCTTTCTCAAAATTGCCATGGCTATTAAGGTTTTTTATGGTTCCATATAAATTTTAGGGTTATTTGTTCTAGCTCTCTAAAAATGCCATTGGTATTTTGATAGAGATTGCATTGAATCTATAGATTGCTTTGGGTAGTATGGCCATTTTAATGATGTTAATTCTTCCTACCCATGAGTACAGTATATGCTTCCATTTATTTGTATCTTCTTCAATTTCTTTTTTCAATGACTTGTAATATTCTTGTTGAATCATTTTTTGAGTCAATTTTGACTTACATAAATAATCTCTTTCCCAAAGTATAGCACTTTGGACACCTGAAGACCATTACCATGTTTTCTCTGAATCTCACCAAAGACAATTTTTCTCAACATGTTTGATTATTCCCAAATGAAAAAACTTCAAGTGCCTTTCATTCATGGGATTTTTGTCTATTATATACCTGCTATGTGTTATACAATGTGAAAAAACCTAGGGACATAACATTGAACCAGAAAGACAACCACTGAACTCAAATATCTTTTAAATCCCACTTGGTTTTCTCTAAATGGGCTCTAGTTTGCCTGTGTCCCACATAAAGTTTCACAGCCAAAGGCTAGATCCCAGGCCTGATCTAAATTAGTTTGTCTTATTTAATTGGATATGACATCATTTACAAGATAATTTACCATTTAGTTTGTGGGTTTGTGGGTTGATGTTGTCCCTTACCTCCATTTATTCTAAACACATGTACTTTATGCCCCGATCCACAGATATTTAGTGTGAGAAATAACCTTATATTCTCGATGACATTAATAGGTACATTTAATTTCATTTCTACATTTAATGAAAGACAGTGTCCAAAAGGGATATTTTTATACCATTAATGAGACCTCATTAGTAAGGAAACTAGATGGTGAAAGGACAATAAAAAGGGACTTTTTGCCCTTTCTAGAATTCTGTCACCTGGTCTTTCTCTGCTCTTCTATCTTCCTAAAAAATGCTCTTCCCTTCATCCCCCAAAAGCTTCAGAGTGTCTCCCTGCAAGATTCCCTCAGGACCTTGGTGAAATGTTTCCTTCTTTGTGAAGTGCTCTCCAGCCACAGTGGCATCCTAAGGGAAGTAATTGCCTCATCCATGTTGTAACCTCTGGGGACTTTACTTCTCTCTCACCTGCACTGTGGGGAAAATAATAGTACCAATAGTACATTGGTAATGGAGTTATAAGGTTGTATCTAATCGACACACATAATATACACATAACATATGTATTCATTTGATTGTTTGTTTTCTATCTCTGCATCAGAATATAGCTTCATGAAAGCAGGGATTTTCATTTCTTTTGTTTCCCACTGTATCTTCAGTGCCTATGACAGCACCTAGAATATAATAACATTCTGATAAATCTTTATTGAAGGAAGAAAGGAGAGAAGGACAAGCCTAGAATTTTAAGACAAATATATCTGGCTCTAAAATGGACACATCTCTACCCCATCATACAATGTAACCTGCCTCTTTTTTATTTAGATAAGGGCCATTTTCTCCATTATTTGCTTTAAGTATCTGATGTGCATGCCATTAACAAAATATTTTAGTATAAAAGTGTTCACTACTTATTATGTAGTGAGCTCAGCAGTTCCCCAAAAAAGATCTTTAAAAAGTAGATTCAAGGTGAGACTTGTGATCTGGACATAGAAATGTGTTTTCTATCCAGAACTAAATCCCAGATGAGCTCAGAAAAACCCGAGGCAGTAGACTAAGCTAAGATGCTGACCCAGTCATGATTTAGAGTCCAGGATATATTGCAGTCAGAAATTATTTTGAGTTACAAAACACATTTCTAATTTTGATGCCAAGAACTATTAGTATCAACACAGAAGAACATTATCTTGGGTCACCTTTTTGGGTTTAGGTAGGAGGAAGAGGTTCAAAATGCCAACCTTATTAAATATCAGGATTTTTACAGAAACAGCTGGGAAGGTGTGGCTTTCTCTGTAGATTTTCACAGAAGTTCAGTTAAAAATAAGGATGAATTTCCTCATCCTTAGTCACAAAAACTGATGCTGGCTCCCAGCTCGGAACATTTTCCTAATGACCCTTTCTTCATAGGGAGAAAACGATGAAAGCATTGGCTTCTGAATGAAGCAAACCAAGGATTGAAACAGATCTGTACTACTTATTAGCCAGACATCAGAGAGGTATTTAACCTTGCTGATTTCACTGTCCTTCTTTCTGAAATGGCATAATGGTACCCAAGGGCCTTTCCTGAAGGACCTAATCATATTCACCATGGATGCATGTTCCAGTCCTTTTGCTCAGGAAAGACCTTGCTCTCACCCATCTTAGCATGTGTATCAAATATTTCTTGACCCCTTGGCTTAGCTCTGGGGAAAATTATCTACCTGAATGCCTTTCCTCATAGTGTCTGCTGTTTTGCCATTTTTCTTCTGCTTTTTGCAATTATCTTATTATTCTCTGCTTTTTCTAATAGACTATACAGGCTTTGTGAAAGTAGGGCCTTTGCAGGTCTTTGCTAAGCATGATATCCTCAGTATGCAGCACAGTGCCTAGATGACAGCAAACTCTGAGCAAATGTTCACTGAATAAATTAACACATGCACATGTGAAGATACAAAACAAGTATCTAAAGAGTGCCTCAGTGGCCTTTTTCAAGGTCTCTTCAATCTCTGTATTTCTGCCTGGACCTAAAAGGGTAACTAATACCAATCTGTGCTTGAATCTTGCTCACATCCACATCCACACTCAGAGCCATCATCTGAGTGGATATAATTCACATGGCCAGTGTGTGGGAGCTTCAGCCTTAGGCAGTTGTTTAACTGCTGAGAGAACAATCATTGTGATTTCAATTAATAGGGGACCTGGAATTACTTTCTTATTCTTAGATTTTCTCCCCACTTTTCAGATGCCCCACATTAGAGCTGAAAAAGCAGATCCCTGTCCTCCAGCCCAGATCTGTTGCTACAGCAAAGTTTAAAGATTATAGACTTTAAATGAATCTCCTTTGGCTCCAGGAGTTGATTTCTCAGGTACAGCATATTAGGCAGCATCATTCACTTCGCAACAGCAAACATAGGAAGAGATCAGTCATGACTGCTATGTTTTCACTACTCTTCTCCAAATGCAAAAAGATCTGTGTTTTCTTCTTTTCTTTTGATATAGAATGGGCTCCCCACTATCTGAACTGTCTGAGAGCTCAAGAAATCATATAACCCATTGTCCCCCAAAATTACTTAGTGTTCGGAAAAAAAAAAAGCTCAAGAAAAGATTCTTTTTTTTTTTCCTTCTACTTTTTTCTTTTTCTTTCCAGCTACATGATTTGCAGACTGGAATAGTTTATTTATGAGCCTTGGTTTAGACCTGACATGGATTACTTAGGGACAAGGACCCATATATTCACAGTGGCAGGAGGACCGAGTGGAAAGACCAACAGAGGGATGAAATAAGATGGTCATCTTGGTTGTAAAATGTGAACAGATGCTAAAAATTAGTAATCAGGATAAATCCTGTTATAATGCAGTATTTGAAACAAATCGAATTTGAGCACAATTGTCCACAGTGAACAGAATTTCAACGTTTTAAATGAAGATAATAAATGATTTTTCTTTTTGTTTCAGGTTACAGGACTGCTCAGTATATCAAATCTTTTATACACACACACACACACACACACACACACGTACATACACACATATATATGTATACATATATATATTTATATTTATGTTTTTATATTTATATTTATATATAATACATATAAATTATATATATTGCTTCAAATATCATGGAACTTTTTGCATTATGTTTTTCTTTTAAAAACATTGCATGCAATATTATTTCTTTTGATCACTGAGTTATCTTGGTGTTCTCTTCAATTTTATGCCTGAGATGAGTGCCTTCTTAGCCTCATTTTATCCTAGTCCTGGCTCTGCTTAGCGAAAAGAGAAGTTAGACAGAAGGAATCCCAGGTACACCTCATGTAAATTAAGGACCTTAGGAAAATCATAAACTTCTAAGTTACCTTGATTTCCCTCTCAGCAGCATTCAGAGGTTCGTCACCTACAGAACTGCCCTCAGCCAGTGTCTGAGTCAGTTCTCACTAAACCCAAGGGAAAGCGTAAGCTGACTCACCAGCAGATAGGATTTAAAATAATATTAATAATAGGTGGCATTATTTACCATATGTTTATTCCAGCTTGTGGGCATATGATACCTTTATGTAGACAGTAATAATAATGTCTGAAAAAAAATTAACTAATGCATTTTATTTTTTGTATTGTTTTTCTCAGCCCTAAAGTTTTGTTTTCCCCAGAAAAACAATGGCTGAGACATTCAATGATATAATCTCCTGGAGCTGGTTTTATTTCCCCAAATAGTGCATCCTAAGTGCCTTTATTGAGTATGTATGCTCAGACCACTATCGTTCTCCCATGAGACTCGGCTCTCTGTCATTTTCCCCCTAGGTTTCCACTTCCTCTTCCCATTGGCATCCAAGCTTTTTTGCTGGGCTAAATTCCATCTTGGACCAAATTTGCTTTTGCTATTCCTCCAATCTAATAGCTAATTTAGGCCAAGATTCTCTCAAACCATCAGTAATAAATTGCGTCCTGAATCAGATTCAGTAAGCCATCTAGAATCCTAACCTCAATAATTATCTCTTCCAAGCCTTATTGATTTGAAAGAAAGTCTTGATGTCAAATTTACCCACCACAATTAGACTTCAAAATTGGGCCTTTTGGCACTAAAATATTCAATGAACTGCATCAGAGTGGGCGAGAGTCAATAGAATCCAGTTAATAAAACACCCATCATGAAAATCCAATGATTAGCAATCACCTTATAGAGTTTGAGAATGAACTACACTACCCTTACCAAGTCCCAAAAGTGAACTCTGAACACTGGTATATACAGAAATTACCCAGGAATCTCCTTCCTTGAGCTCAGTCTTCACTGCATCCAGTTTCTTCTCTCTACTTAAAATTTATGAGTTTGAGCTTATACACACGTTGTCCCTGACACACTATTCCCAAAATATGTTTCAAAGATTCTGATCTTTGCATTGCCCTGAGTTGAAGTGGTCAAATAATTTTGGGCAATGCTGCCTACTGTAGCTTCTTCTTCAAGATTTAAAATGTTCATTAGCATATTAAAGGCACCAAGGAGTATTACAGTAGAGTGTTTATCTCTGTTGAGCCCAGCAATTTCACAATTAATTTGCTCATAGAATCTCCCCCCCCCCAACAAACCTATTTTTACCCTCTCATGCCACTATTTCATTTCATTTTTTAGGGCCACTAGCTTGGTCAGTTCTGATCTTGCTTACATGTCTGTGTGTTCTCCTGAGAAAACATCATGCTTAGGCTTCTTCCTTGTGGAGCCCAACAGAGGCCCAGGCTATGCAAACAGTCCTCCTCGTCTACCTCTACCACTCCCACAACACCTTCACACCCACTTCAGAAAGGACTTGGCTCCATTATCTGCTGTGATCAACCATCTCTCTGTGACAAGGGAGTGCTGTCAAATCCTTTGGAGAAAACATTCTGTTTTTCATCGTGGGCTATCTCAATAACCCTGCTTTTGGGGAGCCCCAGTACCCTTCCTGTCTAACATAACTTTGAGTTTTCCCATCTCTACACATCCTATCTCAAATTATTGCTCAGAAAGCTGTCCCTCCTTAAGCTCTTGAGGTTTAAGAGTAGTTGGCACAGTCTGTTATGGTTGTCATACTTAACCTGGCCTCAGAGTCCCTGGAGGGCTTGTTAAAACATCAGTTTCTGTGGCCCAGACTAGAGTCTCTGATTCACCAAGTCGGGGATGGAAGCCAAGGATTGGAAGTTCTAATAATTTCCAGGTGATGCTCATTACAGGAGCTGTATTTTGAGAACCGTTGTTGTATAGAAACAGTTGCATGTGCAGAATAGCCTTGCCTTCAAGAGAGTTGCAGTTAGCCTAGATTAAGATTCATGCATAAAATAAGAAAAAGTAAAAGAAAAAAATAATTGTCTGGTTACCAAACAAGTGAACAGTGGTCTACTGGAATGCCAGCACCCTAATGAAGTGGTAGAGGGAGAACAGAAAGAGATAAAATAAACCCCCTCTTATATTTTTAATCTAAAAGGTAAGAAAGAAATGAAGCTGTGTGAATAGCATTGGTATGGTTAACAAGGCATTCTGCGGGCAAGGGAAACTGAGACACAACACACAGGGACTGGTGGGTACATGCACTAATTTGTCCATGTTTAACATTTTCTATTAGCTAGAGTACTATTTTTATTGTTATATAACAAAGACAGAAATATCAATGAGTTAAAAGAATTATTTCTAGCTGCCTTACCAGCATGGGTCTGAGATTTCCCCAGTTGAAATAGAGGCCCTGTGGTGTGGAACACCCATGAGTAAATAGGGTTGCTCTGCCACTCTGAGCATGAGGCTTTCCTATTGCAAACAAGGATGGCTGCTTCAGCTTTTGCAGAAAGTGGAGAAAACGAGATGGGAGGGCGTATTTTTTTCTTCTATTTAAGTTGCACTCATTAATTTGCTTGTATCCCATTTAGCCAGAACCTAGTAAAATCATCAAATTAGCTGCATGGAAGACCAGGATGTGGAATCTTTTCACCCAGATAAATATTCTATCTTTTTAATGGGCGAGCACAGATATTGAGGAGGCAGCCAGCAGTCTCCACCACGTGTATTGTAATGCACTGAGTTTTAGTTGTTTTTGGTTAATTATATTTATAGGTTGTGTGCTCTCATGTCAGCTGTGCTAACACAGAGAGTAAACAAGTGGTTTAGCAGGGTTTCTGCAAAGAAATGACTGATTGGACATAAAGCACATGTGAACAAGAAAATGGCAGAATTGGCAGCTCTGCTCCAAGGTCTTAGGCGGTCACAGTAATGAATTAAAATAATGCCAGTCTGACACACAGCAAGACAAAACAAAATAAACAAAAACAAACCTTGAAATTATTTGAAAAATAATTTGAAACAGATTCATACCCACTTCCTTGGCATCAGCTAATGTCCTACAGTATAAGACACATTTAAGGTAAAATGCTAAGTTAATAATAGTGGGGTGTACAGATTATCATACATATGTCATTCTATGTCTTATGTTCATAAAATTCTGTGTTTAGAGGCTATAGATATCCCACAAATTATATGCATATACAGTTACTACACATTGTAATCCCACTTTGCTAATGAAAAGCAGGAAAAATATAGGTAAGAAGTTCAAGTTTTATATATTTTCTAGAATTCCAGGAAAATTAGAAAAATATTTAATTTATTTCTCATCTTCTCACCTTCTTGTAATGTCCATTTTTGTAACACACAAACAGAATTAGTATTTTAGACCACATACAGTTTATAAATAAATAAGCATGCATGTATTAGGGGTCTATGCTCAAAATTTTAACAACTCAGGATGTGCAATAATCTAAATTCTGAAAGAATTTATCAGTGGGGTCCACATAACTGTAAGAGGAAGGATATCTTACAAGAGAAAAAATTGGGTGCTGTTCTTTGAGAAGCCAGCAAAGTCCTTCAATGGCCATGCACTTGACATCCTTAATCCATACCTAAATTCCTCTGTTGCCATGACACCAAGAAAGATCACACTCCCTGACATTTGGGGTTTGACATTAGAGGCCTTCTAATGTCTCCTTTGAAAACCAAAATCTCTCAGGATTGACAGTTGATATCGCTGAGCTTAGCTATAAACACTACTGAACAGGTATGAGAGAGCCTGTCTCTGTAGAAACAGGGATGCAGGTGAAAAACTGGATCAAATACAAAGGAGAAGGGTCTCTGGATAGGGATGTAGAAAGACAGTAAAAAGGACAACCAATAGTGTCCACTTGTGAATCTTGCTCTAAGAAGTCAAGCCTTGAGAAATTAATACTTTTGCTGCATAAATACATGACTTTGTGTATTGAAGCTTAGGCCTTTATCACTCTGCAAAACCTCTTATCTTTTTCAGGCTCAATTTCTTCATGTTTCTCTCCTTGTGAGAAAGAGGCAACATCTCTGTCATCCACCTTACAGTGTGGGGACAGATCAAACGGCACCATGTGTACAAAAACCACTTCACAAACTACCAATCCCTGTGTGTCCAAGCTTTTATTGAGGGATGGTAGGACTTGAACAGTAAGAGATTATGAGAAAGATTATTTTGGTTAGAGTTGAAGAACTAATAAGTGAGAGCAGTTATGAGAAAACTAACATTTATTTTGCACACGATCCATTACACACTTTGTGTTCAGTGTCTCATTTTACCCTCACCAGAACTCAGAAGTCAGCATTTATTTCTATTTATTCCTGTTATTCCAAGTCCCACTGAGATTCCCTAATCTTTCCAAGGCTACATGGTTAGAATGTGTCAAGCATATAGTCAAACCAAAGCATGTCTCACCCCCTGAATCCAGTAGAGAACTACAAGCTTGTCTCACTGAGTGCATCTGTACCAGAAAACATGTCGGAACTGTACACATGGGGTGAGATAATAGGTCTCAAAGGTTGGGAGAAAGTACTTTCACCTGAGGGAAATCAACATTTTATATAGGGTTTTTAGCAGGACATATTTTCTGTATCAAAGGCATAATCTGTCTGAGGTGTATTTGATAGCCTCCAGAGAGAGAGAGATTCAGACTGGCAGAGAGTGGTCATTGGCAAGGGGCCCAAGCAAAGTGGTAAAGACTCACCTTGAATATCAGTGTCTGCTTCAGCCCAAATTGGGTCATTCGACTGTGAGCACAGGGAGAATGAGGCTCAGTGCATCTGCTCTAAAATGTCTGCTTGGCAAGTAATTTTCTCAAGACAGAGGTGTTATAGGCATAGAAACACATGCTGCTTAATTCCTCACATTCTGAGGTCATGGGCTGATGTGGAGATATTGACAGAACATCTGTATAAAAGGTGCTATTCTAGACTTGGAAGGTTAAAACAAGTAATAGACACAAATCTGGCCATCAAATGGCTAGTGGGGGAGATCGATAAATAAAATGATAATTCTGAAACCCTCTGACAAGCTACAGCTACAGAAGTCTGGACCATTTTAGAACAAATCAGAGCATATTTTTTCTCAGTATCAACATCCAACGGGATTGGGACCATAGCTTGGACTGTCTCAAAACCCCTGGCTTACCATGTGAAGACAGGTCACCACTGTCTGAGATTGGGATGATTCCCACACATGAGCTATGGTGTGCCTGTGCTGACATGCACAGAGTAATTGTCCTTTATAATTTAAAATGTGGCCACTGACAGTTTTATGTCTCTGACAGTCAACCAATGTCAACAGGATTTAATGGGGAATTTACAGTAGCAGGCCCTGGGTCCTGGGTTAATAGGCCTTCTGCCTCTATAATAAGGCCCATTAAAAGAAGGAGGGGGGAGGAGCTTCTAAACATAGCCTGATGCTCAAACTTCACTACTGTGAGGTCTGGAGCCCTAAATGGTTCCCTGGATCGGGAGTCACATTACAGATGACATTTCTTTGAAGAGCAGGCATAATCTCATCTTTCTAAGTCATCCAGTCCAGAACCTGCAGCTGTGAATCATTGTTGTATCATGAGCAGATCACACATAGATCTTTGGGGAAGATTCTTTAGTAATGCTTGATGTTTGACAAAATATTGGAAAATAAACCAGCAGATCTTGAATACAGACCAAGAAAGAAAGAAACTAGAATGCACTAATAATCTCATTTTTTTCTTTTCTATGTTTCCTGTTTCTTTTTTTTTTTCTGTGCATAGTTTTAGGATATATAATGCTGTGACTTTTTAACACTTCTTTTAAAAACATTTTCCATGTGTGCTGTGGTGTATTTTCAATGAATTTAGCACAGTTGTTAAGTGTGTGAATTCCAAAGGCAGACCATTATGGACTGAATGTTTGTGTCTCCCCCAAATTTGTATATTGAAGCCCTACCCCTCAATGAGGTGGTATTTGGAGTTGGGGTCTTGAGAGGTAATTAGGTTTGGGTGAGGTCACGGAGGTAGGACCCTTATGGTGAGATTGGTGTTTCTCTAAAAAAAGAGAGACCAGATCCCCCCGCCCCCTCTCTCTCACTCTCTCTCTGCCCTGTGAGAATACAGCGAGAAAACAACTGCCTGAAAGCCAGGAAGAGAGTTCTCACCAGGAACCAAATCAACTGGCTCCTTGGCCTGGGACTTTCTAGCCTCTAGAACTGTGAGAAACAAATGTCTGTTGTTTAAGCGCCCCAGTCTGTGGTATTTTGTTATGACAGCCTGAGCTGACTGAGGTACAGACTGCCAACCTACTAGCAGCGTAAATGGGCAAGTTACATAACTTTCTGTGCTCTGATTTCCTCAATAATAAAATGGAGATAGTAAGAGCAGCTAACCCACAGAGTCATCATGGAGATGAGTAAATATACATGTAGAACTGCCACTGTGCCGGCCGTTCAGCAAGCATCCAGTGCATGGGAGATCTTTCTATTCCTTATGACTATCTTATCTCACATGGGTCACATTTACTGAGCGCTAATGAGGTGCTAGGGTCTGTTACAAGGGTGCTGCATTAACTAACTCATTTCATCTTCATTTCAACCTATGTGGTGAGAACAGTTATCATCCCCATTTTACAAATGTGGAGACTGAGCCGTAGGGAGACTAGACCATTCAAGGTCCCATCTTACAGCAGAGCTAAGAGACTATGTGGCAGAACCAAAGTTCAAACTCTGTCCTTCTGATTCCAAAATGCATTTTTTCTGTGTTGAATGCTCTTTGGTGATGGTAGAATGGTCCAGATGCATTCCAGGATGCATGTTCTATGACTACGTGTGATATTCTGCCTTTAATTGAACTGATCCACTGTATTAGTCAGGGTTCTCCAAAGAAACAGACCCAGTAGGCTGTGTATAAAAGGAAATTTAAGAATTGGCTCACATGATTATGGAGACTGACAAGTCCAAAATCTGCAGGGTTGACCAGCACACAGAGACCCATGAAGAGCCACTGTCGAAGCTTATGTCTGAAAGTCATTTCTTGGTAGAATCCCCTCTTGCTCTGAAGAGGTCAGGCTTTTTATACTACTCAGGCATTCAGCAGATTGGATGAGCTTCACCCATGTTACAGAGGGTAATCTGTTTTGCTCAAAGTCCACTAATTTAAATGGTTGCAGACAAAAACACCTCACAGAAACATTCATAATAATGTTGACCAAACAGTTGGGCACCACACTCCAGCTGCATTCACATAATAATTTAACTATCACACTCACTGTCAAGACAGAAAGTAATAACAAACTTCAAATTATAAAAATATGTTACTTTAGAGGAAAAAAGCAGAAATGATGAAATAGCTGGTGAATATATGTTCTAATTGCTTTTTTCTGTCACTGCATTGAACAATAGAAAAAATAAAAGGAAGCATTCAACAGAAAAGGATAATAGCAAAGAAAATCATTCTTTGGTACAAATATAAAACTATTTATAACCTTAACAGACAGGGTGCCTTTTATTAGCAAAAAGATAGTGGCAAGTGTGGGTGAGTAGCAGCAGGGTTCTACTCTCTTCTATAGATATAGAATCAGTGTGGCCCTGATACCACAGGACAGTGTCTGCGCCCAGCAGGCTCAGAACAAGAAGGGGCACCATGGGTGGGTCCAGGGATGCAGAATGCAATCTCTAGGATTTCCTGCCTGGTTTAGAAATCATTGCACTATTGGAAAGTTCAAGAACTTTCTGGAAAACCAGAGTCACTAGTTTTCTGATCATTCAGAGCTTTGGTGACCAGTATCAGATTTCCTGATGACATCCATGGAAATCCAGTTTTAGTCACCAAGCCTCACAAAGAATCCACTGGTTCAAATATTCATGAGTAGACTTGGTGATCTTTTCCCTCAGTACACTGAGTAGAAATCAGTCATTCAATCAACAGCATGAACAGCAGAAGCCAGGCGCTAGAAAGAGGCAGTCATATACATAAAGCAGACACAGGAATTCAAATTCCTTTGGGTAACAGGACGCAGGGCTTCTCCTCATAGCGCTTCAAAGATAGAAGCACTTTAAAAAAAATCCTATAATCTGGTGCATGTTGAGATATAGGTACTGTAAAGGAACCTCAGGTGTAACTATACTTTGTAGGGTTGCTATTGGCTGCCAGACTCCAAAGATGGGTGTAGTATTGAATACACCACCTGTCACTGGGAAAAAAAGTTGACAACTCTCTGTGGGGTGAGAAAGACCACAGAGCATTGGAATGACTTAGCATAACATCCGATGTGAAGAATATTCTCAATTCAACTGAGCAAGCTACTGGGACATGACACTCCAAACTTTCCTAAAGCTTTGGGGGCATTTCACTCTGGACTGCCCTGAACAACACCGTTCCCTTCAGGTGTCCTACACATGATCGAAACATTCCACTGAAATATTTTATACATTTTAATATTTTGGCAACCAAATTATAGCATTTATAGTTTCTCCTTTAAATAGATAGGAAAAAGAAATATTTGGAAGCACTTGGTATATACAACCTCATTTAGTCTTTTCAACATTATGTGACGTAGGAGTTATCACTCCTGTATTATAGGGATACATAAGCCACAGTTTTAGATAGTCTACTTAAAGTGCCTAAATTCACATCCTAAGTAAATGGCAGAGGTGGTATTCAATTCAGAAGCATTCCTCAATGGATGGATGGATGGGTGCGTGGGTGGGTGGGTGGGTAGATGGATGGCTGAGTGAATGGGTTGATGAGTTATCCGTTACTGGTTTGATTTGGGTCCCCATTTCTTTGAATATGAGTGACACTTTCTTTGACTCTACCTGAAGAGAGGGTGGGAAGAAATGCTGAATACATATTCAAAACAAATCCTGGAAGCCTATATAATCTTTAGAAATGTATGGACTGTCAAATTTATAGCTAAACTGGCCAACTATATAAAGGAGAGAATGCAATACCATAAACATTGGAATGAAACTATTTATTTCTGTGAGTTGCAAGTGACCACATAACTCACAGGCAATGCTAAAGTCTGTATATTCCAGGAGATTCATGTTGCATTATATCATGGGAAATGGCTCATAATTCATTTGCTGGGCTTCCTTTAGTATGCCCAACCTGGAGATTTCAGCATGAATTTTTTTTCTCTTTGCAGAAATGGAAATGCAACTGTGATTTTCTGGCAGCAGATTTGTCTGTTTTGGAATAACAGTGTTTTAAGTGTTTTAATATTTGGCTCTGTTTGACAAAATGGCCAAAAGTGATAGGCCGCAGGGACACTGACATCACTCCACTATCCACCATATCCCCAGTTTCCCAGTTCCCAGTTCACCCAGTTTTATGTCAGTGCCCCCAAATTACACTAAAAGTAACACATGTTGATAGTGCTTAAAATAAAAATGATATGGAAAGACTAGTAATATAGAGTAGCAAAAACAACAACAACAAAAAAATAAAATTATTTAAAGCCCACTCTTAATAGAAAATTTTAAAAATAAATTGAAAAACATGTTGTTCTATCTGTACATATGGGGCTGCATAAAATCTGTTCTAGTTCAGTATCCATGAGTTTACTCAGTCTGAGGTCCTCCTGTCCTGGTCCAAATGCTCGAGCAACATTGTGGGAGCTTGCTTTTCTCCCGGCATAAGGCTCCCACGGGGTTGACAGATATTCTGATGCAGTAAGGCAGGGTTGCCACGTGGGACAGTCAGACCTGGACTGATCCCCTAATGCTGCTTAGCCATGAGCTAAGGCAACTTGGGGGAGGAGCACAATAATGTTCTTACTGCATTTTTTTTTTTTTTGCTTTCATATTTCATTGCATTTTATTTTATTTTTTATGGTTTTATTTTTTTGGAGATTTTTTAAATCATTTTAATTAGTTTCAAGTATACAGTACGTTGGTTAGACCTCTATATAGTTCATAAAACTATCCCCCCTATTGCTCCCTCCCTCCCCTGATCCTCCATCAAACCAATGTATTAATGCTAACTGCATTCCCTATACTGTGCTCCCCATCCCTGTGACCATCCATCAGCTACTAACTGGTACTTCTTTAGCCCTTCATCCCATTCTCCAAGCCCCCCATACCTCCCTCCCCTCTATTCAACACCAAATTGTCCACTACATTTGTAACTCTGTTTTTGATTAGTTTCCTTTTTTTAATTCCTTAGATTCTGCATATAAGTGAAATTATATAGTGTTTATCTTTCTCCGACTTAATACCTTCTAGGTACATCTAAGCAATATCTTTTTCTTAATGTTCTTACTATATTTTAATGGCACTCTACTCTATAAATATGTCATGATTTATTTTAATAATACTCTTTTTCATCCATTTAACCTTTAAAAAAGTCACAATTTACATTTGAAAATTATCTGTGAAATGAATTAGGGTGTTTTAAATTCATATAATCCTAGTGCCTGCTAGAGTGACCCTCTAGTCTCTTATGATCTAAAAAATGATTGGCCTCACACACTTTATTTTATGACATGTGGGAAGTCCAATGCTCTTTCCCCAGTATCTGCAAATATCTGCAAATTCTTAGGGTGATGAAATTCTCAAGTTCGTAGACTCTTCCTGAAGGCTTTCATTTGTGTGTCTTTCCTTATTCTAATTTTCCAGGTCAGGAACGTAAATCTGATTCTATATTTTAGTAGCTACAAAGCTATTCAGTGCCTTTCACAAGGCCTCTTTTGCACAACATTTGGCTCTTCTTGGCTTTGCAGGCTCTTTTAAATTCTACTCTATATATCCACATCTAAATGCTTGACCATCAACTTGTTTTCTAAACAAAGGTATTCTCTTCCCTAGAGGAATGGTGCCATTTCTTAGAATGATGTATTGTTAAGGATTTTGCTTATATATATTGACTCACAAGAAAACTGGGGGAAGGAAATAGATAACCATATCAGGAAACCTTATATATTTCTTACTTAATCCCCTGAACTACCCTCTCAGGCCCATATCATTCTTTCTCCTATTGTGGAATTCCCAGGTTTTACCTTATCTTTCTTTGCTCTTTTTTTTATTGAAAATTATTGGGGTGACATTATTCAATGAAATCCAATAAGTTTCAAGTGTACAATTCAACAGTATGTCATAAAATATGTTGCATTGTGTGTTCACCACCCATAGTTAGATTTCCTACCATCTCTACATATTTGACCCCTTTTACCCCATCTACCTCTACCTCCCCTTTCCCTCTAGTAACTCCTGGTCCACTGTCCATGTCAATGAGTCTCTTTTGTCATGTTTGTTGCTTTTAGATTTACATCCCACATATAAGTAATATCATGTGGTTTTCAGCATTTTCTGTCTGGCTTATTTTGTTTAGCATGATTATCTCAAGATCAATCCATGTTGACACAAATGGCAGTATTTCATCTCTTCTTCTGGCTGAGTAATATTTCATTGTATATATGTACCACAGCTTCTTTATCTAGTTATTTATCATAGGACACTTGAGTTGTTTCAATGTCCTTGCCACCATGAATACTGCTACTGTGACCATCGGGGTGCATGTATCATTTCAGATAATTGTTTTCAGGTTGTTTGAGTAAATGCCCAGAAGAGGGATTGCTGGATCATATGGTAGATTAATTCTTAGTTTTTTGAGGAACCTCCATACTGTTTCCCATAGTGATTGTACCAATTTGCAGTCCCATCAGCATTGTATGAGGGTTCCTTTTTCTCTACATTTGTTATTACTTGTTCTGTTGATGATAGCTACTCTAACAGGTGTGAGATGATATCTCATTGTGGTTTTTGATTTGCATTTCCCTAATAGTTAGTGATGTTGAGAGTCCTTTCATATGTCTGCAGGCTGTTTTGTATCTCTTCTTGGGAGAAGTGTTTGTTCAGGTCATCTGCCCATTTTTTAATTAAATTTTTGTTGTTGTTATTATTGAGTTATATAAGTTTTTTTTATATATTTTGGATATTAGGCCCTTATTATAGTCATTGCTTACAAATATATTCTCCCATTCAGATGTTTGCCTCTTTGTCTTGTTAATGTTTTCTCTTGCTGTACAGAAGCTTTTTAGTTTGATACAGTCCTATTATTCATTTTTGCTTTTACCTCCCTTGCTTTTGAGGACAAATTCATAAAATCCTCTTTAAGTTCAAAGTCCATGAGTTTAGTTCCTATGTTTTCTTCTATAGAATTTATTGTTTCAGGTCGTCTTATATTCAGGTCCTTAATCCATGTTGAGTTCATTTGGATGTGCGGCAATACACAATAGTCTAGCTTCATTCTTTTGCATATGACTTTCCCGTTTTCACAGCACCATTTTTTTTAAGAGGCTTTCCTTTCTTTATTATATATTTTTGACTCCTTTGTCTAAAATTATTTGCCCATGTAAACAGGGGTTAACTTCTGGACTCTCAGTTTTGTTCCACAGGACTGTATGTCTGTTTTTCTGCCACTACCAGGCTGTTTTGATTATTATCTCTTTGAGTATAATTTGAAGTTGGGAAGAGTGATGCCTTCAGCCTTGTTCTTTTTTCTCAGGATGGCTTTGGCGATTTGGGGTCCTTTGGGCTTCCCTACAAATCTGATATGTATGTATTTTTTGTTCTATTTCTTATAAAAATGCCAATGGGATTTTGATGAGGATTGCATTAAATCTGTATCATGCTTTAGGTAATTAGGTCATTTTAACTATGTTGATTTTTTCCAATCTAAAAACACAGAATATTTTTTCATTTTTTTGTGTCTCATTTAGCTTCTTTGCTCTTTGAAGCTGCCACCACCTGTTTCATCTGCATGCATTTTCTCTTTGAGCCTTGTTGGATAACAAAATAAGATCATAAAGACTATAACACACCGTAAGATAAAAATATGGGGTATTTTCATTTTCTTACAAATATTTCTAAACATATAAGCAAACACTGACTTTATAATTACAGTAAAGTGATTTTTTAAAAAAGGGTTCAAAAATCCTCTTTGTCATGCTTTCTCTCTGATGTCCCTGATTGGCCTTGGAGATGATCAGTGACACCAGCTTGGACTTCTGTTCTCCTTCTCTGGCCCACTGAGTAGAGTTCACTTTCCAGTTTCCTTTCTTCCCAAACCTTATTACCTCTTAAAAGCCCCTCTTGCAGAACATGGACCCCAGACAACCAGAGCAGAACTAGGCAGGCAATTATATTTCTAAACATTCCTTATACCTACTCCCTAAATACCTTTAATTCTGTGACTATAAAAAGCATGAAAACCTCCACTGTCTAAGTCCAGATAACTGCCCCATGCCCTTCACTGCTGCTGCATAACCCTCCCTGGGTCTCCTTCCATACTCCCCTGCACCTGTGAGTTGGGAAAACATCTCCATTTTCTAGGTAGAGGCACAGATGCAGGAAGGCAATGATTTCAAAGGGCTTATTTTAGGAACAGAATATGGCTTCCTGATGACAGGCTGGTTAGAGGGGGGTTGCATCTCATTGGTTATGCTGGCAGATCACCCTCTACTGATCTGTTTTGTCATTTTGTTGTCTGTTGAGGAGACAACAAAATGTTGGTGAGCAGCTGGTGGCAGAATTATGTTTTATGTACAAAATGTGGAAGAAAATTCTGGCCCAGCGCTATAATTGCCTGATTGGTTGGGGGGGGTGAGTTACGCATTTATCTGAATTAAATGTGCTTTCTCTCCTGGTTCAGCATGCCTTACTATGATGAGAACCTGTGTGCAGCACCCTGTGTGCATTTCAGATGGGATTTTGTGAAAAAATACTGCTCTGAGCTTTCTGGAAAGTCAGAACTGTCCTGGAGTCTAGAAAGACTATAATGTGATATCTTGGTTTATCTGTGAGGTGTTGAGGCTTCCCAGAGAGGTGGGTCAAGGCAGCTGACATATTAATAACATAGGTGTATGGGAGGCTGGAGAGAATGTCCAACCACAGGGCCTGCGAGGAGATGCAGGTAGGCAGGTAAAACCCAGCAGAGTAGAAACTCTTAAACCCAGCTTCTGATTCCTTTTGTAAAACATTGAATCCTGTAGCTATGACACATTAATTTCTTGGAGCATTTAGACAGCTGTCTAGTACATCTTACTATTTTGCTTTAGTCACTGGAGTCACATATGCTTCTTATATGTGCTTATTCCCTAAATTGTTTATGACAGTTACACTTTGTGTTAATTTCATATGTTAAATTGCATACATTATTTAAGAAAATATCTAAACTATTGTATGTGAATGTTAAAGAAAAAGTTGTTTCTTCAAAAATTCGCTTGAAAAACTTGTTAAATGTGACAGATAAAAAAACATTCTTATTGAATGTGATGTGAGCAAGTTAACCTAAAGTTTGAAGTAAAATCACAAAAGCCAGTCTGAGGGTTAAAGGTGATATGTGAGGCCTACAATAGAAACTCAGTAAATACTGGTTGAATCTGAATGGCAGAAACTAATGGAGAGAAAATTAGTTCTATTCCAAACTTTGCAGTAACTTTTGGGGGTAAGATAGGTAAAACATTGATAAGAGCTTTCTAATTAGTTCCCAATTTCTATTCTTTCCAGACTTAATTTGAAGTTTCTCCATGCTCTTTCCAATTCTCAAGGAAACCCTCCAAAATCTTTATTGAGAAAACATGATCTGTTAAAAGTTATTCAACAATCATTTTCCTGCCACTTTTCCCCTCCATCCACTGTGTCTCAGCCACCCTGGCCGTCTGGCTCAAAAACACCCAGGTCCCTCCTGCTTCTGGCCTTCTGACTTCTCCCCTCTGGCTGCTGGTCTGCATATGCTGGCCTCCTCTTGTCTCCACTCAGATAGAAATTACCTTTTAGGTGAGGAATTCCTTAACCTTCTGATCTAGTGTTTCTCCTCACTCCTCACTCTGCCACTTTCTATCACAAAGCCCTTTTCTAAATCTTCATATTTTTTAACACCCAAAATTATCTTATGTGTATATTTTCTTATGTACTGTCTGTATATCACCTCCCACTAGTGTGTATAAATTCCATGAGAGCAGATATTTTGCTTTCCTGGAGCAATGCCTAGTCCTCTGTATTCAGTAATATTTGTTTAATAAATGTATGAGCTCTTACTGTGTGCTAGATACTGTGCTAGATGCTATAGTAACTACATTTTCAAATAAAATAATGCAGAAAGAAATGGGTGCTAATTAAGGGCAATGGCAATTTTTCATAGAGCTATCAGTGGGAGGAGCAATTAATTCCTACTCAGTCAAAGGCAGCAGGGAACTCTTCCATGAGGTGAGATTATTCCACCTCAGCTATGCAGAATAAATAATTTTTTTTTGAGTGATGAACTGTCATGGCCATAAGAGGGGTAAAAATAAAATAGACTTTTTGTCAATCAATAAGTGGGATCAACACAAAAGCTGTGAAAATACAGAGCCTATATCAGCAACAGTGAACTGTCTACTGTGGCCAGGCCTCAAGTGGTCAGCAAGAAAGAAAGCTGCAAATTAAGGACAGTGCCTGAAGGTGAAGAAGCCTCAGAATTCATACCATCAAGAGGACTTGACTCAACATGGAGAGACCGCAAAGGTTGATAAGCGAGAATATAACTTTCCTGAGGTCGGCAAAGTGGGTGCCTGGAAACAGCAGAAGTGTGTCATTGCTTAGCTCTGGAGGCTGGCAGTCTGCAGGGGAGGGGCCAAGAGGAAGGCTCTGCAAGGTTGTAGTTCATCTGTCCTTTGTAGTGACATTTGTCTTGCCTCTTCCTAACTTCTGGCACTTTCACGGCAGTCCTGGTGTTCCCTAGCTTCTAGGTGATCACTCCAGCCCTCTGTCTTCACATGACGTTCTCCCTGGGTCTTCATTTCTTTACGTGGCACTTTATTTTTTAAATAAGAAAATTGTCCATAGTGGATTAGGGGCCCACACTAGTCCAGTAAAACCACATTCTAAGGTCCTGGAGCATTAAGACTTTAACATGTCTTTTTTCAGAGACCCAGTTCAAAACAGGAATAGACAACATAGACATGCTTTTGGAAGGTCACTCAGTGTAATGGTTAATTTTATGTTAATTAAGTGTCAACTTAACTGGGCCATGAGGTGCCCAGACATCTAGTCAAACATTATTCTGGGTGTATCTGTTAGGCGTTCCTGGATGAGATTAACCTTTGCATAGACAGACTGAGTAAAGCAGTTCTTCCCTATTACATGGATGGGTCACATACAATCAGTTGAGGGTCTGAATAGAACACAAAGGCTGAATAAAAGTTCCTTCTGCCTTACTACCTTTCAGCTGGGACATCAGTTTTTTTTTCTGCCTTTGGGCTTGAACTGAAACATTGACTCTTTCTAGGTCTTGGACCTTCTGGTCTTTAGACAAGAATTTCACTATGGGTTCTCCTGAGCCTTGCACTGCCACCAGCAGATCTTGTGAATTGTTGACCTCCATGATTGCATGAGCCAGTTCTCTAATTCTTTATGATCTCTCTCGTTCTCTCCCTCACCATCACACATACACTCACACAGTGCACACACACACAGTGAGGTACAGCTGTAACAAACATGGAAGTAGCTTTGAAACTGGGAAATGGGTAGACACTGGAGGAGTTTTGAAGTGAATGCTAGAAAAAGCCCACATTTGGTAGAAATATAGATATAAAAGTCACTGCAGTGAGTCCTCAAATGGAAATGAGGGGCAGGTTATTAGAAAACAGAGAGAAAGTGATCCCTATTATAAAATTCCAAAAGGAAAAAAAAAAAAAACCTTGGCTGAACTGTGGTTGAGTGTTCTGTGGAAAGCAGAATTGTGAGAAAATGAAATCGATTATTTAGCTAAGAAAATTTCTAAGCCAAGCATTGAAAAATTGACTTGTTCCCTCCTGATTGATTATAGTAAAATGTGAAATGAGAGAAAGAAATGGAAAAAATTTTTAAACAACAACAAAAAAAAAGAGTAAGAACTTGAAGATTTGAGAAAATGTCAGCCAACCTTACTGCAAAAAAAAAAATGAGAAAGCTTGTTCTGAAGTAAACATGGAAGGTGTAGCTGAACCACCATTTGATAAGGAGGTTGCTGTATGTGTGTTAACCACAGATTTAATCAACCACCTCGGCAAGTCGGTCATGAAGATGGGACTGTATCAGCAGACATACTGGCAGCTGAAACTAATGGGAACAGAAAACACTGGGTGGGATAAAAACGGGCTGCCTGGCTTCTGGGATTCTATAGGAGGAGACAGTTGTCCAGCTTCCTGAGAGTTAGACTTCCATAAAAGGGACAAGTGACCATGAAGGTGGCTCAGAAATCTGCACAACTGCCACCCACTGTGAGCCCAGCAGCAGGGCTAGGTTCTCCTTGGTTTCAAAAGGAAAGGCCTCTTTGGTTTTAGGGGCCGGGATGCCACTGCTCAATACCTCAGGGCAAAGCCACCCATTTTCCAGGCATTGGACCACCCCACTGAGCTGTGACACTGCCACCCCAGTGGCCTGGAGGGCAGAGCATCAAACTAAAGAGGATTATCCTGAATGCTTATGCATTAATGGAATTTGCCCTGCTAGGTTTTGAACTCGCTTGGGACCCGTCTTTTTTACCTCCCAGTTTCTCCCTCTCAGAATATACCCTCTGCCTGGTGCTGTATTTTAGATGCACATAACTGTCTGGCCTCACAGGTTCACAGCTGGAGAGGAGTTTCACCTCAGAGGAATCACACCTCAGGTCTCACCAATACCTGATTTAGATGACATTTGATGATATAGACAGGACTTAAGACTTTAGAATTTAGAATTGAAACAGAAATGAATTAAAACTTTCAGGGCTGCTGGGATGGAAGAGATATAACAAGAACCAGTACGCTAATGAGTGAGATCAAATGCTGTTAGGGAACCAAAACCAAAGGTTTTCACCCCTTCACTTTACTAAGCCCCATTTTGTCACCTTCTTCTCAGTAAAACATGAGCAAGAGTATGAAGCTTTCTTAGTCCCTATCGTAATGTTCTCCCTTTGCCTGTTTGTCAGATGGAGATGCTCTCATTGAATTTTCCATCACACCAGCATGTTGAGTCCTCCCGGAGGCACATGAAAGGTGATGTGGAATATTGGGTGCTCTTAATTGAGTGGTTTGGAGATCTTCTACTTTGGAGGCATTTTAAATAAGGGAGATGAAAAAGAGCACATGGAGGAAAAAGATTTCCTATGAAAAAAGCTGAGGTGAGGGAAGGACGCCCGATATTTCCTTTAGGAGGTGTAGCCACAGGGTGAGCAGAGTGAGAAAAAAGAAAAGTGAAGCAGAAAAAGATGGGAGACAGATACCACAGGCCCCACTCCAAGCAGAAACACAGTCAGGAAGCCAGGAGCCAGACAGGAACTAACCCTTCGGTCCCCTTCTGCCTTCTGCCCCACACTGGTGATGGCTGCCTCTGAGAACTCATTTCATGTCTCATCAGAATCTGGCTTGCCCCATCTGACACTTTCAGGGAGCTTCTGGGAAGCCAGATCCCTTGGCCTGCCCTGAGACATATGCTTACTCAAGGCCACATCTAGTATGAGGGGCCAGGGACCCCTGGTGTGGCCTCCAGTGGGACGTTATCTAGAACTTCCTGAAGAATGGTCAAGGTGGCCCTGTGGTAGAGGCTCTCGAGACAGGTATGGTCCAGATAACATGTGGCGACACCCAAGAGATGGCCAATGCAAGAAAGAGACAAATCAACTGTGGATATCTCCCAGGGTCATCTCTCATGTGCGTTCTCTCTTTTGCTTCTTACCACCTCCAGGGGAGGAATTCAGGGGGCACTTTCTGAACTCCCAGAGCTTCCTTCGAAATACCTCTAGCTGTTTACACGTCTCAGAAAATCAATGTGACAGGAAACACACCTACCAAGCCCGATGAGGGAGGGTGGTACTTGTCCCCAAGCTATGACTCAATCAGTTAGGATGCTCATAGACCTCAGGAGGATCTTGAGGGTGGGAGAAGAGAATGTGGTGTGGGCAGCGGACTCCAGCTGGAGCTATAAGAAATCAGTTCTTTAAAAATACCCTGAAGCAAACATGGCCGATTAATATGCATCATTCAAAAAAAAAAAAAACTTCACAAGAGCAGGGATACTTGTTGCGTTTGATTTCTGGCCACATTCCCAGTTCCCAGCTTGTTCATACTCGATACCTGTTGAGCCGATTAACATGTGAAATTTGAATGTGAAGAATATAGGGGTCTGTGGCCTTTTCTTTTCCTTTCTTGTATGTTTTAAATATCATTTTTGTTGTTGTTTTAGGATGAAATCTCTTATCAGATGAGGTGGTCACCATGGAGGATTAGCAAAATAGAAGGATAGTATAGTAGAAGATAAAATTTGACATATTTAGCAAGAAGACCCCAACGAAAATAAATATTTTCCTCTTACAGTCATTATTTATAGATAAGCAAATGGATCCGACAAAACAGAAATACTTGTAAAGGTCAGACAATGAAAGTTATGGGTCCAGGACTGCAACTCAGCCTCTGGAGGTGGACAAAGCTTGCACTTTGATGTGAAACAAACATAAAGTTGAATTCGACCCTCAGACTTTTGTGCGTGTCACGGGATGGGAGATGTTTATGGATATCAAAGAGTTTAATAATATTTGTTCTGCAAAAAAAAAAAATTGAGTGCCGATGCCAGATCTCACTGTTTATTACAACATGCCACATGCTATGTTAAATATCATCCTTTGAAATTTTCACATAGATTCTCTGAGAATGACAGGTTAAAAAATGGTACCTCAGAGATGTTCCCTAACTTGACAAAGATCTCACTGCTTAATCAATTACCAGCCAGGAGTTCTAAGTGTGGTGGCCTGCAGACCTCAAGAGCACACTACCACCCTCAGCCACATGTGAGGAAGAGGCAGTGTCTTAAATCCAAGCCCAGGTCTGTCTCACTCCAGAGCCATTTGTTTCCTTTCTCTCGGTTTCTCTCCCTCCTTCCTCCCATCCCTCCCTACCTCCCAACCCCTTCCCTCCCTCTCCCTTTCCCTTTCACATTGTCTCACTAAGGCTTTCTCTTTTCCTCTAGGACATGGAAAATTGATCCAAAGTCTTTATCTTGCTTTCACTGCTTTCACCACCTGTATCAGCAAGGACTTTGGCTCAGCATCCTTTCCATTCTAGAACGCTTGGGGGCAAAGGACCCTTAACGACTGACACTCCCTCCTGGTCACTCTTCCCTAACAGCTGCACGCACTAGTTCACCAGTTGTTTGCTAGGTCAGATTTAGAAAGTCCTAAGAATTCCAAATTTGGTTTTCCTAATGCTATACAAATAATCGCATTTTGGACACCTAACAACCCTTCTCTACCCTTAAGGGTTTTTTTTGTTTGTTTGTTTTTTGGCTTTTGTTTTATTAAAGTAGAAAGCAAGCTGCCTAAAGACTTCTAGGGGGAAAAATGGGTATGAGAATAAGGCATTAAATTGACAGAGAAGTGGTTCGTTTATTTGTTTGTTCATATGATTGTTTGTGCTGCGGAGTCTTTTACCTCCTAGAGCCTGGGGAAGAGAAGCCTGAGGAAAATGCTTAAGCCAACCTTAAATATTTAATTTCCATCTTCAAATCTCAGATGTCAGGAGAGGTTTGGGATGACCCCACACATGAGTTCAGCAACCAAAGAAGTCCCAAAGCCTGTCTTCCTTTTTTCTCTGGCATGTCAAGGGACTTCCATTTGCTATTTATTTCCCCAATCTGACTCTCTACAGGAACTAAAACCCCATTATTCTTAAATGGTCTGGTTTGATGTCACTACCGCGGTGAAGTCATTACGATTCTCCTGGGCCATTTTCTTCCCGGGCTAATAACGCTCCATTAGCATCTTTCAAAGCCAGAAGAAAATCTGTTCTAGGAAAAGTCGGGGGAAAGTCAGCTTGAAGTGAAAAGCAGAATAAAATATGTCCCACTGGCTTTACGTAATCCTTCGCTGACACGGGGTTCCTCAAGTAGACAGCCTGGCCCCCATTTACTGTCAGAGAAGGATGAGATTCCCACCAAACCGCAGGGCAGGCTTGGCTGGTTCCTTTGTCGTCTCTGCCTGTCAGTAAACACGCAGAAATGATCCTCGCAGCCTTAGCCAGCAAATGACCCAGACCTTAGACGTGCTGGAGAAAATTGGTAAAACCAAATGAAGGTTCCACAAACAAATGGAGAGTCCACTAGGTAATGTCAGACATCACAAAACCTTGGCTGTTTTAAATCCATTAAACATTGATGACAATATACCTTTTTACCTTCTTACGAGTGACTCTAATGCTAAATTCATATATATGAATTTGCATATGTATGCACATAAACTGCATACATGGATAAAGCCTACGTATATGTATGTGTATATACACACACACACACACAACAGAGCTAAATATTTTCTCTCTTTTCCACAATTTTTTACCCTCTCTTGCTCTTGCTTTATGTCTGTGGTTGGTGCTGATTCTTCAACAGCTGTTGTGATGAGACACTGGGCAGAGAATAGAGATTAGATGCATGTGGGCTGTTAGAGGCTGGGGATGCTTGCTGAAGAAGCAGAATATATCTTGGAAAGTAAGAAGAAAGGATTTGAGATAGGGAAACTCTGGACTTGTTTTAGGGACTTTTGGAGGTTGCGAGTGCAAGCCACAGAAGTAGCGGCGTCACATCGCTTCCTAATCATTTCTAGATTCTGGACTGGACTGTCTTCTGATGGCTGCACCCTGCAGAGGGGGGTGATTAGGCAGCAGCCTGGCTTGATGGGAGCCGATCAATCAATAAATAGAGGCCTAAGTATATACACCCAGGTTATAGAGGCAGTTTAGCTGTGATCGCCACCAATGATGGAGACTTAGTTATCTCTGTCCTAATGGCACTGTTGGTCTCAAAAAGGTTTACTTGAATCAATTATATATTCATTGTCTTTGGAAACAATACAGTAAATAGAAGTGATTTGCATCTCACAAAAATAATCTCACAAGTTAATTTCAAGAGAGGATAGCGGCTATGAGCTTGAGGATTCAACTTGTACCCAAGTTGTTATTTTGGCATATCATTTTACTGGTAAGTCTGTAGGCTTTAGAATCGGAACACCTGCTGTCTAATCCTATTTTATCACATACCAGTTGTATGACCTTGGACAAGGTAGTTGCTCTGTATCTACTTCACTTTTCTCATCTGTAAGGACAACTGAACTTTGCTGCAGGGTTGATGAGAGCATTAAATAAAGTAATACATTGAAGGGTTTAGAACAAGAACTGGCACATAAGGAGAGCAAAATAAATGTTAGCTGCCGTCTAACCCAGAACCAATGATCCAATTCTGTTATCCACCCAATAAAAATGATCTCACATGCTGCACAGAGTGGTTGTAATAATTGGAGAACATATATTTTTAAAGTTCCTAGTACAATGTCTGGCAAACAGTGGCTACTCCATCCGCACAGGTGCTTTTCTATTGCTTGTTGACATAAATTCTATAGGCCAACAAAGTGTGTGATAAGCACGTGCCTCAACCACCTGCAGGGCTTGATGAGTTACAGACACTATAACGTGTTACCATATTTGTTTCTTTTAAATGTCTTGTCATGTGCACATTATTAGCCCTGTTTTAAAGGTGAGACTTAAAATGTTTAAGCGCTTTTCCTGAGGTTATCCAACAATACATGAAAACTAGAAGAGAAGTAGGTTTTCAGCACCTGTTTGTACCAATAACTGCATTTGGCATTTGATCTTTATAATGCTCTTTACTCTGTCAAAAATCCCCCAAGTTAGTGATTATTATCCACTGGGTACAGAGAGCACAGTGCAATGTCTACAGCTACGGAAGGGTCAGAGTTGATCTTTGCATCTAGGTCTGTCTGCAGGTTCAAGGTGCTGATTCCTTCCATTAAACCACATGTCACCTTGCTTTTATGATTGTGCATGTTAAATAAAGTAGAATAGGATCCGTTAGCTTCATACATCAAGTATATGAAATGATAGCTACCGTTGCGAGATTCTAATCAACACCTCTTTCCATCCCCCATTTCCTTCTCCTGCCATACATTCACATGAATTTTGCTAAGGAAATTAAATATATATATATATATGAAGGGAGGAAAGGAGGAAAGGAAGAAGGAAAAGAGGGAAGAAGAAAAGCAACAGCAATGAAAGCCAGAGGGTGTGTGCAGGAGGCCTGCCGCCTCTAGGGTTCAGATCAGTGATGCCGTCCCTTTTATCTTTCACTGCCTTGAGCTACTGTGGTCTGTTCAGCCTTCTGTGGCTACATATGTCTCCAAGCAGAGTGATCGTCCCTAACAGCACGAACTTTGCATTATCGCCTCCTCTGCCTTTTGAATCATTCTAAATTAAGCAGCAGCTCTGTGTACCAGCAGGGGAAACCTTCTCAGCCCCAGTCAAAGTGACCAAAGTTTACTGTGTTTTAAGATCTTCCTACCAAAAAAAAAAAAAAGAAGAGAGGAAATCTAGCTCCCTTCTTTAAAAACAGCCTAAATAATTCTGCTTTCTGCATACAGGCTTTAGTATAGGAGATCAGTGATCATAAGAGATAAGTATAATGATGGGCTTGAATGCTACCCTGTCAGATTCATCGTCGATAGGAGGGATGTGAAATTCTCGATAGGACAGGAAGGAGTTCTTCAGCTTGCATCTTGTCATTAAGACACAAAAGTAAAGAATAATATTGAAAAATAAATGCTAGCAAAGAAAGAAGGAGAATAAAGGACTGAAGGGCCTTGACTGGGATTGATGGCTGCATTGTCCCTGGACACTGGTGGGCTTGGCGCTATGCTGACAGTAGCAGTGTCCAGCTCATCTCATGAGCAAGTGAGCGGTGATAGTGGCTGTGCCCTGAGCAGGCAGCACAGGCTGGATCGGAGCCCTGGCCCCCTCACCTTGAGTATTCATTAAGGTGGCCTCCCTGCACACCTGAGGGATGTCTCTGACACCCAAGTCAGGTCTTGCTGGTGCTGCTGCTGACTCTGCAGTTGATGGCCAGGTGGTTTTGTGCCAGTCACTTTCCTTGCTTGAAAAAGAGAGGCATGTTGTTTAATAGGCTATTCTTCAGGACCTCCTATGTGCAAAAGCTCTCTGCTGGGTGTGCAAAGAAGGAAAGAAAGGGACAAGGTGGCCAGAACACGGACTCTGCCCTGAGCAGCTTAGTAGAAAGCTTGGGAGTGAGACTTGCTCTGACAGGATCAGGAAGCAGAGGGGAGCGAAGGCAGGAAGTTGCTGAGCTGTGGCATGTGGCAGGTCTGTGTCACTGTCATGATCAGCATGGCTGGAATCAGGGTGTCAGGCCATCTCCTAAATCCTAGCTGGCAGGCATGATAAAAGGTCTTAATGGAGTCTGAAGTTGGCCTACTAACCCCAATTCCGTACAACACTGTTCCGCCTGCTCCCCTGCCTGGCCCCCATACAGCTACTAACATTATTGTAATGCCAATTCAACCATGTTACTCTCCCTGCCGAAAACCCTTTAGAACACACCTTCCACCCTCTTCTCTTTATGAAAAACCCCAAACATTTTAAAAAGGTTATATGATAATTTCCAAGGCTGGGTCCCTGCTCTCTCTTCCACCACACTGCCTCCTGACCAGGTCCCCACCTGGAGAGCTAACTGAAGTCTCCAGATGGGCCACATGCTCCCTCCGCTCCAGACCTGTGTACCTGTCTTCTCTCCAGAAAATGCTCCCTCTTTCAGTGCCCGGTACACACTATTCTTATGTCAGGTCTTGGGCAAGAGGCCAGTTTCTCTAGAAGAGTCTTTCTCTAGCCTAGTGGCATGCTGGCATACTAAGGTTTCATCACCCGAGGAGCATTAAAAAATACACACCTCATCTTACCATTGAGTTCAGATATTTCTGGAGAGACTGGGCATCTATATGTGGTAAAGCCCTTTAGATGAGTCTACTATGTAGCCTGTGTTGAGGAGCTGCTAGTATAGAGATCGCCTTCTGGCTCCTCTTCCCAATTCTGCAAATGGTCTTATGTCTTCCAGAGCAGGGGTCTGTGAACAGTTTCTGTAAAGAGCTGTGTGGCCATACTCTGCAAAGAGGACTCAGCCTTGACATTGTAGTTTGCTAGTAGCCACAGATGGTATGTAAACAAATGCACATGGGTGTGTTCTGACAAAATCGAGTTTTAAAACGGGGTAGCATTTCGAATTTATCTTCCAAGCAGCAGTTTTCCACACTAGGTTGCAATTGTCTATATACGCGTCTATCTCCGTGCTAGATCGTCACTTCCGTGAAGGCAGAGACTCTGCCTTACTCAAACTTAGCCGTCTCCACTTCCAGCTCAGTGACTGACATCAGTTGAAACTCAATGAATGCTTGTTGGGGGCCCATTTGAGTGAATGAATATAAGGAGTAGGAGTGAGCAATGCTTCAATGCTGTTACAAGGCTGGATTTTTATCAGAGAAAGTGCTTCTGGCTGTGAGTTTAAGAAGTGGGCTGGGTAATGTGGGAGAAGCCATTTAAAACCCCCATCTCACAACTACAATTAAAGATGGAGTTTCATTTTCTAAAGTCTTTCTCAGTCCTGTCATTCTATGGCATGTGAATCATCTCCTAGAAAAATGCTATTGACAAATATTCATTTAGGCAAAGAGGAAATTTTCACCCCAGCTTCCTTTCCTCCATTATTCAGTGACTCACACGGAAATGTGCTAAAGGCAGCCAAAGAATTGTGCAAAGGTTGCTAACATTGTTAGTCTTTCAAAGACATTATGTTATTTACATACATCTCACCACGTGTCCCTCCATCTTAGGTTCAGATAGCTGATTGACTTTTGGTAAAGGTACTTTGATCCCTCAAGATCTCTTCCCAAACTCTTCCACAGTTAGTAGTTTCCTCGGGCAAAATTCTGACAGCACCATCTTCCCCTCACAAATCTCCCACAGTCTTCCCTGACTCGTTTATCCTCAACATCTCCTCCAGGGGCAGCCTTCAAGTCAGATCAGCCAGAGTCTAGAATCCAGGATGAACTTCAGGTTTACTGTAGTGAGCACAACTTGTCTCAACACTGCTAGAAAGAGCTCTCTCTCTCTCTCTCTCTCTCTCTCTCTCTCTCTCTCCCCCTCCCCCCTCCCCCTCTACCTCACTCGCACGCGCCCGCAGACACACACACAAACACACACACAAACACCAGAAATTATGATCTGCTTTAGAGTTAACAAATTATTTCCCACACAATTATCCATGTGACCTTGAACACATTATTTAACCTCTCTGAACTTCAGTTTCCAGATCCTCAGCAGTACCTGAACACAAAGTCACCATGAAGACTATGAGGTGGCAAACGCTGAGCATGTAGCACCCTATCGGGCATATAGACAACTCCCCAGTTATGAACACTAATGTATTATTATGTTTATATTCTCTGACCCTCTTCAAAACCCTGAGAGATAGCCAAAGCAGAGAAAATGCTCCCTATCTTGTCAGCGAGGAAACAAAAGCCTAGAGAAGTTAGGGCATTTGCCCAAGATCACAGAGCTACCCTAACACTAGTCATAATCAAACCTAAGCCTTCTGATTCCTGGGGCTTTTCCCATTATATCCTGCTCCTTTTGAGACTTTACCTATTTTGAAAAGGATATAATAGAGCAACTCATATGTTATTTTAAATGGAATGGTACCGTTACTAACATGAAATTTGTAATATTTTTTTTCCCATGGAATTACAAGGTAGAAGAAGCTAAATATCTGGGGGTCAGCAGATTGGCCCTTAGCAAGCAGCATGTCATTGGCAGACAAATGATCATTTGGTCCTAAGCTTTCTCATCTACAGAGAGGGTGGGCAAGATTGTTCTTAAGTTTCCATCCAATTCCAGCATTTTATAAATTGTTCCTGGATTCTCAATTATCCAGTGCTAATAGAAAGAGGAAGTACTAGGGTAATTGAAATTCACAGATAATCCTCTGGGTTGTCCCTGAATCCTTGCCCACCAGGCCTTCATCTTTCTGTTTCAGTTGCTGACAAGTAGATGTAATTGACTGATTTCAGCTTGATCTTTCTTCTAATCCTGTTCATCCTCAAGAGGAAAGGACTTGTGCGTGGAAAATTTGCCAGATGGGGGAGGAAGGGCATCAGAGATCTGTGAGTCGCTTATTTGCTTCTCTAGTTACTGATCGTGTCCCCACAGTCTTGCCTCATGAAAAGCTATGTTACTGAAGGACTCTGCAAATCAAATTTCTGTGAACTAACACATGAGTTCTGTGCAGTGGTGAGTTGAAGAGTTGAATTAAAACAAATGTACTGTAAACTTGAAACTGATAATAAAATAAAAATAAGTAAATTATAAAAAATAAAAAAAAACTCTAAACAATCAAACCAACAGAAAAACCATATGCTGAACCTTAGACTACTTCCCTCCAATCTTTCTGATTTTTTTTTAATAAAGTCACATCAACATCTTTTTCCTTTTCCTTCAAATGACAGCAAGGCCACCAGACATTCTTCTCACAGAGGAAGGCGTTAGAGGGCATGTAAATATATGCAGGCGATAGCACTCAGAATGGTTTAAAGTTTGATACCTTCAACTTTGGTGGTACAGTTTGCAATTTATATATTTTGGGGGGAAAATAGATTTAAAAATGAGTGGAATTTTCTGAAAAAGGAAAAACCTGCTCTGAGTATGAAAGTTGGGATAGATTATAGAAAGAGTAAAATCCCATTTGGTAGACAAAAGCTGATAAAGTATTTTTCTAACTAGAAAACAAAATATTTTTAGATATGGTTTCTGCAAAATACAAGGAACATAGATTTGTGTCAGTTAGGAAGCTGCAGTTTGTAGTTCTAATTAGTTAAAGCTATTTGCTAAGCTAGTTAGGAAGCAAAGTTGTGAGCCAACAAGAGATGCAGCTGCTAGGGGGTTTTTATCTGGCACCAGATCTCAGCTTTGGTTGCAGTAGCTCTGTGGCCTTAGGGGAATTGTTTTGTAACCCTGTATCTCAATTTTCTTATTTGTAGAACCGAGATGACAAATGTTAACTACTTCATAAGGTGAGGGAGTAAAAAGTTGTTATTCATAACACCCTTAGAACTGTGTCTCCATCTATTATGTGTTAAATATTATCCATGAGATTATTTATATCCCAAAGCATAGGACATATGTATATCTTATTTGTATACATTATTTTATCTTAAACTTCAAACATTGGTGTGAAATAGCAACTGTTATTATTTCTTCATTGAGAGGGCTGAGTGGGTCTCCTATTCAGGGCTTTCTGACTGCCAATATCTGCTCATTTTGGATGTGTGCACATCTTCACGCAGGCCAAGTCAGAAATCTTGGGAACAACCCTGGTTTGGCTTCCTAGGCCTCGAACAATGAATCCTAACTCAGTTTTTGTCTTATTCGTGGTGAAAACTGATGATAAAAATTTACATGATTCTTGCAAAGCTTCAGATGTGTTGGAGAGCCTGTTCCCCTGTTTCATTTGAAATATATTTATTTAATGGCTTTCTTTTAAGAAATAAGAATCAAATGTTTGGACAACCGACTAGAACTTATTTATTATTTTGTAGAATAGGAAACTCATTTGATGAAAGGATTAACTTAAAATGGAGTCTTCTTTCAGGTTTATGAGAAGTTTCTATTCTGATGTAATCAATCCACAATCTAGCTAATAGAAACAGGATTCCCTGTTTCTTTATATCCTCACTGATTCTGGGTTATATCATTTGAAAATTGCCTCGCCCATAAACTAAATTGTTTCTTATTGTGACTATAAGAGAGGTCGATTAGCTTTTTATATTTATCTATGATTGGATTTTCATCTTTTGAAAACTCCCTTTTTAAATATCTGATTCAAGTTCTTAATAAATGATTTGTGTACTTCCTGTTGGTCTCAAGAGACTTCTTGCACATTATGAATAGAAACTCTCTGTCTGTCACGTACATTTCAGATATTCTTCCAAACCTATTATGATAGTTTTAGACTAAAAAAAAAACACACAAATTCATTACAGTCAATTTTGTTTTTTCTATGTAGTCTGAATTTCTTTCGTTGCTTAGGATCATTATTTTACTGAAAGGTTTATAAACATTCTCTAAACTCTCTTCTGATACTTTAGATTTTAAAAATATTTAAACATTAACCTGCTTGGAATGTTTTCTATACTCTTAATTGTTTTTCTTTCTGCATGAGTAATCAGTTATGCTTGCACCAATTGTTAATAAACTATTATCTTTCTATAAAATTCAAATGCTATTTCCACCATATATTAAACGTAAGGTTCCATCAATTTATAAACTTTATTTATTTCCTTTCTCTGAACAATATGCTTATTCTTTGGTGATATCCATGTAGTTTTAATTACATGACTTTATACAAAGTTCTAATATCCGGGAAATGAGAAAGCATGTTGTTTTCACTAGTCTACTTTGTCTTTTTATTTCATTCAAAAATATTTATTGCTATATTAATTTTAAAATTATTGTCATCAAGTTAAAATAGCATTCTAATTAAGATTGCATGTGCTCATTAATTTTTGGAATGATCAACATTTATATGATATTAGTTATTCCAATACTGGAACAAATAGTTCTGTCCATTAGTTCAGGTGTTCTTTTATGTCCAACAAAAATCTTTTGGTTGTTTTCACATAGATTTTATACTTTTCTTGTTAAATTTATTCTTTGGTGTTTATAGGTTATATTTATTGTAAATGATTTTGGTTTTCTTTTCTTTCTTTCTTTTTTTCATGTTCTTTTCTAATTGGATGCTCTAGTATAAGGGAAAATTTAATTCTGTATATTTATATTGGATTCTGGCAGCTTATCAACTTACTTTATTAATTCTAGTACTTTGTTTTGTTTTTCTTGGGGCTTGCCTGACTTCCTGCCTGCTTGACTTCCTTCCTTCCTTCCTTCCTTCCTTCCTTCCTTCCTTCCTTCCTTCCTTCCTTCCTTCCTTCCTTCCTCATTTCCTTCCTAAAGTCTTCAATCAGACATATTTTAAAGAAAAGTTATTTTCTAACATTTATACTGATAGTCTTTATCTACTTTTATTGCACTAGTTAAATCTCTAAAACAATGTGAGCCTGATATCTCTGACCTATGATTAACTAACAAATGTCATTCTGAGCATATCCTCATTTAGTTTGATGTTTCCTATTGGAAAATAGCTTTTCTTGTGTTAAATGGTTTTCTTCTATTTCTATTTTATGTAGAGGTTTTTGTGCCAGTGATGATTCCTTTATTGGTAGAGTCAAATCATTTTTCTTCTTTGATATTTTTTTGTTGTGATGAATTATTAGCATGGATTTCCTGATACTGTAATCTTGTAATGATATGTTGTTCTTAGATACTTTTGGGAAGTCTGTTTGTTATTTTTTTAAGTTTTAACACTTATATTTATAGATAAAATTAATTATGTTTTAATTTCCTAGTATTATGTTTATCAATTTTCAATATCAAGCTTATGATTTATGCCTTAAATGAGCTAGGAAGCTACTGTACATTACTTAGAACCTTGGATAAATCTGAGAATTATCTTCTATTTAAAGGTTAGAAATTTAGCAAGGAATTAAGCATGTTTCTCTTTTAATGGACTACTTTCTGAACTATTCATATTTCCAACCTGTTTTCGAATATCGATAGTTTATATTTTGCTAGAAAACATCAACTTACTCTATAAATTCAAACCTATTCCCATAAAATTGCATATTTCTGTTAACACATACTATATCATTTCTAATAGTCAATTTTCATTCTCAATTTTATTTTATTTACTTGCCAGCGATTTATACGTTTTATCAGGTTTTCTCTCTTACTTTCTTCTGAGTTATTTCATGATCGCCCCTAATTTCTTAAAATGTTTGTTTCCCTCTCAACATTATCACAATGTATTATTATATAGATCGTTATCTATATAATAAAAAATTATGAAATCATAAACTGTTACAAGTAAACATCACAATAAAAATATACACATAGCTATTTTGAAAAGGAAAAGATCAGTGAGGTTAGGAATACATAAGGAAGTTGATCATGAGTGACAGGGCTTAGGAGTTAAAAGGAGAGAGGGAAGTAGTGAGGTTTCCAGAATGACATGAGCTAATGAGACTTCCTCAAAAAGACTTCCCAGTTAGTTAACCATTGGATTACCCTTCCTGTTAAAGGGAACTGAGCTCTTCCTGAAATAAAGAAAGGTATCTTAGCAACTAATTAAAATTAAAAGATTGTTTCCATGTCCATATCCTGACTTCATGAAACTTTCATTTAGTTCACTGGATCTAATAAAACCTAGGCATCCAAACAGTGAGGAAAAGACATACCTGGTAGGTCATAAATGTGGGTCACCCTTTTGACAATAAAAGTCCAGCACAAAACCCATAAAGATGTGACAATATGCTATAGTCTTTCAGAAGGTTGACGGAAGCTTCATACTAACTTCAAGGAGTATTACACATATCGATGGCCTGTGGGCTAAAATCTTAACTCAGTAAAGTTTGGAGAGTAAATGCCTCTATTTGAGATGAAAGAGGAAATAAGGAGGGAGCAATTTCCTTCAAATATTTTTCTCCAAAAATGATAGTATCATAAGATGATGTAAAAATAAGAATATTTAGTGTTTTCAAGACACATATTTGATTTACATAAAAAGTCAATAGACTTCTTGTATTCGCAAAATAACAAAACAACTATCTCTTTATTTGTAAGGCACGTGGCCTCAAAGTCTAGGATAAATGGTTTTCTTTCAGGGGAGAGAACCCAAAGGTAGCATTTGGGTCTTTAAAGAGCCTTTTGCCTTTATTCGAAGGTAAAAAGGAAATGCAAAGTGAAATGACCCTTCTATGTCATGTCAGCAGATATGTGATATTTCCAATTTTCTTTTCATGACCTCTCAGAAAAACACAGTCTCCAAAGTGCTGTTCAATTGGAAAAAGAAATTGCCCAGCAATTATAGATTCATTCAATATAAGGTGTGTGGTTTCTGGAAAATGCAGAAACAAAAACAAAATATATCACACTTTGTTACCATTTTAGTGAATTATAAAGAATTTCTTGAAGGCCTAGTGCTTTGAAATAAAAAGTAATTTTTGCTGAATATATTCCCTAGACATAAGGCATTATGTTATACTGAATTGCATACATTAGACCTAAATGCTCTCTTGTTCAAACTTTGATATTTCCAGAGACTTCTTGCAAGTTTTATGTATGTGGAGGAATTTGCTTATGAGTCATTACCAACAAGTTGTTCTTTTTCTTCATGAGGAGGAGTGTAAAGGGACCACGACTGGAATGCAATAGGGAAAATGCAAGGCAAAAAGAGCAGGACCCACTGCGGATTATTTTATTCATAAATCCAAAAGGAAAAAATTAGGAAGGCTGAATTTTTCTGCCATAGCAATTTTTTAAATGCTTCCATTATTTTATTGAGGTATAATTTCCTGCAATAAAACACATAATCATAATTGTACGTCGATGCATTTTTCCAAATTCATACATCAGTGTAACCCCACGTGATTAAGACAGAGAATGTTGTACTACAAAAGGTCCTGTCTGCCTTTTTCATTTAATTGGTCTAAAAAACAATCATTATCTGATTTCCATCATCGATTAGCGGTACTTGTTTTTAAACTTTATATAAATGGCATTATACAGTAGGTATCTTTTGTTTCTATCTTCTTTCAGTCAACATGTTTTTGTGAATCATCTAGTTGTTGTATGTATTAGTGATTTGTTCCTTTTTATTGGTATTCCACTAGACAAATATTCTACACTGTGTTTATCTGTGCTTCTACTAATGGACATTTGAGTTGTTTCCAGTTTTTAGCTATTATGTCTAGCATGTCTTCAATAACTTTGTACAATTCTATTTGTGGATATATTTATTCATTTCTCTTGGCTTTGTAGTTAGAGATGGACTTGCTGGATCATATGACAAGGAGATTTTGTTTAACCTCAAAAGTAAGAAACTTTTAATTACAGTACAACTATTGTTTATATTAATTCAAAAATAATAGTATAGATAGCAAAAGTTAAAAACAAATCACAACTAATATTATTGTATATGTGTTTCTAGATTTTTTCACACAGTTGTGATAATATTTATAGGTATGAATGCATGTATATAGAAAGAGAAAACATTGTATTATGAATTACTATTCAAGAAATAATGTATTTACACATTCATCTTGCTCTTTCATTCATTTCACAATTCATCTTAGAGATCTTTTCATCTCAGTGAACTTAGATATACTTCATTATTCTTAATGACTATATTCACTCATTCTGTAAATATTTATTTGTTACATTCCTAGTAAATCCAGGCACTATCCCAGTAGCTTCAGATAAAATAATGATCTATGTAGCAAAATTCCTTCTCTTGAGGAATTTACATTTTAGTGGAGGTAGATAAATAATAAACATGCAAACAAGTAAATATACAGTTAATGTTACAATTAACTTCTAGGTAAATATCTTTATGGGCATACGTTAAATATTTTAATAGATCAAATCCGCACAAATGAAATTGCTGGATTAAAACACACACATTTTAAATTTTGAAAAATGTTGACAAATTGTCATATTCTTTCAAAACTACTGAAATCAGGTTCTTAGGATGATAGAGAGAAGCATGATACCCCAAAGATAACCATGTTTTAATCTTCAGAATCTGTCAATATGATATTTTATGTACCAAATGGGACTTTTTAGATGCGATTAAGTTAAAAATTTTGAGATAGAAAAATTACCCTGGATTTTCTGGACATACCCAATATAATCACAGGGTGAAAGAAAGAGGCAGGGACGTTAGTGTCAGAGTTGACACAATGTGAGAAAGACTCCGCTGACAGTGGCTGGTTTGAAAATGGAAAGAACCATTGCTGAAGGAATGAGGGAAGACTAGAAACTGAAAACAGAAAAATGGATTCTCCCCTTGAGCTTCCAGAAAAATAGCCTGCCCTCCTGACACTCTGGTTTTAGCTCAGTGAAGCCTTTTCAGACTTCTGACCTCAAGAGCTGTAAGATAATATTTATGTTGTTTTAAGTAACTAAGCTTATGATAATTTGTTACAGCAGCAAGAGAAACTAATACTCTTGAGCGACGGCTTATGCTCTCGAAGCAGCATGCAGTGTGCATCTGGGGACTGGGCTTTCTGCCTCTGAATCCTTTGCCCAGACACATTAATTGTGAGTCTCGAGCAGGTTTAACATCTTTATGCCTGTCTTTCCTCATTTTTAAATTTGATGTGATTTTAATAGTATCTCCCTCATAGTTTTATTTGTGTTCCTGTGATCCATTTTTTAAGGAAAAAAAAAAAGTTAGTATGCAAAAAAATATGCCTAGAACAAAGCTTGTTAAATCTCTGCATAAGAGTTATTTATTTTTATAACAATTTTGTAACTATTTTATTTTTCTCTACTGTCAGGTGGAACAAATGCCAATTTTTTGGTTATAATACTTTCCCTTATATAACTGTGTCACATAGTAAATGGTAAATATAAATATGTCTGTGTGTTTGTGTATACATAATACAATCCTAACTTATTCTCTGTTTCTTTCCATGTATGTATGCGCACACACACACACATACACTCACAATATGTACAAATATAGATGTAGATATTGACAGAGGAAGCACTGCACACCAAATGTGGAATAATGAAAGTGCTCAATAAATGCTATTTTGAGCCAGCTCAGGGTTGAATAGGATTCATGCTGAGTTCCACTGAGGGCTAAGAATATCTGCTTTTCTTCCTACTGAATTTCATATAGAAAAATAAAATGAAGAAAACATAGCCAGGAAGAGCAATAAACCTTAGTCGTGCCCAAAGACTAATTTGCTTCACAAAAATAGCATCCGTTAGCACTTGTGTTTTTCCCTCTTTGGAGGCAGGACATTTCCATAAAGAAAACAGAAAGGTCCCTTTTCCTTCTGCCCTGAGAGGCCCTGGAAATATCCTCCCCCAGAATTCTCACCAGGCCTGCATTGCCATTTCCTTTGTGTTACTCTAAGGTGCTAGTAATTACAGGGCAATCTTATCACCTAATCATAATGAATTACTGGTTTCATTAAGGACATGCAACTGTGGCTGCTCTTTGGTCTGGAATGCAATAGTTTTAAAACAAATAAATAAGCCCTGGAGATTGTTAGCCGTTCTTTCAAGTTCCCTCAGTGAGAAAAGCCAGCTGCCCTATTCCTCACACACCTGGGCCTAAGGATCGTGTCCTTGAAAGTTCCACTCAGAGTCAGGACAGTGTCCTGATTGCCATGAGGCTGTTGAGGAAAGAAAACCAGAATGAGACCCCAGGTAGCTGCGTTCTACCCCAGATTTGGCTGCTTGTAGACTTTATGACATCGGCCAGTTACTGACACTATGGGTGGTGGCTCTGCCATAAACACTCACCACACCCTCCCGATGAGGCCACTGGGAGATTAGGTAGCTCTTTCTTCTCCAATAGGACCTGACCTTTCTGAGGTGAGAGCCCACCCCTTTGTATCCCAGGGCAGGGCAGTGTCAGATGTAAAATAGGAACTGAATAATTCATCAGCAACTGATTCAATGAATCACACAGACTTATGTTTTAAGTTATAAGACCCTGGGCAAGCATAACATGATATTACAATTTTTATAATGTCTCTAAATATCTGCCCAGATTATCAGGAACACCAAAACTTACAGAGAGAAGTAAGTTAGAGGTTCTCTTTTGTGTAGGCGTTTAAGCAGTCATCCAGAAACTCCTATACCCTCTTTACACATTGCCAGTGACAGAACACCCATTGTGTCCTGTCTCAGAGATCCCTTCCAGAAGGGCTTGTCTGATATCTTCACTTGAGGTGAGACAGTATGTCATAGAGCAGGTGTGCGCAGCTTAGGTAATCTCTGTGCAAAACATATGAAAATACTTAACAAGCCTTAGTGTGCATTGATTTTCTTTTAAATTCCACAGCTTCACTAAAACAGTTTAATTAGAAGCTATTAGAGGTGATAATGAATTTGCCAGTTCTCTGCACAACTGCTGAGGATTTTAAAAGGAAGCGAATCTGGTTCTCTGAGGGCTAGGAGGCTATTCCATGGGTTTTAATCATTCTCAGGGTTTTAAGTAGCCTGATGAACACTTCTTGGCGATTGACCATCATATGCAAAATAAAATCAGCTATTCCTTTGGGTACATTGTCTACACATCTCAAAAATAACACATTATGCAGCTTGAACCCTTAAAAATTTTTTTTAACTTAAAAAGTATATAAGGTTTTTACTTTTCTGATTATCTATCCAGAAGTCTGAAAATGATCTCTTGGGCTTTTTATAATTCATTTAACATTTTTTCTAACTTCACCTTTCTTTCTCTCAAATCCCCTTTCCACCCCATTGTAAGTATGATTGATTGATTGCTTGATTGATTGATATTGATACATAATCAGCATATAACATTAGCTTCAGGTATACAGCATAATGATTCAATATATGTATATATTGCAAAATGATCACTGCAATAGATCTAGTAATATTTATCACCACACAGAGTTACAAATTTGTTTTCTTGTAATGAGAATTTTTTTTATTGGTATGACATTGGTTAATAAAATTACATAGGTTTCAAGTGCACAATTTTATAATACATCATCTGTATATTGCATTGCGTGTTCACCACCTCAAGGCAAATCTCCTTCTGTCACCACATATCTAACCTCTTTACCCTCATCTACATCCCTCTTCCTGCTTCTCTCTGGTAACCACTAAACTGTTGTCTGTGTCTATGAGTTTTGGTTTGTCTTCTTCATTTGTTGCTTTCAGTTTTATATCCCACATATGAGTGAAATCATATGATAATGAGAACTTTTAAGATCTACTCTCTTAGCAAATGTCAAATATATGTAAAAGTAGGCTCTTTAAAAACCATCTTTTGAACCCTAAAATCTAAGAAAATTCTTTTCTAACTTTTTCACTCCAGGGGACATAGAAAATGATAATATCATTATGACACTCAGGAACAAATAGATAAATTTGCTTGTGGCCAGAGATGACTGTCTACATTTTGGTATACCAGGAGGAAAACCTTGGATCAAAGAATGCTCCAATTCCTAAGCATGGCATCCAAGCTCTTTCCCAATAACCAAGTTATGATTTTAAGACTTCCCCTTCTGCTTCTGCTTCACCCTGTATGTTTTGCATCTTAAAGGAGTTATTGCTTTTCTTGACTAATGCCCACTGTCTTTAAAACCATTGTTACATATATTTTGTCTTTTGTTTGTTGCTTCAGGCAGATTAATTGACCTTGGCCGTGTGCGGTGGGTATTAGGTCTTATTCTCTCTACTCCTCTTCCTGGAAATTTTATTTTCCTGGTCTCAGAGAGTTTAATTGCATCCTAGAACAAAGCCCAATAATATTTACAGATATAAAAAAATATCTATTATCCAATAAGATAAAATTTACAATTTCTGGTACCCACTTAAAAATTACCAGGAATGCAAAGGAACAGGAAAATGAGACATATAATGAAGAAAAAAGGCCAATATAAACTTACCCAGAAATGATACAGATCTTAAAACAAGCAGAACACTAAACAAAGGATGATAAATCAATCAAATAGACACAAATAAGAATTAAAAAAAATTCAAATCTAACTTTTAAGAATGAAAAAAGTTATGTGTGAAATAAAATGAATCAATGATAGGACCAATGACAGATTAAACATTTCAGAAGCAAAGATTAGTAAACACAAAAGCACAGCATTAAACTGTCCAAAATGAAACAAAAAAAATCAAACAGAAAAGTAAATAGAGCACCATAAAACAATACGTAAATAAGTGTGTGCGGCTGTGTTCCAATAGAATTTTCTTTACAAAAACATGTGATCAGTTTAGAGACCATAATTGGTCTACTCACATTTTAGATGAAAGCTGAAATGAACTCATGTGTTTAACCTTCCATGTTAAACTAGAAGTCCACTGTGCCCCCCAATAAATTATATCCATTTATTATTATGATTCTCTGATATAACAGGCACTAAATGAATTAATATTTATTTAATAAACGAATGAGTACACCTCAACATTTTATCGCATAAATGAAATAACAAATTAATCTACTTGGATGAATCCTCAGAAAACATTAATTCTGGAATTTCTTACTGTGATACAATAGAACCTACCATCTTCCTTTTCCTCAAAAAGCAGAGCCTGGTGTGAAATCTGGGTTAATGTTTTTATGGGACAAGACAATAGTTTTTGAGTGTATTCTGCCATCAATTTCTGGAAATGGTGAGAGAATAAACTTTCCATTTAACTTTAATGAGGTAGATGCCCTTCGTTTGAAAGTCATCAACTTTGCAAACGCCATTCCTGGTGAAAACACAGGTGCCGTTTTCCCATAAATTATTTGCACCTCTGCAGAGCCCAAGCAAAACAGAAACAGCAGGGAGTTTACAAAATTGTTTTCTATATTTGAAAATGCTACCCAAATTGAAAATGAAAAGGAGAAGCATCTGGCCAAGTGAGAGTTTGTATGAAGAAAAGGAAAAGGTCGAAGGCAGAGCCCAGGAGGAATTTATCTCAATTTAAAACACTGCTCTTCCCACAGGAAAATTTTGCATTATTTGGTAAGATAGCAAACAGCATATTAGATAATGAGAAAATTGCAAATTCTCATAAATAAACGGCCCTTCGAGACCACCTTTTCTGTTTCAAATTGCATTCAATGTTTGAATCCTATACAGCAGACTCCACAAAGTGATGATGTCCCTTGTGTTTGAGAACCTCAGGGACAAAGTGCTACTGTATCCGAGATGCTATTCTCTATTTACATGGCTTGCTTGTTCTTTTTAATATCCATGAAAAGACTACCTTCTCTTTACTCAAATTCATTTTCTGTTTTCTTGTCACACACCCAGGAAATGGAGAATATTGATAACAAAAGGTCTCAGAGGCCATCACAGCTAAAGGTGGGGCATAGAAAAATTAAAAAAAAAAAAAATCAAAAAAAAAAGGAAGAGATGCAAGCTCATTTAAATATAGGATATTTGTTTTAGTATTGCAAGTGGTTTGAGCCCCTGAAATTTTTTAAGATTGAGTTTCCTCACATTAAAGGATAGCATTAAGCCACACTGATGCATACTAGACTCTAGTGTGTATCAGAGTCACCTAGAGGAACAGTTAAATACAGTTTGCTGGTCCCTACGCTCAGAGGCCCTGAATCAGAAAATTGGGCCGGGCCCTAGTATTTGTATTTCTGACTAGTTCACAGTGATGCTGATGTCACTTTATGAATCCACAGGGAATTCTGGGGATAAAATGGCCTGTCAGAGTGGTCTCGCCTTGGGCTGAGGCAATTAGACCTTTGCACTACCACCTCCATCAGTCATTTAATATGGGTTTCCTGGGGAAAATGTGACTCTGAGTGAGGTGAATCTCTTGAGGCAAAGCCTGAAGGTTCTGACACTTGAGGCTATCTGCTCATAGCAATCCTGGAGGCTAAGGCCTTAGGTCCTTCTTCAAAGAGATGCTGGGATAGTACAGCACTGTATTTTCCAAAGACCATTCCTTCTGCCATTGATGTCCACCTTTTCACATATCTATGAGGAGCAGCCTGCACTAGATACCTGAGAAAAAAACTTAAAATAGGAATGTTAGCGGGATAAGCTACAACTCATGTCAGGGTTGTTGGTCTCGGGACCACAACCGATACTCGTCATCTTCGTTATTTATTATCCGATTTCTATCATCTTTCCTTTCATCTAGTGTCTCTGCTGGTCTTGGAGGCCTACCTGATGGTCAGGCACAGACCATTCTCTGTGGGTATGAGCCCCTCGTTACTATGCTCTCGCCAGAATGGAGTGTTTGCTCTTTTCCATTTACCAGCCCCACTGGGTGACAGATCACCTGGACACCAGATGTATTCCCACTTAGTCAATTGTGCTGAAGAAGCTCTACCTCTTCCCCATGACCAGAGTTAATGGGTTCTGTAAGGACAGTGATTCTTCTTCTTACCTGCAAGTCCCTGGATACATGGAAGCTGAGTGTGTAGGCACAGACATAGCTCAACATACAACTCTTGTCACCTGTGGAAGAGCCTCCCTCAGGGGTTTAAACCTGAAAAACTATGGAGCCTACAGTTGCAGGAACAAAAGGCTCAAGTTCTCCAAGTGGATCACTGGAAGTAAGAGCATCATAACTGCTTCCCCTCCTTGGTCCTCAGACCCTATGTGCAATTCCTGAGGACACGGTACAATCTAAAAGCTTTGATTCTAGGTGTGAACACAGAAACTTTTGCAAACATATTCAGAAACCTCCAGCATCTCCTCATATCACTCAGGGCACAATCCAGAATCCTCACCATGTCCTCACTTTAACTCTTTATTATCTCTCCAACCTTAGCTATTCATATTTCAGTACCATGGCTTCCTGATGTCACCGGAATGCCCTAGATATGTCTCCATTTCAGAGACTTAGCACTTGATCTTTGTTCTGTCTGGTATGCCATTCCCATGATACCTACTGGTTCACTTTCTTATTTCAGATGTTTGTTCAAATGCCCTCTTCCATTGCCATATTTTAAAATTATTACATTCCCTGGGCTCTTAATACTTTGTGTTTCATTCTTGTTTTCCTTTTCTATTTTTCTCAGTAGCAGTGATCATCATGTAACACTCTACATATTTATTTATAACAAATAAATAACTAAATATAACAAATAAATAACTAAATTCAAGTAAATACAAATAAGTCTCTTTCTACCAGTATGTAAGATCCACGAGGGCAGGTGAGTTTTGTTTGGTATTTGTTTTGTTTTGTTTTAGTTTGTTTGGGGATTACTACTTACTCAGTGCTTAGAACAGTGCCTGGTACATAGTAGGTACTCAATAAATATTTGTGTAGTGAATAAACAAAAATGGAAAGTTTTATTATTGGTATTATTAATCTTCTACCAGTGCTGGTATAAGAAGATGTTATTAGGTGTATGAATACACAGACTAAAAGGAAGGGTCAGCTAGAAACAAGCACAAAATTTGGACAGATGTAAAGGAGCTACATTGCGTCAGCCTTATCTTCTCAAGACTTTCTTCCTTAAACTCCTTGTTGAAAAATCAAGTAAAAATACAAAACCAGAAGTCATGTTGAATTTTTGGTAGCTTCCACCTGACTTTGACTTAGAATTACAGCCCGTTAGAGCTGAAGAGACTTATAGCAGGACAAAGGGATTGATGGCAGAGTAGTATGCATTTTTCATTAGGGGTGCCTTCTCGCTAAAAACAAGAACAGCAGTTTAAAGCGGTTGTTACTGAAAAATTTAAGAAGTTCCAAGTGTTATAGGTTCTAGTCTAACAAAGGGAGTTCAGATGTCCCAATGAAAGTAATACTGGGATTTTTTTTTATTCCTGTATTGCCACCCAATCAGCATATACATAAGTACTCATTTACTCAGATTACAAAAACCTACCACTAACCTCAAAAATGTGCCAGATATTGTACAAATGACTATAATCACCAAAAACAGATGTGACACAATACAAGACTTTGAAGAATTTAGGTGCTAGAGGTAGCAAAAGATAAATAATCAGTGGCCCAATAATGGAGTTAGTGCTAATTAAAGCTGTAGAAGTATGAGGTACAGAGAGCTATAGGAGAAAAAAAAAGTGAGTTAAAGAAGGCATGACACAGACGAAGGTTTTAAAGGTGGGCCTTGATGAATAAGCATTGCTTTGCTTGCTGTTTTCAGCCATTTCTGGACAGAACAGGTGGAATCTCAGCATGACTGTGGGGGTATATTTCAAAGGGTGACATCTGGGACCACTTGTCCATCGTACACTCCCTGAGAGACCTGAGGGGCACATACTCATAACCACCACATGAAGTAACTGAGAAACTGAGAGAGAATTCTGCCGAGGTCACAGTAATAATAATAATAATAATAATAATAATAATAATAATAATAAAATGTCAGTCTGTCTCAGGGGGTTTGGTCTCAGACTCATGCTTAAAGCATAGTGCACCTTAAAGCAGGAAAAATTTGTATTCAGATTCTATTTGATAAAATTCATTCTGGTAACTAGGTGATGAATGGAACAACAGATTGAAGAGAAATTGAAATGGAAAAGATCAGAAAGGAGGCTGATGCAATCATCCAGAAAAAAAATTTTGAAGATCTAAATAAAAATGAGTAGCAGGAGAACAGTAGCATTTCAAAGATGTTTAGTCAGTAGAATCAACATGATTTGTGACAGCATGTGAAGGAGGAAAGGGAAGAGTGAAAAGAGTGAAGAAACATAAATGTTCTTTCTAGTGGTTGGAGATTGAGGCTATTTGCTGAGATTGGGAATATAATATTGGCTTGACAATAAAAGAGTGAATTCTTGTTTTGGATGTATTGAATTTGAGAAGCTATAATGTATTCAAGACTTTGTAGGTATGGCAGAACCCTATAAACTACTCCTAAATATATTTTTGTCTATTGCTAGATTTTTATTATTTACGACTATTTTGTATAACTCAAGAAATAACACTGGAAGATAGGTCTACTTGTAAGCACTTTTTGGTGTTGAGATTGAAGGTCAGCTGGATTGGTTAGCTCTTCCAAGGTCATCTAGCTTATGAATGATAGGATCTACTGTAAATGACATTGTAAATGAAAATTGCCAGTTTTCTACTCTCGGGGATGGTAGGTGTGGGGCAAGGGACTTTTCCTTTGGCTATAAGAAGATAAAAAATTTAAGCTATAAATAGGAACCTAATTGAAGCTTTGCATAACATATTTGAAAGTTGAGTTTCATCCTATGAGAAAAATTACAACCTACAATGAATATCATGTTAGAGCATTCAAGCTCTTTAACATACTTTCAAAGTAGATCTTCATAATAAACCTGTAGGATTCTCAGGAAATATTCTCATTTTACAGGGATATAAGTGACTTTCTCAAGGTCACATGGATTTGGGGCAAGGAGCCAAGGTACAATGTCAAGTGTTCAGGCTCCATGTTCAGTGGGTAAGTTACAGAAAGTTCTTGAATTTAGAAGTGGGGAAATCATAGCTGCACCTGAGGAGGACTTATCTAGTCTCCAATAGCAGAAAGGACTGGAAGGCAGAAAGACCAAAGACACAGGTGAATAGGGCAAAGGCTGACATTGAAGATATAAACACAACTTTATTATTACATTATTGCAATCCTCATCTGCAACAACACAAAACCAAATAATAGACCTGTACCAGCCTGGTGTATTAAACTTGACAGGTGAGTCACAGTGGCTTCACAGTGCTGCAGTTCATAAGGTGATTCTATGACTTTCGTAAGCCTGTTTCGATACCAACTTGATGAACAGTGAGGTCTTAGTGAGCATCAGCCACAGGCATTGATGCTCAGCATTGTAGATAGAACAGTAAAACAAAAGAAAGAATCTGAAGGTGGTTATCCAAGGACAGTATTTACTCTTCCCCCAAGAAATATGATTTTGTTTATACATTTATATATAGAATAAAAAGAGATGGCAAACGAGGAAGAAAGAAGTGAGAAGAGATGTAAGAGGGAATAAACTGACAATGTTCAAGGCTGGATGCAGGACTTCTCTCAAAGGGAAAAAAAACTTCTTATATAAAAGCTTACTTTAAGAGGCATGGTTAGGGACATAGTCAAAATGTGCCACAGTGACACAAAAAGATCATTAAATCATTAGAGCTACGGAGAAATGCCAGAGCTTAAGAGATGCCCAAAGAGAAGAAATATGCAGTAGTAAAGAAAGAAATGAAAATGGAAGGTTAAAAAAAAGTGGACATTGAGAACTACCTGTGGAGCATATGAATGAGAGAATTTTTAAATAGCATCCATGTGTAAAAGCTTAAATTTCTTCCCAAACATGCCATTACATTATATGTCTCTGAGCCTTTGCACATGCTAGACCCCTGCCTGGGGTTCTTTTTCTCAAGCTCTACAACATTTATTTATGCTTAAATATCCAAAGAAAGGGTTTCTTCCTCTGTAAAGCCTTCTTTGATGCCTACGAGCAGTGCTAATAGATGCTCCCTCTGTTCCGCCCCCATTAAACAGTGGATTTCCCCATTATTGAATTCATAGGGTTCTGCATGCTCCTATCTGCCTACCCACTTCCCCTGAACAATTGCACCCTGTTGCTGTCTCTGAAGTCAAGGTTCCTGTCTCATCTGTTTCTGTCACTGCATTGTATGACACATGATCTGAAACAGGGGAGGAGGCTTCCAGTTAATAACTGGCATTCTGATAGCTCCCTTATCTAACTCAAGGATGAAGACAGAAAAAAATATATAGACCATTCTAGTTTCAGATTAGAATTTTGTAAAAAGTTGAGACCATACAGTACAAAGACAGAGGGATTCTGGGTGTTAGAATAGAGGAGATTACAAAGACTAGACGGACCAAAAGGAGTATTTAGAGGGAAAACTAGTTGAAAAGGGAGAAAGATAATGATCAAAAGATTGATGATACAATGATGGAATTGAGGCCAGCTCCCCCAATGACCTGTGTCAAAGGCAATAAATAGAGGTAGTGCCAGGGGCACAGCAGTAACCTGGATAAAATGGTGGCCATGAAGTTTTTAGCAGGTACACCCTCAAAGGGCAAGTGTGCCAAGCCACAGCAGCACTTCTAACAAACAAACCCATACGATCAAGTCAACTTGGCTGCATCCCAAGTCCCCAATAATGCCTCATAATTTGCAGCTGGGAAGGTGGAAAATGATGAAGAGAGATGGGTAAAGAGGGAGTATGGGAGGAGGGAAGCCAGAACAGAAGAAGACAGAACAAAGAAAAAAAAGAAGAAGAAGAAAGAAGGAGAAAGGAAAGAAAGAAAATAACTATCGGTGGAGACAAGAAGACCTCGTCAATACATGAAGCTGACTTTGATGGAGATTTCTCTTGCCTAACTGAGCAAGTTTTATTTCTTTATTAATGAATAATAGCCACATATTTCAGTATTCAAAAGAGATGGCCATATGGAGATAATCAGTGCTGCCAAATTCTATACCTTCATTCTTTCTGAGATATTTTATAAACAAACATGTCTTTATTTCCTTTCTCCACCATTTTTTACAAACGTTATATATTATGCATACATACTATGCCACTGTTCTGCAGTGTATTTAAAATACATCTGCAAGTTCATTATCACTGCATAAGCAGCCTTCTTAATTTTAATGGCTACCTTGAATTCCACTGAAAGATTTTATACTAATTTACTTAACCAGTGTCTCACTAATGGACAGTTAGGTTGTTTCAATCTGCTGCTGTGTAACAGTGTGTCCCTGTGAGTAGACACACACACACACACACACACACACACACACACACACACACACAATTTCAAGCATCCTGTGATGTATTTGCTAACTAATGGAATTTCTGCTTCAAAATACATGGCTTTCTGATTTTGGCAAATATGCCCTATCACGGCTATCGATGAGGTACCACTTTACACTTTCATGTTTGCAGTGATGTGTGTGCGTCCTTCCCTGGCCTCAGAGCAAAACGGTATGCTACTAAACTCTTGGCTCTTTGCCTGATCTACAGGTAAAGAACAGCATCTCTGCTCAGTTATTTATATTTTTAGACATCAGTTTTGCATCATTGAATTTTTAGTTCATAGTGTACTATTCTCATTAAATTTTGCACGGCTCTCTTTGACTATGTTTTATTTGTTTAACCTCTTAATTAACTAATTTTCATAATTGCATGCATGATCCTGAGCTCACAATCTCCAAATGAAAACAATGGCAGGATAGACCGATAAGTGAACAGACTTCACTGGCAATTTTTCTTCACATTTTCAGACACCAGCATTCTCTATCCTAAGAGTGACTACCAGAAAAATCTCCCCTCCTGCCTCACACATGTGATGCAGAGGTGCCTGACAGAAGTCATGGTACCTCCATCTTGCCCCTTCGTCTCGCCCACTTACCCTGGTACACATTACCATCAGCAGCGTCTCCCTAATTCACCCTCTTGACAACTTCCCTGGAAGTTCCCACCTGCTAACAAGAGAGACTAGAATTCATGAAAGGGGATATCAGATTTGTCTGCCGCAATGGTGATGAGAGAGGCACCACCATCCAAGGACAATGACCATAGCTATTTCCCCCTTCCTGATATGTGTTTGTTGAGATCGGGGTTCCCTGCACTCACATCACAGCTATTTCTGAGGAAAGAGACAGTACTTGCTAACACGTGATGGAGACACAGGACAGTGGGGAAGGAGACAACTCCCTATTCATTAAAGACTTTGGCAAATGGTTCTCAAAATTTCACTGCGACTCACACTCTGCCATAAAAGTAAAGGACACAGAAGAATAAAAACATCCACATGAATGCCCCTTCATATGTCTCTGTCTCGCCTTCCCTTTTAGCCCTTCTTAAATATCATCTCCGAAGGCCGTTCAACAAGTCACACTCAGAAGCTGCTCAGCCTGTGACCTTGCTAACACATACTCCACCCTTCCTCTTCATAATCTACTAACCTCGCAGTGCACCTGCTAAGCTACATTTAATTTTGTCACCTCATCTGAATACTTAATACATTGAAGCACACAAGAAACTACTACATTTACTATGCTCCCCCTCTGGATTATATATTTTAAAGCCCCTATTCTTATACCCATGCTTGCACTAAACGTTACATGTACACTTTTGTCATTTTGTTCACTTATTGAAAAATTCTAAAAATGGATGAATTTTGGTACTTCAGTTTTTTAAATTTATTTTTTTACTGAGGTCATGTTGGTTGATAACATGATATGTTTCAGGTGCATGACATTATAAATAACATCTGTACTCAGTATGTCATGTGCTACCAACAGTCTCGTTTCCATGTGTCACCATATGATTGGTCCCCCAGTGTTCCACCTTCACATGCTCCATGGAGCTTCCACCCAGATGAGATTAGCCACTGCAAAATAATCAGTTAGCACTTAAACCCTGCCCAGAAATATTTTATCATGTATTTCTAGTTCTCCTGCTCTTCCAGCCTTTGTGAAGTCAGACCCTTCCCTTTTCCTCTCTCAGTAGATATCACTTTTTTTACTTCACACACAAAGAGATTAAAATCATCAAACTGAAAATATTTGAAATTGCTATCATTCATTCACAAACCTACCTTAATAAATAGCACTGGTGACATTAGCGGAATCAATTTCAACCCAGCAGTGGGCATGAGAGAGCCAATGTTGGACTGGGTTCAAGAATGTTTCTGGAATAAAATTTTCACCCAAAATATTTTAGGATGAGCTAATAAATAAACAATTAAGAAATGGAACAATGACAATAAGGCGAGAAGAAAATCAGGTGCGGATCAAGTTCGGTTTGTGAACTTTTGGTCGCCATCCTCCTTGACCTTCGGCAGCACCAGACGGCAGTGCTGTCTCTCATCTCCACTCTGTTCTCTGGCTCCCTCATTTGAGACTAGCTTTTGAGCTTCTTCTGCTCAACCATTAAATGTTGACAATTCTCAGCAATCATTTATGGAGTCTCACGATGCTTACAATGTAGGCAATCTACATTCGCCTTCTGAGAGCCAGTAATAATCTCTTTGCTAATGCTTTTCAAGTCTGTGTACCCTGCATGGTCTCTGCTTCAGATGCCCAGACTCAATTGCTTAATGGGCATCTTCACTTGGATGTCTTACAGATGCTAAAACTCCTCATTGCCTTCTCAGGGTTGTCTGCATAGAAGTGAGGTTCTAACTTGCATGATCTGGGCTGTTCCCTGCCCTTCTTCTCATCTAGTACCATTCACCCTCATCATCCAGTGCTTGGCCCTACTTCATCTCTCCAAATAGGCCCCGAGCTTTCCACACTGTCCCATTGCCTGGAACACACTCCTCATCTCATCAGCTAGCTCTTTGTCTCATTTCTTCTCAGCTTCAGATATCTGATTGTGTCTCGCTTCCTGGGAGAAACGTTTTCTGACTCCATGGAGGAAGTAAAATTTCCTGCCTAACATTTCTATAGCATGCCCTATTTCTGCATGACATATTTACCCCATTGTTACACATATATCAAGCCCTATCTCTTCAGAAAACTGTAAAATCCATAAGACTCATACCCTGGCTGCTTTGAGTGGCCAAGTCTCCAGTCCCTTGTGGCAGTGAACACTCAAACCCCCTGCTGCTTATGTTGCTCTGGGACAGGGTCTGCATCACTAACACCCTGGCCTCTCTGTTAGCCCCACCCCAGCTCCACTCCCACACTTACTCTTTTCCAGGGACAGAGGAGGAAATTAGCTGATTGACAAATCTGAAAGAAGGGGAATTGTCACTTTCCCTCTTCGGTCACTTGGCTAAGACCCTCTGCATGTCCTAACAGCTTTATTGGGACTTTTTGGTCATCATCTTTTAGTGTCTTTAATCTATCAACTGGTTTCAAGCTCAGAGAGAGAATGGGAACTTTGTTTATTGAATCCTTCAAAATGGCAAAATAACTCAGGGGGTGGCCCATTTTAGCTACATACCTGTTGAATAATTTTATGAATTAAATTTTAAGTTATAAAATAATGGAAGAATCACAGAAGGTGTTAGAATAGAAAGAAAAATAATAACAAGGGTTGTATATAGGAAAGGAAGAGGGCAGAATAAAGAAAGAATTTTTTAAAAGGGAGATTATGCTAGGATATTTCGTTTTAATTATTTCATTAATATTAAAGACAATTCTGGGTAGAAAATAAAGAAGAAAGGGACATAATTAAACTGGTCAAATTTTTAAAAAATGAAGTTGGAGAAAAGATTTCTTTTTCAGAATAGAGTATCAAGGGGGGGTAAATCTCTAGATAAAAATAAGAAACAGAGTTTTATTTGCAAGGAATTTAGAGACTCTGGTACATTTTGTTTATCGAAAGGTGAGAAAATAGTTTCTCAAGGTCACAAAGCATGTGTAAAGCAAATCTGAGATGAAGGCCAGATATTTTGGCTCTCAGCTCAAAGCCATTTTCTTTCCCAATACTGCCTCCTCTAAAATGTAAGGAATCTAAAGAAAGGTCAAAAAAAAAAAAAAAGAATATACTGGGAAATTGGGAAAACCAGAAAAATAAGGAAAAGTGTAGCACAGGATGAGAAAGGCAAATAAAAAAAGGAAAGGACTCATTTTAGATTCATAGATGTTTTACTTTATCATTTAGTATCTGTGAAGTCATGGTGATTAGGCACAGAGAACAGAAGGACAAAAAATAATAAAAATTTGATATCGACACTATCATCCATCAATTTGAAATATGGAGTCCTGGCAGGTTTACACTCAGGATCAAAAGTCTTTGTTTGGAACAGCCTAGTATGCTCAACCAAACACCAATATTTCAGTTCTTTCCTCTAAATTAGAAAAAGAAATGTCATCTGTCTACAACACATACCCTATTGTGGTCTGCTTTCCAAGGAAAAATAATGCCACCAAGAGTTAAAAAAACTAACCTGTTACTTGGGGGTCGTTTTCCATTTTCCAAAAAAAATTATAGAGTGGGAAGTGATAGTGGTTTTCATTTCAAAGTCAAACTTTGTCATTCACATTCTTTTGAACTTTTAGTTGATGAATTTTCAAGATAACAGCAAGTACAGAGCCATTAAAAATTCCCAAAACTGATATTTCTCCAGGTTTAATTTGATTAAGTTGTATATATAATGTATTAAAAGCTTATAATGGGCCATGCACAGTCTTTGGCCTTGTGAGAATATGGTCCCTGTTTTTCGAATAGTATATAATCTTCAGGACAGGCAAAGCACCTGCACAGTGCATGCAATTCTATACAGAGCTTGTTCAAGCTAGTATGGAGTAAGAAAGAGGACATTTGTCAATAAAAATAACTAACTTTTTCTAAGCTGATTTTCTGAGTTTATATTTGCCAAATAGTACTCTAAGGTTTTATATAGATTTCCTCATTTAATCCCCATCACAGTCTTTTCAAAAATGCCTTATTAATAAACTCATGACCCGATGAGACTTCTGGGGCAGAGAGAGCTACAGAGACACTTGACTACAGCTCAAGAGCTTCATAAATATGACTCTGTTTTCACAGAAGTCATACAAAAGAAATCAGGAGCTCCATTTTATTAAAAGAAAATATTTGTAATATACATGCCTTAGTTAATATGGCTTCTGAGGGCTCATGTAAAACATCAAATTAGGCATTTGGGGGAATAATGTATGGACTTTTTCCTAAATCATCCACAGGCAAAATAGAAGTTTCATGATAAAGTTGAAATTGAACTTAGCCAATGAATTTTGAAAAGGCAGTTGGTAAAGGAGGAGGATGTCCCAAGCCCAGGGGAACGTAAAAGGCAAGACAAAGATAATGGAAGTTCAGTGACACCTGTTGGGAGCAGACAGACTAGGGTGGCTCACTCGGGTGAGAGGTGAGCTTGACAAAGCAGGCAGGGGCCCATAAGCAAAGGCCTTGAATATAAGCTAAAAAGCAAGGGGACAATTGCAGATTTTTAAAGGATCTGGCTAGTCCTGTCTTGATGATTGGGTTGTTCTACATTGAACCCAGATTTCCCATTGTTTGAAATAGACCTACACTTGGCAAAGCTTCAATTCAAAAACCTTTTAGAAGTTCATTAAAAGTCTCGCAAGCTTTCTCAAATGCCAAAGGGCCTCAACAATCCATTTGAATGTAAATATACTTAAAATTTTAAATTCTAAGATTTAGAGTGAATGGAGGAAAGTACTTAGAAATAAACGCTGTTTGGGAAAAAGTAACACAAAAAGGGTGAGCAATAAGGGACCCAGGAAAGACCTCAGTGCATCCAGTGTCACAGGCTTTCAGAACTGGCTGGACCAGTCATGGCAGTCTCTGGGGCCAGTCATAAGTCAATATGTTCAGAAGTTGACATCAGGAGAGAAGCCACTGCACATGGAAATACAAGAGAATAAAAACACAGAACGAAAGCTCAGCTGGGTTTGGGCAGAGTTACATTTCCAGGTGGCCGTTGGTATTAGAAATCTGTCAGGTCCGTCTCTGTGATGAAGAAGCCAGTGATGCATCCATGGTCTGCAGAGGAGCCACGGTCCCATCCAGATGGCATTCTCGCTTACGTGGCCATGACCGTAATCTTTCTTCTGCCTCTCGGTAACGACCATGTCAGTGCATTCTCCTAGGACTCAACAGGAAATTGGTTTCATAGAATATTGTCTGGAAGACAAAGGGGATAATGAATGCTGAATTTTTTAATATTGCCATTTTGAGAAAAAGAAGGCAGAGACACACAAGAGGCAAGGCTAAAATGTAAACTTGCCATTGTTTATAATGAAGAAATGTACACAACAGATATTTCTATGCTTACCCCTTTTCTTAATCTCTATGTCAATTAATTAGACATTTAATTTTTATTTTATTGAATTCTATATTGTTTATAGAAGATATACAGATATTTTTTCTAAAAGTTGTATATTATGTTAAATACCTATATTGCTTATATGTTTCTACAAAATACAGTTTTATCATAAAACATACGATCATTTTATAACTTTAGAAAATGCACAATGAGCGATAAAAATGTATTGATAAACTCACAACAAAGAGATAATAGCTGTTAGTATGTTCATTCAGATTTTTTTCTAGTCTTCTACTATAAACATATTCACACACAAAATTTTTGACAAAACTGGAATCATGCCACATGTAAATTATGTTTAAAGACCTATTATTTATGTTTCTATAAAACAATGTAGGATTTAAAACTCTTAGAAAAAAAAGTCTACCGCTTTTCCTATTAACCTTCAAAGAATTTTCCAAACTGCCAGAACCTGAGGGCAGAGTTGTTCTGGGCAGAGGCACCATCCAAGTTTTCTCTCCTGAATAAACATGGAAACTTGCAGATTCAGAGCCTAGTTCTAGAAAGAGGAAGATTCAACATCAGATAACATCTCTTAAAAAGAAGTACCTGCTGTGTTACCAAAAGTATTTCTAGAATCATGCTGTAAGGTTATATGTAAAAAGGGCAGTGGTTTGGTAAAAACTGAACTTTATCCATGCTGTAATACCCCGCCTTGCAAAGAGTGACACAGACAGCCTTAAGACACCAACAAGGATGCTGGGGATCAAGGAAAGCCATACAGAATTAGTGCTATATCTGCTCCTGCCCTGTGTGGCCACTGCATTGCTGATAGGATTGGTACTTTGGACCAATCAGAATCGATCTTTAACACACTCGTGCTTCTCCTGCATGTTTACACATGTGAGTGTTTGTGCGGTCGTGCATTTTTTTGGTGCTAGTTCATAGCTCATCTGAAAACCTGTGCTCCCTCTGTAAGCAGGATCAGAAATTTGGAATAACTCTAGATCCTCCATGTTTTTACTGTAAAATATTTTAAACATAATTTACAGGATAACATAATAATGTGCCCAACAAGGAGATCTGACACGTAATAATTTTAAGATGTTGATTTTGGATCTTTTTATTAACATGATTATGCATCATTGCAGCTTTTTTGTGCTCCTTCTTGAACCCATTTTTCCCCCTTGCTTCAGTTATAACCATTACTCTGAGGGCAGCGTGTATTTCATGGAAAAAGGCTTGTTCTGGGAATGCCTTGTAGTCAGGCGCAAGGCATGCAGGGCTTGGCACTAATGCCTTCTGATGAAAATGCGCATCCTTGAGCATCTATCTCTAAACTGTTAGCAGTTATTCTATCATTCTTACTATCAACAATATCTCTAGTTTGGCTCCAGAATTCATTCTCGATGATAGGTTCTCCAATATGATCGGGACTGCCTGAAATGTCTTCCCCTCTTTGGGAGGGGTTATCCGGGGTGGAAGAAAAGGAAAAGCCACTGAGGAGCCCTGTTGTGTTTATGTTGGGTGGTTCTCCATGACCTGTGTGGTGCTGCTTCCTTGTCGCTGGCAGTACCATCCACCAGTCCCTCGTATTCAGCAATATATACCTTTGCTTCATGGCCAGAGTCAGGAACCCTCTCTTTCAGGAAGTCTCCACTGATTTTTTCTTTTTAATGTTCTATGATGCTGAATTTCCTTCGTGGTGTAACCTGAATGAAGAAACAGGCTCCTGACAGGGCACATTGGCCTCATTCTGTCCTGTCCAGTGTCCCAAGATTTACTCTTATTGGTGTCTCAGGCATTGACCCTCAGCAGCACTCGCTAGTATTCAGCAAGACTAATGCAGTGGCTGTTTAGTGTCTCCATGTCTGTGGTTCTGGTTTCTGCTAACAAGAGGAACAGCTGCAGAGAGGGGCAGCCAACCTCATGTCCCATTTATAGCTTCCTGTATCGTCCTTCTTCTCTTTTACATTCTCTTATAATTTCTTATCTTTCAACCATCCAAATTCTTTCACAAGCATCAACTTGCTGAAACTGCCTCATAGCTCTGCAACGTGGTTACTCGTCATCATCCTTTTCACCAGAAAATGAGGTTCAATGAGACAACGCTCTTTGCTGAAGCATGCTCTGCTAAAAAGTGGTGAAGCCGAGTCTCTCAAAGACTTTTAAATCCCACCCCAAGATTTTTTTGCTAGGACTAGCTTATTCTGTCTAATTCTATTTTTTTTCTATTAAAACCAAGTTAATTTAATGCTTTGCATGGAATGAATAGTGCTAAGTCACTAGAAACATCAGATAAAATTGTGGCGAGACAACAAACAAATGGGAAAAATAGTTTTAATCTAAAAAGAGTCTGAGTTCATATTATCTTACAAATATCTTTAAATCTTAGTCCAATTTAAGGAAAATGAAACTGGAAGTCATAACGAATTCATTAGCAGTGAGGCTTACACAGGAAATATAATGTAGAGATCCAATCAGAAGACCCGTATTAAGTGACAGATCTTGCCTTTACATCAAAACATTGCTGAATGAGTGCACACTATTCTGCTTAAGTTAAAATAAAAGACTTAAGATAGTCATGCATCATGATTCTCCAATTTAACTGACCTTTATGATTGGCTAACCAGTGACTTGTTTCAAAGGCATCAAACTAAGATGTCTACCTCCATGTGAAATAACAAACAGACAAAAGGCTCCAAAGTCAGTGCTAAAAGAGAGAAAGGGAAGTCAAAGCCACAATGGGAAGAGAGACGCTGCTAAATTTGGGCTGTGGATGCACTTCCCTTTGGTGTTCTCTTTCTAACTACTCTCTCATTCTAAGGACTCCGACATGCCACCCAAGTCAGCTGAGAGGCCACGACAGCAATATGCAGAGGGGATCTTGCCTCCGAGAGCTGTTTCACAGAGAAGGCCTACCTCTTGTCCTTTGTCTCTGGGATAAATCATAATCCTCACATAGGCAGCACACAGGAATCGGGGGAGGCAGGGTGGAGGCCCTATTGAACTGCAGCAAGAGTGGATGGAAAACCCACAGTGAGTCTGGCACCTGCATCTCAGCCCAGGCTCAGATGCCCAGAGCAAATCCTCGTCCATCATCCAGGGTCAGTGAAGCTTGAAAGTGAGAGCCAAGCCTACAGACACCATCTGGGAAAGTGGAAAGAACCAATAAAGCAGGAGTCAGAAAAATTGGCTTTGGGGCTTGGCTAGCACTCTTTACAATAGGAATATTCTGGGCAAGTCATAAAATTGCTCTGGGTCTAAATTTCCTTCAGCTATAAAATGGGGCTAATAATTTCTACCTTTTCTGCCTCAGACTTTCTCTGTGTCTCATCTGGAGGGAATCTCCTGCCCGTCTCCCCACACTTTTGCTTCTCCGTGTTCTTCTCTTAGCAGCTTATTCAAAATGAGGTGAAGGTGCTAATTTATAAATATAGAACATTTACCAAAGCATGCATCAATATCTATGTGTGGTCTTCATCTTCCCTTATTGTAAGTTGACTTGGGTGGGATTTTTCTCCTAGTGGGGGTAGATCTCTGTGGCCTTGTTTGAAGCTCAGGCATTTCTCTCTATTGAAGGGTAGATATGAGGGAATAAACCCCAGTTCTAAACCTCATTTTTACATTTCATTCTATGTGGGGCCTTGAATCATGAAATAAAAGTCCCATTATCAGTACTATGTACTTTATCTCTCATCTGACAATTCATGGTTTATATAACAGCTTTGGTCAGTAACCCAAGAATAGGGGTCAAATAATAATATAACAAAAACACTCCCAATTCTAACAGGAAAGATTGGAGGACATATGTCCTATGAAATAATTTATTCAATACAAAACAGTAAGAGGTACAAATGATGACTATAATCATTTCAGTGTCATGAATTGTTGCAAAGAGTAAAGGAGGAGACATTAATTTCTCACAGAAATGCAGAACTGTGATCTTGACCTTGTTTTTTTGACTCCTTAGAATTGCACCTCAGCGCAGCTCACTTCCACCAAAAATGCAACTTGGTTTAGATGAATGACCATGAAACTTTCTATTGGGCAATTTTTTTTTCAGCTGAAGCAAGAGATCTCAGACAGTACAATTAATTATCTTATGCCTCAGTCTCCCTGTCTTTAAAATGGATTTCACCACAGTTCTTCTTGCATCAGCAGGAAGTATTGGGAAATGAATGAGACAATAACTAGAAAAGTTTTTTGTAAAGCATAAAACAGAAATACACACACTATACACACACACAGACAGACACACACAGAGACACACACATATATATATACACATATATATGTATATGTTATATGTATCTATATATTATATGTGTCTATTCTGTGTGTGTGTGTGTGTGTGTGTGTGTGTGTGTTATGGTTCTAAATTTTGAGACAAGATGTATGCCCCCCTTCTTTCTTCAGGCAGTCTTTTTAAGCCTCTAACACAAGTCAAGTGCAGTGCTAAGCTTTTATAAAATACGGTCTTTCACTGGAACCTCACACTGACTCTTTTGACTTGGAAAGTTATTGGTATTCCTCTACAAATAAGCAAAATAAGACTTGGAGGGATTCTGTTTACTGGCCATGAGCCAGATGTGGCAGTCTCTCAGACCTTCAGACATAGCTCTAGTGATTAAAGTTGAGTGACTTGTTAGCCCCATTCCTCCCACCACTTGTTTTAACCATATTACCTTGAGAGAGGTCTGATGAGGTCAGATGTGGGTAAAGAGAGAGAAATCAAAAGAGGTTTACAGCTTTGTTACACTAGCCATTCCCTGGAGACAATGCAACAAGCCATGCAGGGCCACATGGGGATGCACCAGGGTCAGTGACAGGCAGAGAGAGGAACCGTGAGCAAACATCTTATTGTGGATTCCTCAGAAAGGAATGAACAAGGCAGGGTAAGCAGGCTGAGCATTGGCTAATGTAAATAATTTTAGGCTCTGGAGCATAGGGGCTGTCCTTTGTTGCCTGGTACCTAGCCCTGAGACAATCGAGGCAGGAGTATCACAGTCTGAAGTATGAGATCCTAGTGAAGGCAGAGGACTGAGATCTTAATTGCCTAGCCTCTAGCCAGAACCTCCAAACTGGGTCAAGATAGCCCACACACAAAGTTATATCATACCACCTAATATTTAGAAGATATTTTTGACAACGTATTATAATTTCCTCTTCTTTAAAAAATAATTAAGAGGATAGCATATGAACTGGCAATATAAAACATATGTAAGAGATTCAGTCTAGGGTCAAATCTCAGCTAAATTGTTTACTAACTATATGAACTTAGACAAAATATTAAACCTTATATATACATACATACATACATACATATATATATATATATATATATATATATAGTGATATATATACAGTAAAACTTAATTGGATAGTGCCTTGTAGTGAGTTCTGCATATATGTTAGCTTTTTAAAATTCAGTATCTAAACAAAATTATACAAAACTGTATTTGATTCCTCAGGGTAATTTATAAGATTTTGCTACCCTTTCCTACTCAACGATAGAATTTAAAAGAGAAATTATAATAACTTATTATAGAATCTAAGATCAAGTTCATTGGAATGAAGTCAAAATAAAATGTAATTAAAATATTTAAAAATCTTTGAATCTCTTAAAATAATAATAGAAAAGTTTCCTTTGAAAATGAATGAACGTTCATTTTATTATATCCATTGCAACAATAGTCACTGAAAATTAGCGAAGGTAATATATCCTATATCCAAGATATCTCTCATATATTTGATGCATCCACAGTCTCATTACTAATGCAGAAACAATTGTAAAGGAAAGAAATGTTAGGTTAGAGTAGATTCTTGAGAATCATCTGGTTAAGCACCGTCACTTAGAAATGGACTCTCATGGTGAGAGAGTAACCCCACCTTTGACCATCCCTGAAGGAGCTGATTCCTCAGGATTGCTGGAGCAGAGCAGATTCCAGTCCATTTCTCTAAGTTGGGCTTTAGATTTCCCAGAAGGCCAAGCATCAGCTACCCACTCAGAACAGAGTCAGAAATAGCCCCATGAAAGCAGAAGCCTGTGACTTCTGCTTCACTGTGCATATTCCATAGATCTCCATTTGTCTGTGTTCTTCCTCAGTATAAAAAAAAAGAATGGGAAAAAATACTGGATGAGGGTCATGGCAGCTATATGGGTTGGCAGAAGTCATTCCTCACTTTGATCTTTTTATTAAAATGGGCTGTAGACTGTTACTCACCTCACAAGAATGTTGAGTTAACTCATGTGACCAAAACGAGGACTAGCACATAATAGGTCCAGTATAAGTGTTTGCTTGGTTTTAGTAGGTTTTCACTAAATGTTTAATGTAATTTATCTTTAAAAAAACTTTTTTTCTCAAGCAACATATCTCTTTCAATGTCTTAATGGACAGTTCTATTATTGTTCCAAAGCTCTTCGCCTATCCCTAAAAACAAATACAGTTAGGGAATATGAAAGCTTCCTTCATTCAACATCCATCAAAGATGTACAGAAAGAGAGTCTGCAGTGTTGGTTCTCCTGGGACATTCTCTTAGATCTCTTTCCACGATCGTTCTGTGTTGTGGTTTATCAACATCCAAGTGCTGATACTAGTTATTTGGGTAGAGGAAGCACAAATGTTTTCAGACATGGAGAGAAACATCATGAATCACATCACTAAAAGCACCTTTGAGGACAAAGTCCCTTGAATGACAAGAATATCGATACCTTTCTTTTTTATCAAAGACCCAGGATTGGAGTAGGAAAACCCGCCACTTGCTCCAAGCCAAACAGTGCAGAGCCCTGTGTTTACAATGTGTGGAAGCACACATAAAATAAGCAACATAGGAAGAAGGTTCAACATCTATTTTTAAATACTACCTTCTATTTTAGACTGAACATGTACAATTTCTGTTTAGCGATTTCAGCTAATTGTTGGATTAACATTTTTGGGAACAGATTGCAAACTTCAAAATGGAAAAGATCATTTTAGGGAGGGAAGCTAGGCAGCTGTCAGGGAGTCGGAATTAACATACATTTGCATAACAGATGTACAGTAAGGTGTCTATGACAGACAATCACTGAATATTAATGCTATAGACCATGGCATCATTTGCGTAAATGCTGTCTGCCGGGTATTGAGGTTGGTGTGCTCTTTGCAGAAGACAAAAGGCCAAAGAATGGAACAGATGCGCCAGATATGCTGATGCATCTTAATTTATAACATCCTCATGAAAGACCTTGTGGTGTGGTTTCAGATTTTATTACAAATAATTTGGAGATAAAGGCACTAAGTTATTATCTTTTCCTCTACAGTTATTCTCTCTCAAAGGAAGAAGATTCATTTGTGAACCACCATTGTAATATTCTCAGGAGAGTGGCATTCTTTTTATTAAGTGGGGGTAAGGCAAGGAAGGAAAAAAAAAAGCATCCCTGGAAGTCAGTATTGTGTATTCAGTAGATGTGGTATTAGCATGTTGTTGGACACCTGTCACAGAGCAACTCACCCCCTGCTCGAATGGAAGCAGCAGGTGATTCTATGGCAGGTTTCAAATGGTATTTTTTAAAAAGTGAATTAGTGTTGAAATATAAAACACATTTTGTTAAGTCGATGTTATAAACATATGTTGAGCTTGTACTATGTGCAAAACACTGGTTTCTTTTCTTTGGTATCTTAATCAATTTTTTCCTGCCTTCCAGCCAATCTCTACAGGATACCCTCCCCACTAATTATATTCTGCAGAATTGTTTGCATTCTTGACCTGCTAATCATAACCAGTTCTTGACTGGCTAATTAAAAAATGTCATGCATTTGATTAATATATACATTAGGATGTAACATGTGCCAGACCTTGTACTAGGTGCTGCGAAAGTAAAGGCACAGCTTTCAACCTAAAGATTCACTATCTAGTGAAGATGACAGTCAGTAAACAAATGTTTATTGAGCAATTACTGTATGCTGGGCATTGTCAAGGTGCTGAAAACACAGCAATAAATAAAATTGACAATCACTGCCTTCTAGGCACTTTATTTCTGGTTGCCCAGAGATGATAAATTAATAACCAAATAAATAATATCAGGTAGAGGAAAAATAAGGTAAAGTGAGAGAGAGTAGTAAAGAGTCATTGGGAGTGACTAGGCAGGTCTGCTTTATTTTAAATCATACAAAACCTCCCTATAAAAGTAACATTTGACATGAATGGTGAGAAAGACTCAGCCATATGGAGCATCTGGAGGAATGTCATTCAAGAACAAGAAGTAGCAAACATGAAGTTCCTGAGACAGAGAGCATAAATAGGCAAATAATTTGTCCACAAGGAGATAAGTGCTAAGGATTGCATGGGTTTTACATGTAATAGGTGAAAATAAAGGAGAGAGCTCCTTCATTAGAGTGAAGGTAGAGGGGGACAGCAGAAATAATTTTTTTATGAAGTTTTTTCTATGTTGTAGGCCATGACCTAAGGAAAGATTAAATATGCCAAAAAGAGAATGTGGCATATGCAGTGATCTTAGCAAAGCAAAAAGCAAGACATTTTCTAAGAATTGTATATTGTGTGTATGTGGCTAGATCATAAATTATGGGGCGAAGTGTCAGAATATAAATCCATAAAAGTGAGGTTAGGGTTAGATTGAGAAGAATCTATGTGCTAAACTATGGAGATGTTTATACAAGGGAAAAAGCAGACTTCTGATTTATAGACTTGTCTGAATACACTGGAGCATCTGGTAGAGAGGACAATGTGAGAAGCTAAAACAGGTACCTCAGCAGTTTGGGAAACCTTTCACTCATAGGGAGTCACTCTAATGATAACAAGTTCCTTTGATTCTCGCCACAGTACTTACCCAGGGTCTTTAACAACCCCTAAGTCCCCTTGGGGAGTCAAGAGAGAATGCTCACAATAATCGGCCTCTTTCTGTCATTCCCCTCATCAGTGTTACCTGCCCACATGCAGTTCGGGGGCTCATCATTGCCAGTGTGTACAGGGCTCCAGGACAGAACACTGAGGTCTGCCCCATGGGCTTCTCCTGGTATTTTTAATGGTGCCCCCCCGTACCCTGTGGTGCCAGAATCAGCTTCATTTCTGGGAGCAGGGGTGAGAGATTCTCATCCCATCAATGTCGCAATGTCAGCACTAAAGCAGTAGCCCCTGTGCCTCTTATCCTAGGGACTCTCTTAGGAACCACTTCCCTTATTTGTGCTTGAAGTTTCTCTCTCCATATCCCTAATTGTAATTCCTAATATGCATTGTGTACATACTCTGTCCCAAGGACCATGTTATATTCTAAACATGGGAGATTTTGTTTCAGTCCCCGATATTTTACTCCCATTTAACGAATAAGAAACAAAAATTAGAAGCTTTAAACTGCTTGCCCTGGGTCTTAAAACCAGCAGATGACTGGGCTCAACTTGGTACCCAAGTGAGCTTCATGCAGAGCTCACACTTATAGTCACTGGAATATACTGGCTTTCCAGAGACCTCCGGGATAGTTTGTGAGGTTTGGGCCAGGCAAAGACATGTACCAGGCTTGTCCTTCTGTCTTCAGAGTCCTGCTAAAGTCCCTTTTGTCAAACACAAATACCACCTGAGACCCCATCCCCTGGTCACCGTGACACACCCAGATATGCCTAGAGAATGGCTTGTCTGTCCCAGGGGAGGATTTCCCCACATTGCTCATCAGCTGCACCTGGCTTAATGGTTACATCCATTCAAAGTAGTTACCATCTCCCAGAAGACTCAGTTACTGAATGCAAAGACCCTCTTTTTTGTAATACTGATCTACTTAAATTAAATTTAAATTTCTTATTTCCTCGTCTGGTTTTTTTGGTTGTTTTTGTTTGTTTGTTTGAGCTCTTCTGTTACCCTCACCAAGAACAATTATAAGAGATATTCAAAAAGGGAGAAGAAACTCTTCGTTAAAACCATTGATTACCTGATGGGAAATAGCATGATGTGATGAAAAGACCCAAATTCTGCTCTAAATTCTTGCTGCCTTGGTTATCATGTGCCAGAACCCACTGGTGAAAGTCGAACAGTCCCTGAGAGGGGGAGTGAGGATGAAAGAAAAAACAGAGACAAGAGAAAGATTCGGGAGGGCTCACAGTCAATCCTGCAGCCTCAAGTTTATTCAGTACACCCTATTTATGCATTGCGATTGCATGGGAGACTGACAACTGCTTGCACCTGCACAGGGAGCCTTTTGCTCTCTCAAGGCTCCCATCCTCCTCCTCAATAATCAGCTTGTTCTCTGGAGCAACAGGTGCTTCTCAGTCACTACCAAAGTAGCAAGGTAACTGCAAACACCTGCTGAGCAAACAATCCCTTGTTTACCCAGAGGGCGGCCATCAAACAAACAGCCCCTGACAATCATGGGACAGGTCAAGAGATAAGGGAATAGCTCAGCTAGAGATAATCATCAGGGAAGCACCAGTCTCCTAATTCTTCTTTTTAGTCAACTAAATTTTGTCTTCTGTGTGCAACTGTTCTTACCAGCGGTAATAGTAGTAGCCAAAGCCAGATTTTAACCTCCTGCCTAATACCCCGCCAGTAGCTAGCATCATCACTTTCTCTTTTCTAGCTGGTATCTGAAGCCTCCATGTTTAGATTATTCAGTAAATGGCCAGGTGCCATTATGAGTGACAACTTTCTTATTCTGCCAAAGCTGATAGGTGTTGCCAGGGTCAAGGATGTCTCTATGTCACCTCACTGCCAGAACACCTTTTTGAGTTTGATTTAAAGGAGGGGCTATCTGACTCCATCAACTGTGTATCAATTAAATAAATCCAAATTGAGATGCTCCATGAGTAGGGATCTAGCATTACTGAGTCCTGAGATACCTGTTAAGAAAGCATCAGTTGTATCAGGCGTGGTCTTCTCTTAGAAGTGACTGAAGTTTAGGAAATTGGAGTCAACCTGTTATAGAGGGACTTAAAGATGTTTGAATGCCTAGAAATTAAAGTATATTTAGATGAAAGGCAGGGGATGAAGCTCTTATGAGAGAGAGGAAAGATTGTACAGTGCTATTTAAGACCCGATGACAAATTTAAATTGTATCATAGGTGATGGGAACCCACTTAAGTATTTTACAGAAAGAATGGCATACTTAATTTTGCTTTAAAAAGTCACTCTAAAAACAATATGGAGAATAGATTGGAATTGAGCGAGAGGGAATTAAAAACTGGTGGATGGTCACAATAATGCAGATGAAAAATGATGAGAGTAGTTTAGATTTAGACTAAGGTTGAAAGTAAAAAAAAAAAGATGGAAAAGAGATTATGGAATATTTAAGAGATAGAATAAAGAAAATTTGGTGACTGAATGTGTATGTAAGAAAGAAGTTAAGATCAAGATAATTCCCCCAATTTAAAGCTTGGGCAACTGGGTGAATAGTGAGATTATTTTATGGTGGCTCTAAAGATAACGAGTATATTTTGAACATGTAAACTCTAAGAGAAGATGTCCTCTAACTGTTTTTTTTTTTTTCTGGACCTGGAACTCAGTAGAAATTGGATTGGTTCTAAACATGTAAAAGATTTTGACACAGAAAGCTTAGAATTTAGCCTTCAGTAGGGGGGATAATGTTAAAAGGCTGTGGGCTGAGGAGGTAGCATGTAGGATAGAGTCCCACAAAGCACCAGCACTTACATGGCATGTTGAACCAATACCTCTCCCTGTTTGGCCTTACATATAACTGGATAAAGAGGACCTCACAAAGGAGACTCAAAAAAAACAGTCACATACATAAATGTAGATGAAGTATGTGAGGGCCCATGCAGGTGAGCATCCCCTGCAGGAGAAGAAAGTGAACAGGGTGTACTTTTCTGAAAGTTCATCCAAAAAAAATGACCAGAAGTGTCTTTAGATTAAAAATACTGGTATTTGGTGACTTGAGTGAGAACAGTTCCAATGAGTGATGGTATTACATCTAAACTGCACTGAGTTGAAGAATGAGTGTGAAATTAGGACCTGGAGGCAGCCAGTTTGGGCAATGCCTGTGAGAAGATTAATATCAGGGTGAGAAGTAGAGTGATAGTTGGTTGCTAGATAGATGGTTGAAAGTTTTTCTCTGTGTATCTGGGTGGGGGGCGTGTTTCAAATGAAACAGACTTAAGCTGATTCAAAATCTGGTGGAGTGTGTCTATAAAAAAATAAAAGAAATGTTAAAGATACAGGGAAGATGTTAAATCAACCAAGTGAGGCTCCTGAGAAAGCTGGAGGGACCACCTTGGTGAAGAAGGAGCTAGTAGCATCATTTTAACAAAAAGAAAGAAGGAAAGGCTAGCAAAGTGAATTTGTAAGTTTAGTGACAGATATTTGAAGAACTTCTAGCAGCTTCAAGGGCTTCTAATCTCTCTTTAGTAGAGAAAGTAGAATCTGTTAAGTGTGATGGAGTAAGATAATGAAATTCCAAAACTTTAGAGCCACAAAGGTTTAAAATAACTGTTACAAAGAAAGAAGTAGGCCCGGAAACCTAGAAGTACCAGGCAGAGCTGAACAGACTCTCTAAATTTTTCCCTCTGAACATTGTTCCTCCTGCAAAGCCATGATGGAAGCTGCACCATCCAAATGAAGGGAAAACAGTGCTTTTGTCTGTAAAGCAGAATGTGCAGGTTCTTATATTCAATCAACTGCATAATCATCTTCAAGCCTTAACCCCCTCGTCTGTTCACTCTCTGTTCATATAAGCTGTTCACTCTGTTTTCTGCTAAATGTGTTAATCATAACAAAAACATATTCACATGACTGAGTGAATTCTGCTCTGAATAAATGTCCTAGAGTCAGCACATACCACCATCATAAATGTCCTGGGTTGGCTGGCCTAGGAATCTGACCCCATCCCACTCATCACCTTTCCCATTGTGTGCATCCCAGTGTTGACAATGTAAGACAGGCTTATACATACTTTTGACAGCTGGATGATAACTTTGATGAGCTGAGGGGGTACTGTTTCGGCAGCTTCATCTGATTTCAACCACTTATCTGATAATATGTGGCATCAGGTTGAAGTTTAATACAGGTTAAGGAAGTGCATTAAATAACACCACAGATGACTCTGTGAGGTTACAACTTTCCAGGCACTGGTGATATTTTGGAAAGGGTCTGTTGGGGATCGCCTATGGGAAAACACAGAGAACATCCTTGAGTTAGAGAGAAAAATGTTGACCTGACCTACTTCATAAGTCTGTTTCAAGATTTGATGTTAATAGTCTCAGGGAAGGGAAGCTACATAAACACAAAAGTGTTGCATATGAGGGAACTGAAGATCCATGAATGTTAATATTCTCAGGAGTAACAGGGTGATGAGGAAAGCAGCATGGCCAAGGAATGGGTGAACTAACATCCTAGCTCATTTATTTGCTAAATGACACTAAGCACCTTAACTAATATTTCTGTCATCAATTTCTATTTTATTAAAAAAAAAAGTTGAAGTCTGTTTTGATTCCTCAGTAGGACTAGTTATATTTGAAATGCTCAACTGTGCTGGTGGCTATTGCATTAGCCTGTATAGTTACAAGATCTCCATCATCACAAAAAGTTCTGTTTGACAGCACTCTTTTAAGGATGAGAGATAATCTGTACAAAAAGAAAATGCCCAGCACATATTAACTTTTCAGTAATTATAACTAATATTTAAGACCATATGCCAAAATCTGTATGAAGTGTATTACATATATTATTTAATGTGATTTTTACTCCCATCCCATAGATGAGGAAATGAAGCCTCAAAGAGGTTAAATAATTACTTAGAGAAGTTAAATAATTATAATAAAAATTATAAGCTCATATTTTTAAGAATGTCTTCAAAATCACAGAGGAAAAAATATCAGAAATAGATTTCATACACTCATTTGTCTGACCATAATTCTATACTGTTATATGTCTGGCAACGTGCTTTTATATGCACTAAGAATGGCAGAAAAACTTCAGCTGTGGTGAAAGGGACGGACAGTAAAGAATTCTGACAGTTTTATGAGAAAAAGAGAACAGAGTAGAAAAGACCGTTGAATATAAAGAAAGTAAGGACTAAAGTTGATGGTCTCTATGTTCTATAATCTTAGACTCTAGGATTCTGAAAGGTCTCATATTACATGTTCTATTCTTTCAGAAATAATTGAGAGGTATAGTTATTTATTGCAAGAAATAAAGTATTTTCTTTTTGTCTTTGCCAATCAATACCTGCCTCTTTGAGGAGACTTCTATTCTGAGAAACATTTAGAGAGGAGCAATTTGATCTCAGAAGCAAAGAAATAAGTTATGAAATGGGTCCGAGTACTTGAGTGTAAGATCTTATCAATAGGACAAATTATGCTTTTAAGATGTGCTATCTTTGCCCAAATCACATGCTTCAGAAATAAGTCAAGACGTTCAAGATGTTCAAGTAATAGGCACATAGCATCTTGTTAAACACATTCCTGATTTAAAGGATAAAACAGAATCGACAACTACAAAGCAGGTGATGATATAATAATCATAAGAATAATAATTATTGGATGGATATATTATAAATAAATCAATATAACATCTTGATGGTGGTTATGATAATTAGGATAAACTAGGTTATACCAAGAAATCTCAATGCTTAAAGCGAAAAAAAGTGTTGATTTCTCACTCACACTACAGCTAACCTGAGTAACTATAGTTTTCCTTGGTGGCTTTCTTCTAGTTGGTAACTCAGGGACCCAGTATCTGGAACTTGTGTTTTCCAAGGACTTGAGAGTCATGTAGTGTACTTAGCATACAAGCTTGGAAGTATCTTACATTAATACTGTCCACCTTCCATTCACCAGAACCCAGTTACATAGTCTACAACTCGACTGTAAGAGGTACTGGTTAAGGTTACCGTACTGTAGGCCCAAACCAGAGATCATAACATATGTTTAAACACATGTATCTGCAAGCTATTTGCTTATTTAAAAAAAATAGCCCCTTTGCTTTTAAATAGCTACTCATTTTTATAGATTCTCCAAACTCTTCTTCCTCTTAAATGTGTCCTTTCCCACCCTTATCAAGTAGACTTCATTTCTACTTCATTAAGATATTCAGCATCAGCAGATAGACTTGTTACTCTCTTTTCAGCTTGTCAGTCTCCCTCTCAGAGGAGTAAGTTTCCCCTTCTTATGTAAAACCGAATCCTCTCTAAGACGCTCCTTTGCTTCTTCCAGACCTTGACCTATTAATTATTCCTCTCTTTCCTGTACTTTTACTTCTGTGTATTTTATTTCTTTTGTAAACTTGTTGAATTCTTTTTCATTCTGAAAACGCTTCTTGATAGTCAGATTGCAATCCACCCAGAAGCACTGTTTGGTCTGTGTTTACCCTTCATTACTCAATCTTAGAAGAATAATACTTCTAATTTATTTTTAAATATTTGTCTTTATAATACTTATTAAAATCTAATTATATGTTGTTGTGTGAGACTGTTTATTGCTTGACTTTTTATTCACTCTGCTTCCCAGTGCTAAGCCAGGGCTGGTGCATGGTAGCTACCTCAAAAATAATTGGGGATTCCATCCACGCAATTGATGCAAACTAAAATAGTCAATTACATTATCATTATTAAATCTAATGGATGTATTTGCATCTTCACTTTCTTGGATTATTCTGCTGCATTTCACAACAATAGATGACCTATGTTTTTTAAACCATCTTGATGTCCATGACACATTGAACTCTTAGTTTTGTTGCATCCCTTTCAGTCTATTTACTAATTGTCTACTTTCTGCTCCACCACAAACCCAACTAGAGTTGCTCCTGGAGTTTTATTGTTGGGCTGCAGGTCCCCTCAGTATTCATATTGCTAAGCTGATTATTCATCCACTTTTAAGATTTCTGCTACCACCTGTACACCGTGACCTTCCAAAATATATACTAATCTTAGACTTCTTCCTTGAGCTACAAAATTTGGAGCCATACTGCTTGTTCGATATCATCCTCAAAATGCCTTATGGCATTGCAAATCCTACGGATCCAAATCTGAATTCATGATTCCTCAAGATTGCTCATGCTCTCTCCATATCTCAGGGCCATTGTCCAAACAGTTATCAAACTAAAAATCAAGACACACGTTTTTTTTCTTTTGCCACTCTCTAGCCTACCAGTTCCTAAATAAGTCCTGCCTTCATACTTCCAAACTTGTCCTGCATCTTTCTTCCCCTCGCTATCCTTTCCATTTCTCTCACCTCTTTCTCTACCCTGGATTATGAAAAGCCTCCTGTCAATCTCCTGGCCACCAGACCCTTCCAGCTAAATCCTTTCCCCACACTGCAGCCAAACTGACTTTTTCAGAAGCAAGTCTGACCATTTCACACTTTGACTGAAACCCCTTCAAAGGTGCCCCACTGTGTATAAGATAAGGTCTAAACACTTTAAGATGATTTGGACCACCTATCACTTGACCCCTCCCTAACCTAGTGTTTTGCATGTTTGCACCTCTGGTTAGTAGAACTAGTTTTCTGTGTACATCCTGTTGTCTTACTATGGTGTTTTGCTTTAAAAAAGCTAAACAAACATTACCTGACCCCTCCTCATTCTTAGTCTTCTCTCAGGCGTCACTTCCTCCAGAAAATCTCTATATTCCTGTCCAATCCAGTTAGGCACCAGTTCTCTGTGCTCATACAGTGCCCTAAAGGTATCTGTGACTTTAAATTGTATGGGGCAGAATTGTGGCAAAACCTGTTGACTATACTGTGTGAGTGAGAAGTAATCTTCTATAGTATAAAGTTATTAAGATTCAGGGGTTAATTTCTTACCACAGCCTCACTTCGATAATTCTGCGTAAACTGTGGCTAGCATATTATACAAATGAAGCAGGAGGTGTAGAAAAGTTGGGTCCCCACCATTCGGATGAACAAAAAACCATTCTCTTATCGTCTCCAGCTCTAGCTTCACTGGACCTATTTTACTAGGAAATATTCAAGGAGAGCCGATTTGACTCTAGAAGGAAATGAAGAAAATTATGGATGACTGCTCTCTCTAAGTACAGCAAACATTTGTAGAATAAATGAGTTTGCTGTTTATAATCTGTTTTCCACTCTAGCAAAGCTGGTGCCATTCCATCCGAGCTGAGGAGCTAGTGGAGCTTGAATTATCTATGAAGACTCTGCCTCTTTGTCATGCAGCCTGGCCCTCAGAGGACAAGTTTGCACACAGAAACACAATGAGGCAAAATCAGAGACCAGCAAACAGGGCTGTTCTCTGGAGGCTGGTACGTCCCACACCTGTTTGTGGACAGGAGACATTTTGATGTCCCTTATGGAGGAGCATCAAGGAAATGGACCCTGACATGCATGTTTAAGGCTTACTGATTATTCACAGAATGGCTGGACTTGGTATCACACTGTGTCTGCCTGGACATAGCCAAGCACAGGAAAGGCAATGGGACAGTGGAGCCCAGATTATGACATGCGACTTCCAGATGAAAACACAGCCAAAGGCCTCATGAGGAAACAGATACATGCATCACATCACATCACATATTTAGTCCTTCGATAGATGAAAAGGGTCTGTAACTGGCTCCATTTCACTGCAAACATTTTGGATCATTGCCATATTTTATCTCCTAACTAGTGCACATTGGTTGCTTGGGAAATTTCTAGAACCTAAAGCTTTTTCAGCCTTGCTTAGTGACTTCCCTGCCACATGGTCCCAGTGAAAAGCAGAACCTGTCTTTCACCTTCAAAGCCAAAAGTCCAGATCATACTTTTCTAGCCTCTCTTGCACCTTGGGACATGTCTCAGCCATTTGGATGTGCACAACCAAACTCTGAGTTGGGAAGAAGAAACACAAAGAAGCAGGGTCCTCAGAGAACACGTTCTGGGGACAGTGGCAATGGTGGCAGCAAGGTCCACAGGTGAGGGTAGCAATACTCACGATGACCACAGGAGGGACATAAACTGGCACATCCAGCATTCATGCAATAGCAGCAGTGCCTAACCAAAATCCCACTGGGCTTGAATTTGGCTGGGATTCTTGGTGGCCTGGAATTCCTTGTTCTGGGCCATTTTCTGCCCCTAGTTCTCCAACCTTCTTGACAAATCTTTAATTTCCTAATGGCCTTGAAATAAAGTCCTTTTCTTCTAACATCAAAAAAAAGTTTCTGTAGTTGCTATTACAACTCTTTGCTGAAAAACTTCCTCACTTTCGTGACAAGATAAGAGACATTCATAAAACAATTATTATAAAGTGCTGTTCATGAAGTCTCTTCATAATATAGACAAAGAGAAATGGTCTCAGCATTAAAAATCAATGTAACTTGCAATATACCTCATTTAATTTGTCATCTTAGATCAGTGATTCTTAACCAGGGGCAATTTTGTCCCCTAAGGGACATTTGGTTAAGTTTACCATTGTCATCTAAGGGGTAGAAGTCAGGGTTGCTGCTAAACACCCTACGATACATAGGCAGCCTCCAGGACAGTAAATTACCTGGTCCAAAGTGTCAATAATAGCAGGGTGAAGAACCTAATCTCAGATTATTTGAAGCTCAGTGGACCTTAGGGCCAACTAATTACATGACTCCTCAAATTCTTAGAGGTTCTTAAACTCATAGAGGAGACACCCAAACTTCCTTCCATGTTTTACAAGGACTTTTATATTAATGTCTTCCTCTACCCAACAAATAGTTATTGTTAGCTCTGTATCAGAGACCATGCTGGTTATGTGAAATAGATGGAAGGAAAAAAACTCCACCACAATGCTATCTTTCAGGGTTTTCACACAAAAAGGGTAGGCAGACAACAAATAAGTAAATTAACAAAGAATTCATAGATATAAATGTTATAAAGATAATAAAGGGGAAGAACCTATGTTAAGTGATAGAAATTAACGAGGGAAAATCAACTTGGAGAACATGGTCACAGAGGCTTCTCTGAGGAGGTGGCATTTTAGAAAAAGCTAGAGAAAGAGCATGTCAAGCAGAGAAAAAAGTGTAAGTGGGGTCTTATGACAAGAAAGGGCTTGATAACTGAGGAACTGAAAGCAAGCCAGGGTCATTATGGAATACCAGGTGAGGGCAGGACAGTGGCAGACAAGGTAGGAGGCACAGAAAGAGGCCTGTGGTGTCTCCCAGTGTACTGACTGACAGTGATGATCTGTGTGGGGTGCCAGGGGCACTCACCTGTACCTGGGCCTGCATCATGCCCCTAGCTAATCCTCACAGACATTTCCCCATAGGGGCCAGTTTGTGGCGAGGCCAGTGCTCATGATACTTATTATAGCTGTAGGGCTCACTTCAGCAAAAGCCGTCCGGGACCTCTGGAGAGCAAGATCTATTATCCACAGGTCCTGGAGGGTACACAGCATGCCTAAAAGGCCCATGGCAAGGTCAGGGACACAGAGAGGAGAACTTGAACCCCGGACCCTGCCTTGACAAGAGCCTGAGGGTGGGGCCCATAGATTTGAACAAGTTCACTCTTATTTGGCAAATTTAAAGCATAAGATTGGGAATTAGGGCACAGGAAGGGAGAAGTGATGTCACTCATGCTATCTAGGTTACCCAAGGCTTTCTGAAAGGGAATCTACATGGGTGCTTATAACCTAGTTTCTTCTCTAGTTGTTTTGCTAGTGGCTATAATTTACCCCTGGCGATATGTTTATGCAAGGTTGTTGTCTTTTGAAATGGATGCCACTCACTCAGAAGCTTAATGTCAGGCACTTAGACCTCAAGGTCACATGCAATAGAGCTCCATAGGCTGTGAAGAAGAGGTGGCAAAAGGATCCTTCTGTTCACATGTCCTAAAGATTCTTGAGCTATCTAAACATGGAAGTGTTTTGCACTTGCCCAGAATGGTAAAAAAAAACAACAACAACAAAATCCATCAATAACATTGTTATTTCACCATGACCAGAACTCCAAGTTGACAGTTTTATTTATATCTAATGAATTAAAATGTAGACTCGATTAATTTGTATTAGTTGGCATCATTTAATAAACAAAAAAAGCATATGATCTGTAAGGGAGAAGTTTGAAATCCTTCAGTTAAGTCCAGCTACTCCATGTTATGCTAGGTGAAACTGAAATGCACAAAGCAAACAGGATCTGTCCAAGGTCACATAAATTAGAGAAGCAAGTTTAAGACCAGATGTCCATATACCTATCTTGATGTCCTTTCCACCAAACCACCCTGAATAGATACATGCAATCAGGGTACGTGAGACAACCTAACTAAAGGAAAGAATCTGATTTCTCCCTTTAGAGAAAGATCTTGCCTGAGTTCTGAACTCACTCTAATGAGCTACGCTTTCCCTTGTTGTCCAGCACAGAGTGAAATTTACTTCCAGAATGACCCTTTTCTTGTGCGTCGTGAATAATCATGGCCATCAGATTAGAGGCCAGCTTCACATTTTCTATATGCTGGATCCAAATGACTGCCTGGAGGTTTTTGGGTCCCTGATCTATGCAGTAGGCAATCATTAATTTCCATTCTATCAGCCATGCGGAAAAGCCTATGCCAATGTTCACACTGCCTTTTCTTTAGCTGGCAAATAAATTATTCCCACCTTGATGCCTCTGAACTGAATTCATAACTGCTGTTAATTAATATTATGTGTGTTTGTCTGTACTTGACAAACATGAGATAAATAAAAGTTCCAAGGAGACCAATTCAGGCAGGGACTAACGGTGGAGCTCTTAACAGCCATTAACTACTGGAGGCAAGCAGACACTTGCAAGGGCATTGCCTGTGCTGCCCAGGGTGAAATCGGCAAAGACAAAGACACTGCCTAGTTTTGGAGAGGAATACATCTTGTTGGTCTGAGATTAAATGCTAACATTTCTGTTTACTACTCGTGAGAGCTTAAAACATTTTTTTAATGCCCTGAATTTCCATTTTCTCATTTATAATGGAAAAATAATAATATTCATAGCTAACATTTATTGAGCCCATAGAACTGTATGCCAGACACGTCTCTATATAGTTAATAGGATTTAACTCAGGTTATATATTAACATCTTGATTATAAAGGTAAAGAAAAATAAATAATTTGAATAATTTGGCCAGGATTACATGACTGAAAAATAACATAGTGAACATAATCTAAAACTTTTCACTTAATTTTGTAAATGCTATGAAATTTTAGTCCAGCTATTGTGTCATTTTTCTTTCTCCTGAAAAGAATGAGTGAACACTGGATTTTAAAGAGATAAAAATGGCAAGGCTATTTCATGACCTTGCTTGGCATACAGCCTCAGCCTCATTCTTCACCCAAATGTACTTTCGTGAGAATCAGGTTGCTTCAAGAGGAAATTATTTTTATTTTGTCATTTTATTTTGTTTTATTTTTTTAACTATTGAAAGATTAGCTGAGCTTCATGTGAATTTGCCCAGAAATATAAATATTCTAGAAAGCTTTGAGTAGGCCTTGCCATCTGCAGCACTTATGGGGGTGCAGGACTGCAGCCATGGTGCCTGTCACACCCACAATGAAGGAGTTTCCACAGGGGCACCCCACCTTTACCCTCCCTGAACTCCGCTGTGCTTTGTGCTTTCGCAAGCGAAGCCCTTACAGCATTGCTCACAATGCGGTCTATTGTGAGCATGTGCTCTAGAAAATAAGGACCGCGTGATCTGTGAAGGAGGCCGTAACCTAGAGCCTTACTGTATTTATTGCATTTGGTTGGCACAATAGCAAACCCAGACCAGCACAAGGATGGTAAATGCATCCTTCCGAACAAGCAGGATGAGGCAGAAACCCTCCAAATGTTCTGTCCTGTCCACCGTAAGTATGAAAGGTGAGGAATCCCATAAAATCACCCATCAGGATGCTGGAAGTAATAAGTGGCCATCTAGGAAAGCTACCGTTATCCATTCGGATCTCGGTGTCTGTGGCCCAAGAGGCCACACCAGGGCCCCCAGAGGGGATTCCCTAGAGTTGATGTTTATCATGTGTTGATTTACACTGATTGCCTCAGCTCTAACTTCATTCTTCACTTTGAATTTTCAGAGGTGTTTTTATAGTTATAAAACAACAGAAATGTGAAGTGAACCAGTCCCTTAAATTTTGGTATGTGTTCATAGTTCTTTATTAAGCCCCAATCCCCAGTTTACTATTTTAGCTTTTCTCACCTCTACTTTCTTATTCTTTCTATGTTTTGTGGTCCTGATCTTCACTTAGGGGTGGTAATAACCATGTCTGAGATCTAAACTTGCCAACTGGCCATCTCTGCTTGTCTGTAGCTGTCTACTCACCTACCGAAAACCTCTTCCTTCTTGGTTTCTCATCACAGGGGATGTGTTTTCTACTTTTGACTTCTTAAAGAATGAGACTGGGCTTCATTCTTATCTCCTTTGCTCCTAATCAACTTTCAAGTCATGCTGAACCTACCTTCCAACTAATTCTGAAGTCCAACCACCTGTCTTCTCATGCTCACGTGACCTCTCACCCACGAGAACTCTTGACCAGTTTTCATGTCTCCTATCTTTCTCCCTTCCAGCCATTCTCTGCCCCATAGCCAGGATGTCGTTTCTGAAGTTTGCATGTGATTATGGCTGAATAAAGCATTCCAGTGGTTTCTAATTGCTCTCAGATCAAGGTGATCCATAGAGAAAAGAAGTAGTCACACTATAAAGTGAAACAAACAAATAAAAATCAACAATAATGAGAAAGGATTCCCATATTCTTCCAGTCCCTTTCCCATCTTTCCTAGAAGCTAAAAGCATTTTTGCACATGGGTTCCATGAGACATCTCTATGCATCTTTGCTTTTACCTGTTTGTTCATTCTTTTTACTTTAAAGTAAGAATTCATGTTAATATATCGTTTCTTTCTATGTGACAGGTAATATGTATCTATCTGCACACATACACAAATACAGAGTCTCGTGTAATTACAACCATAACTCTGAAGCATTTTTGTTATAATTTCCATTTTACAGATGAGGAATATAAGACTCAGAGAAAGGGATGTAACATATCCAGGGTCCCACAGATAAAAACTATGAAACGAACTATAAAATTAAAATGTTTTGATTCTCAAGTGCATATTTTTTTCTATTTTTTCTATTTTCCCACCCCCCTTCATTTGGATCCCGATATCAGACAATTGTTTGAATTCATTCCTTCATTTTTCAAGAAACACATATTAGTACTCTACCTAGACACTATATGCAGGCAATTTTCTCATGAGTTTTTTTATAATTTGATATACTGTTAATGGACAATCTTCCATGAACATCCCACATTTCTCTATGTCTTACATCAGCCATCATAATGGATTACCAAATATCCTTGGAAGAGAGAGATTGCATTTCCCTCCAGAGCACCAGGAAGACTGTTTTCCCAGACAGTACGATGAAGATGATGTCTCCTCCTGGGGCAGATATTGGGCACATTTGCGAGCAGTCCTTTTCCAATACTGAGAATTTCCAGGCTTAAAGTTGCTCAATTGTAAGGCCAGCTCTTTGAGTACACAGCCTCTATGTGGGCCACTTCACATTACCCGAAAGGAAACTAGAGTGAACTTGAAGCTCATACTGTCTTCTATACCACAAATAGTCAAGTCCCTTGCTCCTGACCCATAAATCGTGTATATTCTGCCAGCATCTGTGTATGGCATATTCACTTATAAGCTTACAAATGATAAAAACCTTAGATCTTTCAAAGTTCTTGATGAGGATGATTAACAAAAATAATTCTGGGCTAATAATTATGGATGATACAACTTGATCCACCAACATTTACATAAATTTCTAAGTCATAGAGTCAGTATTAGAACCCAGATCTCTACCTGACTTCCAAACCATCAAAGAAGGTATAAAAAAGTTAAAGAGGGAAATAGGATTAATAAAACAGCCTTAATCTATCAGCTGTATGCTGCAATACTGAAGACACATGACAAGAACTTTTGGAAAGACTGGCATTGTAAATTATCTCAGGAATTGGTACAGGGAATGGTGAGCAGCAAGTGAGTAGATGGATGATTTTAGAGGTTAAAAGACTGTGGCGTCAAACAGCCTGAGGTTCCAATCTGACATTCTGCATGACACTGAACAATTTATTTAACCTGTCTGAGAAGTAATTTTCTTATCTCTAAGGCAAGAATAATAGATCCTATCTCATAAGAGTGTCTTAAGCATTAAGTGATGCTTAAGCATTAGGTGATGTATAGAGCATTTAGCATGAAGCTTCACACATAAAAGGTAGTCATTAAATGACCACTATTAGCATTTCTAATAAGTCCTCAGTAAAGTTTGCATGAGTGATTGATTGATTTCTCTACATCAATTTACCTGCAACTTAACTATCGGATCAGTTACGACTAGTATCTCCCTAGTAGTTAGCAATGTAATCAGGGTTATAAATACAGATCACTACTTGAATCATTGCAGCTTTTAGACCTGAAGAAGCCCCTAATTTTGACTGTGGTAAATACTAATAGATATTTTTGTTACAAAAATATCTTCAGGCTGTAATTTTGAGATGGCATTAAGGCTGAGCTCTCACTTTGTGCCTTTCCACAATGGTGTGAGAAATTACAAGGCTGGGGCTTTTCCTGGTTGTCCATTTGTCTCTTTCCCATCTTGCACTGCAGTTGCCAGGCAACGATGCAGTGGTGGTAGTGATGGTGCATATTTAATGTGAGAGTCTTCGTTCTAGAGCTGGTCCAGGGAGCACCGAAAAGGAACACTGGGAAGTGTACTTTTTCTCAACAGCTGGACAGTCATGCCATTAATGTAAATACTCCCATCATTAAAAGAGCTGCTTCTGCTGAGAAATCCCATCACCAGCTTTTTGCAAACTGGAAAATGCTGAAAATCACAAGGCACAATAGCTCTTGAGTTCATTCCCATTTCCACCTGAGTCCCTTGGTCTAAACACACATCGTAAATGCACCGATCCTTCTTGGAAAATAATCCGAACTTGTGATAGACTCTGAAAGAGGGCTTACAAATCTCCATATCAAACATGCATCAGCTATACGGAATTAGTTAGGGAACAGTTCTGTTATTCGAACGTTAAAGAGAAGAGTTGGAAAAAGAGAGTGGGAAGTACAAAGGAAGGATGAAAAAGAACACACAATTCACTTACTGGCAACCAACCATCTGTTTCCTGTCATTAAGAAGAAAATCAAAATGAAGGTTAAGAATGTCTCTTTTACATTAGTAAGTGAGGCCTCCCTAATTAATTATAGTTAAATGTCACTAATATAGGATAATGAGTTTAAGCTTACAGAGTGTGCTGAGTAGCATTACACAGCAGTTAGGCACAGGGGCAAGAACCAGACTGCCTTGGTTTGGATCCCAGCTTTTCAACTGATTGAATTTTGGAAGGTCATTTTTCCTCTCTGTACCACACTTTTTTTATGCATAAAATGTGACTGAGATGTGCTTCCTGGTCCAAAAGAGTGTGGCTGTTACTAACCAAATGGTTCCAAGCTTGAAGATGGTTGGAATTCAGCTTTCATAACCATCTATGCCATTTATGCAGACCCTAGGAGTCACATCTTCTCCTGGAGAAAATCTTCTCGACTCACACTGAACTTCTCCCTCCTCCATCACTTTTGATTCTTTTATGATGGATCCCCTGGTCATTGTTTAATATTTTCTTAACTTTACTAACACTCTAATAAATAATTTACTCTAGAATAATTTAAATAAATTACTCTAGAATAATTTTAAAAGGCACACATAATTAATGCAAGTATATGATCATAAATTTAAAAATGTGTCTGATGGTACAAAATACTGTCAGCCAAAATTATATAAATAAAACAAACAAGCAGAAATCCCAACCAGGGGCTTTTCTGAAGGCCAAGATCAACTCTATCCCTCTGGTATTGCCATTCATCTTCAAAATGGCTTCGAGGTGTGAAACCAAAAGACTTGATTTTATCTTTTTCTCTTTCTTTTTTTCAATTTTTTCATTTTCCAACATCTTACCCCTTAAGAACTTCATAGGAATGGTGAGAAGACAAGAAGCTGTGATTTATAAGGTATAAATCTTTTTCTTCAGTGCGGGATCCCAGAATGCTGAAAAATAAAATGCTTGCTAATGAACTGGGTGAAATCAAGATTCTTAAATCAACTATTAAAACAAGAATTTAATTAGCTCTTTTGACCACCTTAGCCCAAGAAAGCAGGAATGTGCCCCTTTGTGGCTGAAAGCACATGACATCTGTGTTTTTACAGAGCTAGATGAAAATCACAGTCACTAAGGCATTTGCAGTTCCTGTATTGGATAAGTTAGTCTCTCTGAGCTTCGGTTACCTCATCTCTAAATTAGGAATAATAGCACTGCTTCATAAAGACTTGTGAGGCTACATGTACATAAAGATTCTGGAACGGCTCTGTCTTTCCACTGTTGAAAGCTGTGATAAGCTTCAGGGATAAGGCATGGCTGTGATATTTTAAATCTCTCTAAAATTATCCTAAACATGTAGCTAGTGTAGAAAACTAGGTTTGGTTCTCCCCCAGGATCCTCTGAGCCATCACATAAAACACATCTCAAAATTGCTTCACCAGAAGGTGGGAAACCTGGAGCATTAATTCACTGGCCCCTATTCTCCCATTAGTTGAGGGTGGTTCCCAGAGCATTCCTGGGGCTATACATTTCTGGGTTGTGCCTCCTTGCCCACAGAAGGAAAGCATGAGCAGGGAAGAGAAAAAATGGCTGCTTGAGGTGGAAAGATGAACACATGCTGGGAACTGTCTTTGATGTATAAACTTAGGTGGTGGACCAAATATGTGTGGAACAGACTATTAATAGCACTCACTATATTGGTGAGTTGACAACTGTGCTAGATTGAAAAATCAGAAAACCTGAGGATAAATCCCAGCTCTCTATTTAACCAGATATGAGTCACTTCTTCATTTATTCAACAGATACTAATTGAGCACCTACTAAGTACCAGATTATCTTCTAAACAGTGAAGACAAAACAACAAAACAGATAAAATTTCTGCCTTCATTATCCTTAGGATGTTTTGAATGTTCAAGTTCTATACATATTAATTTTCAAAAAAAGAGGTGATTTTTATTGGAATAGGAGTCACAGTATTTCACATGGACAGGACCATAAAATAAATAAGTGAAACTGAGTTGGTCAAAGAAATTGTAAAAAATACTTTTGTTATTTATAGTTGATTTGTTTGATTTGGAGTTCAGATAGATGTTCAAATGTCCCCTTTTTATAAGGATGCAAGTCATACTGGATTAGGGTCCATACCAATGATCTCGCTTTAACTCATTGCTCCAGAGAAGACCCTATGCTGAGGTGCTAGGCACTAGGACTGCAGCAAATAGATTTGGACAGAAAGGGACATAGCACAGTTCAACCCATAATACTCTCCTTTTACTTGTTTACTCTTGACATTCTAGAACCTTCTTTTCTCCATTATCCTCTCAGAACTTTATATTTTATCAGTTGGTCAATGCAATCTTTTTCATTCAGGCTTATTTTTCTTGATAGCCCACTCTTTCCAACTAAATATATTCTCTTTTTCTCTCAAATGTTCATTAGATTTAGCTTTCATTTTTCTCAGGGCATTTACTTCTTACCTCATAGCATACTCTTTGTGTTCTTTATCCACTTACTAGACTGTGGGTTACTTTGTAGATGGTCTAACTGTCTCCCCACACAGTATCAAATGCAGATCTTAAGATTTAGGAATTGAATAAGGGCATGTTTGTGTACCTGGCTATGTGTTTGCCAGTAATTATAGTAACCAGTCTGAATTTCAGCGGTTATAATTAATTTGTATCTATATCTTTCATATGAGGCATATGCCTGGCACAGAAGCATGACTCATTGAAGTGAATGATGATTTTTCTGAATTGCCATGTACCAGGGATGAAAGGGAAATGGCTGATAAGAAAGGTCAACCAGCCCCGCACTTGCTCCCTAATTCCTGCCGGCATCTCACTGAGGTTTTTCTCTGGTCTGTGAAATAGGATTGTCAGGTGTGGGCTAAACAAGCTCCTTTCAACAAAAGCACCCACAAGGGTCACCTCGGCTGGCAGCATGTCACCAGAAGTGAGCAGTGCACCGCTATCACAGGTGCATTTAAGGTTCACATTAGCACATATAGAGTTACAGAATAAAATGACTGGAAAAAGAAATTTTATAGCAGGATATCTTGACCTGTCAATAGGAATCCATTGGGAATAATAACATGAATGAAAGAAAGGTGGAGAGAAATAGTTGCCAGTAGCCATAGCATCTGGCAGAACAGGAGGAAAAACGCAATGCAAAAGAGTCTCCCATTGTCTCACCCTAACAAGGGTCCTTGCTTCTGCCCAGCAATTTACACTCTCTCTGTAGTTTCAAGCTGAGCTTCCAGAGGTTCTAGGATGGTGGTTATTGAGATACAGAGGGATCAAGCAGTATTTCAATAGATTTATTATTATTTAGGCATGGTAAGGTTAATAGATTGAGAAATAAAAACGCCTATGTTTGAAAGAGGAGAGTTAATGGCATGTCATGGAGTGGAGGTGGGAGGTCTTGGGGAGCATCAAGTTTAGTCAGGAGGCCATAAAGAGGAGAAAACTGGACGAGAGCCTTTACTGTGGTGTCCACAGGGAAGAACAGACAAAGCAGGGCAAGTGGGCTCACGACTGGTTAGTTTAAGTCATTTTAGCAGGCTGTAGTGCATTGGAGCTGTCCTTTGTTGTCTAGTGCCCAGCTACCTTTCTGGTACCCAGAGAGGTTAGAGCTGACAGTGACTCAAAGTACGAGAGTCCGAGAAAGGTGATGGTTGGGATTGGACTCTAAATTAGTTAATTTGCCCCTGTAAAGGATGTTCAGTGGGAGAGTTGTTTACTATCTAAGAACCAGCTAGGCTTGGGAAAGGCTGTCCTCCCAGGGTCAGTAAGACCCCAGATGCCAAAGCACCAGAATATAGAAAACAAAAGAAATGAACCATACCAGCAGTGGGCCACAAGGCTACATCCAACTCCTCTCAAACACGGCATCTCAAATGTAAATTTTGGTAACCAGCATTGTCCTCCTGAATGCTCATAATGACCTTTTGACACAGGTTTTAATATTCTCACTTTGCAAAGGAGAAATGCAAGGCTTACTGAAGCCAACTGATTTTCCCATATTCATACGGCCAAAATGGTAGACAAGTGACTCCATCTTTTCAAGGCTATGATAATTTTGTTTTCCATCTGGTGCTGTTATGCTCACTCTGTTTGCTTACGCTCAAAACACTTGTGAAAACATGTAGAGCAGAACCTTGGGAACCATGACCTGACATCTGATGGCCACCTTAAGGTTTTGATGGTATCAGCATTGCTAAAAAAGACTGAGGTTTCTGGATGCCATGTCAGTAGTTTGGAGTCTATTTTATCATCTGGTTTTGTTTGGTTTTTAATTCCAGCCTCAATGACTCTAAATAGGCACTTATTTGAACATAACAGATAATCCTTTTTTTGGCCACCACCACTTGGCCTCTGGATCAACAGTTTACATTGACACCTGCTTTCATTGCTTTGCTAACACTAGATTTTACTTTCATCACTAGTAATGACAAAGCTGGGTTCCAGTAGTCTTGCAAATGAGTTGTCTTTCTCCCCACAAGTATCAAATATTGACAAGGTGAGGCAAAGGAAACAGTTGAAGACTTCGAATGGCCCTTGAAAAACCCATAATGGAGTTACACAGATCTGAGTGTACACATTTTATCTACCATTTCCAGCAGACAGAGACTTTCAGGCTATAAAAACATGTTAAGATGATTTCTGAGCTTAGAAGTCAAAACCATTGCCCTTCTAAAATTGATCAGTATTGCTATTAACAAGGTTCAACTATGAAGTGTCACAAACACACAAAAGAGGAGAGACAAGATGATGACAAAGTGAAAGAATTTCAGGGGCCTCCTGATTCAACATTTCACATTGTTATGAAGTTTTAATTTTTTTTCAGGAAAGACAGCCATGCCTCAAGGTTGTGCAGGTATAACACAGCCACAGGACACTCAGTTCAAGGAGAGATCAAAGGCAGAAAGACAGTAGATAATACTGATAAGTAGTGTCAAAGAGTCCTAGGTTCCAGTCCAAACTCTTATACCTTCTAGTCATGTGACCTTGGGCAAGTTTTAGCAGTGAGCCTCAACTGACTCAGCTTTCAAATGGGAATCATGCTTTCCAGTATACTATGCAGTAAACAAAATGAACAGAACTCCAGATTTTCTTTAGCCTAAGAAGATATTCAGTAATGTTACTCAGGAATAGTAGAATCCACATACTACCCTTAGTGTAGTATGGGCTACACTAAGGATATGACTCCTTCCTGAAAAAGGGCTTAAACTTTCCTCCCGTCCTGTCAGGGGACTGACCACAGGGTCTGAGCACAGAGCAGTGAGTGGCATAATTTTTAGAAATGCAAGTAAAATAGGAAGCCCAGATTTACTGGGAGCAATTGGGAAAGGAACAATTGAAGAGAACATTTCAATAGCAGAACAATTAGAGTATTGTGCACAAAAATTGTAAAGATTCAATATCCTGATATAAGAAATACCTTGGAGAGAGTTAAACCCTTTACTCTCCTCCCAAGAAGAGAGCAGTGGAACATGACAATACAAAGGAAAACCCTTGGTAAAGGTTTTCTAGCAGTTTTTAATGACAACCTAGATGTTTCCATTGACTAATACTTATGATTACATATTGATTAACTAATCACATAACAAAAATTACCACATTTTCTTTCCAGAGTACATACTTTTTCAACAAAAACCTTTATAAGTCCCCAGGTAAAGAGCCAAAGATTTTATTATTGACAGTTATATAAATGGAGTAACTCTGAGTTAATCTTTACTATTCAACCCAGAATGAATAAAGGCATATAAATAGCCCATCTAGCCACAATTTCTCTTCAAACATTTTATTTCTGCCAAATACCATTCTAACAGAAATGAACCCATAATAGAATTTGACATTAGAACACGAAGAACATGTTTTTGTTTGCATGTAAATTATAATTTAAAAGTTTGAATAAAGGCAAGCCTTGATCAATTATTAGTGTTTTAGTAGGGCTGACACCAGATGCTGGCACAAACTCATATTTAGCAAGGAGAGACATGATCATGCCATTGACCAGTCGGCTCCCATAAAAGTCTTCAGGTTAACTTTGTGCATCTCTCTAATGCTGTCAACAAGACTATTTTTTTTTATGACTATTGTAAGCTTCAAGGGAGATTGCTGAAACAAGGCTCTTATCTAAAATAGTCCTAAACTCAATAGAGATTGACAAACCCGTGACCAGAAATAATATCACTTGTTAATAATATCACTTGAACACAGGATGTTGCAAAGGAGTACCTAAAGAAGGGCAGTAACAGAAGTCTTGAGTTCTAGAGAAGCTAATGCGTAGCATAGAGAAAGAAATAACAGGTCATGAGTAGTAGAGATGGAGGAACTAAATTGGTAGATAATAGATGATAGATAATAGATGATTAATAGGTAGATAGATTATAAATCAACAGATAGATAGATAATTGATAGATTAGATAGATAGATAGAGAGATGATTGATAGATAGATAGATAGATAGATAGATGATTGATAGGTAGGTAGGTGGGTAGGTAGGTAGGTAGGTAGGTAGGTAGATGATAATAGGTTGGTAATAGAGATAGAGATAAATATTAGACTTAAAACCTCACTTGTTTTCTAAATAGTGATGCTCATTTATCTGTGGCACCTGCTGTATAGTTATTGTAACTACGTCCTGTCTTTCCAAATTTCATGTTCAGCCTTATCAAAACAAACAAATGAACAACTGTAATTTTTGGTTCTGTCTATATGGAACTCTACCCTTTGCCCCTGCTAAAATCTCTAACCTCCCCTCCTCGCATTCCATCTTCAGATACACCACCCTGGCCACAAGTCATACACAGTGTTCCCTTCTAACTCATTTCTCCCCGTTCATTCTTCATAGTTCAACACACTTTTCCAGGCGGCCATCTGTGAACCACAGAACTACAATGCATATTGATAGGTATTAGGCAGGCTGCAACCAGAGGAGCAGAAACAGATATATATGATATACCCGCAGACACATATATGCATGCACATGCGTGCATGTGTGCACATATGCATGCATGCACATACACATATGTATGTTGTAGATATCACATAAATGTACATATTCATATATATTTATACACACAGGGAGTTGGTTTGTAAGGATGCAGGGACTAGCTAAGCCATTCAGGGCACAGAGTTAGGGACGATCTTGTGGGAGAAGTAAACGGTTCCAGGCCCATGTGGTACTTAGAGTTTCTAATGATCAAGAAGACCCCAGTATCTTTTCAAGGGCTTTCACCTGATTAAGTCACATCCACCCAGAATGCTCTCTTTAGATTAACTTTTAAAACAATGAGCTAATTGGCAACTTTATATGATGCTGATAAAATCTCTTTGCAGAAGCACTAAGATTCGTGTCTGGGTAACTGAAAAAAAGTTAGCATTGCTACAAAATGGTCACTGGCTGGCTTCCCACTCTCTAATATTCCTCATCTCCTGACCCAACTAGAAACATACAACAGAAAGGGAGTTCTTGGGATGCAAGACAGCCTGGCCACACTGAAACATCACAAAGCCCTTGTATCACAGCTCTTGGTCCTTTGCTTTCATTGTCCTGATTACCAAATCAACCAAATCAGCCTTCTCCAGGGAACTCTGTGCTCTCTGAGAGCAGGTTCCATATCTGTCCTATGTATCATAATAGCCCTGTCACTGGCCTAGTGTCTGCACAGACCAGGAGTCAATAAACATCTGAGGAATGAATAAATAAGCAAGTGAAAGAATGAATAAACAGAATTTATTTTGTTGATTAATAAAATTGCTTTCAACTATTTTGTTAATCAACATGAACCTCATGGCCACCACAGGGGCCTTCGAGGTCATCCCGTGATGAGGAAAATAATATCTAATATGCAAGTGAATATGTAATTATAAAGCTGTATCTATTTTAGTTCATTTATTTTTCAGGGAATCTTCCATACCATCAAGGTTCTTTTATCTTGCAAAAGAGATGTTAGAAGCAGCAATTGTTTCGGTCATTTTAATTTATTCACCCAATATTGACAGAGCATTCAGTTCATGCCAGAAGCATGTAAGGCACCTGAGAAACAAAGATGACAGAGGACATGGGTCCTGCTCTTAAGTGACTCACAGCTCAGTGAGTTACAGCAGACAGGTCATGTTACACAATACAGGGTGTAGGAGCACACTGGGTGTCTATTCAGTGTGTAATGGAGGGGAGATGAAGTCATGAATTTTCTCTACTGAGGACTCAGAGAAGATCGTACAGAAGTGACATTTCAAGAAATGTTTCACACTAATTTGGTGAACAATAGTGACAGAAAGAGCCTCAGGTAGAGAGAGCAGCATGAGCAAAGCCTGCAGCATGTTGAGAGACCTGGAGCTGTCACATGACAGCAGGATGCAGGGTGTACAGGGGCAGCAATGTGGAGGGCTGACTGGTTAAACTGTAGGTATGGACAAATCACAGAAGCTTCACAGAAGTCCTCCACATCACAGTGACAGCAGACTCTCCAATCCCCATTTTCCTTTTGTCATATCCACTTACCATTCACCCCAATCTTTCATGGACTCCCTTTTGACTCCAGACTGCACTTTCATTTTTTCCTGAAATAATTTCAAGATGCCATATTCAGTCTCCCTCCTCATCTCAGATGCCCCACAAGTGACTTTTTCGCCAGCTGCAGGATTGCTTTCCTGAGCACCCAGGGAAGGGTCAAGCAGCTGTGCTTCATTTTGATTAATAAGTACTAATCGATGAATAAATATTTATCAGTTATGCTTTGAGAAAAAGTCACTAAAATGTCACTCGTTATCCTAAGAAAATGCCTTTAACTAATCTCAACCCCAATTCTGTTCACATTTTGGGCCAAATGATTCTCTGTGATGGAGTCTGCCCTGTATGTTGTAGGATTTTCATCAGCATCATTGACTTCTGTTCACCAAATCATTAGCACCCACTCCCTGAATTGTGAAAACCAAAAATGTTTCCTCTTGTTGCTAAATGTCCCCTCTTGAGCAAAATCTCCCATGGCTGAGAACCACTGAACTAATTTTGTATTTTGTATTCTTACACATGCAATAGGTTTTCATGGAGCTTCCAATATTTTCCCACAGTCATAGATTATATTAATTAAATGCTATTTTCTAAGCACCTTACGAAGGTGTTCCTGCTACAAACACCATTTTACAGATAGGAAACTTTGGCTCGTGGAGTTTAAACAATTTTCCTGTGGGATAGAGCCAGTGAGAAGTAGATCCAGAATTGTAATCCAAGCTGTCTGATTCCAAAGACAGTCTCTTAGCCACTCTGAAACGCTGCCTCCCAGGCTAACAAATATACCGAAGCCTAGTAAATGTCATGCTGTCCTACAGATGTCAGGGAACTTCTTAAAATCTAGTCAAATAACTCATTTCAGGAAACAAAATCCCCAAGACAGTCAGTGATTTGCTTAGTTGACTATTGAGTACTGACATAAAAGGAGTAGAGATCAACCAGAGACAAATATGCTAACGCGTTCTCTTTGACTGACATCCAAGCCAGGCTGAGTCGTGTCCATTCTTTCTAGTGGGCCCAGCATGTCTCAGTGTCTCATCATCTTATCTAACACATGACACATTATATTGCCAGTGCACCTGCCTCACACCTCTGTTATCTTAGACTTGGAGTTTCTTCAGAACAGAAATATTTCACTAGACTTATTTTTTTTTTTGCAAAGAGCAAGCATTTTTACGTGCACTAGTAAGAACTCAATCAAAGCTGGTTGAAAGAATGAATGAAAAAATGAATGAACGAGTGAATAAGCGAATGAATAATGACTCCTAGTTGCATAGAGAACTATAAACATGCAGAAGTTACACATGCCCCTGGGGGTAGCCCAGGTACAAATGAAAGCCTGTCCAGTTAACCACTTTTAGAAAACATTTTCTATTATCCAGACAGGAAGCTGCCGGGAGCAAAGTACAAAGATTTAAAGTGGCAAATAAAGTAAGAAAAAAATTGGCCCTAAATCAATAAAAATTATCCATCCTCTCTTTTCAGCTCTATAATCTAGGCTGCGGCTGACCCAAACCACCCAACTCAATTCCAACTCCATTTAGGACTATTACCTGCCTTATTAAATATTAAGAGACACTGCCCCTTCAGAAACGGGGGAGCACTTGAGCACCGCAAATCAACCTGCAGCTCCTGGTCTGGGTGGCCTGTTGAAAGAGATGACAAAGCACAGCTCAGTACTGGACAAGTTTCTCAGACTTAGAGCTTTGCCACTAGAGGCAATCGCAGGCTTTTCTGTCCCCGCCACCCACAGTGCTGCACACAGAAGATGACCACCTTGATCTCAGGAGGAATCACTGGTATAGAAGGCTTTCCATTCACCCTTCTCTCCACAATCTCCACTTTTTGTCTCAGATGATGATCTTTAGAATCTGCTTTTATCACACGTGGAAGCCTCATGTTGTACTCAGTGTCGATGAAGCAGCTGAAGCTCAAGGAGAGGAAATAACTTGCCGAGATCCCTGGGAAATGAAGGTACAGATGTGGGATTAGCTCCAAAAGCGCTGATGAACTGAATGCATTGGTGAAACCATGGAGAGCCTTGGTTGGATTGTCCACTGGACCCAGAAGAAAGGTTCCCTAGAGACACTGACCAAATAGATGACTGTGAGGTTGGGTATTCTTTAATTGGCAGTCATTCAGGTGGTTATAGTTAGATTCATTCTTTTCTTCATGCATCCACCAAATATCACTGTATGCCTACTCCATGCTAGGTATTCTATAGGCTTCTGGAGATGAATGATGAAGCAGGCAGAAAAAAAAAACCAGAATAAATAGACTTGAATAAAATAGAAATAATATATTATTATATAGTACATCATATATAATATATTAATATATTACATTATATAGTACATCTAATATGTGATATGATACATATTGTCTTAGCTGAGGCCGCCACAACAAAATACCACAGACTAGGTGACTTAACCAACAGAAATTTATTTTCTCCCAGCTCTGGGGGCTGAGAGTTCAAGATCAGGATGCCAGTATGGTTGAGTTCTGCTGAGGGCTTGCCTCCCGGCTTATACATGGTTGTTATGTCCTCACTTGGTGGAGAGTCAGCAAGCTCTCCAGTGTCTCTTTTTACAAGGTCACTAATCTCATCATGGGGACATTGCTCTTAAGACCTTACCCAAATCTAATCATGTCCCATTGGCCTCATTTCCAAATGCCATCACCCTGGGTATAAGGGTTTCAATATATGAACCTGAAGGAGCACCATTCAGTCTATATCACATATAGCAGATATGATATGATCTACGTTATATGAGTCATGATAGAACACAATACGATGTAGGAAATACAGACGAAGGGCTGAAAGACGTAAGTCCTTGCAGAAAGTAATATCTCAGCCTAGTGTGTTTTCAAGTTCAAAGGACAAAGCCAGAGCCAGAGATTAGAGACCAATGCAAAAGGTCCTGTGCAAACATGGGGCAGGTAAGTGGACATGGAGAAAGGTGAGACAGTGCATCGTTGGCCCACAGGCTATGGGGTCAGACCCCAGGCACTTGCCAGATATGACCGCAAACAAATCCTTCTGATTCTGTAGGTCTTGTCTTCCACAGTTATAAACTGTGGGGAACAAGAGTAGCTAATTTATAAACTTCTTGTGAGATTGGCATGAAATAATTTACATAAAGAACCTAGCCCTGAAGCCAGCACATGGTGTTTGATAAATGGGAGTTAAGGTGGTTGAAATATTGAAAATATTCCATCAGCACATCTCATCAACTCTGTCTTCAAGATACATCTGTAAACAATCACCTCTGAGGCCACCAGCCTGGTCCCACTCACCTGTGTGGCCTTGGGTCAATTATTTAATCTCTTTCTGCCTAAATTTCCTCACCTACAAAGTAGGTACAGTACTAATGCCTACCTCACAGAGCTATTGTGAGTACCTGTAAATTACTCACATAAAATACTTTTAAAAATGCTTAGACCCTAACCCACGGCAAGCGGTAGGAGAGTAGTGTCTCTTATTGTCACACCTTGCCTGGGTGGTCGTGGTAGCATCCTCGTACCTGCTCTCCTGTGCTTCTACTCTGCTCCTCAGGCCTCTTAACATGCAGCCAGAGTAACTCATTCCATAAAAAAATCATGTCACAAGCCACTGAATTCCCATCTCACACAAAACAAAAGCAAAGTCTTCGCATTGACCTGGACCCTCACCCCTCAGACTGTATTCCCCACTGCTTTTGCCTTGCTCATCCCCCCTCTGTGATCTCCCATGTGTTCCTCTGACACGTGAGACACCCTGGCATATCTGTGTCTTTTTATGTATGGCTCTCTCTGCAGGAATAGTCCTGCCACGAATAGACTCATAGCCTATGCACTCCGCTTCATTCAGGTTCCTGTTTAAATATTACATGAACGAGAAGACTTCCCCTGCAAACTTGGCCTAAGTAGTAAATGCCATCCAGCACATCCTGTCACTCTGACCCTTCTATATTTTCCTGAGTATCTGGCTTATTATGGATTAACACTGATAATCGTCCCCTACCTACTGTCCCAATAGAGCGCAAGCACCTTGGAAGCAGGGGTTTGGTTTGTTTACTAAATATATTTTTTTCAGCAATAAATGAGTAGAAGAGTTACAGTCAGGGTGTCGCCTCTCGGTGACCACTACGGCATGGCGGGGCTGGTGCCTCTAGCTGGAGGGCACATAGATTGTAGTCCTGACTGAGAGCCTCATGGTCCCAGAGCCAGAAGAGTATCTATTCCAGGAGCAGCCTGTAAAACATGACTGGATAGTTTTCAATGGCAGAAGGCAAGTAATCCTCATTGTTTATCACTTCTAAGCATTAACTTAATGACCTGGTAAATCATCCTGAGAATCTGAAAACCGAAGGTCTCCAAAACCTGGTGATCCTGAGAAACAGCGGACTCAGGCAGTCTCCAGGGGGACATTAGCGATTGGTTTTAGATGGGCTTTTGGTGAGTACTCATGCGTTCCCTATGGGTCAGAGTGCAAGGGAGTGAGGTATAGTTTTCCTGCCTTTTACTCAGCAGAGTATAGTCTATTCACAGGCAAGGCAAGGCTGTAGATCATAAAGAGAGAGAGGAGAGAGAAAGGGAGGGAGGAGAGAAGAAGGGTGTGTGTGTGTGTGTGTGTGTGTGTGTGTGTGTGTGTGTGTTCATTTTCAATTTCATCCTGAGTGCGGCCACTATCCAGCCTGTTCCCATGTAGCACCACCCTTAAAGCTAGCTAGACAACAAAAGCCACTACCCCAAGCCCCATGTTTTAGAAGCAGCTGTACATCTTAAACACATTAGAAAATGCATCAATAAACGGTCACCTCCTCTTCGCAGCAGCCAGCACTCAGCTCTGACACAGCATGACTCCTAACCCCAAACTTCCACTCCCATTAGTGCTCAAGACCCAGAAAAATGCTCTTCCACATCTCTTAGTCCCCAAAGCAAAAGGTACTGTGCCTGTGAAAGCAGTGAAGGCTGATAGGTGTGTCAGAGATGGATGCTGGGGGATTTGAGCAGTATGAGCCACTTAGAAAAGAGAACAAACATGTTACTTTGTGAAATCTTTTCTTGAGGATGGTTCAAATGTGATAGATTTGAGCATGTAAATATAGTAGAAGACATCTATTTTCTTGCTTCGCGTTTAGATTTCATTTCATGGTTCCAGAGCTAGACATGTGTTGGTGACGTAGTCACACATCAGCTCTGCAGGACAGCTAAGAAGCATTTTCCTATATTAAACAATTAGTTTTAATCTGAACATTTGTATCTTTGTAGCTGTAATGGGCATGAAGCAATGATACTAATTTTTTTTACATTGGTAACTAAATGGACATTACATGCTAGAACAGCAAATAGTAACACTAAAAAAAGTAAGATATGATTAACTTTGTGAATTATCAAATAAAATATTTCAGCTTTGTCTAAATAATTTAAATGTAATTTTTGATATCTTGATGCAAATTAATTGTAATTTTTATTTTTAATTTTAAATTATTTTGAGTATTTTACAAGAAAACTAAATAAACAAAAATAATTTTCATCTTTTGATTTTTTAAATTTATTTTAATTTACATTTTTATTAAAATTTTGTAGATTTTGAATCTATTTTACTTTTCAAGCTTTTAAATCATTGAGAATAAATACAAATTAAGATTGAGATATAATCCAAAAAGATGAACTTAAACTCAGAGAGAAAAAAAAAAGCTGAAAAGAAAAAAAAATTTCAAAAGCATAGTCTGTTTGGAACTAGAAATAATAGAACTGAATAAATTTCATTTGATAGAAATCATACAAAATTAGTAACAATCGAATTACAAATTTTTGATTTAAAGATTTAATCATTAATCAAAACAATGAAAATGAGCAAGAAAATTACTCTCATCAAATCTACAACCTGAACAAGTCAGAGCAAATCAACGCAACATCTTAATCTTTGTGAAATTAAGACATAATTACTGATCGAAAAGAACGAATGCATGGATGTAGACCCAGAGAGTCAGTCTTCGCCCAGAGCTCGTCGAAGGACCGGGTGCCACAGCCGCGACCTTCACCTGCCTCGCAGTCCCTAAACATGCGTCTATCAAACCGTCCTTTTCACAGCACGCATTACAGGGAGGAGGACAGGATGCTGGAAGAACACAAATATGGGGAAGCCACAGTGCTCGGGGCAGGTGCCTGCCTGCAGTGGTCTCCCTGTAAGACAGTAAATAGAACTTACTTGGAGCTTTTCTTCCATTTCATTTATTTATTTTTTAAGCCACACATACATTGAGTGAATGTCATACACCAGGCCTTTGCCAAATGCAGTGTAGGCTCTACCATATTTGATGTTTGAACAACCATATGAAAAAGTTAATGTTGCTTTATTCTTCCTCAATGATGAGAAAACAGGGAAGTTAGTGCCTTACCAATGGTGATCCATATAGCAAGAGTGGGGCTGGAATTTGAACCCAGGTTGTCTGAGCCAAGAACCCATCAATAACCTGTCCTACCCCTCCTTAAAACAAACTCGCTTTGGGATGAGGGTGGGGTGTGCCCATCCTCCATCACTTCTGATTATTCTTTAACAAAAGGCCGTGTTGACTCCTCCTCAAGGATCTTTCACTGTAGTAAACAACATTAGCTTCTATTTTCTCCCTGCAATGGGACTTATGTACTTTAAAAGATGAGTATTTAATAAAAGAATAAATGAAAATGGATGAAGACAGTACAGTGAGTGACCCTTATCTCAAGTCAATAAAAATTTCTAAAGCTCTCTGGAGCACACAATATCTATCTGGGTGCCTCATGATCTCCCCGTCCCTCTGGTCCTGCCACGTTACAAGCAGAGGCATGATCCTCTTGCAGTTGTCAGAAAGAGGCATCCTCTCTTCTTTCTGTCTCCCATTTAGACCTCTCTACAGATGAGGAGTGATCTGTCTTACTGCTAAGGTTGAGGTAAAGGACCAAGACCATCTGGTGTATCCTTGTGGGGGCTCTTTTTGCCCAGGGAACCCAGAGGACAGAGGCTTTTGTTTATCCAGCCTGCCCCCCATGTGGAAAGTGCACCTGATTAAGGGTCCAGGGACACCTTCCAAGGACAGGGACATCTTCAAAATACAAGTCAGGAGGTTCATCTTTGTGCATGCCCTCAGCCTCTCTGGGTTCACATGGGTGAGCAGATCATGACCACTACACAACAGGCTCAGCAAACATCTGATATGCAAACCCCGCTATTCCTACACATGGGTCCCAGAGTTGAAACTGGGGGAAAAGGAGTAGAAAGCCTGATTTCGTCTGCAGGTCAAAGCCACATTCTCTAATTGACCTTAACCAACGATAAATCTATTTCCATCCCTATTTTGACTTCTATGTATGTGTCTCAATTGATTCTGAGCTTCCAAGAGGAAAGAAGTGGAGAAAATATATTTCTTTAGCAAGAATGATTCATTTTGGCAAAGCCTTACAGCTTTAGCCATAAAACTTGATTGCAGTAGATCTCCACTCTCACCTTATCTGGCCCATTTTTCAGAGAGGCTTTCCTTTATTCCTATACTCAGGTGTGCTCCCACTTCGCCCTGTGACCTTTGCCCTAGTACTTGCCAGAATAATACCACAGTGAGTGTCATATTATAAAAGTTACTTATTTTCTATGGGCTTCTCTCCCCTCAGGCTCAAAGCTCTTTAGAAGTAAGGAGATGAAGGAGCTGTCTTCTCTTACTCTTCACTGCAGTCCCTGTAGCTAGATGAAGGCCCATGATTTAGAAGGCACTTAGGAAATAAATATAGGTAAATATTAATAAATGAGGGAACAATAAGTTCATTTAAAATGTAATCCTAGAGCCCTGGAACTTGAACAGTCTTGTTCATGCTTAAGAAAAAAATATTTCAAAATACTTTGAGAATTTAACCTGATATTTAAAAAGTATGGCTGAATAAAGAATGCTAGGGAGAGGCTAAGTGCCTGTGAGGAGTGTGGCTCCATCTGGGACCATGAGGGCTGAGATTCCAGTGCCAGCTCAGAAAGCTTGAGAATGTGAGCTCTCTGGGTGCATGAGTCTAGGCCTATGTGTTGCATTTTAATGGCATTCTTGTATTTTTATAAAATCACGCAATGCTTGATTGGGGAAAGAAAGAACAGAGAATAGTTTGACTCTCTCTCCATAAAATTAGAAGCTGAAACCTGAAGAGATGAACTGGACTTTTTAAACACACAACACCAGAACCAGAGCCAGAAAACAGGAGTCCATGCCTACCAGGTCTCTGTGCATCTACATGTTTTCCAGAAGTTACCCCATCTCTCATTAAATGCTCTTATGCCATGATTTAGTAGACACTGAAGGTCGACCAGGACTCTGGAAGCCTATTGTGTGGTAGAAGAGGGAGATTAATCAATTAATGATGATAGATAAAATTCTATATTCATGTTATGACATGGTATGTTTGAGACCCAAGATATAGGAAAGTGATGCAGAAAAAATTTCTAAACTCACCTAGAGGAAAGAAAGATGTCAGGCTATTCATTCTAGGGTGAATTATGGTCTGTGTTTTTCCATTTGAGTCAGGATGAGGAATGAGTATGGGGGCGGGAGATGGTTGCTGGGGGAAAGGAGGTCACCACAGGGGAAAAGGGGTCAAGTGGGAAGACACTCCCTCACCCTGTGTCCCACCTCCCTTCCTACTCTTCACCTTTTTCAGCTCCTCGATGGGCCTACTTTCCCAGTCTGTAGCCTGCACACGTGCTGGTCCCTCCACCTAGAAAGCCTACCCATCCTCACACAGCCTTCTCCTTCTTCATGCTGGACTGTAAGTGCCATTTCTACAAGGAGGCTTTCTCTGCCTGCTCCCAGTCTAATGTAGCATCCCCACTCACTACCTTTTTTCTTTCTTTTTTTTTTTTTGAAAACTATTGTTAATGATTTATATGCACTTATATTCCAAGTGGCAATATAACAGAATTGGCTTCGCTGAAATAAGTGAGTTCTCTGGAACAAAAAATTAAAATCCTGCTTGCAGGGTCATACAAGTGCACAGAGCCATCTGTGTTGAATGATGGTCCCTGCTGTGTCTTTCCTGATACATGCCCTGTGCTTACTTCTATAGCAGTAGGTAGGCAATATTATTTGTCCCCCCATATTTCTTTGAGACCTTAAGATGAAGAGTTCCATCTTGCTCAATTCAGTATTTTTGTGTTTATTACAGTTCTGGCATATTGTAGACATCCTTTTAAAAGTTTGTTTAATTAAAGCATGGGGTCTTGGGAGGTAAACATTTTTGTTAGTTTTCTGTTTGTTTGTTTGTTTGTTTGTTATTGTTCTTTTGTTATTTTTTTACACTGATTTTATTACACAAATGTTCAAAAACCATGGTCAGCACTATTCTCCAGTTCTTGGTGGGGAGATGGGAGACATTGTTGATGATAAACTAATAAGCAAAAAAGTTGAAGCTAAGCTAAAATATGGAAAAGTTATCATGGAAGGGAGGCATCATAAACATAAGGCATTTAGTGGGAAATATTGATAGTAAGACAGATTGAGGACCAAATCTCTTATTTGCTAGCTCTGACACCTAAGACAAATCATTTGTTCCCACTGAGTGTCAGTTTCCTCTTATTCACAGAATAGGGTATGTTGTCTAGGCCAGGGGTCCCTAAACCCCTGGGCCCCAGACAAGTACTCATCTGTGGCCTGTTTGGAACCATGTTGCAGAGCAGGAGGTGAGCAGCAGGAACGCTAGTAAAGCTTCATCTATATTTGCAGCCGTTCCCCAGCGCTAGCATCACTGCCTAAGCTCCACCTCACATCATTAGGCATTAGGCATTAGGCATTAGATTCTCTTAAGAGCATCAGTTCCTGATGCCAAAAAGGTTGGGAACCACTGATCTAGGATATTGATCTTACAGTTATTATAAGGATTACAAAAATAATATTTAAGTATATGTGAAAATAATCTGTCAGCTTTAAAATGATAAAACTTATTTAGCAACTTCCTTGCTTTTCTAAAATAGCATTAGAAACAGACTACTCAGTAAAATAGATAATTCTGCATATTTCAACTTTCTCTTTATAATAAGGGATTCTGTAATCAGTGGAGATTGTATCCTTATTTCTCTTCTCTTCTATCTTTCCTACGAACTTGACACAAGGGTTTGATAATATCTATTGGTTGAATTAAATGACCTTTCTCAAATCCCATTTATTAAGTGTTTTCCTGTCAATAATTATACATATGTATTTTATCAGATAAGCCACATTCCCACAAAATAAGGGTTTAAAATTATAGAATATAAACAGTAAAGTGAAACAAGTGCTATTAAGTCGATTATATATGACATTAAATTGTATTTTGTAGTCTCAATGAGGCAAGCTTGAAGGAATTTGTGTGAGAGAAAAAAATAGGAGTAGGCAAAGAGAAAAGACAAATGGGATAAGTAAAGTGAATTAATCTAACACAAGTAAATGTTAACTGCAGTGACACTGTCAGTGGTGCTGTCCATGGTGCTGGCAATGTCTTAACCTTTGGAAGCAAATAACTTCTGTCCAGTTTCATCCAGAACTGCCTAGCGAGATAAGAGGAGAGATCATAAGTGGGAGATGAGAGACAGCGATTAAGGATATCTTCTTTGAAAAGAATCTCAGTCTCACTCCCTGCCTCTCTCTTTCTTTGTCTGTGTGCGTGTGTCTCTCTGTGTGTCCTTTTTCTTCTCTGTGTCTACTAGAGAACCTTAACAATATGAAGGAGCCACTTATGCAAAGATTACAGATGATGACTAGAAGGACAAGGAAAGGAGGATAAGAAAAACAGTTCTTCAAAACGTTTATTGAACCCTTATGTTTTCTAAGCATGTGTTTAAAATTAAACAACTTTATGAATTGGACACTAGTATTATCTCCATTTTTCAAATGAGAAAGAAAATGAGTTTTTGAAGACTGTAAACTCAACAAGAGTCAAAAAGCACAATAAGACTGCTTTAAAAGCTATTTTGGTCTCAGGATGCCCTTAAGGGCAAGAAAAGGAAATTGATGCCCCAGGTCTGCTAATATTTCTTATTTGTATGCAAGATCTTTATAACCGATTATTTACAGATGCACTTAGCAGGAAGGGTGAAGATTATAAAGTAAATGCAAAAATATCAATAGCATTCAAGGTATAAAGAAAAATTATTATGAATTATTTAGAGCTAAATATACATGTACATATTCTTTTAAAAGTGTGTCTGCGTGCATTACACGGGCAAAAAATATCTTCAGTGTATGTATAGAAAAACAGAATTGAATTTAAAAATCATTAAATAAAAAGCTTATAATAATGGATATGATAAACAGCTTCGGTAAATAGAAATGTAAAACAAGGCGTGATATTTATAAAAATAAAAAGTCAAGTCAGAAAAGATTAGAGAGAATGTGTGTGTGCATGCATGTGTGTGTGTGTGAGTGCATGTAGATATTTATATGTGTGGTTGTGAATTCCAAGGAACTATCCATCTGAAACCATCTGAAAATAAATGGTACAGAATAGATAACCTTAGCCTATATATTTTTTTAGTTTTCTATCAGTCTTTAATATTGCTTTCCTACATCTAAGGAAAGTTATTTGAAAATCCCAAAGTTTGTCAATTTTTATTTTTAAAGAATTGTTTCTCTTGTGAATCATTGCCCTAGGATTTCCTTTCTCAGAAGAGCCCTCAGTCAGTCTAGCTTTTCAATCCCTGGTGGCTATTACCTCTCTTTGTTAACAGCTAGGTAGTTAATGTACAGATATACATTTGATTTTTTTGCAAAGACTTAGAAGTTGTTGAAGACAAAGCATTTTTCCCCTTTGTTTCTGAGATATGTGTGATAAGAATGCAATGTTTTCTTGTCTGTTCATTTGTTTGTTTTTATGTTGAACAGTTGGAAAGCTTTTTGTTTCATGCAAATTTTCTTCTCAATTTTGAACTGTTGGTTTTCTGTCATATAAAATCATCATTTTATAGACTATTTTAATATTTTCTTAAAAAGGTGAATCTAAGTTCAGTGCATCATTTATTACGCTTCCCAATATGGCAAAATCCAGAATAAACAAAGTTATTCAATGATATTTGAAGTCGAGAATATGTTGTAATTCCAGCGACTGGTGTGCTTTTGACCCATGAAATTTCATCAGAAGTAAAAATATTAAATTGATCATGTGTTAAGTGGCACCTTTCAGTAACATGCTTTCCATATACATTAGGAACACAGGTTTTATCCCGTTGTTTCCCACCTATAAACCAAAACCCAAAATCAAATATTCACAAATAATGCCTTCAGAATTATTACTCTATTTCTAACTCTACTATGTTGGAAATAGATACAGAGATGATCTAAGGGCAAAAAAAGAAAAGAAAAGAAAAGAAAGAAAAGAAAATAAAATAAAAGAAAAGAAAAGAAAAGAAAAGAAAAGAAAAGAAAAGAAAATACTCTTCTTCTGTGGGAATGCTATTTTTGAGTCCAAGAAACATTCTGTAAAATTTCCCAAGAAAGGCTAATATTAAAGAGGGTTGGAGAAAGAATAGCAACATTCCTGAGTGTGTCCCATAACTTCTTATACCAAGCAGGCTAGACTACAATAGGTTCCAAGAACAAATAATTCCAAAAGCTCAATATTTAAAATTTTAAAAAAAACATGCATTTTTTTAACTTACATTACAATGTCCACTATAGGTCAAAAGGGACAGGGGGTGTAGGTGAGGCCTTTTCTTCTTGGAATCACTCAGAAGCCAGAGCAGATGAAACCACAACCATTTAAATATCACCAGTCAACATACCAAATAGAATGAGTAAACTGGAAGGTCTCATGTTAGTGATCAAATGCTTGTCCCTTGTCTGCTCATAATCCGCTGGCTAGAAATATTCACATAGCTCCACCTAACTTTAAAGGCATGAGAAATTCCATTCTTCCATGTGCCAAATTTCAGAAAGTCAGAAATATTCAGAAAATACAACTGGAGACCATCATAACTTCCATTCCTTGATTTTGTGAACACTCTATTTTTACCTATAAATAAACCTCTACTTTGATATGTACCAAAGTCTTTATGTGGCATGTACTAATTCCCCCAATGAAAAAAAAAATGGATTTTCTTTGTTAACATTTACATTTTAGCAGCAGACCATAAGTCATATCTGCTAGAAGAGTTGTCTTTATTTTTAATTTTATCCAGAGTCTTATCCAATTATCAATGACATTAGCAGAACCACAAGAAAAAAAATAAAGGTTTCATAATTATATAAAGCTAATTTGTTCATTTTCACTGCTGTTTGCCATCAATCTAAACAATGACATGAATTTAGAAAGAAAAGAAGACTTTAGTCTTTGTCCTAAGAGCTGACACTGCAGTACTCCCTGAGCCCCAGAAATAATCTCTTTTTCAGCTGGATGCCATTCCCTGGGGCTGGTTGTGTGGTGTGGTGTGATGAACCCAGGTGTGAGGGTTTAAAAGACTTAAATTTTATTCCTAGTTGTGTCATTTACTAGCTATGAAATCTGGAGCAAAATGGTTTACTCCTTTTACTTCTTTTTCTCTCTGCAAAACTGGAATAAATAAAATGCTTCATGCACAGAAGACCAACAATAAAGTGTTATATTGTGGCTTTATCACTTCCTTCTTTCCTTAACTTTTCTCCAACTGTTCCATAGTACTTTAAGATACATTTTTCACTATATTTTTAACTTAATGATAGTAATTTTGCATGTGTGTGTGTGAGATGACATTGGACCAGAATGAAAGTCTTCAATTATTAATTCTGTACCATACATATGCTGTATCAAATGGGAATGTGTTTTACAGATGAGAAAACTGGGACTCCAACATAGGTGGACAATACCTGCTCTCGTCTACCTCACAGGTGGTTGGGATGACAAAATTTAATAACACAAGCCATATTTTTTTGCATATATTTTGCCATAGCACTTGTAAAGGGTAAAGTACTCTTTCCTTACAAATTAATTTATAAACCTTGAAAGTGGGATCTGTACCTGTTTTATCTTCTCTTCCCAGTGTCAAATTCAAGGCCTGAGAATGGTAGGAGCTGAAGAAATGGTTGTTACCACACACTTTCAGAGAACGGGCGTCCATGCCCACCAGGTCTTTCCCATGCTCCAGAAGACCTATGAGACAAAGACACATAGAACGACGGTTTAACTCTCTGCCCACTGCTCGGGATTACAGAGTAACTAAGGAACATAGCAGTCACATACACACCTGTGCTCAGATTCTGGTGCTGTCTCTAACATCTAAATGTTCTTGAAGAACTTGAATCTGATTTCAAGAGGAATAAATAAAATTATGTATATAAAATGCTTTGCATAGCCCCTTGTCCATAAGGAGACCTCAGTAATGGTAGAACTCATCCTTTATAGCATTATTTTTAAAAAACAGTATAGAAAAGGATTCATATAAGGCATTAAAACAAGTCATTCATAAATGATAACAAAGCTGCTTTTATAAGATGTACTAGAATTAGTGGTTATTCTCATCTTCCTGACCCAGGATATCTATATTCTTGCATTTGCTATGTTAGTATTGATGTTTTTATATATTTAGCTCAGACAGTTGAGGAAGAAAGATTTATAGAATTGTCAGAACTGAAATGTACTCATAGAGATTGAGAAAAGTACTGATAGAGCCACTTGACTTCCATCCACCAAGAAAACCTCAATCAGGAAAAATAAACCTCATTTTTAGGTCAACCACTTAGTACAGTAAGGACTGTGTTAACCGATGCTATAGAGAACAACTCTATGTTAACTCATTTCAGGTCTTTCTAAATATCTGAATAACCTAAGTTCATCTTTGGAGTTTTTTTATTGTATTAGTTTCAGATATCCTTGGGTTTTCCCCCATTCTGGTAGGCCCTCTCCCTTCTGAATGAGAGACAGTTGCCAGGGTCCATAGAAGTGCCACAGATATTCTGGTTAACACTCCAGCCTGGGGGAAGCAATACACTGAAATTATTTATCCAAAATCAAAATTATACTTTTCCAGGATTATTATAAATAAGGCTATTTATTTTAAGCTGGCTTTATTTCTCTGTTTGTTGAGTTTGGTGGCTGACAATGAAATGCATTAAGCGGAAATGCATTAAGCATTAAGATATGAAGACAACAATTTGGTCAGAAGAATTGATGAGTGTGTGACCTTGGAAGGATTTCTGATGTGGACACTGAAGGGACCAAGACAGATTGTCCTGCAGCATCCCCTCCCTTTGTGTCCAGGTTGGAGGAGGTTGTAATAAAGACCCAAGATTCAGGTGGCTTAGGGGTAACCATGGGGATTCTGGAGTCAGCAGATCAAAGTATCAGCAACAATGTTTTCCACCACCATGTCTGACTTTGTGAAAGTCACATAACCTTTGTAAGGCATTAGACTGTAACTTCATTAAGGGAAGGGACTTTATTTGACTTGTTTATTACCAATTTTCCCTAAACCTTGCACTGGTCCTGCTGTGCAATTATGCTGCTTAACTATTTTTTGATATAGTATATGAAAGAAGAGATGAATCTCATTTTTTCCCCTCTGTAATATGGATTTATCACTATCCTTGTCTTGTAGAAAGCAAGAGAAGCAAAATACACTGTGTGCTGTGTAAGGTGCACTTACTAAATGAAACAAAGAATGTCATGGTGATATGTTAGATGAGAAATATGTGGCTGAACAAAGGATAGCTCACATGTTTCGTGCTGGTGATGATGGAGACTTTACACAAAGTTTGATAAATGGGAATGTTTAGGGCAGTGCAGTGGTCTATGAATAGTAGGCTGAGTGTTCTTCCACTTACTAATTAAACTTCCATTTCATCATCTTTAAAGTGAAAATAATAATAGCCTCTTTCTTATAAGGTTTGTTATAGTAATTATGTTAAATAATTCAAGCAAAGTACCTTGAGTTGTAACTATACACACATAGAGTAACTTTTCAATAAGTGTGAGTTATTTTTATTTCAAGCTTCAGGACCTGCTCTGGCAATAGCCTCACCGTCAACCCCTGTAAAGAGGGTGGGGCGCCTGCCCAAACACACGTTGCCTTCCCAGCAATGACTGCTCAATGTGGAGGTATAATCAGGCCTCTCACCCTCAGCTCAGAGCAATCCTGAAAGTCACCCCAATCCTGAAAGTCTGGAAAGTTGACTGAGGCTACTGTTAAGACTTGCTGCCTCTTGCCTTTTCCATTTGCTGACTCTGGTGTTCTTTCTCTCCATGTCATGGGGCGGACCACGAGGGCCCTCCCTAATAGAACCTCCTGCGTGCTCATCTCCACTTTGGCATGGATTCCAGGAAATCCTGTCTAGAACATCATTATCATCCCAGGGTGTCCATCACTTCTACATCAGCTCCCAGCAGAAACCAGATTTGGAAGCCTCATGCAGGGCCGGTGGAGTAAGCTGTTTACCCTGACTTTCTACTGGCTAGTCTATCCTGTATCTGTGGATCTTGAATACTCCCTTCTCTTGTGCATCTAATCCACAGGGTAGTATGTAGACATGATTCTTGACCAAAGATATTATAATTTATTCAACTCTGCTTGTTCTTACTTCCATAGTTACATAGTTTTAAGGACAACAAAAGTCAAAATGATAGAAACATGTTCATTAATGAGTCACTACTCTCCATTCTCTTCTTTTAACACTGGTATCCATCTTTATCCATTATGTGATATCTTGTTGGCCAGACTCTCAGTGACTGTCAGGTGTGACCAACGTGTGTGTTCTTTTGCTAGAATATTCCCAACTTGAGGTACATAATACAAAGCAATCTTAAAGGAACAAAAATTTGCAAACAGTTTTATTAAATTGATGAGAGTGGTAAGAGTGATATTGGAGAAGGTCCTAATTCTGTAAAATTATTGATAGATGAGAAGGTAGTAGAGTTAAATCAGTTAATAATTGAAGAAAGAACATACTACAAAGATAGCCTTCAAGTATTTAAGAGAGAATAATCTCATTATCAAAAGATTAAGAAGAGATCTTGGAACCAAGAGCAAAGTACTAAATACTTTTTTAAAAACCATACTCCCTTTAAGGTTACAGCATGAAAAACCACTGGGAAGTGCATAATGTTTTATCCTGATCTCATATGTTTATAATAAAAATCATACACCCTCCCCCTTCGAAATAATGAAGTCAACTTGGTCCATTCTTCTTTCGTTCTCAGAATTAGATCATGATTGCATTTGTAACTTACATTTTAAAATAGAAGAACTTAATATCAGAACTGTTAGTTTTATATTACATTACCCAGTCAAACTTGCTTTTATTATTTTTTCTAAAATATGGTCCAATTTTTGTGGATTCACTTAGTATGTGTATGTGTGTTTATATTTGCTTTAACTGGTCTTACCTTAGTATAAATTATCCTGGGGTAATGAGGTCCTCCCCCTCTGCTCCCCTGGGACTGACCCCATATTTCTGCATACCTCCAGGCCTACTGCACCTCTCTCTATATTACATCTATTTACAGGCTCCTCACACCTTTCCACCTAGACACATAGCTTTCAGCCCGAGACCTTTGCTGTTATGCTCCTGTTGCACCTGAAATTTGACAACTTGATCTAGATCTCACATTTTATTTTTTAATAAAAAAATAAATCATCATTTCCACAAATATAAACAACAATTTATTGCAGGAGCATAACCCTGAAATATATATAATATATAGGTATGAACACATATGTGCATATGTATGTAAAAATATGTACATATGTATGTGTATATATAAACATATATATATATTTTTTAAACCTTGAAAAAATATTACTCTCTTCAGCCATTTAAAAATTCATGGTAAAGACACATTCATATGGGTATGCAAAAGTGTTATAGAATATGAATTTGATAAATATAATCAAAACAGTTTTAATTCCCCTAAATCCGGAGCCTTCTATAACAAGACTAAATGTTCATGGAATGTGGGACCTACCAAAGTTGGGCAAAAATATTATGCTAATGACAGCTCGCTGGCATGATGAACGACCAGAACATTCATCAAATTACAATCATGTCTGAAGCGAGATCCTATTTGTGTGACAAACAATGCAGAATCAGTCAGAACAAACAGTGGTGTTTAGGATTTGGTAAAAATCCTACAGGAAGAAAAAGTAACAAAGGGAGATGAGAAGAGACTGAAAAGGAAGGCTTTTGAGGAGCAGGCCAGAGGCACAGGGCATTAGCATGAAATGGACCCAGTGCACAAGTGCCAGCAAGAGCATTTCAAAATAGTTTTGATTCTTTTTTTTTTAATCTTTGTAAAATGAGACCAAAGTCCAATAAAAACGAACAAACAAACAAACAAACAAGGCAGGAGAGAGCCAGAGAAAAAGTGGATGGGTAGGGAGGAGAAAGAGACAAACAGTTTTTTTTTCTGTGAAAAGGAAATGCAGGCTTGGGGTCTGAAGGAAGATAATCATCGAGCCCAGCAGCCAGCAGCTAAAGGGTTTGGCAAGCTGCAGGAAGCAGGTGTGCTTGGTTATAAAACAAGCACTGCCCACCAGGGCCTGGCACCTTCCCAGACTTGTGTGCACCACATAAGCATAAGGGGCTGGTGATGAAGAGGGACAGGATGGGAGATGCAAGACTAGAATCCAGGTCGTAAGCAGAGTCCAGCCATCTCATATATCCTTAGATTCCCTTAGAGTCTCTTCTAGGAGTTTTAGAAAAGGCTAACAAATCTCAGAGTGCATTTCATCCATTCTTTGGCCCAGTTTTAGGTAGTGGGTTTGTTGCCATGGTGAGAATGTGACCTTCGGGCAGCAGTGATCCCATGATTCTCCAGCTCTGTGACCTCGTTTGTGTTATCTTCCTGAGCTTCAGTGTCTTCATCTAAAAATAGAGAGACCTTGGGATGGCAGGATGAAGCATGACCTATCAGCTATTATCATTGCCCAGTTTCATTCTACATATTTTTTGTTCCTCTAAAATTTTCAATGCCAACCTCATTCAAAATGCTAGCTAAGCTGGGTACACTCTTTGGACTCTGCATGAGTAAGGCTACTCTTGCCAGGGTCTGTTTTGTGGGTTGATTTGGTTCTTCCTACTTCATCTCCTTTTTCTTGGCATTTTACACATATTGACTCAACAAAATACTCACCTCATGTGATTCCCCCACCCCCACCTCCTGCACTGTCTGCCAACCTTGGAACTGCCTTCTCCACATTTACATAGAACAAAGTCACTTTCTCTTTCACACTTATTTGAATCAAGAGCCTAATCATCCTATTTTACTACTTCCAAAGTGACTCCAATAAATAGAAACCAGAATATTGGGGATTTGCCTCCAGCCCACTTTGTGTGCAGCTCACCTGGAAATCTGTGGCAGCTGCGTGTTTTCCTAAGGACCTTCAATTGCTCAGAGAATGTATAATTTATTTGCTACCTATCTTTACTAATCCCACTTTCCTAAAACAAATATTAACTGAACTTATCTGCTAAAGCAAGCCCAAATCAAGTCTCTTATCAAATGAACTCAGAGGTAGAACAGAAAGTTGAGAATCAGGTTCAGAGGAAATTGTCTTAATTGGGAAGGCAGATCTAAAACTCCCTTTGGCCTCAAGTTCCATTCAATCCAGTTCAGCAAACCTTTATTGAACCCTCTATGAGCAGGCAGCAGAGCAATGGGGAAGACAAAATTGGATTCAGAGTTAGAAAGCCTGATATCAGAAGAATTAGATTCAAATTCCGTTTTTACTCAGGAACAATTGTGAGCATTAGAAAAATCTCTGAGACTCGTGGGAGGTGGGCTAATCACCATTACAGTCCCTGGAATCCTTCCATGCACTCCCCCTCCCTGACACACACAACTTTCAGTAAAGTCTACCTGGATTTGTCAGGGATAGACAGCAAGTGTCTTGAACAATGTCAGAAAAACAAAAGAAAAATATATGTGTGTGTGTGTGTGTGTGTGTGTGTGTGTATAAGTATATATATATAGAGACATCTCAATGCCTGAATGGATCATGGGAGTAGGATTTGCAATGTCTTTGACACCATCCAATGGATAAAGTTATTTGTTTTATTTTATGAAAATTTGTCAGTACAATCACCCATGAAAATACCTTTCACAATCCAATTCTGTTTTAGCCTACCTAGTCCTAATATCCTAACAGCACATGTGCGTGTTGCTGGCATTGGAAATTAGAGAAGCAAGTGTAGAAAGATGACTGTACCTCAAGTTCAGAGGCATTTGTTTCCAAAGGATGGATCTGATAATCTCACCTTCTTTGTTGAGTTTTTTGGAAGCCTCCCTTCTTCTAGATGAGACCATCTACTACAGCCATGCCAACCTGAACAGGCCTAATTTCGTCTGATCTTGGAAGCTAAGCAGGGTTGGGCCTAGTTAGTACTTGGATGACAGACCACCTCAGAAGACCAGGTGCTATAGGCACCAAAAATTAAAATAAAATAATAAAATAAAATAAAATAAAATAAAATAAAATAATAAAATAAAATAAAATAAAATGAAATAAAATAAAATAAAATAAAATAATTGTAAGCTGACATGTTCTTTGCAATCTGTAAGGTCAACCAAGGACTGCGTCGCCTAAAAATAAAAATTAAAAAAAAAATTGACGAGGCCACCTAGGTCATCAAGGTACCAAGGATGTTATGTTGAGCCATAGGTACTTGACCCATTATCTATCAACAGTAAAGGAGATCATTGAGATTAATACATGACTCACATGAAATAATTCTGTAGGTGACATATAAAATAATTCCAGGTTTGTCCTGCTACACAACAGACAATCTTAAACCTTCTGTGAAAGAAGGGTGCTGCAAAAATAGATAATAGGTCATTTCTGATAAGCAAAAAAAGAGAGGAAAGCAAAGCATAATGTTGAGAAATGTTTAAGATGATGACAGTCAATTGACCTTTACCTCCAACCTGCTAGGTATTATTGTTCTAAATATTATAACAATTATCTGGTTTTCCCTTGTACCTCCCTCTCCAATAAAACCCTCTTTTTCTTTCTTCCCAGAATGTGATGAAGACCAAGCAAATGTTTGTGAAAAAGACCAGATAGATTGTCAAATTCTGAAAATTCCAGAGATTTTCATTGTTATTAGCCATGGGGACAGGTGCTATAAGGAGTAAGCAGATGAAAATCTCATGTCCCCAACAGCTCAGTGAGAACTGGTCATCAGGTCTTCAGCAATAAAAACCCACTGAGAGTTGTACAAGGGGGATGATGATAGACTAAAAAAAAAATGCAAACATTTAGGAAAAAGGTCTGTGCTATTAAGAGAAAGTCAAAAGCAGTCAGGGCAATTATAGAGAAGACATTACAAACATCTGAGAAATTGTCAAGGAAAACCATTGCCCAGAGAAGCAGCCTGGGCCCAATGAGGCAACTCAACATCATCCAGTTATTTATGAACACAAAGGTGAGGTGCATTTCCCAGACAGCACTCCAGTTGAAATTAAGGGATTAAATATTCAGAGTTTTTGTACCTGTATTCACATCTTTAATTTACAGAGATGGGGACAGAAAAAGTAAAATGGTAAGGGTGAGTATGCTAACAAGATTATTTCTCTCATCAACGCCTACCCACTATTACTTCTTTTCAAATATAAGATGTGAACTCAAAACACACCTCACTGTTCTAAACACCTTGAGGATAAAAAGATGCAGTAGAAAAGTAGAGAGGAAAAAGGCTAGAAAGAAAAAGACAAAAATACAAAGGTGCCTCTCAGATTTTAGGTGTTTTATTTTTTCTATCATTCACTGTCATTTTTTTTTATTATATGGAAATATATTACTTTTTAAATACTCCTTAAAAAGGTTTCAGAGGGTAACGAGACCTTACACACCTGGCCACTTGGATCTTAAATTGATGACACTGATGTGTGAATCAGATTTATTCCTGGAATCCCTTTAATGAACAACAAAACAAAACAAAACAAAACAAAACAAACAAACAAACAAAACAGAAGATAAGATCACACGAAGCTTTTCTCAAAGATCAATGTCCTTAAATTAAGTCCGAAGTTTTTACATTGTCCTTGTGTCATAATGTAACTTCAGTGGAATTAAATGTGAGAACTTGTGGATACTGTGAATTCTTTTTCTCTATTAGTTTATTTTGTTATTGTTGTTGTTGTTGTTGTTTTGTTGTTTTGTTGTTGTTGTAAAAATCTTTGTTGGCCCACATATGTCCCATGAGTTTCAGGTTGCTTTCTGCTGCCCGAGTGTACCATCCTGTACATTCTATGTGGATGTGCAGATGGAAAGTCTCAACAATGAAAACTACTACATTGAAACAAGTGGGCACTTGAAAAGTCCTTGCCCTTGAAAGTCTTAGTTCTGCCCGAGCATCAGTCACAGCACACATCGGGAAGATGGCATTCCAGGAAGGCTGGCTTAGAGACTGAGGACACACTGGTTTGCTGAAGCCAGTCCACACCAGCTCACACAAGCTCAAAAACACACTCACCAGCTATCAAGAGCCAACTAAGCGTACCTAGTCCCATTCCCTTGTTCAATGGCATCTTGATGGCAGCTTAAAACGAGAGATAGGGGAATATTTGCACCACTGAAATCATCAAACACTACAATACCCATCTGAGCGTTTTGTTTTGTTTTTTTTCCCAGAGAACCAGTTGATAAAATTTTGCTAGCACAGCACCAAAAGCAGGCCCAGGGAAGGTCAATGTTTTAAAGCACCATCTGGCTCTTAACAGCCTTAAGAGAAAGGCCTCTTATTTTTGTGACTTCGCAAGGAAATGCCCAAAACAGGAAATCCATCTCTGTGACCGTTTTTTTCTTTCAGTGCTTTAAAACAATCCAAACCAAAGAGAGTCCTGGCCAATTACCTCCTGCTGTCCTCTCTTTGTGCCGTGGACTCTTCAAAGCCCTCCAAACACTTAAGTCACATAGCTTTTTTTTTCTCCTTTCTTTCGTTATAACCCAGCCTGTCTGTTCTGGACCCATTCTGTGAATCCGTCATCTTAAATTTCTTTTTATTATCCCCAGGCCCTAACTTTCATTCTTTTTTTTCTTTTTTTTTAACAAAGTTTCCTGGAATGGTATTCTTTCCTGCCTTCACTTGCTCATTTGCTATCATTTCTCGCTTTATGGCCCTCTGCTCAAAGTGCTCTGGATCTGGCTAATAAGGCCACATCTTCCTTGGACTCTCAACTCCCTATGCTCTCTCTTCCTCTCTGTGGAGCAAGTGTTACTATTTGCTACCTCAAGTCCCTAAAACACATTCCTTCTACTCTACAACTTTTCCAAACTGTAGTTCCCAGCCTTCATTTCTGTTGGGTCTTCTCTCTCTTCTTGGCTGGGCTGTGACTCTACCAAGCAAGGTCTCTAAATCTAGGGCTACTCCAGGAGTCTGAGGTGAACATTTCAAGTTCAGTGTCAGAACCTCGTTTGTAGCCATCAGTACTTTATAGTGTTATTATGAATGCAGATATAGTATTTTTTCTAATGAAATATGGAAGACTTATAAGCAGAGAGCAGGTCTTACTGACCTCTGGATTCTTTGGAGATCTACTTTGTGTAAGAAGAGTTATGGGGAGAATAGACATCCACAGTTGGACCTCCTCAATGTCTAGAGTCAACCAGAACAGCATAGAACAGAGGCAGTTTCCACTTTCACAACCAGTGAAGGCACACTCCTCGTGGTGAGAAGCCATGGATTCTGCTAAGGATCCCATAATGTACAGAACAATTTCTCACACACAAAAAGAATGATCTGGTCCAAAATGTCTTTAGTGCTAAGGTTGAGAAACCTTGACCTACAGTGACTATGCTACTGCAGTCTCCCACAGCAGTTCACTGGCTCATGGGAATGAGATTTGGGTTCTGGTGACATGGTCCTTAGAGAAACACTTGTTCTTGCAGATACAAGCACAATTGTATTGTATCAATTTCTAGTCACATGCACTTACCCACCCAAAAACAATGTCATAAGGTTTGCTGCACCCACCTACTTAACCTGATGATGGGAGGGCTCTTTTTCGTTCCCTGTAACATCTATGTTCCGACCCTCATTCCTCACTGAATCCATAGCAGTGTCCCTTATTTTCAATTCTTGGATGTGACTCTAATGTGCAATAAACAAGCCATGGCATCAGCACTATGTGTTGTGGGTCTCAAGAAGCTTCCTCTTTAACGAGCATGGCAAACTTTCAAAAGCTTACTCACATTTGGCAATCACTAGTTTGGGGAAAGTCTAAGTTAGAAACAGGGTTGAATGACAGGCTTCTGACTACTTGAGTGACCCTCTAAGTCTTTGCTAATCCTCGCTCAGTTTTCTGGTGTATAAAACCAGGAGACTAATAAAATACACCTCATGGAGCTATGGGAACTAAATGAGATAACACAAGTTAATGCCTTAGCAGCTAGTAATCACTTGGCAAATATGAGGTGTTAGTAAAACAACTTTAGTTTCTGTATAGTTAGAAATAGAGGTGGGAGTCAGAAGACTCTTTTAATATTAGGAGAATTATAGGTTGTCATCAAACTAATAACTGACTTTCTATAAGTACCCCATCAGTCCTTCTCATGCTAAATTGAAATGAACTGATTTCAGTCGACTATACATTTATCCCATCATTTGTAACCGAATAGCAATTCAAATAGAACAATAAAATGTTTGAAAGGAATAATTCATGGGGCTTTAAAGCAGTGAGGAAAGGAAAGTGGAGAACACAGTCAGAGAATATATGATATATTGCTCTGAGGCAAGTCTTGGTGATCATCTATTTCTACATTAGCTGAGTCTCAGGAGTCCAAAGTCGCTTGCTAATCTGATGACTCTCCACAACATCCCGGCATTATCATGGCGATTTTTGAAACCTGAGCAAACTAAACTCCAGGAAAATTGAGTGAATTGCTCAAGGTCACACAGAAGTCAGGCCCAGAACAGAGCTGATGTCTGCTGGTTTCCCGCTGCACCACGACCCTTCCCTGTACACTTTACTTGAAGCGGTATGGTAAGAATGGCTAATGGCTTTCATAGTCTTGAGCCATTAATATTTTTTTCTGAGTAGTATTCTTGGCAAACTTGATGATTTTTCAGAGTGATAGATACTTCTGAAAAGAGATCTAGGAGTGTTGATTGTCAGTCTAAAAGAATAGTCAGTCAAAGAGCACTGAATAAATTTTAACTTACAAATGTGGTTTTGGAGACTGTAATCAAGGAATGTTTTATACCAATATCAAGAATCTTGAAAAATTGAATGAAATATATTGAATATCAAAGTAAGACTTTTGCAAAGGCTGGAAAGCCTAGATTTGAAATCCTTATTCTGAATCAGGCCTTCAGCACCGAGCTTGGCCCCCTCCCAAAAAATGCAGTGTACCTTGGCAGCTTTCCCTTACCCCCTAACCCTGGGCACTGGCTTATATCTCATGCTGCAGCCAACTCATTTCCTCCAGCCCAATCGATGGCTTTCTATTAGCCGAGCATCCTGCTCTGAATCACTTGCAAACCACTAAGATACACTTTCACTGTTTATTTTCTGACTTGAGACAGAGAAGAGCAAGGTCAGTTGGTTCTTTCAATGATTTCTCTTAAAATGAAAACTTTCACTGCAGTCTTTTGAACTTTTGAAGACCAAAGTCCAATAACACAGCCATTTTAGAAAATTTAGTTGCTTGGGATTTTATGGTTTTTATATAACTTGATTGTCTCTACCTATTTCATATATATTAATGCATCAGAATCACTTAGTGGGTATATTCCTTTAGATCTGTCAAATGTAATGTCATGTGTTTCATATGTACCTGCATTAACATTGGAAATAAAAAATAAAATACATATAAAGAGAATATATAATTTCTTTATAATTAAAAGTTTATTTTTCACACCAGGTTTAATCCTCCTATTATAAGAATAAGCACATGTTGATTATGTGATGGTGAGGAGAAAAGTTTCACCGGTGGAAAGCCACATTTCCAGGGATTGCGAAAGGCAAGATTAATGGGACTGGAAATTAGGCAGAGAAAATAGTCTTGATGTCATGGAATAGCACAGCAGAAGAATAGAGAAAATTCCAGCCACAAGATGAGAGTTCCAGTGTGAAATTGTTGTAGGCAATGGATTTGCTACCCACATTCTTCTTGGCAGCCAACATTCTCATAAGCACCTGTTCACCAATACCACCACCACCGCCACCATCTTCATCATCATCATCATCATTATCATCATCATGTTATGACTATAAGTCAAAAAGAAGAAAGCCCACTGAAGTTAGGAAACTGGAGCATAAGGATTATTATTAATTAGTATTTTTATTAAAATTATTAGAATCCCCATGGTCTTTCGGTATTTATTTGAAACCACTTTTGTAGCAACTAGACAAGATTGCTTACTCCTTCAGGATTTGAGAAATCATAATGCATGTGGCACAGAATATACTTTTGGTGGCATACATAACATACTGTATTTGAATGTGATTGATCAACAGGCAGGGGACAGAGGCTAGGTTAAACTTTGCTGACCGACTCTCAAGGAAGTGGAAAGGTATATGGTGAAAACCGTTTATCTCTCTATTTTAAAACTGTGTTATTTTTACCTTCATTCTGTTTGAAATGAAAGATTTTTTTTTCCAGCTGCTCGTCCCTTTGAAAAAGTGACCAGAAAAATTCAAGTTTTTTTCTCTCAAACTCCAAGTTCTATTTCCGATGTTAGTTACTAGTTGCTAAGGGAACCGTTATAGACCAATTATCATTAAAATAGTCTCTGAAACTGGATATCTTAAAGTGGAGGCATTGTTCTCTCCTCTTTAAAGGCAAACCCTCTCTCTGGATAGAAAAACCCATTTAAGTTCAGGCTACTTTTCCTTTTCTTCCAACTCTCTGGAAAAATAGTGAGAGATAGAAATTTTAGAAAAAGCCACAGAGAAGAGTAAGTGTATGAATGAATTTTGAAGTCAGATTCAACCCATAGACTCATGATGGTTGTGATATAAATATATGTGTGTGTGTGTGTGTGTGTGTGTATTTAAATTTGGAAAATGTTCTTTTCTTCTACCTTTTAAAATATGGGAGTCTAATTTACATACAAAGAAATGCAGATTTTATGTACTTTTTAAGTGTTTTAACAACTACAGACATGATAGAGAATATTTTCATCATCCCAGAGGTGTTGTTCCTAGCGCCAAACGTCTCTCCTAGTGACTGTCCCTCCTCCAGTCAAATCTCACGCCCTAAAGACAACTTCTGCTCTGATACCTGTCACCATACTTTATTTTCAGCTATTTTATCACTTCATATAAATGGCATAATCTAATACATAATCTTATTTTCTGTCTTCTTCTGCCCAAATGTAAATTTTTTGAGATTCATCCATTTTATTATATTTATCAGTAATTTCTTAGTTTTTATGGCTGAGTAGTAATCTACTGCCACACTTTGTATCCATTAACTTCTCAGTAAACATTTATTTTGTTTTCTGCTACTATGAATAAAGCTGTTAAGATTGGTTTGTTTTTTGTTTTTTGTTTTTTACATATCTGTTTGTAAGCATGTAATTTCAGTTCAATTTTAAGTTTGCTAGTCAGAGATTTTACCTGATGACTCCATTTTTAAAAAAGGCTGCAGTTGGAGAGCAGATTGTTCGGAGAAAAAGGACCTTTTATCCACCTCGAGACCCTTGGTAATTTCAGCCTACAGTTTGAACTTGCCACCCTCCACCACCACTCATACCCAAGATTCAAAACCCATTGGCAGTATATTTCAAATTACATATCTCCAGGTATGCATAGTCAAACTATATGTCAAGGCCCCTTTCTTATTCGGACCCTTTTTCAACATCTGTGGCTAGTGAGGAGGCACCCGATACCAAAGTCTCTTTTTACATGGAAAAGCAGCCTAGAATTTTTAAAAAGGTCACTTCAAAAACTCACCTGACCAGCCCGGAAACCCTCCTAGGTAGTTGCTTTAAGTCCTATGGTACCACTTTGCATACATTTTGTGCTCATGGTGAAAAAGAATCCAGTTTCAGCCTTTCACATTCAAACAGGATTCTCAGTGCTTTCCTGCATTTTCCAAGCTTTTGGGGAGCAATATTTTAACATGACCATATTTAAAATTCACTTAAGTGGTGCTTCAAGATCCTTGCTGAGATAGATGTACTGAGATGTTTGCTAATTCACATTAAGATTTTTCTAAAGATTTAAGGATTTATTTTTGTTCCTGGGGTCGTAAGCATGGTGTCAGCACTTTGACACTGGTGTGCACAGGTTATGCCTGAAGCCCTCACACATTTCTTAGGCTTCAGGGGGTGCCACATCTCTAGATGATTTAATCCCATTGGCTGAGTATTTGTTTTCCTGAGATGAGCTGATGTGCAGAGAATGCCATTTAAACACACTGGATAGTTGCCTCTCCCAGTTTTTTGTTTTGGGCCCCGATATTATAGGATTCCCGACCACTTTCTGTACTTGGTTACCAAAATTGGCATGGAGTGCTACACCCATTTTACAGATGGTAAAAATGAACTAGATTAAGTGGCTTGACATGTCACATTATAGATTACACCCTTGAAGCGTGACCGGCTTTACCCAAGTCTGGGTAGAGGCACCAAGTTATCCCTATTGGTCCTGTCTCTCAGCCACTAGAGTAATTCTAAATTTCTTAAGTAGAATACAGGTGGTTGCTCCAAATTTTCCTTGATATGCACCAATAGTATACTGAGGCAGGGTCAGCAAATTTGCATATGAGTGGGGGGCAAAAACATCCTGGGAGAAAATGAATCCAGATTCTGACCCATTTTTTTTTCAGGGACCAATACTTGAGAGTGTCACTGATGCATTAGAATTGTGTGAACTGAAGGTTGTCAGTAATAAAGAATGCCAAAGGCCATCAAAAGGGAAGCCACCATGGAGAAGGAGTCTGACAAGTTATATGAAAATACCAAATTCTAAACTAGCTCCATCCGATAGAAATACAATGAGAATCACACATGTGATTGTAATTTTCTAGCTGCTACATTTAAAAAAGTAAAAGGAAACACAGGCATGAGTTCAGTACTATATTTCATGTAACGTAATATATCCAAAATATGTCATCTTAAGAAATAATTAATATACACATTATTGATGAGGTCTTTTATATTCTTTTTTATGTATTAAATCTTTAAAATCAAGGGTGTGTTTTCCACAATACTTCCCCATTTGGACCTGCACATTTCCAGGACCCTAGCCCCTGAGTGGCCACCAGGTCTAGATGTTCATGAGTGAAAGACAAGAAAGGGCCTCTTAGTAGCTACTTTAACAAGGGCTATTGTGCTTTAAAATACAGTGTACTTCTGAGTGTGTGCCAGAGAGCTGTAACCATGAAGTAAATGCCACTGGCTCTACTTCATGGACACAGAGGGGAGTGAGAATGACATCAGAAGACAGTAAAAGAACCCCAGCCCCGACACCGTGGACCACAGGTGGACTGATAATTCTGCTTTACTCTCTACCTGTTTTGTGAAGATAGTGCCGATCTCATAATTCTTGGCCCTTTGGTGTAGGTGAGAAAAAAGAGCTCAGGAGAAAATCTGATCTGACGGTAAATTAAAGCAAATGAGACTTCAGCTAAGAATCTGAAAAAGCAAGAGAAATACCCAGCCCTTTGTTCTGGAAGCCTGTGAAGTGGGTCAGATCGCTTAGTTGTGCAGCCACTGTTTGCTCCCCACGTACTGAGAGGGCCTTGCGGGAAGGGATTAAGATTTACTCCTGTATGATCGTTCCAGAACCGTGGGCGGCACCACAGCTGTGGGAAGCTGGCTAAGCGTGGTTCCTTTCACCCTTTTCCCAGAACCCCAAAGAGGACTTGGCATAGAGGCGTATGCATTAAAAAAAAATTGCTGACAGACTGGCCAGAGAGATGCGAGCTCCCTCACTTTCCAGTTGCAGCTTCTTCCTTACACAATGGACATATCCAGAAGACCGACTCCATTCGTGTCTCAAGCAGATCTCTGTAGTGTAACGAACTTAACCTACCTCAGGAAGTCAGTTGGAAGAAAAAACACAAGAAAAATGGAAGGAACTAAAAGCGTTACATTTGCATAGTGTTTTAGATCATATGAAAGGTTTTTGCATGCAAGTCTCAATTAAAACTCTGCATTATACAGATTCAGAGAGGGTAAGACACTTGGGTCAGTCACATGACTAATAACTCATTTAGTTGGAAATTGGACCTAAGAGGCCTGACTCCAAACCAACTCTTTCAGTCTTCCTTTCCCTGCATCACAGCTGCCTCCAAATGCAGGGCCACCTTGTGCTGACAATAAAACGCTCTAGACAAAAGCATGGTATTTTTTTTTATCATATCATTATAGGAAAGCTAAGACCAAGAAAACCTTATCATCATTTGAAACTGCCTTTGACCTATCTTTACATATACTAAATGTAACTATACACCCATCAGAAAACCTGGAGTGGTTCTGAATGAAGATTTTCATTTTTGATGTTATACCATGACAGTTTATTTTTCAGAATAAAATGATTTCTTTGGAAGCAGGGTAGAATTGATTTCTTAAGTCTGACCCAGATATCAGATTGCTGTGCTTGATTCTAACTGAATGTTTTCTTAGCAGGATCCGAAGCAAGTAAATTTTGCACAATTTATTCATCTAAGCAATGGGGGAGAGGAGGCCAGACCACACAGCTGGCTTAGAAAACAATGTAAATGCATTTTTGTTCAGTAAACAGAGGAAAAATAATTTCCTCCCAAGTGAACAGAAAATGGAAAAGGACAAACATTTGCTTGTGCCAAATTCAGTCTGAATTATTTATTACCTACTGCAAATCAGGGTATGTTCATAATATTGTGAGAAACAGCAAAGTTCTCACACCTTATCAAGAAATAATTTGAAAATACCAGTAAATTATCACAGTAAATTATCACAGCATTGAAAAGGGGGGTTGTGGGCCATCATTCTTTCTCCTAGGTTCTGCATTTTTGGAAAAACAAAATCCTAACACTTCTCAACACACTGTTGAGAACAGTGAATAGCTTTAAAGGCCAAAGATCTGGCTTCCTTTTGTAGCTGAGTAACCTTTCAAAAATCATTGAAACTTTCAGAGTCCCATTTTTAAGCAGGCTCATATCTACTTCCTGGGGTTGTGATTGGAATTAAATGAGCTATAAGAAGTGATCCATAATAGAAACACCCACAGATAATTGATCTATAGTGGAAACATACACTCATAAATACCATTGTTTTATTTAAATATTGAAAAATAGATGCTTGATGTCAAAGTAACCTGATATCATAGCTGCTCCAACACTGAATTCAAAATGATTTAAGAGTAATACATTACCCATAAAACACCATAAACAAAATCAAAACACAACTGAAAAATAGGGAGAAATTATTTGTAATGGGTACCATGTGCAAAGATTTAAGATTCCAAATATATAAGAAATTTTTGTTCAAGACTTGCAGATTTTTACTGACGTGACTGGTAACAGAGCAGGCTCAAGGACGTCACCAGAGAATCTGTTCTGACTTGGAAGCATTTCCTGTGGACCATGGAGGGCCCCACCTCATCGCAGTGGGGCCGGCTGACCCACATCTGCTGGAAGGTGGAGAGAGGCCAGGATGGAGCCTCCAATCCAGACTGAGTACTTATGTTCTGGGGGGACAATAATCTTGATCTTCATGGTGCTGGGGGTTAGGACTATGATCTCCTTTTGCATCCTGTCAGCAATGCCTGGGTATACAGTAGTACCTCTGGGAAGGACATTATTGGGATATAAGTCCTTGTGGATGTCAATGTCACACTTCATAATGGAATTGTGAGTTGTTTCATGAATTTCTGTGGACTCCATGTGAATGAAGAAAGGCTGGGATTAGGTCTCTTGGCAGTGGAAGTGCCCATTGCCAATGCTGATGACCTGCCTGGCTGACAGGTCATAGCTCTTCTCCTAGGAGGAAGGGGAGGCTGCTGTGGCCATCTCATTCTTAAAATCTAGTACCACATAGCACTGTGTCTTGGTGGTCTCAGCTGTGGTCACAGAGGAAGAGACTCTCTCTGGGACAATCTTCATGAGGTAGTCTGTGAGGTCACGGCAGGCCAGAGCAAGGCACATAATGGCATGGGGCAGTGAAGTAGCCCTCGCAGAGGGGCATATTGTGGATGACACTGTCCCTTGAAGCTAGGACAATGCCTGTTGTGCAGCCAAAGGCACAGAGGGAGACACAGCTTGAATGGCAACATACATGACAGGGACACGGAAGTTCACAAATATGATCACAGTCATCTTCTTTCTGTTAGCCTAGGGACTGGGGGTGGGTTTGGGGCTATATGAGCAGGGTGGGGTGCTTCTCAGGAGCCCCATAGTGCACTATGGAAGGAATATGCCAGATCTGGTAGTGAGGGTGGCCCATGATGGAAGGGAAATCAGCCTGAGGTGGGGGGAAGAGGGAGGCATCACCTGCTGCAAAGCCGGCCTCACGCAGGCCAGAGCCATAGTCCCACGCAACCTCCTTTTCGCATATGTGGAGTATGGCTGAGTGAACCCCACGCTACAGCATTAAACCTATGACAGGTCCCTGACCCAGTGACTGAGGGCTGGTGTCAGGAATTTTTTTTAAATTTAGAAGCTAGGAACAAAATGGTACAAAAATAGGAAAAATATATAGACAACTCACAAAAAATATATAAAAATTGCCCTCGAACACGTAAAAATGTTCAAATTAACTCATAATTAAAGATATGCAAATTACAACATGATGAGGTTATAACAACACTTCTCAGACTGACAGCTTAAAAGCAGAAGAAAACAGTGCTGGAGTAATGGATCCAGACGCAGACACTGCACTCTTCACAAAAGTTAACTCAAAATGGATCGTAAATGTAAATTTAAAATGCAAAACTATAAAACTCCGAGAAGAGAACATAGGAGAAAGTCTACATGACCTTAGATTATGATGATGACTTTTCAGATACAATGCCGAAGACGTGATCCATGAAGGAAATTACTGATAAATTAGACTTTGTTCAAATTTTAAAAGTCTGCTCTGAGAAAAATTGTCAAGAGAATAAGAAGAAAAACCACAGACTGGGAGAAAATATTTGCAAAATAGATATCTGATGAAGGACTGTTATTCAAAATATTCGAAGAACTCTTAAATGAGAAAACAGCCCAACTTAAAAATGAGCAAAAGACCTTAACCAACACCTTATCAAAGAAGATATACAGATAGAAAAATAAGCATATGAAAAGATGCTCAACAGCCTATATTATTAGGGAATTGAAAATTAAAACAACGAGATACTGCTATACAGTTATTAAAATGGCCAAAATCCAAAACACAGACAATACCAAAGGCTGGCGACTGAGAAAATGGAGCCACAGGAACTCCCATTCATTACTGGTGGAAATGCAAAATGGTACAGCCAGTTTGGGAGTTTTGTTGTTGTTGCTGTTGTTGTTGTTGTTGTTGTTTTGCAACACTAAAAATACTTTTACCATGCCATCCAGCAATCAGACTCCTTGGTACTTACCTAAATGTCCACACAACAACCTAGGCACAGATGTTTATAGCAGCTTTATTCAAAATTGCCAATTCTTTGAAGAAACAAAGACATCCTTCAGGAGATAAATGAATAAACGGGTACAACCTGATAATGGAATATTATTCAAAGCTAAAAAGAAGTGAGCTAGCGGACCATAAAAAGACATGGAAGAACATTAAATGCACATCACTAAGTGAAAAAAGCCAATCTGAAAAGGCTAAATAGTGTATGATTCCAACTATATGACATTCTGGAAAAGGCAGAACTGTATAAACAGTAAAAGGATGAGTGATTACTAGTGATTGGGGAAGAGGAAGGGATAAATAGACAGAATGTAGAGAATTTACAAGGCAGTAAAATTATTCTATGTCATACTATAATGTTGTATACATACCATTATGCATTTGTCAAAACCCATAAAATGTACAAGACCAAGGATAAACTCTAATGGGAACTGTGGACTTTGGGTGATTATGATGCATCAGGTTTATCAGTTGTAACAAGTGTAGGTTTATCAGTTGTAACAAATGTACCATTCTCATGGGGGATGTGGATAGCAGGGAAGGCATATGTGGGGGGAAGGAGAGAGGGAGCACATGGGAACACTCTATTTTTCACTCAGCTTTTCTGTGAACCTAAAACTACTCTAAAAAAATCTATTCAAAAAAGAAAAAAAAAGTAGAGCAAGATACCTGTTAGCAAACCTGTGAGATAATACAATCTCTCCAAACATTACACAGCATACTTCTAGGCAGGAATTTAGGGAGATTCACCAAAACTGTCTATGTGCTTAGCTTTTGACCCCGCAATTTCATTTGTAGGAATCTAGAGCATGAAGTGCATATGTACACAAGGTTATTCATTGCAGCAATATTTGTTATATAATAAAACATTAGAAATGACAGATATACTCATGCATAATATAATTATTGAAGAACTATAGTACATCCACATAATGGAATAATATGTAGCTATATTTAAAAATACATCTCTTTTAACTACTGTGATGCTATTTTCAGAATATATTCTTAAGTAAATAAAGTGAAAAGGTGTATCTTTTCACTTTAGTAAGCAACCTTTTATATAAAAGAGGAGAGATATAAGAAAACACACACACATAACGTTTGTAAAAGATAATCAGAGAGGATAAACCAAAACCTACAGAGATTAGTTACATGCAGAGGACAGATAGGAAAAGGCAGGAAAGAAGCACAAAACAGAAACAGGAACCAGGGATAAGGAGTGAGACACTTCTCCAAGTAGACCTCTTGGTATAGCTATAACTCTTAGAATTCTATGGCTATTTCACAAACCCCCAGAATAAAAATTAAAATCAACCAGAAGGCAGAGGAATCCCAAATGGAATAGAAACAATACCAAATGAACATAATTGAATTACAACAAATAACAAAATCACACTAAAGGGTTTGGAAAGGCAAAGAACTAACCTCAGCAACTTTGGAAAACTGGAACCTGACTGGATAAAATGCTTGGTAAAACGAAAGACAATAAGAGCTATAGACACAAGTGCAGTAATTTAGTTAGTAAATTTGTTTCTCTGTGGGATATGGGTTAGCAGTTCTGAAGCTATTTTATTGGTGTAATAGGATTGTATAAGGATTATATATTGTGTATGATGAGAACCAGGACTCTTGCAGACAGGAAACTAGGGGAGAGAACATGGTACCTCTCTGTACTAGCTCTGCAATTTTCTACAAATCAATAATTATTTCCAAAAAAAAAAAAAAAAAAAGAATGTCAAAGGCAAAAAGCAGCTATAAGGACAGAGATGAGATGTTTATTCTAATTAGTCTAAGGGGTTCTCAACCGTTTGTAATAAATCACACTTGCCTTTGTGTGTGTTTGTGTGAGTATAAACAGAAGGGTGATCATTTTGGAAGAGTTATTTTTTCCTGCAGTTTCTTCTTTTTCTACCATGATTATATATTATTTTTAATAGAAAAAAAAAGACTTTTTTTCCTTTTAAATTGAGTTGTCTTTTTATTTGGGGATATAAGAGATTTTTTAAATATATTTTGGCTACAAGTCCCTTATTGAATATATGATTTACAATATTTTCTTCCATTCTGTGAGTTCTTTTCACTTTCTCTTTTTAAAGCATTTTATTACATTTTATTAGTTTCAAGTATACAGTACATTGGTTAGATATTTATATAGTTTATGAAATGATCTGATTGCTCTATCTTCCCTCTGGCTCTACACATAGCCATTACATTACTGCTAACTGCATTCCCTTGTGCTGTGCTCCCCATTCCCATGACCTATCAACTACTGATTTGTACTTCTTTAACCCTTCATCGCTTTCTCTCACCTTTCCCATGACCCTACAATAGTCATCAGATTGTAAAAGGGGAGTTTTTTAAGAATATTATTTGGCCATAGAAAAGAATGAAATCTTGCCCTTTGTGACAACACGGATGGACCTAGAGGGTGTTATGCTAAGTAAAATAAGTCAGCCAGAGAAAGACAGATGCCACATGATCTCACTTATGTGAAATCTAAAGAACACAATAAATGAACAAACAAAACAGAAACAGACTCATAGATACAGAGAACTGGTGGTTATCAGATGGGAGGAGAGTCGGGGACTGAGTGGAAAAGGCGAAGGGATTAAGAAGAACAAATTGGTAGTTACAAATGGTCACTGGGATGTGGAGTACAGCATAGAGAACATAGTTAATAATATTTTTTTTTAAAGAATGTTAGAGAAAACTTAGGAATTATTTATTCAACTCAAACAATTGACAGATGGGGACATGAGGGACCCTAGGGATCAACTGTCTTGGTTATGTTCCCTGGCAGACCAGGGCTCCAAGGCAAGCCAAGGCTCCAACCCCTGGGCCTGTGACATCCTTCTCTCAGATAGAAATTCAATACTTTTCTCCTCTCAGAATCCATGTTTTGAGAGGAAAATATGAAATGATAGGGCCAAAGAAATATTCACAAAAGGAATAATAGAAATACAGTTAACATTTTAAAAGAAATTAGATTGTCGAGGAAAAACACAAAATTGACAACCAGAAGTATGTAAACAGGCTGCCTCTGCCAATGAAAATCCAGCAGATTGTTCAAAATGCCATTTCTCTATTGATGGACATTTTTTTCCATATAAGGCAAATGGTAATTGTAAACAACACAGAAACACAAGTCTCTTTAAAGTTTCCAGTGTATTTTTACTTATACAGAACACTTATTTTCCCCTAAAACAAAAGTTCCAAAGGATCTGAAGTACCGATTTCTAAAATTAAATACAAAAATAAAAAGCCATTTTTTTATTGAAATTCTTTAAATTAGAGACCTTGGTTGATCCTTAAATGCAGGAACAAAGAATTTGGAGAATAAATAAATTTTTTCTAACAACTTGAAAACCCTTGTTTTCTTTAGACATCACTGAGATTATTACCATAATAGGATAGAAACCTGATGTTAAAAAAAAGTGTCATTTTTAAGATATCTATTTTTAATGTGTCAAGAAAAACATCTATTTTATAAAAATTGAAATGAGTGGACAATTTTCTAAAAATGCCATTTTGCTTTCAGGTTCCACTTATCAGTATGTGAATTCAGCAAAGACCCATTAAACACCTGTTCTGGACCAGCCACTCTCCCATTGAGCATACATCCATGAGTGAGACCGACAGAGCCGAAACTGTAAGAAATTCTTAAAGACCTACCCCTAGGAATTCAGAAAATAGACATATGTTTTTTCGCTGTTGGTAGAAGGGTGGGGGTGAATGCTAGAAGAGCCATCACCCCACCTCATTCCCTGCACAAAGAGAAGTGAACTAGTACTGCTCAAGATCCAAGCACCATGCATTGAAGAGGCTTCCTCTTCTCATTGTTTTGGCTCCTTTGTTGGAAATTAGTTGCCCATATACATGGGGGTTTATTTCTGGGCTCTCAATTCTCTGTTCGTGTGTCCATTTTTCTGCCAATCCCATGCTGCTCTGATTATTGTAGCTCTGTGGTACAGTTTGAAGTCAGGGAGTGTAATGCCTTTAGCTTTGGGCTTTTTGCTCAAGATTGCTTTGGCTACTTGGGGTCTTTTGGGGTTCCATACAGATATTATAGAACTGGACACTTAAAACTTATGTAGTCATATTCACCAATGTCCCCCCAGGAAATTTTCTAAAACTGATCCAAGCACTTCACAGATAGCACTGTCATCATTACAAACACCCTCTGTGGTAGGTAATTTTGTTATTTCACCAAACTAGAAACTACGGTTCAAGTAACTAAATAAAATAAGATGATGGTAAAGATATGACCTTTAAAGGATGACAAGAGATTTCTGGCTTGAGCAAGTATGCCCTGGTCCTTCACTTTCATTATGAAGAACAAAAAATGAGTGGATGAATGGACGGACGGAAGTACTTAGATCTCATTTCATTGTCATTTCTTGCCCATGCATGGGAGAGTTTTGCCTTCAACAGGAGACAGTAAACAATTGTCACTTTGCTTCCAGAAGGAGGCCTTCCTCCCATGGGCATATTAAACAAAAATAATTAGAGAAAAAGGATAAGATTGTTGCCTAGCTCTGATGACATAGAAAAGAGGCAGAGAACCTGGGGCACAGTCCCCTTTTATTTTGCATCGCTACTTTTGTGACTCTGGTTGAATAGTTACCATTTGGACTTCAAAGCCTCATCTGTAAAATGCAAATAGTAAGCATGTCTCATAGTAACACCATGAGAAGAAGAAGAAGAAAATCATGTCAAACGCAAATTGCCTGGGAAAAAGTTGGTCCTTGGTACCTCCCTTCATGAGCCCAAACCCCAGGTCACAGCGGAACTGGCAGAAACCAACTAGACTGTGGGATGTCTGACCTGAAGCATGTCCCAGCGGGAGTGAGTCTTGGAAGTCGAAGCTGGGGGAGTAGGAACTGAGCTGGGGGAGACCACATGGTCAGGTTTTGTGAACAGTGACCCAGATGTCATGATTGAATCCTGGAGTCGTCCTCTGAAGGCCTTCAAAAGTCAAGCTGACTCTAATCTAAAGAGGCCTCACCAAGAAAGAGCAGATGTCCTTGATGGTTTTTCAAGGCCCCTTCTAGCCCTCAGGTTCTGTGATAAAATAATTTTTTTAAATAGCCATCCTTTATTTTTTTTTTCTGACTTTCTTTTGTAAAGTCAGAGAGTGCAACTGATTGCTTACCTTCCGTTGCCTCAGTGGGGTTTATTTATAGAATAACCACATGACAGCCAGAAATACCTTCAGACCAGGAGGGAAGATGGCCGTCTGTTCCTGTGATTACGTGCTTCAAGTGATTTCTCCGGGATGCTGGTTCTTAACAAAATGTTGCTGCAGCATCATCCAATCTGTGTATTTATAGGAAGGAGAATGTGTGTATGTTACATATTTGGACTTGTTTCTTTCAGCAGGAGAAATATAGCCTTCACCATATGTTTTCTGCACAGATAATTACCTCCCCACTCCATATATCCAATTTTAAATATTTTACCATTCACATAGCAGCAGGTTAGAATCTTTCCCTTGAGTCCAGATACACTTAAACCCATCATCCTGGAGTATCAGTCCTTTGTGGGATGGCCATTAATCAGATAATTACTAACTTGCAAGCTGATTTGCTAAACAAACATTCCCCATCTTTGGAGAATGGAGCTAGGAGAGAAAGCCAAGGTCCCATGTTAGCTGCAAAGGCATCCACCTTCATGTTTGCCCTGGTCCCCTGTGCACCACTCGCTCTCTTGTATAAATAAAGTGGTTGTCGACAGTAATGAAAACCATAACTGTTTTGACTGAGCTCACTCCTTATACCATGCTGCACCACGCATGTTATGTGCCTTATCAGATTTCACTTCTCACGACAGCTCTGAAGGGTGACACCATCTTATCAATGAAAAGAACTGAGGCTTGGAGGCTGTCAGTAGCTAGTACAGCACAGAGTTGGATCGCTGAAGGGAATGTCATTTTGTTAAATACTGTCAACATTCATTGATTCAACCCGTATTGATTGGAAGTCTTCTAACCACTCAACTCCAGAGAAAGCAGAGTCCCCTCTCTCATGGGACTCATCATTTTGGTAGAAGAGGACAGACAATAAACAGGTAAGCAAACAGCAGGTCATCTTAAAGTCTGCGATGAGAGCAATCCAGGACGATAGACAGAGAGAGGCTTGGGCCACTTTGCTTTCAGTTTGGAAGGACGAACTGAGACTGGAATGGGAAGAGGTGGAGCTGGGTACACCAAACTCCTGGGAAAGAGGGAGCAGTTCGTCACAGGCTCAGATGGAAGACCAGAGGGAGGGGTCCAAACTGGGAAAGGAGCCCAGACTCAGGCAGGGACATCCACATGGGCACTTGTGAACCAAGGTAGGGAAAGTGACATTTATTAAGGTGTTCGAGTGACCCCTTGTGGGACGGGGCAGTGGCGGGGGTGGGGTGTTAAGTGGGAGATTTTTAAAATTGTGTTTTGAATGGATTGTGGGAGGGGTGCCCCTGGTGAGAACAGAAGCAGGAAGAGCCATTACGATGACTCCACGGGGACACCAGGCTACTGAAATGGGGAGGTTACTTCCATCCAGGGAGTCACCACCAGGGGACTGGAGCATGCGTCTCCTCTGAGTTCTGTCTGGTAAGATGAACACAGCTCCTAAGGCAGAAAAGGACGAAGAATATTCCAGTTAGAGGGAACAGCGATTGTAAATGTATAGAGTCTGTTAAGGAAACAGCAGAAGTTTATCTCCGGTCTATGGTGGGACCAAAATTGTTGGAAACAGACTACGAGAAGCCTTGAGCAAGTGCGTCCCTGTCTTATATGGTGACCCACTATGCCGATGAGCAAAAGGCACCTCTTCTTCCAAGTGGACGAAGCCCCACACCAGAGCACAGAAGAAGGAAAAGTGGAAATGATCTCCTCTGATGACATCACCTGAGCTGCCTCTATGCCGGAACCCATCGGCAAAAGTTGAACAGTCCCTGGGAGGGGGAGTGAGGATGAAAGAAAAGACAGAGACAGGAGAAAGATTCGGGAGGGCTCACAGTCAATACTGCAGCCTCGAGTTTATTCAGCACACCCTATTTATGCATTACGATTGCGTGGGAGACCAACAACTGCTTGCACCTGCACAGGAAGAAACAACTGCTTCCACCTGCACAGGGAGCCTTTTGCTCTCTCAAGGCTTCCATCCTCCTCCTTAATAATCAGCTCATTCTCTGGAGCAACAGGTGCTTCTGTCACTACCAAAGTATCAAGGTAACTGCAAACACCTGCTGAGCAAACAATCCCTTGTTTACCCAGATGGTAGCCATCAAACAAACGGCTCCCAACACCTCTAGAGCAGTGTGCGAATATGTCTGATCTCCCCTACCTATGCCTCACCCAACCCCTGCCACCCTCATACAGCATCCACCAGGATACATCCTCAGGCCACTGGTGCTCCACACTGATGCGTGCCAGCTGGAAACCATATGTGCCCCACATGTGAAATGATGGTTAAGACCCAGGACCGAAGACATCTTGGATGGCTCCCTTCCAGACTTTTGTCATAAATCCATGCTCCTCAAAGTGTGGCTCATGGAATCGCAGCATCACCTGGGAGTGTGTTAGAAATGAAGAGAGAGTAATGAAGCTCCACCGTAGAACAACTGAATCAGAATCAGCATTTCAACAAGACTCCCAGGTGAGTTCTATGCACACTGAAGTCTGATAACGCCGGCCCAGATAACCACAGGACTGCCAATGATAAGTCACATCTGAGAAAGCCAGACAGGACCTGGAACTGTGCAGAAACTCACAACACAATGCCAACTGGGGCTCAGGGTGGGCAGTGCCGTGTCAGGGGTCTGGGGTTGCCACAGGCTGTCCTGATTCCTGCTTCCAGTTATGCAGGCAGACGAGTGTCCTCCAGACCCTTTCTTCCTTAGTCTGCCTCTGTCCACCTGTGAAGATGCTTCTTTACATGGATGCAAAGACAGGTTTGAAAGGTTGTACTAATAAACAATGAATTTCCCTAAAGAAAAATAGAGGATTTCCCTCAACTGTGATCAGAAGAACTTAAATTGAACTGAAAAAGGGGGACTTATAAAAAAAAATGTGAGAAGCTGTTTAAATCAAATTAATAAATAAATTTCTGTGCTGTAGAAATTATCTATTCATATGAAGCTTTAGTTTCTCTGTGCTTTTGGAGAATACTCTTTTATTAGGCTGTATTATTGATATACAAGTAGAAGACCCCCTTTCTTGCATTATCGTTTTCATAATGCTATCCTTTAACATTCTATATAATTTCTTAATTTTAATGCTTGAGTCAGAATATTTAGAGTATGATCTCAGTTTGAGGTGAACTCCAGTTTGAGGTGTTAGGTCAGAAGAATAAAAAAAAAATTTAATTTAAAATATTAATTAAATTATTACTCAATATAAATGTAGTGTGCCTTTGAAGCTCGCACAACTTTTTTATTTCAATGCTGGACGGCATGTCTCTCTGTCTTAAATCTCGGCAAGAAAAAAAAATCAATTAGCATCGTAGAGCTGGTAATTCTACACCGTATTTTGCAACAAGGGGTATAACAGAGAAAGAGCAATTTAGGCTGATAGCTACATCAACCACAGTACAGTTGATTAAAAATTTAACAGTTTTCCTGATGAATGTCCTAGCTCAGATTTGGAAAACACTGACGAATTTAATTTTCCACTGACTAAATAATCATTTTATAAGCCATGTATAATTCATGTAACGGCAATATTGTGGGCTTGTTAAAAATGACTGCTACTAAACAGTTAACACTCTCTAGCAAGCAGAGACTTATAAAGGATTATTTTTGGAATTAGTTGGCACTCTAACTGGGAATGAGTTTATTGCCTTCTGAATCTTTAAAATGAAATGAGTTCAACTACTAGTGGAAGTAACACCTCACCTCACTCCCTGGCCACAAAAAAACAAAAATGCATGTTGGGGAAAGAATCCTAACCCTGCTATCAGTCAAATGACACTGAACATGATCTACAGTTTTCTGAACTTTAGTTTTCTTATCAGATAAATGGAGATAGTGGTGCCAACTAAATAGGGTTGTTGGAGGAAGTGATGCTTTAAAATAGCACTTTTACAGAAATTAATAATAATAATAATAATAATAAAAACTCTGAAATTCACATTGAACCACAAAAGACCCTGAATAACCACAGGAATTTTGAGCAAGAACAAAGTGAGAGGCCTCACAATTCCTGGTTTCAAAATGTATTACAGATCTATGGGAATCCAAACAGTATAGTACAGGCATGAAAACAGACACATAGATCAATGAAATAGAAGAGAGCCTAGAAATAAACCCACATATACATGGTCAATTGATGTTCAACACGGCGTCAAGAATACACAATGCATAACACACAATTTACTTTGTTAAATATATCAATCAGCACACCTGTGAGACTTTAAAGGAGCTAATTGTTCATCTTAAAGTTTAAGACTTCTATCTGGAAAGATGTCCATCTAGTCTAGGTGGACTCATCAAACTGATACAAACAGACAATTCAATTTCATCCTGAAAACTAATTAACTAGAGATTTCTTGTTCCTCTTCCACTCCCCAGGTTATAAAGAAAAAAGGCATTTACACAATTCATGACATGTCAGATAATAAAATCAAACTGCCCAGTTGGAATTTTTATCTATCACATCATCATTTGAGTATCAGGCAACTATATGGTCTGTTTCTTTGTCTTTCTATTTTCTTGCTTGCTTTATTTTTACTTGTTTCATTCTTTGTCATTGTTGCTTTGTTCTGGGTATTATATGAGGGCTTGGGATACAGAGTTAAAATATAAGCTTCAAAGAGCACTTAGTAAATGGGAGAAATAGACATTTTCAGCACTCACAATTCAATCAGGTAAGCACTGAGAGAGCAGAGAGGAGGAAGTGATTTCCTCTTTCTTTTACATCCGAGGAAGCCTCCCCGGAAGAAGGGAGCTTTAGTTGGGCACTACAGGATGAATTAGGGTTCTGCATGTATAAAGAAGGGAGAAAGAGTGGTACCCTGTGCAGAGGGACCAAGGCACAGGGACAGTGAAAACCTTCACGTTGCCACAGCAGAGTGTGAATCCTTGTCGAAACTTTTCTCATTATCACACGTTGAAAGAGTGCTACCAAGTATCAGGAGCTATTTCAGAGGAACAAATGGAGTTCGTGGTGGAGGAAGGAAGTCACACATGTACACTCTGGGCAGACCACAAAGTGCAATTCCAAGGGAGTGCACTGGCTGTCACAGGAACAGGACGACACTGAGTGACTGACTGCCTGGAGAAGGGAGAGGAATGTAGTGAGAATGACCCATGAGCTCTGAAGCATTCCCCAGGAAGGGCAGAAGTAGATGGTGACATCTTAAGAAGATGGAGTATCATGTGGCATCGAGCTTGGAGTTATGGCAGCCTATGACTCCACAAGCCATAAGGAATTGTTTTTTTTTTTTTTTAATTATTAAATATAGAGCATTAAAATAAAAAAGGGCTCTTCTAAGAGTGGGGACCTCTGTGACAACATGGGCTGCACACCCACGGTCATGCTGCCTGTGGAGGAATGGGCACGAAATTTGTCCCACTGTTTCACGTCCTCAGAGCCCTTTGTCCAAATCCAACATAAGGTCCCTGGAAGTGACTACGAGGTCGTTCCTTTCATACATAACAAAACTCTGATGCTGGAAAAGCTGCATCCAAATGACTCTTGATTACTGCAATCGACAATAAACACAAAAGGAAATGAGAATGACCACAGAGAATTCAAAAGCAACCAAGGAGGTAGAAAGCCCAACCAGAGTAGCTGCTGTAACACAGAGCAATTGTCTAGGACCAGAGGAGATAAATGATGCCTTGAGTCCCAGAATTCACTCACGGTAATTGAAAAGCACTTTAGACTTTCCTGAAATCATTACATTTTTTTTCCCCAAACATGGCTCAAAAGTAGAATGCAGATAAACAGAAATACCATGAAAAAAAATTGTCTGGGGATTAGAAATATAAAACCTTTTATGTTTCAGAAATAAAGGCCATAAAAACAAAATATCTATATTTAACTGCTCCCATAGATGGCAATGAGATATTTTTAGAAGAGAAACGCTTATATGGTATCTCCGCATTGCCTTGCTTAGATCAGGTTATATTACAATGTAATGACTAACCGATTTCAGGTTTATGATTAAACAAAACCTCATTTATGTGTGTTCTCTTTATTGCTCCACAGAATTCTACTCCTTAGCATTGAATATGGACTGAGTACTTGTCTAAGATTCAGGAAAGCCAGGTCACTTTTTTAAGAAATGAAATGTATCAATTATAACAAATCAACAAGGCAGGGCGGTCTTGGGGGTATAAGGAGAGGCACCAGACTTCTCGTTTCTCTGCCTGGAAGACATGCTCATAAGCTAAGATACAAAACATCTGTGCAGACCTCTGTTTTTCCTTGGTCCTGTTCAGTGCTCTACTATCATGTCCCAGATTCCTTTCTGCGTGTCTGCAGGTGGGATTCACCCACACACCCCCAGGCCTCCCTCAGCTCCTGTGCAAGTTCCTGGGAATCAGTGTCCTGAGCCCTCCAACCAGTGGTGCTTAGAATACAAAGTAAGAGTTGACAAGGTGGTAGTTATGTTATTACTGCATGATTAATAATAATCATCATTTACTGAACAATCACAGGTGTCTGCTACAGGGTTTAGCATTTCATAGATTGCACATTTCCCATTTCATTTACTCATCACAGCAGCCCTATAAAATAGGTATGATTATTAGCTCCATTTTCAAATAAGGAAACTGAGGTCCAGACAGCCCTCTCCCCAGGTCACTCATCTTATTTGTGTCTGAACCAGGATTAAGACCCAACCACTTAAACTATACACTTGTATTATTAGCCATTGGATCAGTGTTTCGTAAACTTTGATCAGTTTTGTTCCACTATTAAATTTGGTGGCCTTTAAGCTTTAAAAAAAAACCTCATTCATCTATGAACTCAAGTTACATCTATTCTAAAACATTATAGTAAACACTAATTTATTAAAATACAAATTATTCATTCACATATCCCCAATATCATCTTGCACACAGCCTGGATTCGTTTGATAAACATTTATTAGATTTTGCCAGTGTGCCAGGTGTGACTCATATCAGGGAAGTCAGTGAGGCTAAGAGAAGAATGGAAGAGTCTGCTGACACCCCATGAGAAGCACGAGGAGATAGTCACTCTGAGTGAGCACAGCAGGATCAGGATGTGAACAGGCGTGAAGGGGACTGAGGACGTGCCATGCCAAGCTGTGTTGTCACTGGTTGGGGGCTTTCAGGAGAGGGCACTGGAAGTCAAGAAAAGGATTCAGGGCAGGTCTAAGTAGCCCCCAGCTGGAAGAAGGCAGAGTCAATGGCTCAGCTCACTGGTCCGCCCACTGCATCTCCTTCTGGGAACATTCAATGGCATAAGAGAGATGCTCAATAACTATTTGTTGAATTAATGGATAAGTTGGAACAGGTTCCAGCTTCCTTTGGGACACTAAGTCAGAGAGGTTACCCAGGGATATGGGATTCACCGATGTATTCTAAAGTCTTCGAGTCACACTAAAAAGCCCAAATTTTTCCTGTAGACCCTGAAGAGAGAGATATTCATCTCCTAAGAGAGTGACATCCAATCTGGTTTTCTGCTAATGCAAGTTACTACACTTTCCCAGATTGTCTTACTCGCCAAAGTTGTTCTCCCATAAAAATAACTAAAATGTATTAGGGTAGGGAGGGCATTACTGGTCTGAATGAGTCACAAGTATAATTATTTAAACTATGATTTTTTTAAGTTTAAAAAGTACTAGTTTAAGCTCAGACTTTTTAAAAATATATAACAACCCATGAAGTAAGTACTATATTATCTCAATTGGAATAATTTCACAATTTTTTTCAAAGCACAGAGTTAGCAAGTGCTAGAGACAAGATCCAAACCCAGGCAATCTGGGCTCTTAACCACTGTATTTTATTGCCCTTTTGATAAAATGGAAGACAAAACCACAACAAAATTTCAAGGTTGACATAACTTGCTATCAGAGACTCATCCTCCTCTCTGTCACCTTTTGTCTGTTTCAGCCCTTAAGACCCTTTATCACCCACAGGGCTTTGTCTAGGAACAGCCCTGCAAACCTCTGCTTATTTCCAAATAGAGAAAACATTTTTCAAGACAAATATTTCTCTGGGTCACGATTCTCCAAGTTTACTGTTAGGTATCAGCTGATGAGTAGGAAGAAAATGGATCTTTTATCAGATTAACAGTTTCTCCTCTTCCTCCTTCTGTCCCAAGCACTGCATCACTAATATTGAAACAGCATGGATGGAACGAACCAGGACTTTGCAGTTACACTCCATGTCCACCAGATCCCATCTTGAGCACATCCTCTTGTGTTACCTCCATGATGGGTTCTCATTCAAAGTTGCCGCTCAGTTCTTGTCTGGTTCATCCTTTGACTTGCAAACCATCCCAGGAGTCTGTTTACCTTTCTTGGTTTGTCAACTAAGAAAGAGGCTCTCCTTTCTGGCTCTGATGTCTGCTCCTGGCACCTGTTTAGTTACAGAATTTGACCTAAGGCCCTCAGTCTCTCCAGGAGCTGATACATGAAGGAGCAACTACCAGATTTCCTTTATAAGTCAACTAGCTTTCCAAGGTTATTAGCCGAGATCATGTCTGATACTGCTCTCTCTTTAAGGTTCTATGATTCCATCCACTCAGGCATGCCTCGTAGAAAGGTTACAGATTTGTCACTTCATTATCTGCATAATCAGAAGCAGCAATGAGTCAATGAAAAGGTCACTGATATTGAAATAAAATGAACTAAATTTGAATCTCCACTCTATTACATCAAGTCCCTTAGATTTAGTCATCTCAGCTATGTAAATGATAATAAAACCTGATTTGATAATATTCTAAGGCTTCAGTAAGATAATGTGCATGAAAGTGTGTTACTTATTACAAGCTACAAAAATGTCAAATACATTTTTATTACTGTCAGCTTCATCCTGTGTTGATAACATTTTCCAAATACCATTTGAACTAAAAGAGAAGATCGATTCTAGTCAACACACGTGTCTTGGTCACCTGCTTACCTGTGGGGCATTGCATGTGGTGCTGGGTACAAAGGTGAACCAGCACACCTGAAGCACACAGTTTGTTCAGCACTGGAGAAAGGCCAAATAACCCAAGTTAAGATTTGGAACATACCAAACTAGGCCTGCAGATTAGGGAAGGTTCACGTGTCATTCGGAAAAGCAAGTGAGGCACAAGTTTCTCCAAATTAAAAAAAAAAAAAGAAAAGAAAAAAAATTGTTTAATCTGCACAAACCACCTTTGAAGAAAAGTGGTTCCCTCTGTGACATCTGGTATCACTTGGTGAACAGATCTGGTTTCTAGGGAGTCCCCTAGAGGCCAGTTGGTATTATTGTCTAAATTTTTTGGTAGGGGCTCTGAGGTCTTTTAAGTAATTAATTTCTGAAGTGGGCTGCTGAATCATAGAATTTAGAAGTCAGTGTAAGATTTTAAAACTTTTATGAAAATTTTATTTAAATTGTGAAAAATTTAGTTAATTTGTGAGATTTGCATTTTTATTTTCAGGAAAAACAAGAAAGATTCTGAAGCAAAATAAAGTACAACTTTTTTATCTATCCTCTCATGTTTTTATCCCTAACTTGTAGCTGTTTTCACTCCTTGCTTAACTAAACTTTTATTCTAGCTCCTACTACCAAAAAAAAAAAAAAAGATACAATTTCATGGACTTTGAAGGCTGTGAGAGAAAATTATTTGTTAGATGTTTGTTTATGTTCTTGATTGACTCATACATAATTTTTTTTTTTTTTGCCTTTCAGGAAAAAAACTTTAATTAACCATATAGAGTTTAGAAAATAATGAAGCCCTTTATGGACCTTTTAACATCTTATGAATTCTAGTTCATGCTTATTTTGCAACGGGTAGAATTTTTGCACAAGAAAGTAAGAATTTTCAGTTAATTCCTCTACGCTCATATATTGGTTATCCGGCAGTCAATCCTGGGCCATCTTTTGATGGTCTTACCTTGTGTTATTAAAAATCTTTTTGTGGTAGATGAAAGTTTTAAATCACTTCTTCATTTAAAAAATTAATTAATTAGTCTATGGCCATGCCACCCCAAATAAGCCTGATTCTGTCTGTCTCAAAAGCTAAGCAGGGTCAGGCTTGGTTAGTAGTTGGATGGGAGACCACCTAGAAAGACCTGGTGCTGTAGGCATAAAAAAATTAATTAACAAAAAAATAAATAATATCTTTTTGTACATATGTGTATGAATGAATCACACTTAATTTCATCCTATTTGAGGTAAAGCATCTTACAGATGGTAGAAAGTTAATGAGTATCTGTTGGTTAAGGTGACAGAGTTCTTCATTTCCTAAGTATTCTCCTCATTGTAAACATCAAAAATGAGAAAAAGGTTTTAGTGATTTTCATATCCACAGAATGGAAGCCCAGAAATAACCATAGATTCCCTCTCATCTCAATGGTTTTTATATTTATTTAGTAATTACAACAACATTATGATGATAGATGTTTGAAATGGAAATAGTAGATTTGGTATCTTTGCCAGGTTTTGTTATGACTTTTTAATGTCATATGTCTTGGGAAGAGAACAAGAACATTAAGATATGGTTATAGAAACCCAAAGCCAAAAGAGAAAAGAGAGTTGCTGAAATTAGGAGGCAGATGGGTTGGACAGAAGAGGCTTACCATTTATGCTAGCTACCTCAAAGGAGTAACCAGGTCAGAACTTGGTTTTGTCATTTTTTTTCCAGCCAGATTTCTATTTCAGTCACTTCTTTCTTTGTACCTGTCAGGGAAGAATTTCCATTTCAGTAAGCCTTGATTTTCATATAAAGAAACTTGTACTAGACGAAGAGTGTGATCTTTCTTCTAACTCTCACTGCTTCCCAGGACAGCAGGAATGAGTTATCTGAAAGGTGAACATGTGAGGAGAAATCAGGAAGGCTCTGCTCTGGCCCAAAGAGCAGGAATCTAACTCAGACCAAGTCAATCAGATCCCTAGCCTAATATTTTTAGGTGTTCAATGCCAGAAATCCAGGTAATCTCTTGAAAATGTATGAAACTCAAGAGTTGTAAATAGCCATGATTCTGAATTAGTAGCAAAGAGGGAAAAATCAACGAGAGACAAGAGTTTTATCTTGTTCCAGTTGTGCCCAATACTGTGTCCATGGCTTGACAGTCGAACAACTCTGTGAAGTATGTCTGCATTCTTCCAATAAGGCAATGAGTTTCAAAAAAAGTTTAACTATAGCCACAGATAGGTAGAATATAGTGATTTTTCAAGCTCTGTGCTCTTGAGTTTCATGCCATTTTCTACATATCTACTCATCTCATGCACGTCCCTATTTAAACAAATATTATATCTGTACTTAAATCTATGATGGTTTGACAAATGAGTAGCAAAACCCTAAAATAGATACTGAATTCACCCTTTGGCTTGTTTTCAATATTCATTAAAATTCATGTCTTGCTTCTCTTTTGTTCCTTTCCCAGCCCTGTTTTTGTGTTAATTTAAAAAGTGAATTCCATTTTTTTATTCTTCAATCACCCATCCTAGACCATCTCAAAAAGAGACTAATGCAAGGCAGTACTTTGATGTTTCAGGAACTATTATGGGCTTAGAATTTTAGCTCCCTGTGTCTAATTTCTGACTGTTATTAATGCTGATTCTGAATGATCACTCCTTATCCCCAACCATCTTCAGCATTTGGAGTAATAAATATTTCCTACTTGTGTAATTTAAACCTCACTCAGGCTACATATGAAATATAATGGGTGCTTCCATAATTTAGAAGAAGAGGGAAAACATATTTGGATTCTATAAGATGTTATAGCTCATCCTGTTGGCACCACGATAGTTAAAACAACATTCCTGATAAAAGAATGAAGCTGTCTATGATATCCAGTTGCTCTTCCACTCTAGGATGCCACATTTTCATGGCAACACAGTGACTATTTCACAGTGACTAAGATTTTGATGATGGTCTCTGGATGGATTTTGTTTTGAACTTTCTTGGGTTATTAGGAAACCAAGTAAATTTTGTCAGTTCTATGAATAAGGAAGCTGAAACCAAACAGCATAGAAAATAGTGATCTTCCTCAGATTAAAAGCAATGACAACAGAAAGAAGGAGACAAAAAAGATTCAGAACTCAGAAAAAAGTGGTAAAGCCTAGAACATGGCTTTGTTGTAGCATCTGATAGCCCAAAGGCTCTCAATAGGTGACAAGATGAGAAAGTTCAGACTGCAGCCAGCAATGCAAGTTCCTCAGTAGTGGTGGCCAGAAGTCTTGGCAGCTCAACAAAATCACAGCAATTTACCAGAAAATGTATGTTTTTTTTCTCAGTGGTAGCTCTCTTGATCAAAAATCCTCATGGAATTTTGATCAATAACAACGCAAAGTATCAGGCTGTTAGCTATTTAAACAGATGGATTTTGTCACAGTAACACAGAGTCTAAATAAACCTAATCAATTTTATTCTTTAAAAAAGTATGCTGCTATAGGCTGAATACTAATAATTGACCAATTTAGATTGAGTCAATCAGGATGCAATTGTTGAAAGTGACATATTGCGTGAAGCACCAACTCCATGTTAATTCTAAGCCTGCGTTATTGAACATGGTTCTAAGTTCCCATTTCAGTCATTTCCTGAAATGGAATATGTTTTCATAAAGCCCAATACAGCAAACACTGAAGAATCTGTTCTCATAACTACAAATTGCTCGATATCTCTGGGGTTTTTATACTCATCTCCCAAATTCCTGTGCTATGCCATCTTCTTGGCACCCATATTTTGATTTTGGTCCAATATGATTTTCTGGAACAACTCAAAGATGAGACAGATGCTAAATGACTGAGATGCACCCTGATAGTTGGAGTCTAAAGGCAGACACAAGAACATCAGATGTGATTCGTGTCTATCAGACCTATGAATTGTTTTTGGAATTAGGTTTCCATTTCTCCTAAATAGCTCTACAATTCTTTGACAGCTGGGATTCCATTGACTTCAGGGTAGTTTAGCAATGGGAATTAGGTGCAGTCTCAAGTCTCCATCTGCTCATCCACATGTCCAGTGTCCTCCCAAGTGCCTGCACTTCCTGGAACAAATCAGAGTTGAAATATATATTCTCACTTTACAGCATCAGTTTGGTGAATCTATATTTCTGCCATAGCAATATAAAAATGCTGTTGAGGGTTTAAAATTGTGCATTGTTCAAAGTCATCTGATCACCTAAACTCCTTAATCCAAAAAAGCACGTCCATAATCCTCTTCCAAATTTAGTCACCTATCTATATTAAATAAACCAGAATCATTTCAACTTCTTTCCAAATAAATAGGCCCAAGCAAGCATGCAGAAAGTTTAGTCTTAATCATATCTTCCATTAAAACCTGTGATGAACTAGACTTACATAAAATTCAGAGCTCTAACTAGCCTAATATTTGGAATAATAGAAACTGAATCTACCAGCACATTTCAGTGACTCACAGTCATTTCATAAATCTTCTCTTTCCCTCAAGGTTCCCCTGTAATAATTGGGCTCAGCTTGTTATTGTTCAGACCAGAAAACTGATTCCTTAGAGGAAGAGACATTCAGCTGTTCCTTGTTAGTAGGTACTCTGTATGTTTTGTAGCATTCTCAAGTGTTGAAGCCTTTGGCCTCATGTTGACTATTCCTCCAGGATGGTCAGATGAGTGAGCCAGACTTTTTTTTCTCTTTTATTTTATTTTTTTTTTTACCTTTTCAGTTCACCTCAACAAAACTTTGTCTACCTTCTACTACCCTTTGCCATGTTTACTTGAGGAGAGATGGGCTATTACTGAAGCCAAGAATTCATTTTATTATTTTCTATTTGTCCTTCCAAATGGCATGTCTAAGGTCCTACCTACTCTTCCATCTCAACCACTCCTTGAAGTGACTGTCTTAACACTTTTCTAGATACTAGGAAGCAGGTAGTTTATTTTGATATCTAATATGTCTTAACCAATCCCTGAAGAAAAGGAGGAAATGAAACCCTTTGTTTGTTTGTTTGTTTGTTTGTTTGTTTGTTTTGTATTAGATGAAGAGTGAGTTTGGATGGGTCCAAGGTTTTTTAATGAGAATAACAATAGCAGGATTCGGACAACCTGTTTATAAATTCCAGCTCTACCACTGACTAGCTCAGTACACCTGGGTGAATTATGTAATTTATACATGTTCCTACTGCTGAACTGAAAGAACTGTTATGAGGTAAATGAATTAATCCTGCATATGTACTTCATGCTTGAAATTTAGTAAGAACCCTGTAATATTTAATCTTCCTACTTGTCTCCTAGATTTTTAGTAAATATTTTATTTTTACAACAATGCATTCACAGAATGGTCTCTATTCCTTGCTTAAGTGGAAAACTTGCAGAAAGACTTATTTTTTATGCAGTCTCTTAATAAGAAATTGAAATGGTGAAATTGAAGTATAAACCTAATAAAATAAAATTAAATTAAATTAAATTAATGCCAATAAATTTTGATGGAGTGCTTTTTTCTTTAAACTTGGCTTGCTGCAACTGACTTTGCACCTAAATTTTATGAAGCATATTTTATTTTTGTTAAGCATTCAATTACACTGAATAGGTATACTAGTAGAGGCAGAGAGCTGTGTCATAACTAGAAATAGCAGTAAATCTGCATTTAAGAAAGCTTCAAAAATGACTGCATTGAAGCATTTCCTTTTAGTCTGAGATTCTGCATATTTGGAAGAAAAGGAAAGAAAACTTTAAGTTGTATACTGGAGGGCAATTGTGTTCATTGGCATGAAATTTAAGATATAAGAATATGAGGAAAGCAGTCCAATATGCCAAGGCAGCTCCAGCTGTGCTCACTACACTTACTCAACATGTACTATGGATATAAATTTACTGAGTGAGTAGTTGTCCCTACTGGGTGGATAAAAAATAAATGAGAGCAATACATTTTCAAGAAGATAATTCTTAGTCTTAATTTGAATATATTGAGCCCTGGGGGGTGGTTATTTGCTTTGTTTGTTGGAATTTCTTCTTTTGTTTCTTTATTTTTTATTTTTGGTGGAGAGATGGCTATTATGTATGATTTAATAGTTAAATGGTTTAAACTAATTAATGATTGGATAAACAGATTGATTAATGGATGTTAGAATGGAAAGGTGGGTGATGGGTGGACATATATGTATATTCATAAAAGTCTGTTTGCTTTAAATATTCTGAAAGGCAATTACCAGATACCTGAAGCATAGTAGGCATTCAATAAACTATCTTGAATAACTTGATCTTATAGCTCTCTTTATCTTCCTGGATATATAGTACATTCTTCACCAAATAGGCAACAAAGTTGGCTACTTGTTGACTGTCACTGGCATATATCTGAATTTCTTCCTTAAAGATGAAATTATATAAGTCAATGTCAAGGTGAACAGATTCTGCTCATCAAGCTCTACTCCCAAGTAGAGGCAAAAATGCAGGTTGGTAGAAGTACCAAAGGGAAACAACAACAACAAAAAAAAAAAACTCTTGCACCAAAAGGCACCTTTAATGGAGTGACATGAGCATGAGATTTAAAATGAGAAGACATGAGTTAGTGTCCATGTCTACCTCCTGCTTGCTCTGTGATGGCAGCCAGTTTCCTCAGCTATCCTGAGTCTCGTTTTTCTTGCTTATAAACTGAGAAATATGCCTTCGCAGTGATTTTGTTCATAAGGATTTAATCAAAGAATGCTCATAAGCTTGTGTGTTAAGCTTTAAAGTGCTATGCATTTCTACTGAGTGCATAAGAAAAGTCAGTTTGTAAATCGTAAAAGTATAAAAAGAGACCTTTCACGGGCAACTGAGGTCTTAGAGACATGTGACTTCCCAGGACAATATGGTTTCGTTTAACAATTTGTTCACTCTTTTGTCCTTGAAGCAGTTTGTATAAAGTAAAATTAAACAGCAAAACTTGGGAGCAAAAGTAATAACTAAGGTATATTTTAATGTGTCTAACCTCTTGCAAAATCATTGCTACAATTCCAAACCACATTTTTACTAAGTGTGGGAGAGGTGCTTTGTTTTTCCCCTGGAAAAAACCCATCGGCCACAATCTGGACTGTGCCTGGAATCTGAAAGGCTGCATAGGACATAAATACATTATAAAACACGAGCTTGCCTCCCCTCAGTGCAGCTTTATTGCATATCTATGCCTGTGGCTCTCATGTGCTTCTGCGACAGGAGATATGCTTGTTTACTGTTGGACTAACTTCATCGCCACTCACCTGTGTTGAGCTTAATCTGGCAGCACCTTCTGAGCCCAGCAAAGCTTGTTTTAAGCCATAAGGACTCAAAGACCCCACATCAGGCATTGGCAGGAAGAGCGTGCTGAGCTCTGAAGCCTTCCCAAGCTTGCAGGATCAAAAACAGGAGGGCAATATCACAGGTGCACGGCATCACAAAAGACAGCCGCCAAACACCACATGCTACTCAGAACGCCTGAAGGCTGGCAAGTTTCCGGCAGCAATTTCTCTTTCATCGATCTCCACTCGACTTTTCCTAGGAATCAACAGGGAGATGTTGGATCTGACTATTAATGAATCAGGATGCACTTTATTGGTCCTAACGCACATTTGTCATGGCAATTTACATGAGTTAGGACCATCTTTCCAAAGCTTGCTACAGAATCTAGCAAGCATTCATTTTAATGAGCTAACATACCCAGAACGACTTATACTTCTTTATGGTATTTATTACATATTGTCATAAACACTATTAAACATTGCCATAAACATTACATATTGTCATAAACACTATTAAAAAAAGCTATGGGACCATTCACAAACTGAAAAAAAAAAATGTTCATCATTAGAGCAAGAAAAAATCTTAAGAGACAACCTCTCCATCCAGCATTTCTCACTTTGCTGGATGTAGAAAGAATTCTGGTAGAATTCTTTGCCTCATCTTAGTCAAAAGGAAGTCAAGAGGTCTGTACCTCGGCAGGGGTCCTAGAGACCTGGGGTGGGAAGAGCAGGCCTTTGACCTGTGGATGGCAGAGCACAAAAGAAAAACCAACTTTGATAAAAGAGAATCTAAGTCACGGGCAGAATTGGGGCTAATGCACCAACAGAAAAGGATTCAACATGAAGAGTAAGTAGAAGAGGCTGGAGAAAATCCTGGAGCAGGTGAAACATAGCACTGGGCACATTTTATATCAGACCAGGCCTTTGGCTATATGGCAAAATGCTCTGCCAAACTGGACTCCAGCTTTACATAACAATTATTAGTAAATCCTAGTTCTCAACGTACATGTCTGCCTATAACTAGGACAAACCAGACTCTGTAGGCCTTTCTTTGTTGTTATATGTCAACCCTCTACAACTTTCTGAAATGCAGACATTTGCCCTCCCCTGTATTTGCACAAGTCTCTTCCTAATGATGCTGCCTGGCTGGAATTGGTGTACCACGATGATTTAAGAACATGGACTTTTAAATCACAGATTTATACCCACTAGCTGTTTTCCCTTGAGACTTATTTAACCTCTGTCTTGTGAGCAACTATAAAACAAGACTGATGATAATACCTACCTTTAGAATTTGCCTGAAAATTGAGTTAAAATGTGCCAGGTCCTTAAACCAGTGCTTGGTAATTAATTAATCCTGTTTAGGTGTCTCTAATACTTACTAATTTTTATTATGTACCCCCCTCCTCCATTGTCCAGGGCTAGCCATGTAGGGAAAAGGCAAAAAAAATAGGCCTGGATTAGAAAAAAAGTTAACAGAGTTTCCAGTTGGGTATTGATGGTTGTTTTTTTTTTTTTTTTTTTTTTCATTTGTGGCATTGTGAAATAAGGGATAATGAGACACATTGGTATAAATACGTAGAATTCCTTTGAATGCAAACTACTGTGGGTGTGTTACATTGGAGATTCAATTGTCTGAACAATAGTGCCATTATTAATGCAATTTTTCAAAACGGTGATCTGATTAACTATTCTTGGTTGAGTCCTGAAAAAAGAAAAGTACAATTGCTGATTGATTTGTCCATTTTTTACATTCCTGGAAATCCAAGATATCATAAAAATTAACAAAAATACTTCAGAATTGTATAAAAACATTCTGGGTCCACATAATTCCAATCAGATTTTTTTTTTTACTTCCATGAATGTCAGAATGGCCATAAGAGAATCCAGTGGCACATAGAATGATTCTTTTTTGTATGAAGGAACCATCCCCAATGCATTGCAGTGTGTCCAGCCACTCTGGACTCTGCCTTCCATTTCCCCATTCATCATGTTAATCACGAATATCCCCCACAAAATTTTAGAATGCCTCTTAGGGTGAGCAATTGACCTGAAGAGTGACCTGAGCTGGGAGGAAGTCTGTTGGAGGAATGAAAGCCACCAGAGCTTACACACAGAGTATTATGGGACCAGGGACAAAATCCAGGGAAATATAAACATTTGATGCACAGGAAAGGGTGAGAAGCAGCTCACTAAGACTGAGAGTGGCAGAAGAACCAAGACTAAAGTCAAAATTGAAGAGGCATGGCAAAGAAGACGTACAGTTTTCTGAAGAAGAGACTGGTCATCAGCGTTGAATGCAGTAGACCAATTAGGTAAAATGAGAGGCCGATGTACATCTACTAAATTTGAAAACTAAGAGGTTATTTCTGAATTGTCCCAAAGCTGTCAGTGCTGCTTTTGTGGGTAGAGAATAGATGGCAGTCGATCTAAAACTGAACGTCGGGTACAGAAGACAGTGTGTTGTCAACACTCTAATCTCGGAAATGAGCAAAGAGGGAGATATGGACCAATGACTGGCACAGCCTCACAGATGGAAACACCTGAGAGCTAGCTCCCCTTTCTTCGTATGTCCTTCAAGAGGTGCCTTACGTATCCATGCTTGTAAAATGCACAAGCAATGCCTGGCTTCAAGCAAACCCTGCAGATGCACTTTTGTTTGTTTTTAAAAACAAATGCATCCTAGATTTTATCAATAGAAGTTTTTCTAGAATAAGTCTACAAAAGGAAAGTGAACATAGACCTCTTTCTGAAACCTCTGCCAATATCTTTCAGTGTGTTCTGCGTATAACCACAGATCAGGTAAACAACAGCATGCTTCTTTCTATTTACTCACCATTTCCTAACCTGGTACTCTTCCTGGTTTTCTTTCCTAGGAGAAAGAGGTCAATGTTGCTTTGTCTGAAACCATTAGGACTTTTTTCAATAACTCTGTGTTCCCTCAGAAATGTCAACAATTTCTGGGCTGTGGAGAATCCGGTTGTCAGAATTTGTCTTCAGTCCTGCAGTTAAAGTGACAATGAAAAGCATCTTCAGGATTTTATTTTAAACATGGGAGGAACTTGAGCATGTTTATATTCTGAGGAGAGCAAGGTAAAGAAGGAGATTCTGATAGAATTGGAGTTAAGGGGATCAATTGATGGAGCAAGACTTCAAAAAGGCTGGAGAAAAGGGATCCAAAACACCCATCTTAGACAGTGGGAGACTGTCTCTCATTTAATAGGAGGCAAGAAGAAAAGTATGGTCATAGCTCTGGTGAAAGGAGAATGAAATGGGACTTTCAGAAGCTCATGTAGAGACCTATATTGCTTAACATATTTTAACCTGAAATTAATTTCAATTAAACAATAAGAATATTTATAATCTCAAAAAAATAAAAAGATCCAGATTTAGATGATAATAATAATAATTATTAATAATAATAGTAGTAGTAATATGAAGCAATGAAGAGAATTATCTGCAAATGACCCTAAAACTCACTCTGAGTTGCTGCGGAAAGAGGACATCTGGGGTAAGGGAATGGAGAAATGTTACTTAGCAGCATCCAAGCTAAGTCCTGTGGGATGGGACCATGGGCTCCTCGGGTTTTCTATCGGTGATCCATGGTCCATGGCAGTAGCAGCAGCAGCATCTGCCAGATGTTAGACATGCAAATCCTCAGACCCGTTCACAGACGACTGAATTAGAAACCCTAGAGATTCAGTAATCTGTATTTTAACAAGCACTCAGGTGAATGCTAATGTGTGAGAACCGCTGCTGTAAACACCTAAAGCCCAGAACCAGATGTAGTCACAAGACCCTTGAGGATTCCCAAGGCCATTATAAAGACTTTCTAGAGACAAGCAGAATAGCTCTGTGCAATGCCCACGTTACGTTGCTATTACCCACCCTGGAGCCATTTTATATCAATCCTCAGATTTAATTAAGAGCAGGGAAAGTTTCTGGTTTTTAGCATTTGTAGCCCAAATTTGATCAATTAGAGGGCATGCAAAAGAATATTACGGAGACAGCATCTTCAAGGTCAGGATGATTCAGTTTTACCCGATGATGTGTGTCAACACCCTAAATCTCAGACATTTATTAAGAGAACAGGAGACAGACGTAAACTGCATCCCAGCTCTGCCCTGGACCAGCTGGGAGACCTGGTGTATCTCACTCACTCTGAACATCACTTTTTGTTTTCTTTTGTTTTTTTTAAATCTCATGTCTACTGCATTCTTAAAGTTATTGTGTGGTTTTTGCTGTGTGGTTTTTGTTGGGACTCTTGTGGTTGCTGTCACCTGCTCTGGGTGTGATGCTATAACTATAAAGAGTAATGACAGACGGTGAAGGGAGAATATAGAGAATTGCTGAAAAATTCAGCCTGGGAGAGAAGGGCCACAGAAAAGGTTTTGAAGAACATGATGCTTGAGAGAAATTTTGATGGATGAATAAGAGAGAAAAGAGGCATAAGGAAAGGCGACTCAGAGTTGTGGGCCCAGCATGGATACAGGCATGAAGGCTGAAGACTATCTGCTTTTTCAGAAATATTCAAGGTCTACAGCTGGGCTGAAGAGTAAGGCTCATGCTAAATAGAGGGATGAGATGAAATTGCAAACTAAGCTAAGGACCCTGTCATGAAGAACCTAATGGGTTTCTCTAAGGAACTAAACACATTTGAAAAAAATGGGAAGAGTTTGGTGGGTTTTCAGCAGAGGAATGAGATCCGCTTCAAAAACCCTACTTAGGTTAAAAAGAAGAGAAGGTTCTGAAATGGCAAAGAATCTGTAGTCAAGGGATTTGTCTGCAGTTTGTTGCCATAAATTAGGAGAGCGAAGATGAGGTCCTGGGTGAGGCCAGGGGAGAAGAGTGACAGGTCACTTTAAGAAACTGTAATGAAAGAATTTTCTGATGACTAATATGAACTTCATGATCAAGACTTACCACAGTAGGAGAAAAGAATACACCAGGGACTATGGGTGCATCTTATGTGGCTGACAATGAGCCAGAAACAATAGGACTTGGTTTCTGAGTTTAAGACCTCACAGCATCACAAGAACAGCCATGTTCTAGACACTGTTTGAGCATGCAGTGGGCAGCAGGTGCTAAATGCTGGTGCGTATGGTAGACGCCCAAGAAAGCAAGTTCTTCTAAATACTGTTCTGAACCTAAAACCCCAAATCCCAGGATCTAGCCACAACTCTGTCATTTCCCTAAAGACTGACTTTTTAAGAAGGTCACTGCCCTTTTCTGGCCTTCATTTTCTCCTCTATATAAATGATCAAGTTGGGATTGAAGATATAAGGAAATGACCCAAGGCCATTCTACTCCAATCAGGGTTTATGCCCGCAAGCTGGTGTAGTTGTGAGATAAACAAGGTACATGTTCCTGGAATAGCTATATTTTACTGATAATAAAAAATTCAAAATATCACTCTCCTATTAAATTAAACATTGACTTAATTTAACATAAAATGGAAATATCCATAAATTTTAAAGATAAAACACAAAGCTTCAAAGACGTATCTGGCTTGTAAGCTGTGATAGGCGGACTTCTAAGACGGTTTTCAGCAATATTCACCGCCTGGTGTTTACCTCCTCATGTAGTCTCCTCCCCTGGAGAACATGCTATACCCACTGACTTTCCTCTGAAAAACAGACTACAGCAAAAGGGATGGCGTGAAATACCTGGATTACATTATAAAAACCTGTGACTTTCTCCCGCTCATCTTCCGGTCTCTCCCTCCTCACTTAATCACATTGATGAAGCCAGTTGCCATGTGGTCCGCTGCCCTACTGATGTGTCCACATGGCAAGAAGAGACCAGCAAGGGATTGAAGTCCTCAGTCAAACCACCCACAAGAAAAAGAATCCTGCTGGTAACTCTATGAATCAGCTTAGAAGCTTATCCCCATATTTGAGTCCTGAGATCATTGGAATCCTGGCTGACCCATTGATTGTGAGAGGCCAGATGGCTCTTGCTAAGCCGTATCTAGATTTCAGCCCCACAGAAACAATGAGATAATAAAGGTTTATTATTGGCATAATTTGTTACACAGCAATGGGTAACTAAGACACAAAGGATCACTTTGGGCTGTGGCCAAAGATACTTACTGAAGTAGTCTCTCCTTTAGCAGCACTTGGTGAAAATGTTTATAAAACGCCCCTAAGAAGAGCCATGTTAATGGAGTTGGGGTGAGCAGGGGGCATTCCATTGTAAGAGCGAACCCTTAGATTTCAAGTCTCTAGAATGCAAACTTCTTTGAGTCAGAGAAATGCAAAGAAAGCTAAGTTATTTGATTGAGATTTCCTGGCTGGTTTATGATGAGCTGGAACTAAATCCTAAATCTGGGTCCTCAGATACTCAGTGTTCAACTAAATGACTCTGAGTCCTAATATATGTAAATATATATGATCACACTAATTATTAATATTATATATGTTATATATTTATAATTACAGTCATTATCCTTACTGAATCCACAATCATTTCTAGACATTTGTTTGTTTGCTAGCTAGTGTGAAGCATCCTAATGCAAGGTTGTTTTTTTTTTTCCTGTTTGTATTCAGTGACTCCTAAAGGATGCTATCAAGAATCTTTGGACAGTGATCACAGAATGTTGAATTGAAAACATCTCCCAAAGCCCCAAGGCATATTTCAACACTCACCTTCAGATATCAGGGTCGCATTGTGCCCAAGATAAGGCTGGCCCTGTTTTATAATTCAACTTCACTTCAGGGCAGAGGGAGCGAGATGGAGCATCATAAACTCAGCCAATAGAATGTTCTTCCACCCTAAGGACAAACTGTAGAGAAATGACATGGGGGATGTGAAGAGACAGTACCACTTTTAGAGAACAGTGAGTTCTTGGAAAAGCCAGTGATTTTCCAAGTGACTATAATTGCCACAGAGACACAGAGAGCAAGGGCAGAGCTGCTGTTGCTTTTGCTGCTACTGTGGCTGCTGTTTCTGTTTATTGTGTTTCCATTATGTTGCTGTTCTCTTAATGGCCCTCTGCACTTAATATGGTGTCCTTTAACCAGTCTGGGAATGTCTCACTAATGGGGACTCCAATGAAGTTTACTTGTGTGTTCTATTTGTCAGAATGATCAAGATCATGCTGCGGTAACAAACAATCCCCAAAACCCCAATAGATGAAAACAAAAATATATTTCTCATTCACACTAAATGCCCCTCCGTAGAAGCTGAAGACTGCTCTATGTTGTTTCCAGGTTCTCAGAGCAGGCCCCTCTAAACCATGCAGGCTTGGGTGGCAGAGGGAAAGGTGACATAGCAGTCACGAACTGGTTCTAACGTGTTTCCCCAAAAGTGACAAGCTGATATTTCATGGCCAACGCAAGTCACACAGCCATCCTAACTTCAAGAAGAGAAAGAAGAGTTGGTCTAGCACATATCCAGGAGGAAGAGGATTTTAAAGAGGCTGACTGTCTGCAGAAAATTATACTTGAATTACGGTTACATCAGAGGTTAGCGAGCAGAAGATATATGAATTTACACATCAACATTAAACCTGCAGATTTTATAAGAAAACTAAGTGGCTTGCCAAGTCCCATTCTTTTTTGTCGAATGAGGTTTTCTCTGGTCTAAATCATAGTTAATGGAAAGAACACAGGCACAGCAGTCAGGCTTCAGTTCATGGACAATCTCTCCTTTATGCTCAGCCTGTGTTCTCAGTCTCATCTCGCATCTCCATTAAAGATCTGTTTCATGTTTTCTCTGCCTTCTATATATCTAGATACATCTTCTACCTGACATCTCTCCTCCCATCCATCACTTTCTTTCTTCCCTTCTTATCACAGCCAAGAATCTTAAGAGGAGTCAATGTCAGCTCTCCCCACTTTCTAACCTCGTGATCATCATATTTACAAGTTCTACACATACTTAAAACAAGTGAGGGTCACAGGGTTGCCTCAGAATTCCACCTGATGTGGCTACCAAAATGCCAAAGATCAAGAAAAGTCAAATACAGATGGGAGCTGTAGCTTACTTGCTGGAAATCTTTAACCCATAGGATAGCGCCTGTCGAATAAAAGAATAAGTGGACCACTAGGGCCTCTGGATCATCTTCTGCACGGCTACCTCTATTCCTAACAGGTGCTAACATCCTGTATGTTTTGATTATCTGAAAATTTTGGCATCCCAGCAGAAATTCTTTGCCTTTTCTTGCCCTCAGTATAGTGTAATACATGGGCACGAAGTCTTCTGTACCTCAAGCTCAAACCCCATCTTTTCCTCTTACTGCCTTGCCATGCTACCCAAAGTCACTTAACTTCACTTAGGTTCAGCCTCTTTCTGTAAAGATAATGATAATAACTGCTTCATAGGATTTTCACAACAATTAGATAGGATGTTGTAGAACACACACCTAGCTAGGCACACACTAAATGTTCAACAACTGTCCATAATTACTGTTATCACACTCAGCCATTCCTCATGCCATTATCATCTGTCTTACCTCTTCTCTTTTTCTATTTTCCTCCTTTCATAGAAGCATCCAGAAGCCTTCTACATTTGCCAAAATGCTGAAGTTAACAAAACAAAAGATATCTGAGCTAACATACTCTCCCAAGAGGAAATATGATTAATCAGTGTCCCCTCCCTGTCACCCTCTGCATGGATCTGGACCTGGACCACAGAACAGAAAGATGCTAGTTTAAAACAAGGGTCTGAGTATCGTTTTTTGTTTTGTTTTGTTTTGTTTTGTTTTTCTTTTTTAGACTATAATGATGTGGACAGAAAAGTCCTAAAGAGAGGCTAAAGGTCTCAAAAAAAAAAAAAGAAACACAGATGGTTTATTAGAAACGGCTTTTCCATTAACCATCTGTGTGACCTTGGGCACGTTGCATCTAACTACTGCAAACCCGCATGCCCTCTCCTGCCAAAAGGGAAACTTGGCCCCTGACACCTGATTTTGCACACTGATATTCTGACATTTCTGGTCCGAGAACAGCACCACAATAAGCAAGAGCCTCCTAGAGGACACTGCTATTGGCTAAAGTAGGCTCAGCACTCAGGTGACCAGTCTTGTGTTGCTGACGGAGGAAAACGGAGCCTCCATCTGATAAGGTTGAAAGTCATGGGGTAGAAAGGCAGCAGAAACAGAAAACATAATAATACTCTCTCAATCTGTAGACTACTTTGGATTTTACAAGGCAATTCCATGTTCATTGTCAATATAGATTTCACAAACAATGCCATAGGTCAGTAGAGTGGTTATTATTATCTACACCTGGGAAAGAGACTTAAATTGAGGTTTTGCCCAAGATGAGAGAACAAGGACTAACACAAGATGTGTCGTGGTAAGGAAGCTAAAAAGGTTTCGGGTCTACAGTCCTAGATTCACGTCCATTGTCTCTCTGCCAATTGATTTTGGAACGTGGCCATTAACAAAATCTCCACTCTGCAACTTACACTATCCTGACCTGTAAGAGGAAGAATACAATGATGATGATGATGATGATGATGATGATGATGATGATGATGATGATGAAGAATCAAACACCAGAGAGTGGTTTGCAAGGCCCACATCAAATTATGTATAGGATTTCACTTACAAACTCTAAAATGCATTTTTAGCTGGTTGTGTTGAGTTGCTCTGGCACCTAGACCCACATCTTACCTGCATGGTCACTTAGAGATGGGCAAAATAGTCAACATAATCTGTCTGGTACATCTACATTCCTGAGGCTATGTCTTCATCTATCATTTTTTGTGTGTCCCATCACCTGCTGAGCATGCCCCAGTCACTCTTCTTCCCAAATCTATAACCATTTCTTAAAAGCTGTCATAACTTTCAGTCTCACTGAATACCCTTATGGTGATTAGACACTCCTACTTCAGACACTGACTCCTGCTCTGAACTCAGAATTGGTGGTTACTTGTCAGTCTGGTCTGTTGGACAATGTGACACCACTGCTTTGTACTTGTCAGGCCGTAAGTGGCAGAACGCAAAACTGGGAAGATTAAGTTGAAGGCCTGGCTCTGCTGCTAACCAACCGGGTGATTTGGAGGAAGTCACTGAATCCACTGAACACACTGTGCCCTTGTCTGAAAAGCCAAGGAAATAATGCTTGTCCTCGACCTCATAGATTTCTGAACAGCAAGAAAAGAAAGGTTAGAAAAGTGCCTTATTTATTATCCTGTATTGCTGGACAGAGAGTCCTAGCTGATCTTGTTTTGTTATTTAAATATCGTAATGTTATTTAACTTGTTTATTCAATTCATATATGAAAGTGTCCACTTGAAAATGATTTCTGACTCAATGAACTTTCATGTCACTTTTTTTAAAAAAGAGATAAAATAAAATATTTTCTGAACACCTAATGAAAGCCAGGGGATGTATTACATTTATTTGTATGGCTTCTCCCATTTTATTCACACAATAGCCCTCTCCTCAAAGAAGATAAACAACTCCTCTCAGTTTTCCTACGGGGTGCTGGTATGTACAGCAGTGCCAGTGACACACAAGAGAAGGAGAAAGGGAGCCTCTGAGCAGGTCCTGCTGGGGGTACTTGCTGGTACACACAGCAGGACCACCCAGGAGGAAGGCAGAACCTCGGGTCTGCTCTCAGAAGGGGTCTTGGCTGTGTGTGGATGCTTGTGGTTCATCTTGTAGGAGGAAATTCAGGTTGAATGCATAAATGTGATCAGCCAGGGAAAGTGAATAGACTGAACTGTGGAGACCCCAATGGAATGCTGGGAGCTAACATTTTATAAATGGGCTGGAGGAGAAGGAGAGATGGAGTAGCTGGAGAAGCGATAGGATATCATGACAATAGCACGTGGCAGAATTCAGAAGAGGAGAGGAGTTCAAATGCTCATCAATGCCTACAACTGTTTGATTTTTGTAATACAAGAATTGAAAAGTGTCCAACGAATTTGGCAGTTCATTCTCTGTCAATCATAGGGAAGCCACTTTTATGGCATCGTGATGGCAGAGAGGGGGATATCACTATGGTTTAGGGGTGACTGGAAAGGGAGGGGGATGCAGAAAGAATGAAAACTGACAATTTAGTGTGAAAGTAAATACCGATGAGAAATAACAGAAAGGGTGGTAGCTCCATGGAGAAGTGTGGACATGTGAAATGGCTGATAAACTAAGAGAAACCTAGTACTTACAGAAGAACAATAACACATGAATTCAGGTGCCATCTTCTACACTGCTCAGAGAGAGCGAAGGACTATGATCTCATGAACATGAACTAGATAGAGCACGATCTGCACAGGAGATTAATGTAAGAAAGGAATCCTACACTCCCGATGCTACACGGAGCACACACTACAACAGATGTAAAACACATGCAACACAGGAAACACACACAAACAATGCACAATTTATATAAAATACATGGCATGTATCACATGCACATATGTGCAAACATACATTAAACATGCGAACGTACATTAAAACCTATGCCATGTACATCATACACCTGACATATGTGTGTGCATACATATATCAGGCTGTGCATGCCATACATGTATAACATATATGTGTATCATGAACACAACACGTGAAAACACACATACAATGTACCTCATAGGCACAGTATGCACATCGTACCCATAACACACGGCACGTGCACAGGACACACAACACACATAAACTTCACATGCACACACATATGATACACGTGTATATATACATGCTGAGTGCATTGTGTATATACCACAGATAAGACATACATGCACACAGACCGCATGTATGATACACACAGACGCCATAGCAGAGCTGCCTAGCAACCCAAGGCTGCAAACACCACAAGCTTTGTGGGCTGCACGAGAGACGGGGTGGGGGTGCCACTGGGAAAAAAAGCATGTGTGCTCATCCCCAGAGGACCACAGGATCAAAACTGTAACCAAGGACAAAGCCAGGCTGAAGGCAGCCAGGGGCAAGTGGCATGGGAATGAGATGTGGTTGCTCCTGTCCCTGCAGATGCAAATCACGTTCAAGCGCTCTTTGGGGACACAAATCTGTAATCCTTAGACTGCACCCTTGGGTGCCCAGCCCGAGTCAGAGGAGGCCACAGCTGCCTTAAAAGTAGACAATCCCCTCTCCACTGCCCCTGCCACCTTCTTCTCCTGACCAGCCATGAGTGAGCAGCCTCTTCCTCATAAGCTCTCACCCACCGAACTCAGAGCTGGTGTGTGAAGGCACAGCGAGGACACCACAGTGACTACAGCACTTAGCTCTGTTGACAGGAGAACAAGGCTTGGAGACAGGGCCAAACCCGAGCTAGAAAGAGTAAGGTTTCCTGTCATCGAAGGGTACCTTATTTTATACTAACATGATCTCACCATGAAAAACCATTTTAGGGTTCTCTGACCAATTCTTTTACATAGGAACAATTCCAAACAAATGTGAATATTCACGTCTTTCTTTTTTGCCTTCAGTGAAAATGGGTGAGGGTGGGGGAGAAGTTACTTTCTTTTAAAGTTTTTTTTTTTCTTATGTCCTCATTCATCTCTAAGGTATAAAATACCAGAGAGGATCTCCAGGACCTCCAGCTTCTAACTGGGATTCCTTTCTCTCCCAGTTCTCTTCTGAAAGTGACAAGTTGCATGCTGGGCTGTCATAGGATGTCCCGAAGTCATGCAAAAGACACTAGCAAAAACACAAAACACAAAAACAGTTTTACTCCTACCCAGCTTAAATTAGTCACTGTCTCCAGCAGGGACTTCATTCTCTCCCACTTTCCTAGTCTGGCTTTTTCTTTTTCCCCCCTTCAGTTATTCTGATGCAAACTCAGAATACACACACACCCCTGAAAATCTAGGGACGCCAAGAAAGATCTCACCAACAGGCCTTTTGATCACGCTCCTCCTGTAATGAACACTTTGTCATTCTCTGGCTACAGAATGTCTAGTCTTACACACATTTGTCTTTTCTTTCTGCATTTCTGCACTGTTCACAACCCAGTAATGGGCACTGGACACAAACCCACACTAATAAAACCAGGAGACTTAGGAGTTTTGCCTAGTACATAGGAACAGACACAAAAAGGCAGCCAAAATGAGAAGACAAAGAAGCAGAAACCATATGAGAGAACAGAACAGAGATCCAGAAATAGTAGAGTCAAGCAATCCAATAGCTACAGAGTCTAAAATGCTGGTTATAAAGATGCTCAATGAACTTAGGATAAGTGTAAAAGAATTCGGTGAGAACTGTAACAGAGAGAAAACACAAAAAATATGGAAATGGAAATGATGAAAGAGAACCAATCAGAAATGAAGAACACATTATCTGAGATGAGAAATATATTAAATGGAAAAAAAAAAAGCAAATATAGATGATGGTAAAGCCAAGGACACTCAATCAGAGCAGCAAGAAAAAAGAAGCCAAGGCTATAATAATAATTTAAGGAGCCAATGGGACACTATGAAATGTAAAAATATCCATGTCATGGGATACTTGAAGGAAAACAAGAAGTTGAAGAGCTCTTTGAAAAAATAATGATGTAAAACTTCCCTAATCTGGTTAAGAAAACACACATATGACCGCAAGAAGCTCAGATAGTCCCCAAAAAGATGACCCTAAAGAGGCCCACACTAAGACACATTATGATTAAAATGCCAAAGTTTAAATGCAAAGGGAGAATCTTAAAAGCAGCAAGAGAAAAGCAGTTAGTTACCTAGAAGGGAGCACCCTTAAGACTGGTAGCTGATTTCTTAAAAGAAACTCTGCAGGACAGAAGGACCTGGCACAAAATATTCAACATGATGAAAATCCAGCATCTAGAACTAAGAATACTTTATCCAGCAAAGCTATCATTTAGAGTCGAAGGACAAACAAAAATAAGGTAAAGAAATTTATCAATACCAAGCATTATAGGAAATGTTAAGGGACTTCTTTAAGAAGAAAAAAACAAAAACATCATCAAAAACATGAGTAAAAAATGGTCATAACTATATTCCTATCAACAAGTACCTCAAATGGAAAAGAATTAAGTGTTCCAACCAAAAAAATAGAGTAGCTGAATGGATAAGAAAACAAAAACCCTACATATGCTGCCTACGAGAGACTCATTTCAGGTTAAAAGACATAAACACACTAAAAGGTAGGGGATGGAAAAAGATATTGCCTTGATGGACCTGAGGATATTGAACTGAATGAAATAAGTAAGATAGAGAAATATAAATATCACATGATTTCATGTACATGTGGAATCTAAAGGACAAAGTAAACAACAAAAACAAAACAGAAATAAACCCATAGATAGAATTATTTGAGGGCTACTAGATAGGAGGGATGTTGGGATAGGGATGAAAAAAAAGAGAAAGGGATTAAGAAGAACAAATGGATAAAAAGTACATGGAGATATAAAATGTAGCAAAAGGAAAGTAGTTATTAATGTAATAAACATGTAAGGGGAAGAGGGGCACTAGATTTAGTAGGGTGATTGCTTTGTGAGTTATACAGATCTCTAATCACTCTGCTGTACAACTGAAACAGATATTATTGTATGCCAACTATAATTGGAAAAAACTCATTGAACTGCAAATGTAAATATGAGCAACTAGTTGTCTTTATATTTCAATAAAGCTGGAGGAAAAAAAAAGAAAATATATATATTAAACAATGTTATTTCATTTTGTGGTCTCCATTTAGGCCTACTGTCCAGGAGAAATTATTAATAACACCTAACTGACTCTCAGGAGTGTCTGGGTTTGTACAGTAAGTTAAGAGAGCGCAGACACAAAGATGCAAAAGGCAGGATCTTGTTTTAGAGGAAATCAATCTCTTTTGAAAGACAGACAGACCATTAAAATAGAATGTAAGAGCTAAGAAAATGGTGTGCATAGATCCATGTGACTTTGTTCCTTGTGTCCAACACAGTGCCTAGAACAAAGAGATGTGTGACACATTTTTGTTGCTGTTTTGTTTTAACCAATCGCAGTGTTCTGCAGGTAGAAAGTTCTACATAGTGATCCACCCTTCCTTTCTTCCTTCTGTCTCATCTTCTTCCTCACTCCCTCCCTCTCTTCCATAACTCCTGAGACTCCTGAACACATAAGCTTGGGGAGATGGTCGAGGTAGTGGGTGACAATCACAAGGGAAACAAATATACATTCCACTACCAGTGGCACTGGAGGTGGCCACCTTCCCCACCTGTTGCCTGCCTTTATTAAATCCTGGTGCTCGCTGAAAATTTCTTTATGGGGGTCTTATTGGTTTCCTGCTGCAAGCCCAAGGGCCAACCTCTATGTCCTCCTGACATCTCATGCAGTCGGTGCCCCTTTTTTCTGCCATTTCTGCTCATGCTGCCTTGATTATTGCTGACATAGCAGGTCTCGCTAACATGCGCTCAAGTCCAATATTGATGAATTTTCCCAATGAGGTCAAGGGATTGGACCTCAGGGTTCCTGTTACCCCCAGAGATGGAGTATTCCTATTCATGTCACCAACTCTGATTTCTTCCTTCTGTGGTCACTCAGAGGGTGACTGCCGAGGTGAGGAGCAGTCTCTCCCGGCCTCAGCTGCAACTCATTTTATTCTCTGAAACAGGTGATTTCACTCACCATTTTCATATAAGTCTTATAAGACAGCTCTCTGGAGTGACTCCCACGGATGAATCACACAAGCTGGGAGGTTCCATTTGAGTGAAAACGCAGCCCCTCCATCTAGAGCTTATTATGTACTTTGATTTTGATCTACTTTTTAATTAAAATGTTATCTCAAATTTAAGAAAGAGAGAAAGGACAGGGAGAGACCAGGGTGAGGAAGGCGTGTTATTAGAACACATCAGGTAGTATAAGCTGCTTCTTCATTTCTTTATCCTCAAAGGGTTCTGAATTTCTGACATTTCCATATTTTTAGCAGCTTCAGATCCTGACGCTTACAGATTGAAAAGCGTGAGGCACTGACTTGCCAAATGGAAAGAATATGAAAATAAAAGATAGATTGGAAGTTTAGCTGAGCAACTACCAGTCTGTGAGATAAAGGCTAGAACTGAGATGACATGAAGGGTCTCTCAAGACACAAAAGGCGGCCATCTAAATGGAGAAGGAGGAAGGGAACACAAGATGTGATTGTCTCTCTCAGTTTTTCTCTATTTAGAGACAATCTTGTCTCCTTAGACATCTTGTCTTCTAAGATTGTAATTTCTTCTAGGATAATATTTTATTTGTCTGCTGCATTGTTTGTACTCTAGCACAGTGCTTAGCACGCAGTGAGAAGAAATGAAATAATCTAGAAAAGTCCTGGGCTGGCAGACTCTTGCCCCAAAATCTGCAGGTAAATTTCCATGTGACGTTAGAGAATCATTGATTCTCCACTTCTTCAGCTGCCTAACTATGAGCAGATGTCAACAAGCTGCAAGCCAGACTTAAAATTTCATGAGTCTATAATCGTGAGCATTGGATAAAGTTAGAAGAGAACCCCTCTGGCTTGATGTTTCTATGCTGAAGTTCTTTCAGAGGGTGAACTTGGACCTCAGTTTCTCTACCTATAATTCAAGAATATCAGAATAGATGATCTGTTTTATTCTGTTTTATTCTAAAATCTAAGAACTATTTGAGTTAAAACGTCAAGGCTTCAACCTCAAAGATCAAACCCAAAATGACACTGTATCAGGCCTCAATATATGGAGGAATGGACCTTATCTGCATATAATTCATTGCTCCTGTATTTTCAATGGGTTCATTTTTATCTCAGCCATAAAATCTCAATCCTGTCTCGAACATGATATTTTCCCTTTTGATATAAGAGGCAATTTATTTTATTGTTACTTGAAACTAAAAAAATCCAATAAATTCGTTTGGAGCTAAAGAAGACCATAAAGACAAAATGATTGATCTTTTTATAATGCATTGCATTGCTATTCTCAAATTGGAGAAATGTAATATAGAAGATATTCATTAGTACCACCAACCAGTATTCGTTTCTGAAATAGAATGTTACTCTCCTTTGTATTTATTAAGTACCCATCATCACTAGAAATACAAAATAAAAGGGCTTCACTGTTAATTCTCAGGATGGTCAAATAGTTGTTATACCCCACTGACATCAAGCGTCTATATGAGAGCTTGAGGCAAAAATATCAGCTCCATTTCATAGTGAAAAAAAGAAAGTGTTGTATCCAGGATCCATTGGTATCAATGGAAGTTAAGTAAACAGATACTATTCAACAGGACGCACATACACACATACACACAAAAGTGTTTTAAAACAACCATAGCTGTTGAACAATGGGGTCCAGCAAAAGGATACTAACCCCATTGGTTGGGTCTGGGCTGGATGAGTTACATATCCTCTTGCTAAATCCTCACAGAATCCCTCTGGGGCAAAGTTGATTATTTCATCACAAAGATGAAAAGGCAGAGACTTGAGAAAGTCAAGCCTTTCTCTCTTTGGGCCACACTATGACTTGCTTGAGCCAATACTTCAAATGCATTTTGACTGATCCCAAATCCCACGTGTTTTCATTATCACAGAGCATCTTCATAGTTAGGTTTTATTCTCTGATGGCCAAAGAAAGGCCAGCTGATGACAACAATATTCGATCATAAATATTTACTGACTTCTTAATGTCTGACATCTTTGGTCAAGAATAGTCTTGGATGAAGTTAGTCTTGAACTATGTGAGGTTTTCAGGAATGCATCCCTCTCAAGTATTCTGTACTAACCCAGTGGAGAAGATGTAATAGATAAGAATTATCACAATGTCTTATGAATCCTGAGGAAGTGCAGGCTTTTCTTGGAAGGCTTCCTGGAGGAATAGGAAGGCAGAAAAAGATCTACTCCCTGTACCATGAGTGGGTCACAATTCAAAACCAACATGTAAACTCACTAAGATTCTATGATCCTCAATTTCCTTCCAGCTACCTACTGAGCTGATGCTGAGCTGATGCTGGGGAGACTTCCCTGATTTTTGTACAAGTGGTCATGCTTTACTTGAATCCTTGAAATAAGAAACGACTCATCCCCTCCCCAAAACATTGCTCACTAAATTTTGATTAGTGACTAGCTGGCCCGCTCCATCTTTGTAACAGCTCTACTACCTATTTTTACAATCTAAATTTTCTCATTTATAACTTTAACCTTTTGGCTCTTTTTGTTATTTAGGGACAAATGAAATATATTCACACAAGCCTTTAAATTACAGTAGTCCCCCCTTATCTACAGTTTAGCTTACCACAGTTTCAGTTACCCATGGTCAACCATGGTTCAAAAATATTACATTTCCCCATCCATTGACATTATTTGCTCTTGACATCCAACCATCAATATTATCATGGTGCAATCTTCAATAACATCCCTAACAGATGATCCTCTTTCTGATGTATTGTCAAAAGGTCAATAATAATCTAACATTATGTCGAAATGACTACATCACATCATCTCACACTTTGTCTTATCACATAGGCATTTTATCATCTCTCATCATCACCAGAAAGGAGAGTACAGACCATGAAATATTTTGAGAGAGAGAAGAGAGAGGCTACACACACAACTTTTATCACAGTATATTGTTATGATTGTTCTATTTTAGTATTATTGTTATTAATCTCTTTCTGTGACTAACTCATAAATTAAACTTTATCATAGGTATATATGTATAGGAAAAAACACAGTGTTCATAGGGTTTGGTACTATCTGCAGTTTCAGGCATCCACTAGGGGTCTTGGAACATGTTCCCTGTGGATAAGAAGGGGGCTACTGTACTTCAGAAAAAATATTTTTAAAAATCCATATGTGTGTGATGGTAAAGGTGACAAAGATGTCACCTAGAAATTATAAGTTTACTTTTAAATTTGCTTCTCACTTGTGCTCTAAGCAACTGATCACATGTGGGTTATTTTACTTCCCCAACTCCTCTATCCTACACATCAGACTTTTCCTCTGAGTGAGTTGGATGTGATGGATTTTAAAGCTGCACTAACCTTTGAGTCTAGGTGACTCTCTGATCCTTCAAGAAAAACAGCCAGTTCTCCCATGCCCTTCTCCTGCTTGTTTTCCAGGATTTCATTGAGGAGATGAGTTCAGTTCTGTTACTCTTTTCTCCACATGACCCTAGGATCTTTCTATAAACCCCATCTCATCCCGCTACCCCTGTCTGACCTCAAGGTTCTAAGGCAGAGATGCAGCCTGTCCTCTCCTCCCAAAGAGATACAGCCCTTCTAACTGTGCTGAGCCATCACCACCACCACCAGTAGCCTGGACCTGCAACTTTCACTAATACTTCCAAATATTGTCCTACCAGATTCCCTGTCAAAAATAAATCTTGACGTGAGATTCATTTTTAAAAAAATTTCCTAGCAGACCAAATGTATTGAACAGTTCTTGGGCAAGAAATGTTCTTGATACAAAGTAGAAGGGACAACTGCTGCTGACAGAGGCAGCCTGTCATGTTTGGAAAGAGTCCTCTGGCACAAATTCTGCTTTTTCTTCTTTCTAGCTGCCTGAGCCTTATCAAGCCATTAAATGTCTATGAACCACATTTTCTTTCACAGAAAAAAATCTGAATAAGCACCTTCCTGTACCAATCATGTATTTTTATTTTCCATAATTTTGATGATTTGGCATCCTGGGACCTTGCTGACCCTGGAAGAACCAGCCCTCCCACAGGGCCAGGCAATTCCTAGGGATGATAAGGGTCTTGCATGGGAGCAGACTTTCCTATGCAAACCAATCGATCCAGAATTCATGCCCTGAACCACCTCTTCTATCTATGAAAATTTCACACTCCAGGCCGCTCTCTCTCTGCCTTAATCATACCAGGGCCAAGAACAAGGTAGCCAGAGTCAGGCCTGGTTCCCCAGAGTACCCTCAAATCACTCGAACTAGCTCATCTAAGCTTTACTTGTTCTGTCATGCCTGTGCCATAGAAACCATAGTAGGGGCTCTGGCCCACATTTTCCCCTCAGTCCCTCTGCCTCCTGACCAACAGTGGTGCTGCCACCCCCATGTGCCCCCACCCACCATGACAGTCATAATGTGCCCCTTCCTCTTGAGAACTAGGAGCAACAAACTGCCTTTTCATTTGAGTCATCTCCCGGTCTGTCGGCCTCATCACACCTGAATGATAATAAAAACTCTATTTTAAAACATTACTTCCCAAGGGTGGGTGGGAAACAAGCATCTTACGTTGGACTAGGCAAGGGGAGCTATGAACATTTAGCAATTCAGTAAATGCTAGAAAAGAGGCATTTCTGGACTGTTAAGATTTGAAGGCATTTTGACAGAGGCTAAAGTTGTCGCACTTTGGATCACAATGGTTGACGCTCGGGTCTTTCTTGACAAACCTCCAGAGGAGCAGATTCTATGACAAATGTGCACATCATTTTTCACCTCATCCACTCATTCAGTGAATACGCATAGCAAATGCCTATTATCTGCTTAGAGAAGCAAACGTGTCAGATATCTTCTTTGTCCTCATGAAACTTAATCCCACATGAAAGACCCTGAGTGAGCTACACCAGAGACGTATACTGAGGGCACTAAATAAATAACAGAAATGATGACTGGAAACTTTGCAGCCTGCCTTAAAGGAAACAGAAAAGGAAATAATAAAGATTAATTTTTACACTTATACAGTCTATTTTCTTATTTTTTTATATGGTCTTATTATTTGGATGATTAGGATACCTGCCTAAATGATAGCATAATCATCTAAGTAATAACCAGCTGCAGTCTGAATAATAATGCTTCAGATGTGTGCAGTGCTTTACAGTTTACGACCCACTCACATACAACAACACCTTTGCCTATAGAGTATTGCATAAAGTGCATAAAGTGCTTTTATCTAGCCCTTTCCTAAAATTTTGGGACTCAGATCTGAGCAAAAGAGCCAAGAGCTGGTTGGAGCTGAAACTCTGAGCACCTCCAACTTCAAACACAGAGTGATTGGCCTTGGGTGTTGTTGTCGTGTGGAATTAATAGATAACAAATCTCTAGGTCCTAGATTAGATGCCTCTGAAAAAGGAGACAGATTAAGCCTATGACCACGTGAAGTCCCCTATCTCCTTATGAGGCTATGATCTTGGGGATGTTACACCTCACACTTAGCCTATCAAGATTCAAGTCCACAGGATATACTGGGAAAATCTCCAGGTTCGGAGTCTCTCCAGCTGTGATGAATGATGACGGGCATTGGTTTATGCAGATGTTCATGTCACACTGTCCTGAACCAGTTTCACTCCAAGGACGTGAACTGTCACACCTGAAGCTGCCATCTCATTGTGAAAAAGAGGGTCCTGGAAGGTGAGATACTTTCACTGTTGAAATCAGATTTCTTTACAGGCTAAGGGCTCATGGTGAAAATAAAAAAACTTTCTGCTAGAAGCAGCATCCTTTTGAAAAGCCAGCTGGAGTGGCAACCTGACCCCAGCAGCCAGCACCACACAGAATACTCAGTCTGCAAACGGCACAGCTTTTCACTGGCAACCTGCACTGAGAGACCTTGGATACCCTCAGCCAAACCCCTTAGCCCCCTACACCCCCCAACCTACATCCCTGGTGTCTATTCCAGCTGCTTCAATCTTGAGTCACAAGAGTGCATTTACAGCTAAGAGGCTGAAATGCAAGCAGAACAGGCCCCAAGGGATCACCACGGGAGGAAACTCCTGAAGTCACTCAGGACACACACACATGCACAAAAATAGAGACTTTGGAAAATCTTGATAACTGACACATTTTCACACAGGAAAGCAACATGCACATCAAGCTCACAAGTTATTTGAAAAAAAAAAAAAGTGCTGATATCGAGCCACTTAAGCAGTGCTTGACAGCACCACGCTTGATTGAAAAATAAAATATGGTGTCCCCGTGGGCACGTGGTGCTGACTTCACAGAATTACTGCAGCTGGAGGCCCAGGGAACTTTGTAGCTCAGCGATGGGTGAACCTCCTGAGGTTTAAGTTAAAGTTCCGTTCGGGTAATGGCTTAGCTGCTTTTATGCTTCCAGAAGCTTGATGGAGTCTCAGGGAGAAAAAGGAGAGATGAAAATTAAAAAAGGAAGGGTTTTGAGCAGTTGATTGCAAATGCACAGATAAGAAAAAGAGGAAGGACCATCGGGGAAGCATGATCTGAGCTAAGGAATGGTCCATGAGGGATGTTCGGAGTCCATCACTTCGATGAAGTGACAACGAGAAAGAAAAAGTGTCTGCTCTCCTGTTTCTTATCCTAAGGCACTGAGGCAAACTGAAAAGAGGAAGATCATGTGCAGTGTTTTCTTTGCTCCAGCCCACACATAGCTATAACTGTGCCCAATCCTTGCTGCCTGCATGGCACTGACTTAGAGCATCATGTCACTCATCCACCTGGCAAACATGTTTAAGAACCACCACATGCCATGTGCTGGCTTCAGAGGCAGACTATGTAAGGTTCAAATCTCACCTCCATCACTTATATCCCAGTGGCCTTGGACAGGTTAATCAAACTTCCTATGTCTTAGTTTCCCATCAGTAAAACAGAAGTAACAATTCCTACCTCGTAGGGTTGTTGAAAGAATTAAATGAGTTAATATATGTAAACTACTTAGAATAGGGCTGGGCACATTATCAGGGCTACATTAATAGGAAAAAATAGATGACAATCAAATGATCACCAAAAAAACAAATAATTCTAAAGCCGTGATCTGTATTACAAAAGGAAGGTACGTAGGTCTAAGGAGAGCTGGATTAATCCACACGAGAAAAGTCGAAGAAGCCTGCTCCTAAGAGGTGATTTTGGAAGTGAGAAATCGAGTAAGAGCTTAGTGAAAGGAAAGCTTTGGCACAGAGTTCCTAGATGTCCTACTACAGGATCAAGCTTCCACTAGCTCAGTGGTCACTAATTTATCCTCTGTAAAGGGCTAGATCATGTGGCCACGAAGTCTCTGTTGTATTTGCATGCAACTCTGCTGCTTTGAGCAGAAAGGGACTGTAGACAACAGGATCATCAAATACTCTACTGGACTGTGTGCTTCCCCCTGGGCACAGACCTTGTCTTAATTGCCTTTGTACCCACAATCCCTGACACTCAGAAGGTGCTTGTAAGTTGCTTGTTGAAGAAATAAAAGACTAAATGAGCAACATGATGATCTTCTCAGGAGACGCCTCAACTCTAGCATTCTGCTAGGTATGTGGAGGAATCAAGATACAACAAAACTCCACCCTCACCTGTCGGAAGATGTTTTCCCTGATAAATACATATGTTCAGTGCTCATCTTAAGGACCCTGTCTTCACATAGACTCACATTTTGAGATATTGGGGGCAAGGCTTCAGTATATAAATTTTGGGGGAGAGGGGACACAACTGAGCTCACAACAAAGCTGAAATAACAAAGAGAGTCATTGAGGTGACAGATACTGTGTTTGTCGCAGCCTGGCTTTAAGCCCAGGACTCTGATTAAAATCCCACGCTCTTCAACATGGCAGCACAATCTGTGGGCCACAGTGGACACTATCCCTGATCTTTGCATCTGTGCCACCTCCAGGCAGTTTTACCTTTTTCCTGAGAAGAGGCCACAGACCTCAGTTGCTATGTTTCCTCCTGCTCTTTCCAGAAGCCCTCCTGCAGAAGCTCCTGCTGGCCTCATCTCACAGAAGGTTCTGGAGTAAAAGGTCTTTTGGATATGCATTTTCTGTGGTGATTCTTGCCTTCTGGGAGAAAAAAAAAAGAGAGAGAGAGAAAAAAAAAACAGGTCTTCCAGGGAGCAGCCAGTTCATCTAGTTTTCTCAGCTCTAGAGAAGAGTCTTGTGGAGGCTTTGATTGCCTCCCCCAGAGGTTCTCAGAGCTGCACTGGAGAATCAGGCTTCATGTCTTTTTTTTTTCAGTCACTTCACAGTCATGCCACCATCCTCTCTTTAAATCTTGGAGTAGAAAATAGCTCCTCCAATTCCCCGTAGCTCAGGATGAGCTGATGCTGCAACAGGAATGTGAGTTCTTTTCTTCTCATCCTGTGACCTCTGACCTCAAGATCTTCAGCTCTCAGTGACTTCCAAGTGAGCTTCCTGTCTACAGCCTCTCCCCTCCCCACCCATGCTCCTCTCAGGTCATCACAAAACTCCATTTGTAACTTTAACCTCTCCGTGTCATTCCCAAGCATAATGGTGCTCTCTTCCCCCTGTTACCAGAGGAGGTGAAGATTGTCATCTCCTCACTATGGCCTCAACTCTTCCCATCCCCTGTCTCCCACCCCTAGCCTCCAGCAGCCTCACAGTCCCTTCCCCCACCTCTGATTTTACACTTTCTTGTCAGAGCCTTCATGCTTTCGCTCATCTCCTCATGATCCTTTAGACTCAATTTGGCATCACTTTTCAAAGAAGGCTTCCTAATCTCTTCCATACTGCTCAGGTCCCGTTATGGCCATAATTACCGGTTTAGGTTTCTATCGTTGCAATCATTACATTGCATCATGTTTCCCTGACATGTGTCCATCTTCTTCGCAAAACCGGGAATTTGTCCAAAACAGAAGCTGTGCGAGTGATCCTTAGAGCCCTAGTAAGTGCTCAAGAGAACTCCTTCAACAAAGAAGGAACTCAGCCAATGCTGAATTGAGCTCATGGTTGCCAAGCCTTCACCCCCACATCTCCAGCCCATAAACACAAGGATATTAGGTTGCAAAACATCATACCGTCTCAGCTGTATTCAAACCAAGATTTGCAAGGAACTTGGCGGCAATCCCAGATCCCTCTTCATTCGTCATATCTGTTGGCTCGGAGGCACAAATGCAAATAAGACCTTAAAAACAACTCAAGGTAGTTCATCATTCCCCAGTGCGAGCATGGAAATGAAGCTCAATAATATATCTGGATTTGGCCAACCATGAACTTATGTTGAAAAGATAGAGGAGGGTACATAACTCTCTCTGCCTGCATGTGGCCTCCATTGAGAGTTAGTATAGATTCTAGAGAAGCCTCACACCTCAGTGTACCTTTCCCTGCATAGCATCTCTATTTCCTGTTCCCTGGCTTGGCCCCACCTGAGAAACAAAGTGGAATTGGTCACCCAAACACAGCACGGACAAAGACCTTGTTCTCTTCCTTCTTATGAAATGCTGAGGTATAAGAAGGGCAGTCTCTTTTTTTAGACAAAAATTTACCTCATGAAAAAAATGTAAAAATTTGCCTTGACTGCGCATGTTCAAATTATGACCACAAAAAAACAAGGCGTCTCCTTTTAGCCCACGCAACCCAGTTATAAAGGGTGCTGATATTCTAGCTTCCCCTTGCTGCTTGGGGCATCTGCTTCCTTATATAGGAAGAATGGAATTTGAAAGTAAAGTGAGAAAGCATTTGTTTCTCAAGCATCTTATGCAAATGAGGTTTGCTTCTCTGGAAGACAATAAAGTCCCCAAATACCTGCAAAAAATGTTATTTCCAAAGAAGCTGCTTGCTACAGACTGAACGTGTTCCCAAGATTCATATGTTAAAATCATAACCCCCTGTGTAATGGTTTTGGCGAATGGGGCCTTGGGAACCTTTGTTGCCCCTCGTAGCCTAGAATGTGACTTATTTGGAGAGAGGGCTTTTAAAGAGGTCCTTATCCAGTGAATCCTAATCCAATCTGACTGGTGTCCTTATAAGAAGAGATGATTAGGAGACAGACATGTATAGAGGGAAGACCAGGTGAAGGCACAGAAAGAAGAAAGCCATCTGCAAGCCAAGGAGAGAGGCCTCAGAAGAAAGTAACACCTTGATTTCAGATTTCTAACCTCAAGAATAGTGAAACAATACCATCTTGTTTTTAACCTCCCCAGTTTTGGGTACTTTGTTAATGCCGCCCTAGCACACAAAGACAGGCCTGATGTGGGGTTTATTTGGCATTTCTGGTGAAAATCATGGTGTCCGAGCAGAGTAAGAGAGGGAGAGAGCAAGAGGTGAGGTCCTTGCAGCCATAAGACATTGTGTGCCCACTCCACGTGCCTTTGCCCCAATTTTGTGTTCACCGGCAGCAACAGGTGAACTTAGCATCCATGCTGATAGCACCTCACCCTAAAAGCCTGCTTTTCTTTACTCAGCTGCCTGGCAGTTTTTTCTCACATTGAAAGACATGCTTAGTACACACTAGGGGCAGCTTTCATGGGTCAGAGATTTAATGTACCCAGGGGCAACGCTCAACCAATGAGGAGCAGACATGGGCTGACAAATGCCCCGATTCATTATCCTTAAGCAGGACAATTCTGAGGTGTATTCTATCACGTTCCTCAGACTGTTGGAGAATGGTTAATCCATGGTCGCCAGTGTGATCATCTATTAGTCTATTAATCTGAATACTTTCTTACCTTCCCCCATTTCCTGTCTCATCCCAATGCAGTATTCAAATTCAAGTCCTTGTCTCAGAATCTGCTTTGAGAATATCCAAACAAAAATACCATTTTGGACTTTCTTCCAAGTGTTTTTGAAGGATTTTTAGAAGGAACATGACATGATTTGTTATTATCTAAGGATAGTTCTGGCTTCTCTTTGAAGAGATGAGCAGCTTGTTATGGAGCTTGAATGATGAGTAACAGAATTAGGGATTGTACGAATGCAGCATCTGACACAGTTCCTTGTCAGGTACACCTAGGGGGAGATCAGAGCTAGCTCCTGAGTGTCTGAGAAAATCACAATTGAGTGTGATTGATAGTGTCATTTTCCCCACTAACCAATGATTTTCCTAGTCTCTCAAAGGATCATTTAGATCCAATCTGTTATCTGGTTCGGACCCTGGAGAAGGAGGATCCTAGCAGTTAGTCAAGAAAGGTGTCATTATCCTCACTGTACACATGAAAAAACTGTATCCCCCAAATTAGAAGGGTGATTATGACCAAAGCAGGCTGTTTTTGAGGGGCCAGAGCCATGTCTCTGCTCCAGCCCCAACACAGATACAAACTGGGTGTTCATAGTATTGATTATTGAATGGATAAATAGGTGAATAAGTATATAAATGAGCAAGTCTGGATCTTAATCCATTCTCCATTTCTTGATGTCGCATTGATGCTAAAGTCCCAAAAGTTTGTTCATCATCATCTCTAGCTCTCCCCTCTCCCATGCTGTATCAGAGCCCTCAACCCAGGGACATGCATTACAGAGACTTCTTACCACAACGTGAAAACAGACTCACTGTAAAGATAAACAATGGGGCCAGAAACTGTTCCACATATTTACTTGACAGACCTTCCTTGGTCCCCCCACATCGTAGAGATAAGGAGCCAACAACATAGCAAGGTTGAGTAACTTACTCAAGGACACAGAACACAAATAGCAGACCTTAGAACTGTGAACCAGTATGTCTGACTCCAAAGGCCAATTAACTCCACACCAGCACACACACATTCACACGCTCCCTCACACACACACACTGGGGATGTGACACTCTATACAAAAAATTGCAGCAAAACAGAGACTATAATGCCTACACAGGACTGAAGTAGTATCCAAGAATCTAACAGGCAGGAAAGTGGGTCCACAGAGGGAAGACAGTAGGACTGGAGGTGGGTAATCAGGGTTTTAGTTGCAGTGCCTCCAAATCCCAGAGCATGACAGCAAAGCAGTTACCTAAGTTCTCTGAGCCTTTGCTTTTTGATCTGTGAAATGGAAATATTATACTTGCATTAACCTAAGAATGAAGTTGTTGATCCAGTGAGATAATGTATGCGAGACTGCTTTATTAATAATAAAACATCAAGATGTGAAGAGAAAGGCAGAAAAGGTCAAATAGACCGTTGATGTTAATTCTATCTTCTTCCCCAAAACATTTACACACACACATATGCACATGCATGCACACTCATGCACACACACAGCACTCCCTTAGCCCCTTCATTGCACACTTGACACAGTTCTCAGCCATTGTTTTAAAAGACTCCACTTCTTCCTGAAATCACCTGTTTTGCAGAGGAAAAGCTCCATGACTATTTTAGCTAGTTTGTCCTCCTTTGTGATCTACACACCCATCCTCTTGATTTTTCTTATTTGTGATTAGATATAATTAGTTATTTATCACCTTTGGGGTATTCCTTAGCCTTTCTGTGCTTCAGTTTGCTCATGTGCACAATGACTGTTTACTGAGATATTCTCCAAGTGTCCCATATCAGCTGTAAAATTCTGTAGCTCTACATACAGAGAGGAGGGGACGGGAGTTACCTTTGAATGACATTGTTCCAGTCAAGTATCTGGCATCAATCAGGATGATCAACTGTGCAAGTGTCTTCCATGACTGAGCAAGTTCATTATCAATCAGTGGGCAATGGGTCCCAGCACTTGCTTGGAGGGTAGCTCAGGGCCTTTGCTGTGATTGACAGAATTTATGTTTTATGAGAGTCATAATGAACCAGAAAGCAATTTGCAATGAGTTGGGACATGGTCTGGTCAATTCCCAGCTTCCTTCCTGACCACAGCCCAAGATCGCCAGGCAAAGGCACTCTCCATCTTCCCATAGTTCCATAGAGAAAGCACCAGAATAGGAAGGAACACTTCATTAATTTACTTATAGCGTGTGACACATAATCACTGCAGGACTTATCTCCTTTGACTCATTTTGTCATCTGTAAAATGGAACCATGACCATGGCCTGGCCCACCTCACACAAATGCCAGGAGAGCGACAACAGCCCGAGTCTCCGCTGTACGTTACAGCCTACAGTGTGCATTTAACATGTTCATCTGTCACAGCCACTCTAGGAAGAATACATTTCTGATCCTTCCCCATGTGAAGGTGAGACCACAACAGCGACAGGCGAAGCAATCTTAGGAAGGGCAGGAGAAAAAAGGCCAGTGCAGGATGGAGTCTCCTTCTTCAGGAGGTGGACTTGCATCACAGCATTTCAGACCTAGACTAAACATCGCTCGAGATGCCAGCCCCACTAGCTACCTGGGCTCATTGCTCTACTATTGTTTCTAGATTGCTAGCAGACTAAAACCAGGCAGGAATTAAAATTCCAAAACCACACACTTCTGTACATAATTCCGTCCCTGGGTTCTAAACCTGTGTCCTGAACCAAGCTCTGCCCATAACTTGCTCTGTGCTTTGGGCAAGTCCCCGCCCCCTCTGAATCTCCATGTCCCCATCCTTAAAATGGGGGTTGCGTCATTTCCCCACTAAGATTCCATTTACCTGTAAAAACCACAGAAGACCTTGTGTGTTCTAACGCTAACCTTCTGAGAGCAAACGTTTATTTGTCTACTATACTACGTGTTTGCACTTGCTATGTTTAAACTTTTTCAGTCCTCGCAACCACCCTACGAGACAAGCCTTCTTCACCCCTCTTTCACAGAAGGAAATGGAAGCCGAGCAGTTAAATTACAGGCGTAAGGCCACAAGGAAGTGACATCTTCCAAGTTCAAAGCCAGGCATTCTGGCTCCAGAGCTCAGGGCTCCTGTTGTATAAATGCTCCCTTTGAGACAGATGTTGATCCAGCCCCATTTTAAGGATAAGAAAACTGTGTCTCAGACATTCTCCTATGGTATCAAACAAGTGGCAGGCTCTGGGCTTTCACCCAAGACCTTTTGCTACCAACATCTACTCTTTAACACTGGGAGAAATGTCCCTGCCAAGACTTCTGCTCCAGCCGAGATCCAGTGTCTTCTCCTTGGACTTCAGCCTCTCACCTCCTGGTCCTGATGGGGTCTGTCTTGTTCTTGAAGCTTCCTCTCCTACCCTACCCCTGATCTGACTGAGAGGGAGGGAATCTGTCAGTGAACTAGCAAACGCCTCTATTTTAGATTTATGAGATTCTGGATCAAGTCCCCAAAGAAGCAGATTAATCACAAGAAGTTATTTTCCTTTTAATTAAAAAATATTATCTACAGTGGCTCTGGCCCTGCTGATTCTCAGAGCAGACAATGCCAGTGAGCATAACGAGTGAGCAATATTAATTTTCCCCAACTAATTTAAAGATAATATCCCTCACATGTGCCAGTGGCTAACAGGTTTGTTTGTGCACAGGGTCGTCTGTTACCTCTGGGCTCCATCTGAGTTTCCTCTGTCTTTTTATTGACTTTACAGGCATCCCCAGGAAAGGAGACATGCAGAATACGTGGCAAGGGACATGACTATATGCAAGCATCATTTTTAGGAAAGATGGTCATCTGGGCAGCAAAAGAGAAGCAATTCTCAACTAAAAACCAAGAGGCTATATGTTCTGTGGAGAACAGGTCTAGCTTCTGGGTTCAATTCTGATTAGGTGACCATGAAGTTGTGGGGTGAATTGTAACTGTCCCCCAAATTCATATGTTGAAGCTCTAACCCCATAGTACCTCAGAATGTTTAATATATTTGGAGATTGGGCCTTTAGAAAGGTAATGAATTAAAATGAGGTTATATAGGTGGGCCTTAATCCTACCTGACACGTGTCCTTATAAAAAGAGGAGTTAGGACACAGATAAGTCCAAAGGAAAGACTATATGTGGACACAACAGGAAGGCAGCCATGTAGAAGCCAAGAAGAGAGGCCTCATAAGAAAGAAAACCTACTGAGACTTTAATCTTGGGCTTCCTGCTTCCAGAACTATGAAATAATAAATATGTGGTTTAAGCCACCTGGTCTGTAGTATTTTGTTATGGAAGCCCTAGCAAACAAATACACAAGGGCAAACCTATCTCATTCCTCATCTTCAAATCTATGATGTGGGAAGACAGAGAGAATTCACCTCCAGGATCCCTGCTGGTTCCAGTTTTCTCAGCAGGTACGTCAGGTGGCCATGCCCCTTGCCTGATTATCTGCTAACACCTAACCAGGAATAAGAGATCAAGATCTTGAATACTCTGTACACTTCAAGGCAAGCTCACTTTGTTGAAGGAGCCATGATGACTTCCGGTTCTCCATACAAGCTCAGAATTCCACCCATCCTCAGCATCCACACCTAAGTGAAGCTCTCCCTGATTCTCACCGTGATATTCTCCACTCTCCATCCCTTCTGGACACCCAGGTTTATAAAGCGCCCTTCCTCTGCACCCCATAGCACCCTTCCTCTGCACCCCATTGCCACCACACTTCTCCCACTGCATTGACATTGCGTGGCACCTTCAATAGGTAAATTGCATAATGGCCAAAAATAATGGCTGTTTGTATCTCTGTCCTTTGCAGTGAGAACTTTGGACCTTCTCCCACAAAAACTTAACAGTCTATTTCCTGTCCCATTGAATCTCAGTTGACCTGGTTACTTGCTTTTTCTAATACAATGCAGCAGACGTGACATTGTGCCCTTTCCAAGTCTATGCCTCAACAGACTTGCATGGCTTCTCTTGTTCTCTTACACTTCATTGCTGCTATGAAAACAAGTTAAAGCCATCCTGCTGGTGAATGAAAGATCACGTAGAGCAAAGCCCAGATGCCACAGCTGAGGTTATTCTAGACTAGCCCACAGCTAGCCAACCCCAAAACCAGTGAGAAAGCACGCCAAGACCAGCAAAGCCATTTATCAGACCAAAGCCAACTTCTGACTCAGGAGTAAGCATGACCGAGACTAAAAGAATAAGCCAGCAGAGCTCAGGCTAAATCACTGATTCTCAGTCATGAGACAGGAACAGTAGTGTTTAAATAGTATCAAGTCTTGGGTTGGTTTTGTTACACAGCACAGACTGATAAACTACTATTCTTTCATCTCCTGCCAGAATGCTAACACCTTGAAGGCAGGAAGAGAGCCTGGGTCACTTGGGTAATGTGTGCATTCTGATAGGTGTATGAAGAAAATCTATTAAGTGAATGATTCTTTCTCTTCATACATTCAGCTGTTCTTATGTGGTTTGTGGCAGATATTTTCCAAATTGTATATAACAGTATTTCCCTTCCAGCCTGTTCTTTTGCAATGTGGCTTTGCCACACCCCCGTCAAAAGGCAAAGTCTATTCTTCCAACCCCTTGAATATGAATGAACCCTATATCTGCTTTGACCAATACACTGCCAGGTCTGAACTTAGCCTTTAACTTGCTGGCACTACCTCTTGAGAAACAGCTGCAATGGAAGAAGAGATACAACCAAGTTTTGATAAGCCCAGGTCTTATGGAGAAGCCCTGGAGGATGAGATGGCACATGGAGAGAGAGGGGCATCAGAGCACCGAGACATCAGGCATGAGAGCAACAGGCCATTCTGGAAGTGAATCCTCCAGCTTTAACTATCCCTATCCTAGCTGGTGCCATGTGGGGCAGAGATGATCTGCCTAGCCCACTGCTTCCCAACAACTTGATCCACAAAATTTTCAGCAAAATAAGTGGTTGTTTTAATCCAGTAAATTTTGTGATTGTTTACTACGCGAAAATAATGTCTGAGTCCATTTAGGCTGCTATAACAGAATACCATAGACTGGTGGCTTTTAAACAACAAATTTGACTTTCCACAGTTCTGGAGGCTGGAAGTCCAAGATCAAGCTGCCATCACCTTCAACTGATAGATGGCTCCTTTCTGGTTCATAGAGGGCCATCTTCTCACTGTGTGCTCACAATAGCCTATGGGACAAGGGAGCTCTTTGGGTTTGTTTTTATAAGGGTACTAATACATTTATGAGGGTTCTGCCCTCATGACATAATCACCTTCCAAACACCCCATCCTCTAAAACCATCATCATACCACAAAGTCAAGATTAGACTTCAACATATGACTCTGAGGGGGACACAGGCATTCAATCCATCACAAATACATAAAACATGGATAGCATGTTGCACTAGAAAATCTAGCTCTAGAGCCATTAAGTATGAATTTATATCCTGCCCTCACTGCTCATGACTGTGAGATGATGGAAAGCCCACTTAAATTTTCTGATTATCAGCATTCTTGTCTATGTGACAGGAATGTATTCACTCATTTAATAAAACTCTATTGAGAAAATAGAGGGAATGCAGGCTCCACCTTGAAGTCTATTCAACAAACAAGGAAAAAGGCCACAAATTCACCAGTTCTCCTATCGCAAACCCTAGAAATAAATGCAATGGGTGAGAGTATTGGATTCACTCCTAAGGTTGGTAGGAAAAGTGGTAAATAAGTGAAATCTAAATTGGGACCAATGATGCAGGGAATTAATCAAATGGAGAAGGTAGGATGGGACAGAAAAAAGTTTAAGAGACGCAAACAGCATAGGTTTAGAGTACAGTGCTGAGAGAGAGCAAGAGGCCTTAGAGAAGAAATCACTAGCCATACTAGGAGTAGCTGTGAGTGCATGTGGTGTGTATATATATATATATATATATATATATATATATATATATATATATATGTGTTCATTTCAACTTCATTATAGAAGATCTGACCACTCTAAGATAACTTAAAATTAACTTCTCAGAAATGAATTGTGCAGTCAATTTTAACCTTTAGGGAAGACACAACTTGATGAATGTACCATAAAAAGAGGTTATTTTAAGCATTCCTAGGAGGGAAAAAAATCCAATTCTAGAAGAAAAGATGGTTTTACAATTCAAAGAAGTGTTCCAGAAAGCAGTGGAGAATATATAGGGTAATTAAGTAATATAAACTTCTTTTGTTTTGTTTTAAATAGGAAAATTACAATTCAAATTGTGCTCAAAAGAAAGGATTCTATTTGAGTGGGTAAGTGTAACTTCCTGAAACAACTGCCAACAAGAATAAACATTACTTGATGCTGTTTCAGATTTTGTGTGAATTATATCAGCTACTGAATTATACCCATTTCATACAGGGACAGAGAACAGGACAGTGGAACTTTAATTACATCAGGGGGCAGGAGGTTACCATATGTTCTGAGCACAGGATGCCCAAACCAAAAAAGGGACATGAGTGTGTCACACAAGCAACAAAGGACTGAGATTCAGAAAAGCAGAGTAGAGTCCTCAACCCAAGGAAGGTAAAGTCAAGGTGAAGCATCTCCCTCTTTACTTGGAAAGCTTGGATCAGTCAGGTGAATGGCATTAGTAGAGTACCATTCAACAGAGAACACTGAGAAGTTGCCTAGGGCCAACTAGAAACCTCTCAGAAAGTGAAAATATCAGGAATAGGAACATTAAAAACAAAGAGGAAATACATACAGATGGCTAATAAACATATGAAAAGATGCTCAAAGTCGCTAACCATCAGAGAAATGCAAATTAAAACCACAATGGGATATCACCTTACACCTGTCAGAATGACTATCATCAATAAATCAAAAAACAAGTTTTGGTGAGGATGCTGGGGGTTGGGGGAGGGAACCCTTATACACTGTTGTGCGATTGCAAATTGGTACAGCTGTTATGGAAAACAGTATGGAGGTTTCTCAAAAAATTAAAAATGAATATATCTTTTGATCCAGCAATTGCACTTCTGGGTATTTATCCAAAGAAAACCAAGAAAATAATTTGTGAAGATCTATGCACCTCTATGTTCATGGAGCACAATTTACAATAGCCAAGATCTGGAAGCAACCTAAATGCCCATCAACAGATGATAGGATAAAGAAGTTATGGTTCATGTGTACGATAGAATATTACTCAGCCATTAAAAATATGAAATCCTACCATTCGAAATGATGTGGATGGAACTAGAGGTTATTATGCTGAGTGAAATAAGTCAGACAAAGAAAGATAAATACCATATGATTTCACTTATATGTGGAATCTAAGGAACAAAAAGAACAAACTAATCAAAAACAGACTCACAAATATGAACAATTTGGTGATGGACAGAGAGGGTGGGAGGCTGGGAGAAAGGGGCAAAAGGTTAAAGAAGTACAAATTAATAGTTGATAGTTGGTCACAGGAATGGGGAATACAGCATAGGGAATGCAGTTAGCACTAATATGATGGCTAAGTGGAGGGCTAGGGAAGGAAGTGAGCATTTGAGGGGATCATTCCATGAACCATATAGATGGCTAGCCAATGTACTGTATACTTGAAACTAATTTAAATAAATAAATTTTTTAAAATTGAAATAAGTAAATAGCCTTAAGGAAATCAGAATTGCTATCTTGGGCATGTGGGTTCCTGCATATATGCTCCCTTGTAGACCACATTCTGTGTGCTAGAAACTTGACATTCCCAAATGGTCTCAGGCCTGCTTCCAGGGCCTGCACAGGTCTTTTGTTCAGGTCTATCCTAAGAAAAAATAATTAAGTGGTAAATAAAAAATGCTTCACATGTAATGGCTTTTTAATCTCAGATCCTCTGGAATTGCATCATCTATTCTGATGGATGCCATTGACTAAGAAGAAAAGACAGAAAATGTTCCCTGATCTCTGTATACTCCAAACATGGACAGGACCTGGAAGAATTCAGTAGGTGTTGTGATGCTAAGTACTAAGTAAGGCAAGTCGCTTAGTGTGAAAGAACTGAAAAGAAAAGTAAGCTTATAACCAGAACCTTCATTTAAGTCTGCTTTTCATGAATGTGTGAGGAGTACAGCAGCAAATACTTGCAAAGCGCATTAGGCACATAAACACATGGATAATTATTACAGGTTTACCCTGCACAAAGCGGTGCTAGTTATGTCACTTTCCAAATATTTAGATCACCCTTTAAAAGTTAAATTTGGGCAACTGCTATACATGTGGCCATCTCTAGAGATAACTCACTTTTTTTTTTATTTTTTAGATGAGGCAACCCTTGGTTGACCTCACAGATTGCAAGGACCTCGTCAGTTTACAATCTCTTTTTTTTTTTTTTTTTAATTTTTACACCTACAGCACTTGGTCTTCCTAGGTGGTCTCCCATCCAAGTACTAACCAGGCCTGACCCTGCTTAGCTTCCGAGATCAGATGGGATCAGGTTTGTTCAGGGTAGCATGGCTGTAGACTGAGGTAACTAACTCACTTTTAACATCCAGGTTCCCCAGGATACTTAGGGAGTCTCAGATGGAGACAGAGAAACCTGTCTGGAATATGATTGTCCTTGGGAAAACTTAATCCTCACAGGGGAAATGTTCGGTTTTTAAATTAACAAATGAGCCAACTTAGAAGGAACATTCAACACAAAGACAAGAAATTGAGAGATGAGAAGGAGAACTGATACTCATAAGGCACCTATCATGTGTCTGGCATTTAGCACAGTCACCCAAGATTCAGTAGAGTGAGTGACATGATTCTCATTTTATAGGTAGCAGAAGCTTAGAAAGTTTAAGGCACTGGCCTAAGATCATACATTTAATAGTTAGCATAATTCAAATTTGTACATAAATAACACAAAATAAGATCTGAATATGTCTCATTCAGAGAATAGGACATCTGGATGAGAGTGTTTGACAATGAGTTAACTGTAACAGGCACAGAAAGAAGAAAGCTTTAAATTGCATAGCTTAAAGACATTGGTCATTTTTACCATCTCATTCTCATTTCTTGGGTTCCATGATTACTCACCAAATAACAATCTGACTGCCTAGAGAAAATGAACGTGGCAGACACACCCAAACATGGCCCTCAATGAGTCATGCATGTGAATATTACCTATCCCTGGTACCAGCTTAAAATCAGTACCTGTGGCTTGCTTATAATCAATGGCCAAGATGATGCTGTCGTTCTTGTGACTGTTTTGTTATCTAAGACTCAGGCTTCACGGACTGGAGTTAAGACTGGGGAAACAGCCACCTCGCACAAGCTGTTCTGGAGGGGACCCCATGGCAGAGAACTGCAGGTGGTTATAAGGACCAGAGAGCCGCCTCCATCCAACGGCCAGTGAGAATCGGGCCATTGTTCGGACAGCCACAAGGAAATGAATTCTGCCACCAACCTGAGTGAGCTCAGAAGCAGATTCTTTCCCAGCCAAATCTCCAGGTGAAAACACAGGCTGGGGCAACATCTTTACTGCAGGCTGATGAGACCCTTGGGCCGAGAACCCTCAGCCATTTACTAGGATGATAAATATGTGTTGTGTTCAGCTGCTAAGTGTTTTTTTATTTGTTATGCATTAATGAAAAACAAATACACTGGGTTTCAAATCTCCTTGTTACAGCAACAAGCAGGAAGGATATGCTTTCTGCATACCAATAACATGGCAAGTGTAGAGTAAGTGTGTGTGTGTGTGTGCACGTGTGCATGTGCACACGTGTGTGCTGACGAGCTTTGCACATAAACACAAACTATGTTAAAGCTACGACTTAGAGATGGGAAGTGCAGCTACCACTCAAGAAAGAAGAATAAGGTAAATGAGGGAAAGTCTTGGCATTCATAAATCTAAGATCTCTTCTATCCTGATACCATATGTGTCTTAGAGCAATGGTCAAGAACCTGGATCTGGGCTCTTGGTTTCAATCAGTTTTCTGCTGTGTGACTTTAGCACAATTACTTAAATTAAAAGGCTTACTTTTCTTATCCGTAAAATAAATATAATTGATAATAGTACTTTTCTCATAGAGTTGACAAGTGCACTCAATAATATAGGTCAAATGCTTAGAAGCAGGCCTGGCACAAAGTGAACCCTGTATAAACATTTGTTATTGTGAACCCACAGGTAAAAAGTGAAAGTGTCAATGATGAACCCAGAAGTAGGACACACAATCTCCATATTCAACTTCTGTGTCCCAGTGCCTGTAACAGGCCAGGAAGAGGATCAAGCTACAACACTTTGGGTGGAAAAAAATGGGTCCTTTGACTTTGCACAAACCCAGATGCACAACCACACATCCATCAACATGGAGATCTGCTTTCTAACTTGTCTACTGTGTACCTGCTAACAGCAAATAAAAACAAAAATAATATAAGAGTAAAACAACTCTGTCCCCTGTGCATAATGGATTGTAATAAATCATTCATCAGCAGAAAAACAAGTGAGTGGTCATGCATTGCAGCAAATAAATCACCAGCAATGTTTCTGGAAACCAAAATGAGAAACATCTGCAGGGAATCGAGCAAGCCTACCAAGATGGATAAAGCAGGCACCCCATCAGTCTGAATTAGAGTCGTGTTGATTTTAGGGCAGAGTCCATCTCCTGGCTGACAATTCGAACCTCAGGTGTTACTATATAATGTGACCTTGTCCTACTGAAATCAGAGAACTAAACAGTCCTTGTCCTGGCACATAGGAGAAATTTATAACTGGTATGAAAAAGCAAGCTTCCTGGTCACCAGCTAGAAAACTGGTATTTCAGAATCCATTTGGAGCAGACGTATACTTCCGATACTCTTTGGATAGAAGGTGAAAATCAGGAAGGTGATTCTGACAGACCAAACACACAATTTTAATAATGAAACTTCTCACCCTAAGGGAAAGATTTAAGAAATTGCCTATCAAAGAAAGTCGTAAAATCTTGAAGCTGAAAGGGACCTTAGAAATTAATGAGCTCAGCGTTAGTGCAGTAAGATTAAGGTGGTTTTTTCCCAAATCACAAAGCTAGTAAAAGCCAAAGCCAGGGATAGGGGCCCAAATCTTCAACATCCCAGCCCAGACTAAAATGTGGGCCTAGTTCTTGGTTTATGAGAGGTAAAGCCCCATGAAAAATAAAAAAGTAGGCTCAGAGTGTTAAGTAATTTGCCCAAAGTTAAACTGTAAATAGGAGAAAGATTTATGGCTGAAAGTGAAGTCTTTCTAATCTTAATATTCTCGTTCTTAATATTTTCACTGTAATACCTCCATTGTGAGTTTGAGTAATGATGTTCTCTGCTCAGGACACGGTTTATAGCATGCATTCAATAAGTTGTATCTAATGTTAAAATTATGAAATGAGAAAGTAAGATCATTATATTTTTCCATACTGTTTAAATAATGGAATATCTGATTCATAGACATAAAATCCCATACAACAAATCATCTATCTAGGCTATTTTACCTCTTTACAGTGAAAGAGATATGATAGTGGGTCCAGGAACATGAGATCTACTGATTGCATCACTCAGATGTTGGTGGCCTGGTAGAGTGTTGGAAGAGCGTGCTAAAGGCACAGCTTATGCACCAGCTTGGAGATGACACCCTGTGAGGATGGGATGCCATCCTCCCATTTTCAGGGCACACATTGAATCAGAGACCTTTAATGTGGTTCCGTGTCACCAATAGGAACAATATATGGATCCAGAAAACAAGAGAGGGAAGCAGGAGTGTTCCCATCACCATCCCCAGTGACTCACTAGGGGAAGCTGTACTTCCTCACATCACAGCTCTGGGATCAGCAGTGTCAGAAGTCCTCTTCTCCAGAGACATAAAGGTCACGATGAACTCCACACTACCAGTGTCTCTTGTGCACTTTGGTTTCCTTGGCTCTAGGACTCATCAAGCAAAAATGAGTCACCACCTTGTCACAAGCAATTGATCCTGATCAGCAAAGGGAGGTAGGACTGCTGTTATGTGTTAAAGCAGAGAGGAACACTTGTCAATCTTGTGTGATCCACTTGGGCACCTCTTGCTACTCTCTTGACAAATGGTGACTATGATTGGAATAGTAGAGCAATCTGGCCCAAGAAGGGAAAAATTATCAGGATCCGAGATCCCTGAGGAATGAGGGTTTGGGCTGCACACACAGGTAGGCCACCGAGACCAGCAGAGGTTATCACTAATAGTGCAAGGGGTTTAGGATGGATAGTAGATGAGAGAGATGACTCCCACTTCTGGTCTAACACCAACTATAGCAAGAGTCTTTAGTCCATCCCACTAACCTCCCTATTATAGGCTTGTCCTAAGATAGGAAGGGCCACCTTCAAAAAATTAGGGTAGGATGGTGGTTTCCAGGGACTGAGGAGAGGGGGTATGGAGAGTTTTTAACAGTCATAAAGTTTTAGTTAAACGAGATGAGTAAGCTCTAGAGACCTGTCATGTCAACGATAATGTACACTTCAACATTTGTTAAGCCATAGAACTCATGTTAAGTGTCCTTGCCACAATAAAAGAAAAATAAATAAGAAAAAAGATTTTATAAGTCACACTTATCATTAAGTATACATGTGAGTTACAGCTTATATTATTCATATTTTTATGTATGTGAGAATGCTGTAGAAATGGAACCTTTAACCAATCATTTCCACCATAAAATAACCAAGATAAAGTGGGTGGTTTGTTTATTCCAAATGGACTACTATTTCATGAGAGCCTAATCTGAAATTTCATATCATGTCATTGGGCAGTGATAATAAGACAGTTCATGACCTTAAATAGTTCGCAGACTAAGGAGAAAAAAGCACACCAAAAGATCATTTCAGTTTACTAAACAGCTACTTTTGGTTTAAAACCACCAGGCTGTGGGGAGTTTCCAATTTATTTTTACCACACCTTTTTAGTTTTATATTTCAGTTTTGACTGTACAAATGGAAGAGCTAGAAAAATCTAAACACTAGATGTGAAATACACTTTGCTGTCATGCATCATTTAGTTATCCATATTTTGTCATCCTTGTTGGTCAAATATTTTAGTTGTCACTAACTCTCACTTATCTTAGCCCAGTCAACCTCCAAAAAATAACCCTCTTTCCAGAATTAGGTATACTAGGCAGCAAAAACTCGTGATACTGAGATGATTAAACTTGACAGCTCGTCAAAGGAAAGTGAGATGGAGATAGCCTGGGTTCAAGTTCCTGATATAAAAAAAAAAATTTAAATAGGGCCCTAGAACAGAAGAATTGTGACCAGAAGGGCTAAAAAGCACATTCTTGTGCAATGGGTTTATTTTTCATCATAAATAACCAGGTCATCTGCCGCAGAGGCTATTGCAGGGAATTATTAAACTCTAAGTCAGCTGACTTCCAGGTGAGCACCTGGGTCCTCCTTGAGCCTGGGCCCCCTTTGATTTTTCTCAGACAGGAAACTTGCCTCTGAAGGGTGAGTTACAGGAGCACCAACTGTCACATGCGAGTGATCTCAGGGGCCAAAACAGGTTTGTTATTAGACTTATTATGAGAAATGCAAAGTGAAGCTCCTTAAGCAATGGCCATTGTTTTTATAGAGTCAAATAAATAGTTTCCTAGTTTCTTTCTTCTCTCAACTTTGTAAATGAGGCACAGTTGCCTAGGGGAGGCATATAACATTATTCATACATTCCCCACTCTTCAATTTTTCAAAAAGAGGAAATGGGAGAGGGAAGGGAAGGGGAAGGGAGGGGAGAGAGAGAGGAAAAGAGGAGAGTATGATGATATTCATTTATTAGGTATGTGAGTTTCATCATTATCATTAGAGCTCTACTATATTTTTAAAAAACTTTTCTTTGAAAATTAGTATTCAGAATAATGTAATAAGAAATTTTACAGCTCTTTAACTCTGAAGAATGGGGTGCTTATTTGGAGAATATATAGGCAATCTATTAGTTTTCCATTCCAGGAAAGCTTCGCAAAAAAAAAAAAAAAAAAAAAGCCTCAAACTTCTAAAAAAATGTTATATGATGCAGAAAAATTTAAAAGAAAGCAAAGTCATTACTGTTTTTTTAAAAGGAATACCTCAGGAATGTTGATAAAACAGCAATTCTTCTTCCCAGTGACTGGGTTAAAGCGACTGAAAAAGCTTTTGGGACAACAAACGTTGCAAAGGGCAAATGTTATTAAATAGTAATTTATTACATTTCCTTATAAGGCAAGTGAAAAGTAGATTATAACCAAAATAGCTTAGTTTCAGATTAGCTCTTCCTGTACAATGTATAGGTATGATTTTTTATTTCTGTAATGAGAAGGAAACACAAATTATCTTTCAATAACCATGTGGTCCGTGGGCAGGTATAGTCATTCGAACCAGCTTTCCGGCAAACTTCAGAGATCCCAAGAACTGCTTCCAAGTCTACTCTTTATCCACATTCCTGCCTCCAGCATCCCTTCAGTTAAGACTGGGAGAGTGAGAAAACCTCCCAGTCTTCTCAAAAAATAGGGTGGGGGAAAAGATGAAAAAACAGATAAAGTTGTGCAACTTTTTATGTGAACAAGGTAAAAGGGTGGACAAAAGAAATAACATAGAAATTCTCATAATTTGAGTACCTACTATGTGCCAGTCACACTTCTAGGTGTGTTTACATCGTAGTAATCAATACAGACACCCAAATGGTTAGTGATGTTCTGCAAATGAGAACAAGAGAGCCTACTTATTCAAAGCTTGCTAGAGCAAGGGAGTCAGCCACTGTTGCTTGCATTCTGGCAGAGATCCAAAAGCAAGCAGGGGAGTAAAAAAGCTTTATAGTAGAAAAAGAGATGCTTTCGGGTGTGCCCTGATTGACAGCTATGGACTCAGGGAAGCTGTGGCAGGATAACTAGAAACAGGGTCATCCTGTGTGATGGGTTGGGGTATACATTTGGCTTCTTCTGGTTGGTTCTGAGCTGGAACCAGGAATAAGAGTTAGGGAAATTGTCAGTTATTTATGAAGCACTGGCCATTTTGAGCTGATCATTACAGGGGTTATTGTTTGGCTTCCTGGAGAGTTACTGGAGATAGCTGTCTAATTTCCTGGCTTCCAGCAGGCTGGTTTCCTACACATCTGTCTTCCTGCACATCTGGCTTCTGGCACATCTGACTTCTAGCAGGCTGGCTTTCTGGGCCTATCACTGAATAAGGGATTTGTTTCCTGGCCAGGTTACTGTAGGTTATGGGTCTGAGTGCAATTTTACATGGTCTATCCATTCATTGTCCATTTGTATTTTCAGGCTCTCCATACATGTTTTCTCATTTTTCATTATCACCTCCATTCTTTGAATTAGAGAGAGCTTTTCATGGTATAAAAAAGTAAATCAACCCTCCAAAGATTCCAGGGTCTTATCTATAATGATTCAGTTGGCAAGTTCCTGAGTAACATATTTAACCCAAGAGTGTCAGTATATTACTCACTGTGAAAACAGAAGCCTTCAGACTGGTCCACTGTTGTAAATCTTGGATTGTCAAGAAGTTCAAGCTTTCTTACTGATAAGAGAGCTTAGGACCCTTTGCCCATAGGCATTCCTTAGGGCCAGTGTTTCTGTGTGCCGCACCTTAACTGCTTCCAAAGAAGCTTCTAGATCCAAAAAAAAAAAAAAAAATCTAATGGATGTGGAGTTGTATCTCCTCGTTACTGTGCACCTATTATCTGTCCACCCTGCTTTTCTCATTTCAATATGACAAAAATTATGAGGACTTCGTGCTGGAAAACATCAAAATGAATGCACAGTTGTAGCCTGATTACCCCATACTGCAATGAGTGGGAGAGACATTTAAATATATTATTAGAATCAGCTAAGTGGGAGATGGGCCAGGCCACAACAGGAGATGACAGTCAAGGCAATCATCCCCTGGGGAATTGTAAGGTCAGTACCCAGGAAAGCTGAGACACAGAGGTGACAGCATCAAGGAGGAAGAGTCATGTGCCTTCTTCAGAGCTATCATCCTTCAGAGCTTCTGACCACCTGCTGCTTAGGTAACTCACCTCTCACAGGCTAAGCTATTCCTTGTAAGCGCTGGCTGGCATCTTCCTTTGCCAGTATCTGTTTTCAGGCCCACACTGATATTTCTGCATGATCTCGTGTCATTTTCAATAGCCGCTGATAGGCATGTTTTCAAGTAAAACTTTGGAGCCCCAATCCCATTATTTTCTCTACTTCCAGGTTTCCCTGCCACAGAAGGTATAATAAGCACAAGCCTCCCCCAGAAAGGGACAAGGTTCCAGTACTTACAACTTACAGCAGGGCTGCTAGAGTAAGTGGAAACCCAACACCGAGTTTTGCTAGGGAGGCCAAACACATACCAGGCAATTTTGACACAGTAGAAATCTATCTCCTCATAGTTCTGGAGTCTGGAAGTCCAAGATTAAGGTGCTGACAAGGCTGGTTTCTTCTGAGGACCCCTTTCCTTGGCTTGCAAATGGCCACCTCCTTTCTGTTTCTTCACACATGTTTCTTCAGTGCCTATCTGTGTACTAAACACCTCTCCTTATAAGGATATTTGTCACATTGAATTAGGGCCCACCCTAGTGAGCTCGTTTTGCCTCAATTTTAATTGTCTTCTATCTATATTCCTTTAGTGTCTCTATTCTATATACAGTCACATTCTGAGGTACTGGGGCTCAGGATCTCAACATGGGAATTTGGTGGGGTACACAATTCAGCCCATAACACAAGTCTTGGTCATCAGAGTGGGACTTCTGGAAGCTCCATCCTCACATCCCAATGTTTGTATCTGCTTGGTGGACTCTGAGCCCTCCTATACAAGCCTGGATCCTGCAGGATCCAGGAGTTAGAGCAAAGAAAGCTGGGAGCTTCCTTCTGCCCTCAGAACAAGCCATGCCTGACCTGAAGGCTAGAAGCTACCATCTTGCACAATGAGAATATGCCAGGGAAGTCAGACTGAGAAGCAAAGCAGGGCCACATGCCTTTTAAAGCATATCATCCTGCCCACTAGTCAAGGGAAGTTGAATAAATCTCAATTTCTGAACAACCTGATGAGCAACCTAGCCCCTTTGCAAACTAACATGGGCGCAGGTCAGGGCTCACCCTGCCCGTTCTGCTCTTTGGTCGTGGCCATGACCCACAAGGCACCAGTGGCCACATCATTGCCCCACCATATACCCGGGCTGTCCTGAGCCCCACCCTCCAGAGCCTGGCTGTACTCACTCCCCACCCTGCAGGCATTCTCCCTCTGTTTCACGATTTTGGAGTAAAACACCCTTATCAACTCTTTAAGATCCACACTCTGCCAGGAACTCGCTCTACATGAAATGTATAGATCAAAACCCCAAGGAGGCTGACATTTATATTTTAATAGATTTTTTTCCTTCTTAAAACACCCACTGGCTGTGACTGAAGTGGAAATGTGTTTGCTTTTAATTGCATCGTGCTCTCCATCAGCTCAGAGGCTGCAAGCCCTGCCTCCTCAGAATCCTAGTGTTTTCAGCAAACGGAGCTGAGACTGCAGAGAGGAACAAAAGGTCTGAAACGCCATGTGATAACAGAGATTCTTTTCAAACTCTTTAATAACATGAAGCTGGAGAGAGTTTAATTCATAAAGGAAGAAGACCCGTAAAGGATGGACCTTTTCATAATTGTTTCTGGCAGCCCCAAGCTCCTGTCTGGAGAAGTTGCATTTCTCTTTCTCTAAAAGGCCAAGGTTGCCAAGTCTGTGGCAGCGACTTTCTGTCGCTAACATTTCCTGAGTGCCTCATCGGTTCCCAAAAATGGATGAGACGTGGCCTTTGCTCCAGGTTGCTTAGAACCAGGTATGTCCTAGGTGATTCTCCAAGCAGCACAGATGCCCCCAGAGAGATAAAATGAAAAAAAGTTTCTCATTTGAGTCCAAAGTTCTCCTAAAGGTTTTGCTTAAAACATTTTAAGCAACCTGTTCACACGTCTGAATCTAATATTCTTTTCTGTGCACAGAATCGGGATTACTTACCAATATGAAGAACCCTGCTTCCCTGAATAAGAGGATTATAAGCATTCGTTGGAGGTCTCAGAGTTCAGTTACTGACACTCTGCGTAATAATAAGTATTATTCATTCACCA